>JAOPSE010000060.1:0-1200000 GCA_029449295.1 Zea luxurians | reverse complement strand
ACACAAATCGTATTATCCCCTGATTTCTGAAACCACGACACATATATAGTTTAAATAATAATATATAAAACATATATAGTGTAATAAATAATGTATATAAAAAGCGATTAAAAAAGGTGATACCAGGTTTGAAACCCAACACCACAGGAAATAGAGCACTAAACAAATTGCAAAAACCACTCTAACCTTTTGGAAGTTTGAACATAAGCCACAAAGTGACCCTTATGACGTATATTATTTCTACTACCAGTTATCATAGAGAACCACAAGTAGAAATGGCTTCTAAATTCTGTGGAAGCCATTTCTACTAGCAAGTCACTATGATAACCGCTAGCAGAAATCATTTCTACTAGATTTTGTATTTGTGAACCGGCAGTAGAAATGTGTCCTATATATATAGCCAGCACGCAGGAGCCAAAAATTTTCCAAGTCCCTGGCGCTAGTTCTTTTCAATCGACGTCATTGGACTACCCAAATCATCTACGACTCTTCGTCTTCTCCGCCGGTGATCGATCTGCCACCGTTGTCGCCGAGCCGCCACCGCCGTCAGGTACCCCCTCCCTTTCTATCTCCCTTTCCCCCTCTACTGCCACCACCGTGCTCGGCCCTATGCCACCGCCTCTATGGACAGAGAGAAAGAGAGAGGAGGGAGAGGGAGAGGGAAGAGAGAGGAAGATCTAGAGAGACGGAGAGGCAAAGAGATCGAGAGAGTTCTAATATTTAGTGTATTGATATATGTGATAATGTGATAATGAGAGAGATAGAGAGAGAGGGAGAGGGGTAGAGAGAGTAGTGAGGGAGAGAGAGAGGAGAGGGAGTGAGAGAGAGGGGAGAGAGAGGAGAGGGGGAGAGGGGGAGAGAGGAGGGGAGAGGAAGAGAGAGAGGCAAAGAGACTTCTAATACTTAGTGGATTCATATATGTGATAATGTGATAACTAATAATGTGTAATGAGAGAGAGGAGAGGGAGATAGAGAGAGATATAGGGAGAGAGAGGAGAGGTAGAGGGAGAGAGAGTTCTAATACTTAGTGTATTCATACAATACTTGGTGTATGTGTTCTATATGTGTTCTACATTTGTTGTGTACATTCTAGTTGGCATGTATTCATACAATACTTAATGGGATGAAGTTTCATTTTACTTTTAGTGTATTCATACAATACTTCGTGCGAATACTATTTTGGATCGGTGGGATATTTAAGAAGTCAATAATATCCAACACAACTTGATAATATCCATATTCGATCCGAACTCAATAATATGTGTATTGACACAACTCGATAATATTCGTACGACTCTCCCTCTCTCCCTCTATATGTTCTATAGGACTCTCCGTCTCTCCCTCTCTATACGTCCTATACGACTCTCCCTCTCTTCCTCTCTATACGTCATATACGTTATATTCGAATTCAATGTATATCTTAAGGGTTTAGGGTTTAGGGTTAGGGTAAAGGATTAATTGTTTATGCTAAGGGTTAGGTTTAAGAGTTAAGGTTTGGGTTAAGCATTATGCTTAGAGTTTAGTGTTAATACTTAGGGTTTGGGTTTAGGGTTTATTGTAATTAGTTATTGATTTTTCTTACTCTCTCTCTATGTTCTAATGTAATCGTTATTTTATTTGATAGATATTGTCATGTTAATATGTGTTATTATGTATTTAATTATTGCTTTTGAATATATATATAGCTCAATGAGTTCAATTAAGGACCAAGGATTAGGACCCGACCACATGGACAAGAGTGTTTCTCAAGAACAATCTATTGGTGAAGGATATCAAACGTTTAGCGACCCTGGTCCTACCATAGATAGGGTCGCTCACTGTGAGTTGCAACGTGACCCTAGTTATGATCCACGAGAAGATGAGGTAAAGTACACATCCTTAATTTTGTGTGTGTACCTAATTAGCTGATTTCATAATGTCTGTTACACATGCATGATTTCTTATGCATTTTATTACTTGAATAGGAGATCTTGTCTCAATTTCGTGCGATAATGTATGAAGCTACGACACGACACCAAGACGTACTAGAACCGACTGAGACAACCACCAAGAGGCCAAGGAAAAGGAAGCAGAGCGATCGAAAACGAAGTGACAGAGGACTGAATAGGTTTTCAGACAATACATATAAAGTCTCAGATGTGATCCCAAAAGGCCAGGCCCTAGCTCCTGAAGAGACACTACCTAAGTTTCAGAATGCACTAGAGTTCTTAGTTAGAGATAATCTTGACATCACAATCCGATAGTGGAAAGATGTGGTAGATGATATCAAGAATCAAATGTGGAATATGCTATTAACGAGGTTCGTTCTGCCTCGGGGTTTAGATGAACATGTGAAGAATACACAATGAAGCAGTTTGCCATCAATTTCCAAAACTAGAGGTCTGAGACAAATACCAAGTTTGCAAAAAAGCCCTGGACCCGACAAAAAATTTAAAATCTCAGCAGATCAGTGGGCAGTATTTCTAGAGCAGAGCAGTAACCCAGATTTCATATATCTAAGAGAAGCAAATTCATAACTATCTAACAAGAACAAGTACCACCACCTAGGCACATGTGGTTACAAGCCCTAGATTTCTAAATGGAGACAATAAGATGCCGAGAAGAAGGCCACAGGGTTGCCGACACTGTTCGAGCTACTTGGGGAAACGACGACTAATTAGATGCATGCTCGAAAACCAAGGGAAACCGAGTCCGGTATGCCTTTTGATAATCCCACTGTTGAAGAAGTAGCAAAGAACATATATTCAATGGCAGCTAAGCAGAGCGAAGGAACATTTAAGCCATAAAGGAGGACAGACATCCTTATCGTTTGTCTCAGTAACCCTGAGCATCCTGGTCATGTACGAGGCATCTCGTTTAAGGAAGGATGGAAGGATTTGGACCACAATGGGGAGGTTTGTACAAGAAACATGATCGATACAAGGAAGCGATGGTAGATTATTTTATGGAGGAGGCTAAGAAAGAGTTCAAAGACCTAATGTCCCAAATGCTATCGAATACTACTCTAGAATTGGTACAATAATTGGCGAGTGCGATGTCTGTTCAATAGATGACCACCCAGGCTCCATAGATGCAACTAATTCCAACAGCTCAACCACCATATTCCACAGATTGTACAATCATCCCAAGCTCTTTCACGTCTACGGGAAATAAGGACTGCTATCCAGTTGATGACATCATAAGGCCTGTGGCGTGCACCCTAGTTATAAGATATGGTATTAACAATCTTCGTACAAAGAAAGTAGTCATAGGCCTTGCGGTCCTAGGACGCAAGTTCCATGGAAATGACATTCCAAAAGACTATTGCAGGGTAGAAGTGACGACAGTCATTCAAGGATCCGAGGACGACATGCTAGACATCCCTAGGCCCGAAGGTATTGGGACACATGCACAGGCTATCAAGAATTTCATCCTTTAGCCTCGACGGGATATCTAATTGGTTGATCCACCACTGTTATCGTCTCATGCTGTAATATCCCAAAAAATGTTGACCAAAAGTTGATCTTCGGTGCGTGAATGTGGGAAAATGGTTGTGGACCGTTGGAAGTTCGGAGTCCGCAGATGTGAAGATCTCATTTAAACGATATCATTTGAGTATTCATTTGTCTGAATCGGGGCATGGATGGGGGATTTGGTTGTGAGTCGTCGGTTTCGCATCAATGGCATCGGGGGCATCGCTCCCTCCTCTTCTCAAAAACCCTAGCCGCCCCTCCCATTCCCTCATAGCAGTAGCCGCCCCCCTCCTTCCCTCATTTTTGCAGCACCTCCCTTCTTCTGCATTGCAGCCGCTCCTCTCCTCCCCAAGGTGCTGCACCCACCTCCCTCTAAACCTTAGCCGCCCCCCTGGTTCCTCCTTTGGTGTGCTGCATTCTCCATTGGTAGATTGGTGGGAGGAAGAAGAAAGAAAGAAAAGTAGTCCAAGGTGATATTGTTTTCCTTTTGGTAATTGTGCTGCAATTCCGTTGGATTGGATGTGGGGGGTTAGATTTTGATCTCGAATTTAGTTTCTACAAAATGGCAGATTCGACAGTTTCTGTTCATGCCAGTTTTCCGTGGTCTTAGTGGCCTCAAAAAATTAAAAAGTTTATCTATGAGTCTTAGATAATTTGTAGATCTTTCTGTGGCCGTAAAGAACACCTCAATCGGACATTAGATCAGAAAGTTATTGCAGTTTGATTATAGCAGTTTTTTAGTCTTATAATTATGTGCAGAATCTGTTCTCTTAAGATTTAGGCAATTTTATCAACAGAGTTAAACTTTAGGATTTTAAAAGAAGTTTTAGACAATTTCATAAGCTTTCCAGATTGTTAAAGAGTGCATTCATATGAATTATGAAACTCCAGTTATGGTTGTTTTACTGTGGCTGTTTCTGTTTCCCTGGCAAAAATGAGCGGGTCTGTTCACTGGTGGGTTTCATCTAGTAAATGGCCGAATTGGCTCTTCCAACTATGGACACTTTTGTAGAGGGATAAAAGTTCTTACTTCCAGCAGAATTTCATAATTTTTGGTTGTGTAGTTTGGGAGATATCAAATTTTGAAGTAACTATGCTGCTCTCTAAAACATATTCAATCACTTATCTTGTCAGATGTTTTAGAACTTATAGATGGCAAAATTTAATTATCCATTGAATACCAAAGTTGTAGAGTAGTTTGTGTAGAAACTCCTAGAGTATTTTTTTGATATCACCACTGTTATAATTTTAAAGATACAAAATTAACAAACAGCGCTGCTGCTGTTTGGCATGTGGTTCAGGGTGGGAGTCATTCCACGGGGTCTTGGTTTCAAGTGTAGGAGCGATATGTTGATTGTTGGCAAATGTTTGTGAGATATTTGTACTAAGTTTTATGCCCCACAGCAGGTGTCTACACTCCGGATCATGCCTAGTACATTTTTCTTCTTCGATGAAAGCAAGTGAAAGTAGCGGTGGTTGTTACTGTTTTGACTTGTTATTTTTATCGCCTACACTCTAATATTTAGAATTATTGAATTCTTTCATAATTGAACTCTATGATGATGCTTTACTTGATTGTATTACATTGATGCTCAATCATATATTAGTGATGATTATGGTTGGAGTATGACCCATGAGATTAATTCACACCCCTGAAGGTAAATGAAGTATTATTTGAGGTTTGTATTGTATCTGAAGGTCAACGAAGTATTGTTTGAGGTTTGTATTGTATGTGAAGGAAGTGAAGTATATTGATAAATGCAGCATGCCATATACATTGCATGATTCACTTGCATCTGAAGTTTTGTCGTGACCTATGGTCCGACCGTACCAATACAACTTAGCATCGTACGTTGTCCGAGGAGGGGTACGATGCGGCTTCATACCCTTAGAGGTATGAAGGCAGAGGACATATGCATTGCATTCACATGCATTCATTGAAGTGATATTTGCAGATATTGTTGGCACAGGGAAGTGTTATACCATTCATTGAAGTGATATTTGCAGATATTGTTAATGCATGGAAGTGTTATACCATTCATTGAAGTGATATTTGCAGATATTGTTGACACAAGGAAGTGTTATACAAACTATTGTGGTTGTCCGAGGAAATGAGATGGTATTGGTTATATTGAGACTATTGAGTTCTATATCTACACGTATTTTTTATCTTAATTGTGATTCCTTTAAAATGTTGATTAATTCAATTTGTGGTTTAAATATCTCGTCAAAACAATTTGCTTGCTGAGATGTTTCATCTCACTCTTGCATTACTCAATGCAGGTGCTTGATTCATGTTGGCAATGAGGGAAGTAGCAGCACGTCCACCTTCACTCTCATAATAACGCTGCCCAGGCATAGCCATGATTTAATTAGAAACTTCTTGTCAAAGGATGTTTGTTTTTTAACTAGTCGTGCACACTGGTTAATTCAGTTCATGTCGTTATGGTTATCTTCTCATTGCTAGCAGATTATTATTGTCTAGTATGTTTTCTTATCATGATATCTGTTTATACACTGTTGCTTCCACGTTTATGCAAATTTTCAAAAGAGATGCTGTCGAAATTTTATATATGAATGTTAAATGTGTAGTTTAGTAGCATTCCGGGGTTTCTGTGGATCCCGAGGTGTTACAGTTGGTATCAAAGCATAGGCTTTAGATTCTTGGCAATTTGAAGATAAATTTGACACACTTGCACATATAGGAAGGGTATGGGTTCAAATATCTTTGATATATATTATTGTCTTTGAAGTGCAGATGACAATAATTTCACATATAGGAAGGGTAAGTTGTTTATGACTTAATGCCTAATATGATTTATCCCTAAATCTTTATATTGTTTTATTAATGCGATTGATATCGCTGGTCTTTTGTGAGATTGAAGTTGTTATTATGCTTGTGATATACAAGTATGCCTATGTTGTTTTCATCATGTTTTTCCTGGTTGAGTTTTATTACAATAATATTGTTATATATGCTTGATTGAGGATGTTCCTAAGAGGAGTGTGAATTGCGTGTTTTGGGTTACGAGGTAACCATCAATTTGAATTTAAGTTGTTGAGCGGTTGGTGGATAGTTCCAACTATCTTTGCAAAGAATGATTGTTTATGTCGAGAAACCAGTTCTGAAAGAAATGAATATTGGTACTTTTATATGAATTTTGGGGAAGTCCTTACATAGCCAGAATGGCTTACATGTCTCTCTTCTATTGTGTGTTTTAGTAGCCACAAAGCCTAGATGTGGTTTAAAGTGGTTGCATGTTAGTCATGCTAGTTTTAGAATAAATCTTTGTTTTTCTTGATCCATTGATTATGTATTAATACATTGAGGATCAGATGGTTCTCTCCCCGATGCATGCTTGTGGAGCCATTGTTGGACCACATATCTATTGGTTTGAATGAAGTCATTGCGTAGCATTGAGATTTTTGTCAGGGATTGCATGGAGCCTCACATCACGTACTATTGATTTGGTCGAGCATGAGAAGTCTACAGAAAAGGCTAAGATAATGACTGTAAAGATAAAGAAGCCAACTAAGATGGATTATAAAAATGTGCTCAAAATATGTGCTGGGTAGACCTCTACTCACTTTGGAGAAACTAAGAAAGGTCCCGGATGGTAATAAAAGGTTGCATGACTGGTTCATGCGGGCATCTTCAGTTGGCATCAATGCCATAAATGTATATATGTCAAAACATGTTTTTGTTGGTTTAATCGAAATGCCATTGTTACATTCGAGGACATGTGGCTAATGATGAACCTTCATAGACTCGACGTGGAACTCGTAATGGTGTTTGCATTGTAAGTGTCACTCATACTTCCACATATATGTGTTATTATTATTGAGTTGTATAAATTTTCAATATCTGACATGCACGTGTGCCTTGTAGAATGAAACATGATCAGTATGAGATCCTTTATGGTCTCAATCCCAATGCTAGTGATGATGGTTTGGATACCTCAACCCAATACAGATATTCGAGGAAAATCACACTTTTAGAATCAGGAAAGACAACGAAGAATTACAGGGAAAGACAGATGAAGAAATAAAGCATAGACAGAATTTAAGTAAGTGTTATTTTGCATAAATAAAATTAATAGTTTCAATACAACTGCATCACAATTTTGATTCGTACAGGGACCACTGGATATGCTTCATCATTTATCCAAAGGTTGGAGAGGTGCTGGTGCTCGACTCCTTAGATTACAACCCTTCGAGCTATGCAAAATTCCTCATCATTCTAGAGTTGTAAGCCTTTTCTATGCATGCATACTTTTATCGATGAAAATCTAAGAATAACATGGCGATTTTATTTGAGATCACATGGCATATAGGTTCTATAAGATGCAAGGTGGAAAGTACGATACGACAAAACAACGCATGCCACTAGACATCCATTATAAATGGCCAGTAAGTATGTGAATTTATGAATACATATCATATATGTATGTACATAGGACAATATTGCAACTAAATAACCAATCTCCCGATATATAGTGCCACAAGCAACCACCCGGATTGATGCTCTATGGGTTCTATGTGTGCGAGTTCATGAAAGAGAACAGACGATACATCACAAACCCTGACAAGGTATTATTACTTATTAGTAATAGTCATGTATGTATTTATGTCATTAAAGATGCAAATGCATTATTGAGTGTAAATCTATGATGTTTATAAACTTCCTTTATAGGAATTTCAACTAGGAAAGACCGAGCACATGACCGAAGGCGTATTGTATAGCATAATTGAGGACCTATGCATATTACTATTAAAAGAGGTCATTCCCTGTGAAGGAAAATATCACAATGCTATCGGTAACTGTAATGCCCAAAATTGGTATAAGAGAAAGATAATAGGATAAATAAATAAATAGGCTTCTATGCTAGAATTTTGAGGATTTCTTGATCTTCTTTCCTTTATGCATATTCAACTAAAGGAATTAAAGTAGTCAAATGGCAAATAAATAAATATGTGATTGTACATTTCATGCTGGAGTTCTTGAATGATTGCATGTGTACTCAAATTTTTGAGACAAGTTAGGTTTGAAAGGTAGAATTTGTAGCACCCAAAATCCAATTTTTGGGATCTAAGGAAAGGTCTCCATAAAGGATTGGAATTAAAATGTCTTTTTATAAGGATTTTCTTACCTTTGAAATAATTTTTGTTAAAATAAACAACAAATGGTAATCATTGAGTGCTCAATTTTAGATTTTTTTTAAAAAAAATCAATTTGAAATTAAGAAATTAAATAATAGAACAAACCTCAATTAATTATTTGAGAGAATTATCCTTATATGAATTATGTATGTAGAAGCATTATTTAAAAAGAAGTAACAAATAAATAAGTAAAATAAATCTGGTATTCATGCTGGGTTTGTTTGTGCATTTTAAAGTTTAATATCGAAACTTACGTTTGAATTTAATATTAAATTTGGAAACTAAAATTTGGAAATTAACATAGGAAAAAAAAGAAAACCTCCTTTAACCCACTTGGTCACTCCTTCCTTCACGTAGCCCATGCCTTGTGATTTTTTTTCTCTTCATTTAATCATCCAGCCGCGACCTCATGCATGTGTCATCTAAGTATTTTTTTTTGCACGTATCACTATCGTGTGACTCCCGATAACAGCTCTATCTCCTACCTAGGTACGTAATTCTGCTACAACAAACTAAGTTGTGGATCCGAGATATTCGGAATTAGAACTCCGAACCGCCCGTTCTTTTCGCTCTACTAGTAACCACTGTTCCCTGGATATATATGCATGCTCGCACACCTACCATCAAATACCGCTAGCATGTGCTCATGACGAAGAGCCACGAGTCCTCGCCCTTGCCGTGAGCTGCGAAAGTTCCTCCGCCGTGAGCCGAGAAGAATAGGGAGAAGACGCTGCCGTCGCGCTAAGCGAGCCCAGAGAGAACGAGAGAAAAGAAAGCTGTCGCATGCTCATCTGACCTGCATTACTGCTGCTGGCCGGAAGTGTGGTCTGGGAGCCTCGTCGGGTCGCGTAGAGGGAGGTCGTGCTATCGCTGGGCGCGCCAGTCAAGGTAAGGGTTCCCTCTGTGTGGCGTCGTTGTCCAAACTTTGCACAACACATAGTTCTCGTCGATTCCGGAGTTCACTAGCTGGGCTGACCGGTTTGCAGCTTGTCGATGTTTGCCAATGGCGCCGCTGTACCGGCTCCGGTATGAGAGAGAAGGGGGAAACGATAGGAATCAGCCGATGGGGAGAAGAAGTCTAGGGACCATGGGATCCGCGATGGACGGCTGCGATTAAAACCGGTGCGTACCGCTTCGGGGTTGAGGGTGAGCCGTAGGATGCGATCGGACGGACCAGAACCAGCCACCAGTCTTTAAATTAGCACCGCTGGATTCCGATCCGTGGGTCGTGGATGAATGCCGAGTTGCAAGATAAGGAGATCTAATCTTGGGCGTTGAAATTAGATCTGACGACTAGTAGTATTCCATACCCCTTCGGCATAGCTGGTTTACAAAAGAGCCCCTCTACTTTCCGTAAACCAACCCGCCGTCCTATGCCATTTAAAAACCCTTACGGTTAGGTCCTGTTTTATGCGAGATAGACCCTGGACTCTTCTGAAATAGCTGCCTCGATCCAGTAGTTGTATAAAATGATTATATTAATATAAAAGTAGATTTTTAGTATTAAAATAAATTCAGAAACTTAGATAATTCATAACTTCTTTATTTTAACTCCTTTTTAAACCATTCCGGTTGCAATAATTTCGTATTAACATTGTCTATCAACTAGTAACATTGTTTAACCATAAAACTTAAATTAAAATTATTCATTTGGATTAATCTATTCTAGATGCTTATTAACTTCAGAAATTCATAACTTAGAATCCGTAACTCCAAAAATTAATGATTTCTGTTCCTAGAATCTTATTTTAATGAGTAGATTATTATTATGTATTTTGTTTACATGTTTGGTGTGATGTTAATTTTGCCTATACACTGCTTGTTTGTATTGCTACGACTAGCGTGAGGTCACGTGTCACCTGAAGATCATCCTGGTACCTGGAATCTAAAGTCACAGGCAAGTTGTGCCCTTGATCACTTCTTTTACCCACTCATGTTCTAATTAATCATAATGATCTGCATAGGTTAATTTGATGGGACCTAATAGGTTACCCTAGTTTGTCTGTCTTTATGCCTTGTTTACCACTAAACTTTCTGGGTAGTACTTGCTAGTGCTATATGTGGATTTGGGCATTGAGGTACATATTATTCATACTTTTGTTATCAGTTGCTATTTACTGTTCATGATAAGATCATTATGTTAATTGGAACATGGAGAACCACCCGGGAAAACAGTGCTACCACAAGGGTTTAATGGGACGCCCTTGGCCGATTAATTAGGAAAGCTAGTGGAAGACTACCTTACCCGAAAGGGGCAAGGGCAGTAGGGGAGTGGTCAGTGTAGGGAGGCCCTCGGGAGGATTTTGCTGCGATGGCGGTCCTGCAAGGGATTCCTGCATTGGAGCTTCCTATAAACTGTAGCGGATTTTCTGAAGCTAGTGGAACTTTGTAAAGGCCTCGTAGTGTTACCCTGCCTCACCTCCTCGGTAGAGGTGTATGGGAAGTCGCGATCCCTTGGCAGATGGGTAACATGACTTGTGGGTAAAGATGCGCAACCTCTGCAGAGTGTAAAACTGGTATACTAGCCGTGCTCACGGTCATGAGCAGCTCGGACACTCACATGATTAATCTATGGAACTTAAATTCAATTTGTCATATGCATTGCATCGCAGGTGATGTTGTTACTTCTGTTCTACTATTTAATTGGGTTGGTATTTACTTATACTTAGTAATGGCTAATAAAATTTTGACCAACTTTAAAAGCAATGCTGAGCTTCAGCCATCCTCTTTGGTAAGCCTTACACTTCATATGAGCTCCCACCTTTGGCGAGTTCATACACATTATTCCCCACAACTTGTTGAGCGATGAACGTATGTGAGCTCACTCTTGCTGTCTCACACCCCCACAGGTCAAGAACAGGTACCGCAGGATGAGGCGCTTGGAGGATGCTGCGATGTGTTCGTGAGAGGTCTAGGCCGTCGTCTCCCAGTCAACTTTGGGTTGCTGGACCGTTGTCTCCTTATAATGTAATTATTTATTTTGTATAGAACTCCTGTTATATATAAAGATGTGACATTCGATCCTGTGCCACTATACATCATATGTGTGAGACTTGGTCCCAGCATATCTGGTGTTTATGTTCGCGCCCGGGTCTTGGTGCCCCTAAAACCCGGGTGTGACAGAAGTGGTATTAGAGGAATGTTGACTGTAGGACGAAACCTAGATAGAACTGGACAACCATTGTCTACTTACCTTTGCTACTCTGATTCTTTTCTAAACTTTTCTTAATCTTTTCTCATCTATTTCCGCTTCACTCTGATTTTTCTTACCTTTTCTCTCTAAAGACAAATGTGGATTTCACACTTTGAAATCCTGTGCATAAAGTGACTTTAGGAATAGGAGACCTACTCTTAGGAACAAAAACAAAACTATTTTTTTATAAGTATCTGTGTCCTTGAATGCTTGTTCTTATGATAAATGTCTGATTTGCTTCTTTGATTGGTTGAACTACTATAGATGGACATCTTAGCATGTACCACCATAAGGTATTGAATTAGCTATGGTAGGTAAAACATTAATCTGTTTAGCTAATAAAATCCCCCAAAGTAACCTGAATTGTAAATACCTGCCTTGTCTACTATTCTCTTACCCTATGTATCTAACCAGATGGTCAATACCAGGCGGGGTGGTGGAATTGATTTACCTCCTAATCGACACACTCGGTGGATATATAGACGACCCCAGCCACAGCCAGCAGAGATGAATCCTCCTAATCCTCCACCAGGCGGAGTTGACCCACTGATTGCAGCTCAGATGAGGATGATGCAGCAAATGGCGGACACTATGGCAGATATGCGCGCTGAGATGCAACAAGAACGCCAGGAAATGCGCCAGGAAAGAGAGGATGCACGTCGGGAGATGCGCCAAGAGCGGGAGGAGATACGTCAAGAAAGAAGGGCGCAACAGCAACAGCAACAAGCGCCACTGCCTCCACCTCCACCACCAGTTCCACCCCGGGACAAGCACCGGGAATTCATGAGCCACAAACCACCAACCTTCTCTAACTCCACAGATCCGCTGCAAGCAGATGACTGGCTAAAGTCTGTAGAAAAGATGCTCAACATAGCTCAATGCTCGGACAGAGAGAAAGTACTCTACGCATCAGGTCGTCTTGCTGGTCCTGCTGCGGATTGGTGGGATGCGTACTGCGCTGCTCATGCTGCTGTTGATACAATTACCTGGGCAGAATTCTCCACCCAATTCAGGAATTACCATATTCCTGCTGGGCTCATGAAGATTAAGAGAAAGGAGTTTCTATCCCTTAAGCAAGGAAGTATGTCTGTGAGTGAATACAGGGACAAATTCATCCAGTTATCTCGATATGCTCCTAGAGATGTTGAGGATGATGAGCAAAAGCAGGAGCTTTTTCTGGACGGTTTGATTGGACCCTTGCAATATCAACTGGTATCGCACACATTCCCATCCTTCCAGAGGCTACTTGACAAAGCTATTGCGGTAGAAAACAAGAGGAGTATATTTGGGGAGAAAAGAAAGGCGACCAACCAAGGGCAGGCTGGAAGTAGTTCCCGTCCACGCTATACTACCACCCCAAGTACACCAGCTAGTGGCAGTTCCGGGCAACAAACTCAACGGGCACCAACTGCTCCTCCGCAAGCAAGCATACCAGCAGGACCTGTTGCTCCTAACACAACCACCAACAGGGCATGCTTCAAATGTGGACAACCGGGACACTACGCCAACTACTGTCCCAACAGGGCTGCCTACACTACACCAGCTCCGATGAAGCAAGGTCAAGCCTCGGTAGGAAAGAGTCAGCCCCTATCTGTCAACCGGGGACAAGCCCATCATGCAGAAGTAGAAGCTGAACCAGGTGAACATGAAATTCAAGAAGAAGAGCTAGTTGAAGATGAAGTAGTCGGTGAAGAAGTCAACGAACAACAAGAATAGAGATAAACATAAACATAGATATATATATATACATACATATTTTACTATTTGTAAGACCTAAATATTAGTTTAGTTAGTAGTAGTATTTTACTATTTTAGTAATAATAATAAGGTCTATTGACCCTATGTTTTGCTAATGAGTTATGAATCATGCTGAGATTTTGTTTGTGCATATGTTTTGAGACAATATGAGTATACATCCCTTTTCTTACAAATCTCGAGGACGAGATTTCTGTTAAGGGGGGTAGGATTTGTAATGCCCAAAATTGGTATAAGAGAAAGATAATAGGATAAATAAATAAATAGGCTTCTATGCTAGAATTTTGAGGATTTCTTGATCTTCTTTCCTTTATGCATATTCAACTAAAGGAATTAAAGTAGTCAAATGGCAAATAAATAAATATGTGATTGTACATTTCATGCTGGAGTTCTTGAATGATTGCATGTGTACTCAAATTTTTGAGACAAGTTAGGTTTGAAAGGTAGAATTTGTAGCACCCAAAATCCAATTTTTGGGATCTAAGGAAAGGTCTCCATAAAGGATTGGAATTAAAATGTCTTTTTATAAGGATTTTCTTACCTTTGAAATAATTTTTGTTAAAATAAACAACAAATGGTAATCATTGAGTGCTCAATTTTAGATTTTTTTTAAAAAAAATCAATTTGAAATTAAGAAATTAAATAATAGAACGAACCTCAATTAATTATTTGAGAGAATTATCCTTATATGAATTATGTATGTAGAAGCATTATTTAAAAAGAAGTAACAAATAAATAAGTAAAATAAATCTGGTATTCATGCTGGGTTTGTTTGTGCATTTTAAAGTTTAATATCGAAACTTACGTTTGAATTTAATATTAAATTTGGAAACTAAAATTTGGAAATTAACATAGAAAAAAAAAAGAAAACTCCTTTAACCCACTCGGTCACTCCTTCCTTCACGTAGCCCATGCCTTGTGATTTTTTTTCTCTTCATTTAATCATCCAGCCGCGACCTCATGCATGTGTCATCTAAGTATTTTTTTTTGCACGTATCACTATCGTGTGACTCCCGATAACAGCTCTATCTCCTACCTAGGTACGTAATTCTGCTACAACAAACTAAATTGTGGATCCGAGATATTCGGAATTAGAACTCTGAACCGCCCGTTCTTTTCGCTCTACTAGTAACCACCGTTCCCTGGATATATATGCATGCTCGCACACCTACCATCAAATACCGCTAGCATGTGCTCATGACGAAGAGCCACGAGTCCTCGCCCTTGCCGTGAGCTGCGAAAGTTCCTCCGCCGTGAGCCGAGAAGAATAGGGAGAAGACGCTGCCGTCGCGCCAAGCGAGCCCAGAGAGAACGAGAGAAAAGAAAGCTGTCGCACGCTCATCTGACCTGCATTACTGCTGCTGGCCGGAAGTGTGGTCTGGGAGCCTCGTCGGGTCGCGTAGAGGGAGGTCGTGCTATCGCTGGGCGCGCCAGTCAAGGTAAGGATTCCCTCTGTGTGGCGTCGTTGTCCAAACTTTGCACAACACATAGTTCTCGTCGATTCCGGAGTTCACTAGCTGGGCTGACCGGTTTGCAGCTTGTCGGTGTTTGCCAATGGCGCCGCTGTACCGGCTCCGGTATGAGAGAGAAGGGGGAAACGATAGTAATCAGCCGATGGGGAGAAGAAGTCTAGGGACCGTGGGATCCGCGATGGACGGCTGCGATTAAAACCAGTGCGTACCGCTTCGGGGTTGAGGGTGAGCCGTAGGATGCGATCGGACGGACCAGAACCAGCCACCAGTCTTTAAATTAGCACCGCTGGATTCCGATCCGTGGGTCGTGGATGAATGCCGAGTTGCAAGATAAGGAGATCTAATCTTGGGCGTTGAAATTAGATCTGACGACTAGTAGTATTCCATACCCCTTCGGCATAGCTGGTTTACAAAAGAGCCCCTCTACTTTCCGTAAACCAACCCGCCGTCCTATGCCATTTAAAAACCCTTACGGTTAGGTCCTGTTTTATGCGAGATAGACCCTGGACTCTTCTGAAATAGCTGCCTCGATCCAGTAGTTGTATAAAATGATTATATTAATATAAAAGTAGATTTTTAGTATTAAAATAAATTTAGAAACTTAGATAATTCATAACTTCTTTATTTTAACTCCTTTTTAAACCATTCCGGTTGCAATAATTTCGTATTAACATTGTCTATCAACTAGTAACATTGTTTAACCATAAAACTTAAATTAAAATTATTCATTTGGATTAATCTATTCTAGATGCTTATTAACTTCAGAAATTCATAACTTAGAATCCGTAACTCCAAAAATTAATGATTTCTGTTCCTAGAATCTTATTTTAATGAGTAGATTATTATTATGTATTTTGTTTACATGTTTGGTGTGATGTTAATTTTGCCTATACACTGCTTGTTTGTATTGCTACGACTAGCGTGAGGTCACGTGTCACCTGAAGATCATCCTGGTACCTGGAATCTAAAGTCACAGGCAAGTTGTGCCCTTGATCACTTCTTTTACCCACTCATGTTCTAATTAATCATAATGATCTGCATAGGTTAATTTGATGGGACCTAATAGGTTACCCTAGTTTGTCTATCTTTATGCCTTGTTTACCACTAAACTTTCTGGGTAGTACTTGCTAGTGCTATATGTGGATTTGGGCATTGAGGTACATATTATTCATACTTTTGTTATCAGTTGCTATTTACTGTTCATGATAAGATCATTATGTTAATTGGAACATGGAGAACCACCCGGGAAAACAGTGCTACCACAAGGGTTTAATGGGACGCCCTTGGCCGATTAATTAGGAAAGCTAGTGGAAGACTACCTTACCCGAAAGGGGCAAGGGCAGTAGGGGAGTGGTCAGTGTAGGGAGGCCCTCGGGAGGATTTTGCTGCGATGGCGGTCCTGCAAGGGATTCCTGCATTGGAGCTTCCTATAAACTGTAGCGGGTTTTCTGAAGCTAGTGGAACTTTGTAAAGGCCTCATAGTGTTACCCTGCCTCGCCTCCTCGGTAGAGGTGTATGGGAAGTCGCGATCCCTTGGCAGATGGGTAACATGACTTGTGGGTAAAGATGTGCAACCTCTGCAGAGTGTAAAACTGGTATACTAGCCGTGCTCACGGTCATGAGCAGCTCGGACACTCACATGATTAATCTATGGAACTTAAATTCAATTTGTCATATGCATTGCATCGCAGGTGATGTTGTTACTTCTGTTCTACTATTTAATTGGGTTGGTATTTACTTATACTTAGTAATGGCTAATAAAATTTTGACCAACTTTAAAAGCAATGCTCAGCTTCAGCCATCCTCTTTGGTAAGCCTTACACTTCACATGAGCTCCCACCTTTGGCGAGTTCATACACATTATTCCCCACAACTTGTTGAGCGATGAACGTATGTGAGCTCACTCTTGCTGTCTCACACCCCCACAGGTCAAGAACAGGTACCGCAGGATGAGGCGCTTGGAGGATGTTGCGATGTGTTCATGAGAGGTCTAGGCCGTCGTCTCCCAGTCAACTTTGGGTTGCTGGACCGTTGTCTCCTTATAATGTAATTATTTATTTTGTATAGAACTCCTGTTATATATAAAGATGTGACATTCGATCCTGTGCCACTATACATCATATGTGTGAGACTTGGTCCCAGCATATCTGGTGTTTATGTTCGCGCCCGGGTCTTGGTGCCCCTAAAACCCGGGTGTGACAGTAACTTAGCTAGGCTAGAGTTTATAATACTAACAGAAATTAGTAGACTAAATCTTAGCCGAGATAGTTATTAGAGTTTAGGTGAAAAACTTGATGTATAGAACGTGTGATACATATATGGTTGTAAACACAAGACTTTGATGTATATAAATGTACGATAGAATTTAATTTCATGTTACTTGGATATATATATATATGTTTTTGTGTATAAATATATATATAATTCAGTTTTGTTTGAAATTTTGAAAAAAGGCGGGAAAACTAACACTGATGGTTTTATTAAGCAAAACTCCAGTGGAAATGCTTTAAGAAAACCATAGCATTTTCACTAGCGGTTCCAAAATAGCCAGTAGTGGAAATATTTCTACTGGCCTCTAGCACTGGCGGCACTGAAAAACGCCAACACAAATGGGTTTAGAACCATCATTATAGAGCTTCTGTGTACTTGTGGTGCTAGATATGACTTATGGCATTCTCTTCGATTCATAGACTTGGTCCTACTTGATTCTAGCTTGATATCTATCAGGACATAATGGAAACTGTAATCACCAAAGTTCATTGCACATTAGCTATTGCTAATTAATAACCTAGGCCAAAGCAAGAAGCTTTGCAAAATTCCACTTCATTTAGAAGTGGTGAGAGAGCAAGCTGTGTTTCCACTACGAGAATACTGCTCTTTGCCGAGTGCTCGACGTTTTGCCGAGTGCCACACTCGGTAAATTCCTGCTCTCGGTAATGACCGTGTTTACCGAGAGCATGACTCTCGCACAGAAAGTCATTCGACAAATACATCTTTGCCGAGTGCAAACACTCGGCGAACGACGGCGCTCGGCAAAAGGCCGTCAGCAGCCGTCTATAGCTGACGGCCGTTATCTTTGCCGAATGCCGAGCTTTGGTACTTAGCAAAGAAGCTTCTTTGCCAAGTGTCCCGCGTCTGACACTCGGCAGAGCATGCTGTGCCGAGTGCCATTCTTAGACACTCAACAAAGTATATTTTTATTTTTTTCTTTTCCCAACCAAACTTTTTGTGGTATGTTTCATCACTATGTAGACCTACATGTATCATTTTGGCACAATTATAAAAGTGTTTTCTACAACTATTAGATTTAGTTTGTTTAATTGAATTTATTCGGAAAATTCACATTTAAACTGCAAGTCACTCAAAACATGGAAAACCGTGCATGCAAAAATGATATGCATGTTATTTACCACAAGTTACGACCGATTTCAGGAACAAACCAAAATCTTCGAGCATCATGCTTACTAAACATGACTGTGAACTTGCCATCCAGTTGTTTAAAAATTGTATAAAACACAAACAAAGTTAGAAAATCATGAAACTTGTCCATATGTCATGATATCATATGTAGAGGTTGTGATAAAAATTTGAGAATGTTTCGAGAAAGTTGTGACGCACTATATGTAAAACCTAAGTGACGTACACATAAAATCATAAAGCTTCAATGTAGACCAGCTAGGTTCCTACACATACTGCGTCACAACTTTATCAAAATATTCTCAATATTTTATCACAACCTCTACATATGATATCATGACATGTGGACAAGTTTCATGATTTTCTGACTTTGTTTGTGTTTTATACAATTTTTAAACAACTTGATGGCAAGTTCACTGTCATGTTTAGTAGCATGGTGCTCCAAGATTTCGGTCTACTCCTGAAATCGGTCGTAACTTGTGTTACCTAACATGGATATCATTTTTGCATGCACGGTTTTCCATGTTTCGAGTGACTTGCAGTTCAAATCTGAATTATCCGAGTAGATTCAATTAAAAGAACTAAATCTAATAGGTATAGCAAACAATTTTATAATTGTGCCAAAATAATACATGTAGGTCTACATAGTGTAGCAACATACAACAAAAAAGTTTGGCAAGAATAATAAAAAAATAAAAATATACTTTGTCGAGTGTCCAAGATTGGCACTCGACAAAGTATTATTTACCGAGTGTCAGATGGGGGGACACTCGGCAAAGGTTTCTAAAAACCCTAAAGCCATTCTTTGCCGAGTGCTTGTCAGTGGGCACTCGGCAAAGACCTCTTGGTCGAGTGCCGGATCTAGGGCAATCAGCAAAGTGTATTTTTTAATTAAAAAAATCTTTGACGAGTGCCAGATCGCATGCACTCGGCAAAGACGATAAACTTAATAATAGGCCCGTGCTCGGCCCATTTCATTTCTTACACCGTCGCCGGCTTCTCACCTACGTCGTCGTCGCCGCTCGGTACACCGCCGCCACGACGCCCACGCCACCACCAGCCCCGCGCCCCACCTCCCCACATCGACGCAGTCGCGACCTGCCTCCCCGCGCCCCGCCTCCCCGCACCGCCGCCACCGCGCCCCGCCTCTCCACGCCCGTGCCCGCGCCCGCCACCGATGCCCGCCACCACCACCGCGCCCGCCACCAGTGCACCGGCTGCCACCACCGCCACCCCCGACCCTAGTAAATAAATTGGTAAGTTGTGCTCTCTAAATTTGTTATAGTGGAAAAATATAGTGGTAAGAATTCTTTGGATTGGAATGATTACCATTACTGTGAATAAAATCATATAATGTGATGGTGGATATGTTTAGTAAAATATAGTGGTAATGATGATCGGATGCCGATTAGATGTGATTAGCGGCCATTGTGTCATTTTATATCTGTGTGTCGGCAATCATGCTGATACTTTTATTTGCAGATTTTAGCAACCTCCTTGTGTAGGGGAGATGCTACCGAAATTTTATATTGATAGGCATCTGTTAGAGGATGGAGGACCATGAGTGGATGTACATGGGCCATAGAGGAAGGAACGATGTCACCCCTGAATGGATTAGAAAGACCGATGATTTCGTGGAACGAGCATATGGTGAAGCTGCTAAAGGAGCGAGTCTAGTCCCATGCCCGTGTAACAAATGTGCCAACTGGAAAAGAAAATCAAAGAAGGTCATGGTAGAACATATTTGGAAGAATGGATTTACACCGGACTATACTCGGTGAATCTTCCATGGTGAAGCGCGTCGAACGAGAGAGGAGGTGGTGAGACAACGCGTCGAGGATTATGATGTTGATGCCGGGGTTAAAGATATGTTGAAAGACTTTCACGAGGCACAGTTCGCCGAAGAATGTATGGAAAACGAGACAGAGCCGACCGCAAAGGCGTTCTACGACATGTTTGACACGGCACAGAAGCCCCTTCACGGCCTAACAAAGGTTTCTCAACTGGATGCCATTGAGCGTGTAATGGCGTTCAAGTGGCAATACAACATGAGTCGAGACGCATTTGATGGCTTGTTGACAATTATTGGCAGCCTGCTTCCGGAGGATCACGTTCTGCCAAAGTGCATGTACAAGGCACCAAAACTCCTTCGTGCACTCAAGATGACGTATGAGCAGATACATGCTTGTCCAAAGGGTTGCGTGCTATTTAGGAAAGAATACGCGGAGGCAAAGTACTGTTCGAAGTGTAAATTGTCTAGGTTCATGGAGGTAGAATCTGTGATGGAGAGGAGAAGCAGCTCGACATACCCGTGACAATCCTACGCCACCTTCCGTTCATACCAAGGATCCAGTGTCTATACATGACCGAGGAATCCGTGAAACAGATGACATGGCACAAAAATGGAAAACGATACAATCCTAACAAGATGGTGCACACATCCATTGGTGAAGCATGGAAACACTTTGATGCCATTCACTGTGAGAAAGCCGAAGAGGCTCGTAATGTATGTGTTGCGCTGGCCACCGATGGGTTCAATCCCCATGGAATGAGAGATGTCCCGTACACATGTTGGCCCATGTTTTTTTATCCCAATCAATCTCCCCCCTGGTGTGTGCTTTCAAAGGCAGAACATATTTGTGTCGTTGATAATTCCTGGACACCCGAGGAATAAAATGGGCGTGTACATGGAGCTTTTGATTGATGAATTGTTACGTGCTTGGGAGGAAGGGGTATGGACGTATGACCGAGCTACAAAGACAAACTTCAAAATACATGTTTGGTACCAGTACTCCATGCATGACTTACCGACGTATGGGCTATTATGTGCCTGGTGTGTTCACGGTAAGTTCTCATGCCTAGTTTGAAAGGAAGCTCTTAGGTTCATTTGGTTGAAAAGGGTGGCAAATATTCGTCGTTCGATAAACATCAACAATTTCTCCCTCCTGACCATCCATTCCACCTAGACGTCAAGAATTTTACGAAAGGTGACGTAGTGACAGACCACCCACCTGCAACGATTACTGGTGCCGAAATTCGTCAAGATATTTCCACTCGGCTTCTTCAATCCAATGCAGTATTTGATTCTTCATCTCCCCTACAAGGCACGAATGGGGGGCGTGCAGGGACATTGGTGCTATCCAATCGAAAGATGTCTAAAGACTATTCGAAAGAAATGTAGAAATAAATGCAAAATCGAGGCTTCCATTGCAGAGGCATACATTCTAGAGGAGGTGTCAAACTTTACAACAACTTAGTATGGTGACAAACTGCCTAGCGTGCATACGTTACAATGAAGATTATAACTTAGACCCGAACACATATGATGGAGAGTTCTTCCAAGAAGATGGGCTAGAAGGGCGATTTGAGATAGACTTAACCGAAGCTATCAGAATGGAAGTAGAAATTGAAATGGTTGTTGATGAGGAGGATGTTGAGGTGCAAAATGAGAATGACTTTGTAACACCCCTGGTGTTACGAGAACTAAAAATTTGGCATGCCATCATAAGCACTTGTATTAACTTGCTTGATATACCTAGAATGCATTCACTAGGGTAACAAATTTGTAAAAGGGTGAGGTTGTGTCATTTCGAAGAGAGCAAGAGAAGTTTAGAGACCTTGTTTAAAATCTAGTACCAGCAAACAACTTTTAAACCAATGGCAATTTGGATGTGATCTCTATACACCAAAGTTGGGTTTGAGCTTAAGGTTAACCTTGTTTTTAATAGGATTCAATAAATTGATGAAACACTTGAAGCAGATCAAGTCTAATTTCAACCCTAAACTAGCCCAAAAATGGATTTTAAGATCTAGCTATGTTTTGCTAAAAGTCCATATATCAAAGTTGTAGAGCTTGGAAAAGTGAACAATTTTTATATTTGGAGCTCTCCAAGTGGCGTGGGAGAATTTGAAGTAATTTGCAAAAGTTCAGATTTGCTCAAATTGGATTCAGCCCAAAACAGTTTGGTTTAGCTGTTTTTGGACCCCATTAACTTTTAAACTATGGGCTTTTGGTAAAGGGTTGCTCTTACAAATTTGAAGAGTAACTATAGGAGAGAAACTTTTATTAAGTATGATAGCCCTAAAACCATATGCTACTTAGTATAACAGTGCTCCAAAGTAGGTATGCCAGGTTTGTGAGTTTCAGACTTGAAACAGAATCGGCACCTGAATTTTTGTGTGTTGGAGCAAATTTTGGGCTTTGGTAGTTTAGAATTCATAGGGTTTTAGCTAAGGGACATTATACCAAACATGTAGAGCAATAATAGGAGTACCACCTTGATTAATCCACTTAGCTCTAGAAGTATTTGGAACTAGGTGAAAAAGTTATCCAAAGTGGGGCTGATAGTTTTTTTCAGTTTTCAGACCAGGAACAAAAGGTTAAGTCTGAATTGCAGTGTTAGTGTAGTTTTTGGGCTCCTTTGTGGATAATTTAGGGTGTTTTGGACCATGGTATCTGTAGAGTAGTTGAAGACGATATTATAGTGAACAAATTCCTTTAAGTGAGTTGGGCTTGATCCCAAACAAAAAGGAAAGTAAAATTTGCCCAAAAATAGACTGTCAGTGTGCACTAACTGAATTTTTGTTCAAATAGCTGAAACTGAAAGTTCAGTATGATGCTTAGTTTGGACCTCCTTGGAGATCAATCCATGTGCTTTTAGGCTGTAGTTTCTATAGCAAACTTGGAGACCAAAGTAAAGTGAGCAAGTTTTCTAAGGAGAGATAGGATTAGTGCTATACAAATCTGAGAGTAAACTGCACCTAATCATCCTCTGTCAGTTGGGTATGGTCTGAACTCTCGTTCAGTTAGCTGCAAACTGAGTTTTTGTGAATTTGTGCTCAATTTTGGAGGTCTATAGTACCCAATCCATGGGGTTTTGGACTAGGGATTCTGCAGCAAAGATGTAGAAGGATGTTGGGAGAGAAATTTATGTTATGGTCGGTTCACTGTTACCATTTGGAATCGTGAGATTTAAGGGGATTAAGATGGGGGTTCTGTCAGAGAAGTGTGGGATTCAGGTGCTGATAGCTGAAACTTGGATCAGTTTGTTGCATGCAATCTGGTGCAGACATTCACTCTCTGAAATTCTTTATTCTCTTCCTTATCTCCACATCATTTCTCTCATCTAGATAATTCAAGCGCTCCTTCCTATCCATTCTAGTTGCATCTCTCAACATTCTCTCTTTTATCCGGTGCACACGTACACTCTCTAGAAATATCTCACGTCGGTCTCTCTCTATCTCGTCTTCAGATATTTTTTTCAGTGAATGTGCTCCAATTGAACTCTCACGCATAGCACTCACCTTGTACCCTATGCTCAACTCCCAAATACTGAGCCTGGACGCTAGCTCCCTTCTCACGCTGGCTTGGGCGTTGTTGCTGCTCTTCCGTGCCTTAAGCTGCTCCCTCACGTGCTCAACCGGACATCTACCGCTGCTCCATCGCTCACGTTCTAGCTCACCGCCTCTCTTCTGACCTCGTCATGCTCACGGTGTCATCGTAAAGCTGCTAGCCGCCTGTCTTGCTGGTTCGTAGTTGATTTTTATATGTTTCGAACTGTCAGCTGTGTACTTAGTATTAATTAGTGTCGTCTTCTCATGCAGTTCCTCATGCCCAGCAAGCTGTCGTGCTCGGCATACTTTCTCCATGTGGTTCTTTTGCTTCATCGGCTTTCCGCGTGTTAGAGCAGGTATGATTTGGATATATACGTAAATGCGGGAGAAAGTCCAAGAAAAATGGGTTCTTGTGTGATTATAGTCAGCTATGGTTAGCGCTATGGTCCTTATCCTGTGTTTGTTCCTAGTGGACTGGTAGAGAAATGATTTAGATTGTGTTTTACGCGATGCTTCTGGCATCGCTCACCTGTTGTCCGCTGTTTTGGCTGAACTAGAGATCGCTCCCGTTTCATGGTTTCCGAGTTTGAATTAGTCATGGTTGGCTAGTTCGCTATTCCCGCTAGCTAGCATGTTGTATGGATAGGTTATATTGATATACAGGTCACCACGATTAATTTTGGATGATGGGAGTGTTAAAAATAGGGCACTAAAAATTATAGGAAAATTTGTGTAAGTTTATCTTGGACATATTAGCTCTTGGGTAAAGTTAGAAATTGTTTGGACGTGGTTTGTTAAGCAAACTAATTGTTGCTCAAAAAAGAAAAATGATTTCATCCTTAGGTAATTGGGGCATCTAATGTGTTCGTGTAAAATGGAGTTGCGTAGCTCCCTGGTAACTATTACTTATGATGATAGCTTGTAGGTGTAATCATGCAATGCTTTATAATACCTTCTTTGCTAATTGCATAAGCACATGCATTCATGATCACGGCATTTCATGTAGAGTACCAAGAAGAAGTGATTTGTGAAGGAGCCTGCTCTAGTTCTGTTGATCTAGTGGTGGACTTCATCTAACTGCTTATCACGATAGAAGATCTCTACTTTCCTCCTATAATAAGGCAAGCCCCGGTGCATTTGCCCCTTACTTGTTGTTTAAATGCTTTATCACCTTATATGATGCATTAGGTGATAGGAGTTGTGTGATAAACAATTGATGCATTATCATTCCTTGGAATTTGGTTAGTATTCCTTAATACCTGTTTTATAAAAATAACCGATGATGCTTATCCCTGCTTAGAAACTTAAAAATCGTTTGTTTTTAAAAAGAATGATGTGTAACACTGATTACAGGCTTTTGTTCAAAAATCAAAGCAAACTTATGATGGTGAGTCCATTAGGGCCCTGGTGGATTCATCATCCAAAAAGAGTTCCCCTGTCGGGTACCAAAAATGGGGAAATGGTTTGAATAAATCGAGACCAGACGCTGAGCAGGCATGGTCACCCGTCTGTGTCGATTAAGGACCGTACTGTTGACTAGCCTGTTGTGGTTGAGACTTTGCAACTAGCCACATACCCTGGTATGGGATAGGGTAAGCTTGAACTCGGCTATTCCATACGTGAGGAGACAATCGCGCACTGGGAGTGGAGAGATGGCGGGAGTAGCATGTACCCTCCTGGCATAGTAGCATGCATGGTAGGGTAATGTGCTCTCGGGTGGCGTGGACCTGTTCATGTAGTGGAGGACTCTGTGGGAACGGTAGACATATGTAAGGGTTAAGTGCTACATATGTCGTGTGGTTAGAGATCCCCAAATGGGTATAATCGGTTCGAATCGTTGTTGCTCCTCGATTATGGAGACTCATCCCAGTGACCATCATCGTAGTTAGCAAGTGAAATATGAGTATGGATAAAATACAGCTAGTATAGGACAAGTGCTTGAACTAGATCAGGCAAATATAGAATCAGGTAACAATCTAACTGGTGAAGTAAAACTTGGCTTAAGGATCAACTGGTAGTAAGCTTTTCTGCAAAATGGGTCTTTGATAATTGGTAAGCTTTACCTTGAGTCCCAAAAGCTAGCATACCCTTGAGAATCTTTTTTTTAGTCAGGTAAGTCTTGCTGAGTAATTACATACTCAGGGTTTTATTCCCTATGTTGTTGCAGGAAGGATTCTTGCTATCTTTAGCTCCTAATAGTTGCTTCATGGGGAGGCCTTGAAGATTTTAATGCTTAGTGTATTTCTTATGGAAAGGCTTCACCTTTCCCAATTGTGTATTAAGTCATGCACTTGAGTACTATCAGGACTTGTAATAATTACAACTCTTTCTATGATGTAAAAGTTGAGATCTGGAATTGTAAAAGTATGTTTTATAAAGTCTTCCGCTCTATCTCCGAAGTGTGTGTGTATCAAATGTGATTACTGTAATGTACATGTTATGTGGGAGATCCTTGGGATGATGAGTTCAAGTTGATGAACTCGATAGCCTTGTTAAGTTACCCGGTACATGTGCACAGCCATCTGTAGCATCCCAAAAATTCAAATCCTGAATTTTTCTCAAACTCGCTCTAAATTCAAAATGAATTTCAAAATTTCATTTCAAAATGTTTGTTTGTGAGTTGATATCAACAAATAAATTATAGTGGTTTATATTCTCTCCAAAAATCCTCCTCAAAATATCCTACAAATATTTCCCCAGTGATCACCCTCAAACTCTTTTAGAAATACTGCCCAAATATTCCACCAATATATGTCCAAGTATTTTCTTCCTGAGAAATACCTTCAGAATCATTTTTCAAGTCCCTACAAATATTTTCTCCATAACTTTCCTCATGCTCATACATATACATATGCCTCCGATGTCATACGGTGAGCTCTACAAGCTAATTACACTCATATAAGACAAATCCATGCTAATCTCCCACTAATCCTCTCATCCTCCCACTAATCCCCTCATCCCTCCCCCTAATTCCCCCACCATGGCTATAAATAGAGGGGCAAGGGCCTCCTCTCATCCCACCCTAAGCCATTTCATGGCAACTCCCTCCCCCCCACATGCCCACTCCCACTCCACTTCCCACACAAGCACACACTAGCACAAGGATCGTTCGGTCGTTCTTCGATCATTCATCCACCTGTTCTTAGTTTGTTCGTTCATTCGTTCGACCGTTTGATCGTTCGTCCGATCGTTAATGGTTCGTTCGTCCGTTCGTCCGATCGTTCATCCGTTCGTTCGTCCAAATAATCTTTTTCCTACCGTTATGCTGCCGAAATTCCGATCGTTTGTTCGTTTAATCATTCGATCGTTCATCGTTCAATCATTCGATCGTTCATCGTTCGTTCATAGTTCCTATTCATCGTTCATCGTTCGTTCATCGTCACTATTCATCGTTCATCGTTCGTTCATACGAACTATTAACCATCACTATTCACCATCACTATTCATCGTCACTATTCACCGTTACTATTCATCGTTACTATTCATCGATCATCTGATTACCCCAAATTTCAACTACTCATCTGTCATGCTGTCCAGTCCACCTAAGACCAGCCAGACCCATATTCCAGTCATACGAACTCCGGTGACTGTTATTTTCCTTCTAGTAGGGAACTTCCCATCTGATCACCCATCCTAGATTTCTCCAAGTTGAGCATGCTTAACTTTGGGATTCTTTCAAGCCAGACTTCCAAAGAGAAAGGTGAACCATGTTTGTATATATGGATACGTCTTCAATCCTATAAAACCTGGCCCAAGATACCACAGCCCACTCGGACCAGAATACCACCGCATTCCAGTTATTTGGGTCCCGCCTTACTGTTGTCTGATGTGACACAGTAGGTAGGAACAATTTCCACCAACATAAACCTCTGCCCAAGAAAAGCCCCAAAATAATCCCTCGCACCCCGCTCAAAAATACATTTGTATTTTTGATTTTCCAAATATCTCTAAATATTCAAATTCTAGAATATTCCTTTCCTTTTCTTTTTCTTCCTATGATTATAAAATCCAAACTCCTCCATCCAAACTCAGATTCCAGTCATTCTTGTTTCTAAATTCTTGTCAAATTATTCCCTATCCAACCATGTCATACCTTAAGCATGGTTCATATTCCAGAAAACTCCCAAAATACTCTTGTTCCATATCCTGCCTATAATTTCCTTGTTCAGACTAAGTCAGACGATTCATTCGTCACCATTCTCACCAATAGTGAACTTCACTGTGCTACACCACATACACCCAGCTATAAATATATCCAGCTACCCTCTCCCTCTCCACACACACTCAACACCCTTAGCCAAGGCAAACACCCCACCCACTCAGTTACTCCGCTCTACCGGCTACACGCATAGTGTCGCTTCGCCTCCAGTCCACCCTCCTGGTAAGCATCTCCGCTCCACCACTAGTAGTATCTCAACACCACATGACATAGATTCTACTCAAGACTCTGCCCATCCATATATCGCTATTCTGACCACTATACTAAATATTTGTTGGTATACTTGTTGGTTTGTATGTTTGCTTGTTCATGTTGCATAGTTATCGGAGCGTTCGTGTCGTCTCGTGGAGGCCAGATCTGCAAGTCTACGCCAGGCAGTGGAGCTAGAAGCCAGTTCCGCGAGCTCCCCATCCCCCTTCGCCGGATAAGCACGGCAAGCTCACTGGATCCCTTTGATGCATAAATTACCTATGATTTTTCAACCACAACCCTCAGCCTGTTATTTTATGCATAATATGATTTTGAGACAAGTTATTATGGCCATCCAGCCGATTGCCACAATCAATCCCTGATATAATTGTTACAAATGATTTGAGGAAATGTGTGAGTTTTCAAAAGAAAATGCTTTTCAAAATGTGTTTGATGAAGGGTTTTCACCCTTATCACCTTTGAGTAGAGATGATCAGGGACTCCCTGGTTTAGGGGAGGGCCTAAGGTGATGACTCAGCTGGTTTAGGCGTGAGCAGAAGGATTGTCCCCTCATATAAGGACCGGTTTGTCATCCTTCAAGACTTGTACTCATGATAAGTACAACCACTCGAGACTGTGTGAGCAGTCACTCAATCTGAACTAGTACGGACCAACCCCAGGGTTCTGAAGGCTAGGGAGCACTGGGAGGATAAGGAGGGGGAATGTTTTGTCCGGTTTGGGCATGGCGGTGTCCTGACTCCTTCCGGTATAACCGTTAAGGTTAGGACGTGCGAGGAAAGAAAGAGATTCGGCATTCGGGTCTCACGACGGTGAGATCGCAGAAACCGGACTAGTGGGTAAAGTGTACCCCTCTGCGCAGAGTTTCAAACCTATTCGAATAGTCTGTGTCCACAGGAATGGATGAGTCTGGTATGGTATGGCAATTAATGTTTTGTTTTCCAAAAAAAAGTGCTTTTGAGAAAAGTGGTTTTTAAAAGGTCCGGCGGTTGAGCCGTGAGCTATGGTGGACGGGAAGTCCAGTAGCTGTTTTTGAAAATGAAAACCAGTGGGAAACTGCTGAGATACCTGGATGGTTTAGTCCAGAGGATTTTGTTCTAATATTGAAAAACTTCCTGCTCCTTTGGGAGAGGGTGCGCTTTGAAAAAATACAAAATGTTTTACAAAACAACCCTGCATAAAATATTGTTGTTTCTGCAAAATATCCTGAGCTCCACATATTCCATGCATTATATCTGATTTCCCCATTCCACGGGTGAAGGTGGGCTGCTGAGTACGTTTGTACTCACCCTTGCTTATTTGTTGTTTTTCAGAAAAAGGAGATCGGGTAAGAGTTACGACTGTTCCCAACCTTGCCTGTGGCTGTTGGACCGCTGATTTGCTTCACTGTGTATATCGGGCTGCTTCAGCCCCACTCTGATGATATGTCCCGAGTTGTGGACCAACTCTTAAAGTTGTTCGCCACCTTTATAGGTTTGTCTCATTTAAGCAGATCTGTAATCATCTGATGTATAAATGTGTTTACTAGCCTCCTGGGACTAGTAATTGTTTCACATTTGAGTCCTAGATGATTGGGGCGCTTCAAGTGGTATCGGAGCTGTTAGGTTGGCCGCAGGACGTAACCCTTAGCCTGATCCAAAAGTTTTTGAGTCAAAACTATTTTCTAAAAAAAATTCTTGCTCTCATCCCTTCATTTCAAACATGCTTTCCCCTTTCCTTCTCTCAGAAGTCAGATGGAGGTTCGTTGCCAAACCAGCTTTTGCCAGAATGAAGATGGTTTCCCCAAGTTGCTGAGAGCATGCACAGTCCGCCTCGGAATCAGGAGCCAGCCAGAGTATGATGGTCGTGAATTCATCGAGCATAGCACGGAGAAGTGTGTCGTGACTGTATACATTGGATCCAGTCCGCACCATGTGGAATGGAGTGTCACTGCCGCTGGGCACAGATTCAAAGACACCTGCCAAGTCGTCGCTCGCAAGGCATTGAGGGCCCTGGGTCAGATCTATGAAGAAGAAGTGGCCGACACCCCGCTCAGATTCTTTCCACCCTTTCAGAGAGATCGTCCAGTCTAGATGGCCAGGATGCGTGCATTGGAAGGGCAGCAGCTACTTGAGGACGACCCCTCAGTCATGTACCTCACTGCCTACCTGCTCACCCTGGATGCATAGTATGATTTCTTGGCTCGACACCACCGTCAGATGATTGCTCGAGTAGAAGATGCAGAGAAGCTCAACCGTAAGCTCCATGTGGATCTCACCACAGCTCAAGCCCGTGTAGCTGCCTTGGAAAGTCGTGAAGTCATTGCTGTTGAAGCTCTAAAGCAAGCCAAGGATGAGCACGTCCAAAAGCTGATGGAGGCCTACTTGGTAACCCATAACCAACATAGAGCCCTGCAAATCCAAGAGCCCACTTCATCCAACCCAGTTCAATCCAAGAGAGCTAAAGATCCCCAGATTCTTGAAGGTCACCCGGTCTCTACAAGAGGAGAGAAGAAGGCTTGGGAACTCCAAGAAGGAGCCATAGTCTTAGAAGGAATGCCAGTCTTCCCTCAGGCTATGGATAAGCAAGAGCACCCTGAATCCTCCCAAGATCCCCCACCGGAGTTGTTTGAGCCCCTCACCATGAAGAAGATTCCAGCACTGTCCCATGAGATCAAAGAAGAAGCTGCAAGCCCCCCGCCAGCACCACCGCCCTCTGAGGAGCCACAAGAGCCAGTCCCGCTTGAAGAAGAGTTCGACCCCGTGCTGCCATCTCAGTCGCTGCCAGAAGAAGTCATCAACATCAGCTCCCTCTTGACCCATCCAGGAGATGTCTCAGATTGAAGTTGTGTGCCAGCCTTGCCAGAAGAGAAGCTGCCAGATCTGAAGTTAGTTATGCCCAGTCCTCTGCATGCATTGGGTAGTGAAGTTTTTCTTCACTTTGGCTAGAGCCCTGCATGTATGAGAGGTAATCGTGTAGTCTCGTGTTTTGAAAAACTCTAATTGTGTGGCCCCCTAGGGCATTTCAAAATGAATTTCGCTTGATGTTTTCTCCTCTTTTGAGTGCATATGTGATGCTTTAACGTTAGTGCTAATAAGTCCTCTTTAGCATAGTTCTCAGTTCAGGAGCCGATCAATAGTAGTTATGCTTAGCCCCCGAATCTGAGTAGTCCGTGCTTTGGAAAAACTCTATTCTTCCCTTATTCAAAACATTCGATTTGTTTGTGCTTATCATTGTTGAGCTTGTGTGTTTTCTTTCTTTTTAAGAAAGGTTTTCTCTAAAAACATAGATCACAAATTAGAGCTAATCCTCACCTTATGCTTCCATTCTCATCTTAACCCATCTCAAGGGAAAAGTGCCTTACCCAAGAAGATACCGGGAAGCTTACCCTTGAAACCTGGAACAAGCTACAGAAGAAACCAGTCCAGCCACTCAGTCAAAAGGACCGACCGTGAGAATCAAAGCACTGCCCCTGAGTCAAAGTAAACAGGAAAAGAGGACAGAAGGAGTTATTATCATACAGAGAGGCAAAGATTCTTGGAACCAAAGACCACAAACATCAGGGTCATTGACCCCACCACTCACCCATGCCCCCTGCATGCGTGCTCCACCCCCATACGCACTATCACCACCCCATGCCCCCTTTGCAGCACACCTACCGCCGCCATTACCGCTAGCAACACCATCCCCCCTGCATCGCACTTGTTTCCTTGTGTCACCTGCTCTATCACCACCACTCCGCAACCGAGCACCCACACTCGCCTATAAACCCCCCCCCACCAGCTCCCTCAGTTCCCATCCTAAGCAAAACACTCCAGATAAAACCCCCTCTGCCAAATCGCAAGCAACTCCATTTTCCACTCCCTCGCCCCTAAGATCACAATGCTTGGTGATTCTTGGGTTGAAGACTGTTGTACATGGTTCATAGTCTTTGGTTTCCTCCTCTGTATGATGGTAATACTCATCGATAGAATCCTCTAGTGGGAAGAGCAAAGAGAAAGAAAGAGGCAGTAAAAAGAGAAAATAAAAAGCGAAGAGAAGATAAGAAGAAGGTTCTCCCAGAATCAACCCTATGTTAGTCATCTCTCCGCAGTCTGCTCAAGCAGCAGTAGAAGAAGGCCCCATAACACCCTTGTTATGTGGTACTTCAAGGAGTTCAAATCCCCAAGATTCAAGAGTTCTACCCTCATTCCTTTTAAGTGGGGTAGTGTTCCAGTAAGGTTCCTACTGTGGAGAAAAAGAAGAAGGCATGTAGCAAGCTTGTGAAGGACCAGATCATCAAAGCTTATAAGTTCCTGGATGAGAAGTGGTCACCCAAGTTTTGTTGATGAAGCACCAGAAGACCAATCAAGGAAGGAATCCATGTGGGAGTTCGCAAGAGAAAGGTTTGTGTGTTGGCATCAATGCTTCTTCAATAAGCTAGCTACCAAGCGAAACCTAGAAGCCTGAAGATGATCTTGAGTAGCCAGAATCAGCGTTTGCAATCGGCAACCAGATGCTCCTTAAGGCCAGATCTTGTTGAAGTTCCATCTCCTCGAAGAGTTGCAAAGTGAAGATATGTAGCTGAAGTAAAGCTATACCCATAACCCTTCTAAGCCGAATCTCGAGGACGAGATTCCTTTTAAGTGGGGTAGATCTATAGCATCCCAAAAATTCAAATCCTGAATTTTTCTCAAACTCGCTCTAAATTCAAAATGAATTTCAAAATTTCATTTCAAAATGTTTGTTTGTGAGTTGATATCAACAAATAAATTATAGTGGTTTATATTCTCTCCAAAAATCCTCCTCAAAATATCCTACAATTATTTCCCCAGTGATCACCCTCAAACTCTTTCAGAAATACTGCCCAAATATTCCACCGATATATGTCCAAGTATTTTCTTCCTGAGAAATACCTTCAGAATCATTTATCAAGTCCCTACAAATATTTTCTCCATAACTTTCCTCATGCTCATACGTATACGTATGCCTCCAGTGTCATACGGTGAGCTCTACAAGCTAATTACACTCATATAAGACAAATCCATGCTAATCTCCCACTAATCCTCTCATCCTCCCACTAATCCCCTCATCCCTCCCCCTAATCCCCCAACCATGGCTATAAATAGAGGGGCAAGGGCCTCCTCTCATCCCACCCCAAGCCATTTCATGGCAACTCCCTCCCCCCCCCACACGCCCACTCCCAATCCACTTCCCACACAAGCACACACTAGCACAAGGATCGTTCGGTCGTTCTTCGATCATTCTTCCACCTGTTCTTAGTTCGTTCGTCCGATCGTTCGTTCGATCGTTCATGGTTCGTTCGTCCGTTCGTTCGATCGTTCGTCCGTTCGTTCGTCCAAATAATCTTTTTCCTGCTGTTATGCTGCCGAAATTCCGATCGTTCGTTCGTTCGATCATACAATCGTTCATAGTTCCTATTCATCGTTCATCGTTCGTTCATCGTCACTATTCATCGTTCATCGTTTGTTCATACGAACTATTCACCAACACTATTCACCATCACTATTCACCGTCACTATTTATCGTTACTATTCATCGATCATCTGATTACCTCAAATTTCAACTACTCATCCGTCATGCTGTCTAGTCCACCTAAGACCAGCTAGACCCATATTCCAGTCATACGAACTCCGGTGACTATGATTTTCCTTCCAGTAGGGAACTTCCCATCTGGTCACCCATCCCAGATTTCTCCAAGTTGAGCACGCTTAACTTTGGGATTCTTTCAAGCTAGACTTCTAAAAAGAAAGGTGAACCATGTTTGTATGGATACGTCTTCAATCCTATAAAACCTGGCCCAAGATACCACAGCCCACTCGGACCAGAATACCACCGCATTCCAGCTATTTGGGTCCCACCTTACTGTTGTCTGATGTGACACAGTAGGTAGGAACAGTTTCCACCAACATAAACCTCTGCCCAAGAAAAGCCCCAAAATAATCCCTCGCACCCCGCTCAAAAATACATTGTATTTTTGATTTTCCAAATATCTCTAAATATTCAAATTCTAGAATATTCCTTTCCTTTTCTTTTTCTTCCTATGATTATAAAATCCAAACTCCTCCATCCAAACTCAGATTCCAGTCATTCTTGTTTCTAAATTCTTGTCAAATTATTCCCTATCCAACCATGTCATACCTTAAGCATGGTTCATATTCCAGAAAACTCCCAAAATACTCTTGTTCCATATCCTGCCTATAATTTCCTTGTTCAGACTAAGTCAGACGATTCATTCGTCACCATTCTCACCAATAGTGAACTTCACTGTGCTACACCACATACACCCAGCTATAAATATACCCAGCTACCCTCTCCCTCTCCACACACACTCAACACCCTCAGCCAAGGCAAACACCCCACCCACTCAGTTACTCCGCTCTGCCGGCTACACGCATAGTGTCGCTTCGCCTCCAGTCCACCCTCCTGGTAAGCATCTCCGCTCCACCACTAGTAGTATCTCAACACCACATGACACAGATTCTACTCAAGACTCTGCCCATCCATATATCGCTATTCTGACCACTATACTAAATATTTGTTGGTATACTTGTTGGTTTGTATGTTTGCTTGTTCATGTTGCATAGTTATCGGAGCGTTCGTGTCGTCTCGTGGAGGCTAGGTCTGCAAGTCTACGCTAGGCAGTGGAGCTAGAAGCCAGTTCCGCGAGCTCCCCTTCCCCCTTCGCCGGATAAGCACGGCAAGCTCACTGGATCCCTTTGATGCATAAATTACCTATGATTTTTCAACCACAACCCTCAGCCTGTTATTTTATGCATAATATGATTTTGAGACAAGTTATTATGGCCATCCAGCCGCTTGCCGCAATCAATCCCTGATATAATTGTTACAAATGATTTGAGGAAAGGTGTGAGTTTTCAAAAGAAAATGCTTTTCAAAATGTGTTTGATGAAGGGTTTTCACCCTTATCACCTTTGAGTAGGGATGATCTGGGACTCCCTGGTTTAGGGGAGGGCCTAAGGTGATGGTTCAGCTGGTTTAGGCGTGAGCAGAAGGATTGTCCCCTCATATAAGGACCGGTTTGTCATCCTTCACTACCTGTACTCATGATGAGTACAACCACTCGAGACTGTGTGGGCAGTCACTCAATCTGAACTCGTACGGACCAACCCCAGGGTTATGAAGGCTGGGGAGCACCAGGAGGATAAGGAGGGGGAATGTTTTGTTCGGTTTGGGCATGGTGGTGGCCTGACTCCTTCCGGTATAACCGTTAGGGTTACGACGTGCGAGGAAAGAAAGAGATTCGGCATTCAGGTCTCACGACGGTGAGATCGCAGAAACCGGACTAGTGGGTAAAGTGTACCCCTCTGCGCAGAGTTTCAAACCTATTCGAATAGTCTGTGTCCACAGGAATGGACGAGTCTGGTATGGTATGGCAATTAATGTTTTGTTTTCCAAAAAAAGTGCTTTTGACAAAAGTGGTTTTTAAAAGGTCCGGCGGTTGAGCCGTGAGCTATGGTGGACGGGAAGTCCAGTAGCTGTTTTTGAAAATGAAAACCAGTGGGAAACTGCTGAGATACCTGGATGGTTTAGTCCAGGGGATTTTGTTCTAATATTGAAAAACTTCCTGCTCCTTTGGGAGAGGATGCGCTTTGAAAAAATACAAAATGTTTTACAAAACAACCCTGCATAAAATATTGTTGTTTCTATAAAATATCCTGAGCTCCACGTATTTCATGCATTATATCTGATTTCCCCATTCCGCGGGTGAAGGTGGGCTACTGAGTATGTTTGTACTCACCCTTGCTTGTTTGTTGTTTTTCAGAAAAAGGAGATCGGGTAAGAGTTATGACTGTTCCCAACCTTGCCTGTGGCTGTTGGATCGTTGATTTGCTTCGCTGCGTATATCGGGCTGCTTCAGCCCCACTCTGATGATATGTCCCGAGTTGTAGACCAACTCTTAAAGTTGTTCGCCACCTTTATAGGTTTGTCTCATTTAAGCAGATCTATAATCATCTGATGTATAAATGTGTTTACTAGCCTCCTAGGACTAGTAATTGTATCACATTTGAGTCCTAGAGGATTGGGACACTTCACCATCTGAGGCCGTTAATGGCAAGGATTGGTGCATGTGGGCATGAAAACTTGGGAGGGCTGTCACAGACTTAGTAATACTTGAAGACAATGACATTAATGACGAACTTGCGCCTTCAGATGGTGTTGACTATGAAATGGTTGATAGTGATGATGAGAGTTATGATCCAGCTAACCCCGACACATATGAAGATTATTTTTAATCGATGTAATGCTATAGTTTTTTTATTTCACACCTATTTCTAAATACATCTTTTTTATATGTGCTTATTTGTTTACTCTTAATTGTAGGTTGTTGGACAAAGATGGTGGGCGGTTGGCTAAGCAGGAGGAGGAGCAGGAAGACAGAGGAGGCACAATAGGATGACGACGTCCAGCAGCAAATGGAGCAGTAGGACCACGATGTCTAGCAGCAGGCGGCATAGCAGGAGGACGACGATGCTCAGCAGGACGCCTCAGGTTCTCACGCCTCAGGTTCGAGGAATGTCTACCTGCAAGGTTCCACGAGTCTCCCTCAGCGTCCCATACTTCGAGAGAGGCGGTCGCTGATTCGGCCGGATGGGGAGAGGCATGTAACTTTATGTTCTCCATGCTTGTTCATATTATGTGTTCAAATTCATAATATAAACTAATACTTTTTATTTATCAATTGGACAGGTCTTGGATGGTTGTGGAGAATGCTGGGGGTCATGGTCGCAACCCTGATGGCATCCTCGGCCTGCTGTGCAGGGAACACTTCCCTAGACTGGTTGAGTACGCCAGAGTGACGGGTTCAGCCTACACCTTCAACCACTACGACGTCGCCCCCAATGCAGTAGACCAGGACGGCAGGGAATTCAACAACAAAGCGGAGCGGGTGAAGCAAGAGCTCTGGGTAAGTCTTACTATAATGTAAAATATGTCGCATTCGTTGCACATTCTTGAAATAATGTATGGATACATCGTCTTTATATGCATGATTTCTTCAGATGCGATGCTGGATACGAGGCTAGGGCGAATGTGGTGGCCACCACGAGCTATAAGAAGCTCATCGTGGACATGCACTACGAGGCATGAACCTAGGCCATCGTCAGCTACCACGGCTCTGTCCTTAGGGAGAAGGTGACCAAGAAGCAAGCCTGAACCATGTCGTTGAGCAGGGATCAGGACTTGCAGGTAAATACAACACTTTAATAAACAACACTTTAATTTTTCCTTAATTTTATCTTCTAATATGCAGTGTACGTGTTTACTTTGTAGATGATTCCATATTGGTGCGCCGCACATCCTCTGTGCTAGGAGCATATGGTGGATAGGTGGTGCTTGCCTGAGTGGGACGAGGCGCACAACGCTAGCCGAGAACGACATCTGATGATGCAAGGTCCCTCCCACCACCAAGGCAGCAGCAACCTAGGCCAATATGCAGAAGCATGGGTACACCCTCTTTTTTATTTAGGTATATAATAGTGGATTAGATATTATTTCTAACTATCTTGTTGGTTTTCTTGCAGTCGGCGTCACATGGTGGCCAGCCTTGCTCCATCTTCTCGGCCTATGCTATGGCCCACAAGGGCAAGGCGACGTCCAATGACACCTACAACCTGGATGACGGACCCGAGGTGTATAGCAACCCTGCCATCTACAGCCGCCTTCATGCTTACACCGCCATGGCACAGAAGGCCCATGGGCCAGAATACGATATGAGGACCGAGCAGATCGACCCCGATGTCCTCATGAGGGTCAGAGGAGGCAAGAGACATGGGCGGTACTAGATTGCCGACGGGGCAATCGACTCGTCGTCCACTCCCACTCTATCTCAAGTGCGAGCAAGGAGCACAAGCTCGAGCCCAGCCATACAACCTCGCAGGATAGCTCACATCATCGCATACAATAACTCGAGGTTAGTGCTTCTATAACTTGTCATTCCTTAAGTTATATACCTTCTCTTTGAGTTATTATAACATTGGCTTGGAATATTACAGACCCAGCTAGAAACAGAGAGGAGGGAACGTCAGGAGATGAAGGCAAGGATGGCGGAGATGTTCTAGTACATGAAGAGCCTTGGTGCCGCATAGGGTTTCGCTCCACCACCTCCATTGTTCCCTACAATTGACCCTGCTCAGTTCCATACTCATGTGAGTATCAAAATTCTAGTTCTTCATGATATATATTCATCTAGTATAACACATGCAATCTCTTCTCTGTGCAGGGACAATCTGGGGCGGCATCCAACAACCCTCATGCATCGCTCAGCCCATCGCCGCACTAGTCCAGCCGCCCACCTCGATGAGATATTATCTTTGTTAGTGTTGTTCATACTTTGTGAGATAACTCAGTCTGAACTTGTTAGATGTTGGTAATGCTTTGTGAGATACTTATGTTTGTGTTCGAACATGTTGGTAATGCTATGAGAACTTGTTTGATTTATGGTGTTCGTGAGATATGTGATGTATATGTGGTATATGTGATGATTATGTGATATTTGTGATGTATATGTGATATCTTTTGTTTGTTTGGATGGAATAGCAAAAACAAATTAAAAATGTGTATACTGGTCACTTTGTTGAGTGTAACACTCGGCAAAGCGGTTCTTTGCCGAGTGTCAGGGCCATAGCACTCGGTAAAGAAGGAACACCTGGGCACCGGTAAAGCTTCTTTGCTGAGTGTTGTGACCCTCGCACTCGGCAAAGAAGCAAGCTTTGCCGAGTGCCTTCTAGAGCACTCGGCAAAGAACTGACAAAAGGGACCACCGGTGGGCTTGCTCCGAGCCAACTTTTTTGCAATTTGGCCCTTTTCGGGTTTTTTTGCACAATTATGCCCTTTGCAGTTTTATTTCAAAAAATGGACCCCGGCTCGGCGCCATTAGAATTGGCACCGAGCTATAGTGTGACGGTGCCAACATTATTGGCGCCTGAGGTGGTGACGTGGCTGGTGAGGTGGCGGGGGGTCGGCGCCATGGATCTTGGCGCTGACCCCTGGCGCCGGCGAGAATCCTGTCAGGGGGGTCGGCGCCATAGATCTTGGCGCTGACCCCCTTTATACCGGCCGGGTCGCCTCCTTCCCCTTTTTTCTCACGCTCAAACACCGCCGCCAAGCTCCCTTCTCCCTGCCTCGCCCGCCGGCCCGCCGCCCCCGCGCTCGTGCCCCGCCATTGCCGCCGCCCCCGTGGGCGCCGCCCGCCCGTCCCGCCGCCCGCTCGTCCTGCCGCCCCCGCTGCCAGCGGCCCCTCCGCCACCGCGGTCGTGGCCCCGCCGCCCCACCGTCGTCTGACCACGTCCCTCTACCACCGTGCCGCCGTTGCCCCGGGCCGCCCTTGTCCTACGCTGACCGTTTAGGTAATTTTTTAAGTATTTAGTTAGTATTTTTAGTTATTGTGTTAGCATTTTTGTTATGTATGTTAGTTTTATTGCTATAATCAGTTGTTTGTTGAATGTGAGTGCCATCAAAATGAATGTGATAAATGCTAATTTGATCGAATATGATGAATGTGAGTTGAATGTGCAGGTTTTTGTATCCTCCCCGTGTAGGGGAGGTGCTGTCAAAATTTATACTTAGTTATTTAGTAGTTAGTTATAAGGTGGTTAGTATTTTAGTGGGTTGTGGTTATAGTTATAGTTATGTAGCTAGTTATTAGTGGGTTGTGGTTAGGCAATAACCATCCATATTGGATATTGAATGTTTAATTCGTGTTTCAAATAGATGGACAATTTTATGAGCTTATATCATGGAGGCAATGTGGAAGAAGATTCCTATAGAAATGCCAAGTTCATTGACATGCGACATGTGCCTGTACTATTTATTGGTAGACCCTCCTTGAGTGATGTGTTTACAAAGGCTAAACAAAAGCTAGGTTACCATAAAGATGATGACATTGCGGTTAACTGAGTGCTTAACATTGGTCATCCTCCAAATGTCATAAGATGAGTCATCCAAATTGATTCTCAACTGGATTGGGATAATTATGTTACTTCGGCTATGAAGACCCAATTGCAACTCATGGAGGTTGTGGTGCGGCCGATTGTAGTAGACTGTCCCCCTGAAGACTATGATTGTGCTATGGATGACGTGCCAACTGTGTCTGATGCTCAATCTGGCCCCAATTTGATCCCATTAAGTTAGCCAGGAGATGGCCTGTAGACAGATTCTGCTATGTGTATCCCTTTAGCACAAACCAATTGCAGTAAGTTTCATTGGCACTACATCTTCATTTTGGACCATGAGCACTTTGCTCTTTCCATTTGACGTGGGACTGATGAACTTCTACATGTTGCAGGAGAGACCGCTGCTCTTGTGGTTGATCCTCAGACCGTGGCACGTGGCTGCTTCGGTGATGGATTTATTGCCTCGAATAGTCCTGAGTTTAGGAATGAAGAGGAGCCATATGCCTTTGCTATGGCTGCTGATTCAGATGATGATTGTCCTGTTGGTGAACTCACAGAGAGTGACATTGAGATGTTGCAACGTGTTTTTCTGAACGGCCGGGATCCAAGAGTGCATGAGTTCAGCGATCTTAGTCTTTCTCATCAGGCAAATGCAGAAGGAAGGGATGATGAGCTGCTAGATGCTCCTGGGGCCGGTCCTAGCATGATGATTGAAAAGGATAGGGTCTTCAAGGACCTGACTGCCTTGAAGAGGTGGTTGCAGCATTGTGCAGTCTTACATAAGAGGTCGTATAGAGTACTTCATTCGTACGAGAAACGTCGTTACACGGTTGTATGCGACAAGGATAACTATGCATGGAGGGTCTATGCTAGGATACAAAAGATCACCGCAAAGTGGAAGATAACAAAAGTAGTGGGGCCACACACCTGTGTTGAACATGAGTTAACGATGAAACATCGCTAATTGACATATACCCTCATTGGGAAGCGACTTATGGGAATACTGCAGTCGGAACCAAATATGAAGGTTAGGACAATCATGAGGATTGTGGAGAATGTGTTTGATGGGTATAAGATAACATATGGTAAATCTTGGAGGGCTAAGCAGTGTGCATGGAAGATGATATATGGGGACTAGGAGTCTAGGTACGAGCAGCTACCTGTTCTTTTAAATGCAATGAAGGCGGTCAATCCAGACATGCATTATGAGTACATCCCTAAACCAAATGCATGGATTGATGGGAGGCAGATATTCTTCCGTGCATTCTGGTGCTTTCCCCAGTGTGTGGATGCCTTCCGGCATTGTCGTCCTGTCTTTTCAATTGACGACATGTTTCTTCTCAGCAAGTACCAAGGCACTCTTCTAATTGCCATATCCGTTGATGCAAACAAAAAGCTAGTTCCCCTGGCATTTGCTCTGGTTAAGGAAGAGAACAAAGACAGTTGGGGTGGTTTTTGCGACTGGTCCGGATACATGTGGTTGGCCAAAGACGGGAAGTTGGTGTAATATCAGATCGGCACCAGGGAATACTCAACGCGGTGCGTGAGCAGATCGATGAGTACCCTCCTTTGCATCACAGGTGGTGTACTCGACACCTTGATGAGAATCTTCTGCACAAGGATGGTGTCAAGGATAACTTTGAGCTTTTCCAGGTGACATGTCACCAGCTGGAAGACAAGTTCTTTAGAAAAAAAGTTACAAAAGCTCAAAGTCGCAACAAATGTCGAAGGTAGAGATTGGTTGACTGGATTGATGCCAGATTTGGAGAAGTGGACGAGAGCTCATGACTTAGGTGGATGGAGATATGAGTTCCAGTGTAGTAACATGGCCAAGTCATTCAACAAATTATTGTTGGGCACACGTGGTATGCTGGTCACTGCTATAGTATCCTTTACCTTTATAAGCTTGTGGCATGGTTTAATGATAGACACACCCATGCAGTTGGATTGCAGAATGAGGGAGAGAGATGGGCTCCAAAACCTAAGACTTTTCTAGAGAAGGCAAAGGAAAGGGCGAACAAACACACTGTTGATTATTTTGACTTACAGTCAGGGACATATGAGGTATTCCTTCAAGCTAGTACTACTTCCGACGCTGAGTCACAGGAGTCTAGGAAGCATGTGGTTGTCCTTAATGACTTGTCATGTACTTGTGGCGCACTGAGGCAGTACCATTTTCCATGTTCTCATCTTATTGCAGCTGCCCGAGCTCGCAACTTTGACTTAGAGAGGAGGATACCCCAAGAGTTTACTATTGACAAGCTTGTGTTGACTTGGAGTCCAAGATTTATTCCTTACCGTGACCCGGGTGAGTGGCCTCCGTACGATGGCCCGAAGTATGTCGCTGATCCAAGCAGTCGTTGGACCAAGCGTGGATCTAGGAAGAGGACGAGGCACAAGTTAGTTATGGATCAAGTTGGTGGTAGGAGTAGGAGGGGAAGAAGAACACCATTTCTTACCGACCCCGAACAGTATGAGTGTGGCAAGTGCGGTAGACTTGGTCATAATTCACGCGCTTGTGGTTGGCAGATTAGCGAGGTTTGTATTGTTTAGTATTTTTATATTACCTTATTTTTATTTAATAAGGACATATTACTTACTAACATTAATTTGATTTTGTAGGATGGCACAATTCCACCTGCTCGACCCATTCTACGACGAGAGCCACCGGGTGCGCCTTCTGGCGGCAGGCCAGGTATTCAATTGTAACTAATTTTGTCGAATTGTTGTTGTACACATATTGTTGCTAATATAACCTTTTTCCGTGTAGGACCTAGCAATCCTTCGTTCTAGGACACACAATGGGTTCCTAGACATGGTGTTCGACGAGAGGTACACTCCTTACCTCAAACGAGCAGGTCTAGATGTAATATCGTACCAGTTGCGCCGAGGGTTGCCTACTATTGACTCAGCGGTCATTACTACACTTGTGGATAGGTATTGTTTTAGGATTTTGTCAAATTATTCTTGAATCATTGAGCTCGTTTACACTAAATTGTTTTTTTAATTATGTAGGTGGCGGCCCGAGACACAGTTTTCATCTTCCTTTTGGTGAGATGACAGTCACATTAGAGGATACACAGAAGATACTTGGACTCGATGTTTCTGGTAGAGCAGTGACAGGCCAATGTGACTCTGAAGGTTGGAGGGCTAGAGTTGATGCCTTTCTTGGTAGAGAGCTTCCTGCTGAGGGCATTGATAGGACTGCTGGAGTACGCATCACATGGCTCCATCAGTCGTTTGGTGTGTGCCCTGCTAATGCTGATGAGGATACAGTCCAGTTCTACTGTCGGGCTTGGATCCTGCACATGTTTGGTTGTGTCCTCTTCCCAGACGCAATAGGAGACTGCGCGTCATGGATGTACATCCCATGTCTAACCGACTGTGATACAACTGGACACTACAGTTGGGCCTTCGTCGTGCTTTCTTTTTTGTACCGGCAGCTTTGTGAGGCTTGCCGTCGTACGTCCTCCTCTTCTTCTATAGGCGGTTGCGTCTACCTCCTACAGATATGGATGTGGTTTCGCATACCAGTTGGTCGGCCATGTGTTTTCCAGCCTAGACCATGGCCATGGAACATTGTTGGAAATAACCATCATCAACCGATGTAAGCTTATATTTGGGACCAAGTGGCAGCTCCTTTTGCCAGAGCTAAGAGGGCATATATGGAGTATGTGAACGAGTTTGACACGCTCTCGGCCTCTAGCGTAAGTACTCAATATTTATATCTTATCATTATGAAATTTGTTTCATTATACTTAACATAGATTTCTTCATTTATTTCAGGTCACATGGCAACCATACAACGCACCTAAGTTGGATGGGATGATCTTTAGTTCAGTATGCAACAACGAAGATGAACTCTATATGATGCAATGTCCTATGATCTGTTTCTGGTGTGTTGAGTGGCACCTACTACACAGGGTTCAGAGGCAATTTGGTAGGAACCAGATATGGCCGGTTGAAGATATTCCAACTTCTAAGGAGCTACACAAGTAAGTTTGCAATCTACAAATTCAATTATTCCAGTTGACTTCGTAACATCAATCATTTGTAAAATTTTGTGTTTTTTATATGGTATGGTTTGTGTGTAGATTTGATCGGCGGAAGCAAAAGAAGATAACAGACTTTCGTCAACATCATCTGGCATTTATTGAAGAGTGGGATTTGGCTGTGGAGAATGTGCATAACAACGATGAGTTGCACAACAACAGTGACTACAGGCGGTACCAAGCTTGGTACCAGGGTGCGACTCGTTGTAAGCTTTGTCAGCAGTGGACAACAGATGACTACGCTGACATTGATTCTTCCGATGATGAAGACACGGAGTACGACTAGTCCACTAGACTTGGAACCCAAGTGGAGGCGGCACCCATCTTGGATCGAGTGGTAAGTTTTGCTCAATTTTAATACTAGACATGTATCAATTGTATGTTTGATGCAAATTATGTTGTACAGGGTAACACATTGAGACGCTCGGTACAGGACATTGGTCGCCAGCTTTTGACTGTTGGCGACAGCAGCATGCGTAGCTTCTTGGAGGTAAGCCTACCTACAGCGTTTATAGCCTTTAGCTTGTTATGAATATAGCTTTTATATGTTGTAAACTAATATGTCTTTAGCATGCAGCGTTTATCTAAGCACCTATGTGGAGCTACTGCTCGCTGTGGCTGTAGGACCAATGTTGCACATGACGTTCATGTACCATCGTATAGCCACACAGCAACGTCGTCCATAGGACTAGGCGTTGGCTTCGACTATGATCAGGACGAGATCGGACCTTCACAGCTTCAGGGGGCTCCTTCGACACAACCCTTACAACCAGAACATCGTAGGCGACACCGCTCTCTACAACGTTACACTCCAGGCACCGACGCTTTAGGCAAAGGTAAGTCTAGGAGACGTTGACTTGGTTTGGGCTGGTGTGGACTCTATGGAGTTGTTATGTAGCGTATGCACTGGACAAGAATTGTAATGGACTTGTTTGGCCTCTACGAACTTGTATGGCCTTTTTATGGACTTGTATGAACTCTATGGACTATTATGCACTTGTTTGGACTTTTATGAGCTTGTTTGGAATTTTTTAAACTTATATGCACTTGTATGTTATATGCTTATGTATGTGTATATGTTGGATTGATATAAAATAGGGAAAACTCTGCCAAATTTTTGTGAAAACTGTGAATATGTCATGTAGCCTTTTCAGAACTATTACATAGCCTTTTCAGAAGCATCAATATCCGGACAAGCATCTAGCCTTTTCAGATCCATTTTGTAGCCTTTTCAGGAGCAATAATATCCTACAATGTCACTGTTACATATAGCCTTTTCATAGCTATTACATAGCCTTTTCAGAAGCAACAATATCCTATATTATGAGTATGACATGTAGCCTTTTCAAATCCATTTCGTAGCCATCTTAGGAGCAATAATATCGTACGTTGTCGCTGTTATATCTAGCCTTTTCAGAACCAGAACATAGCCTTTTCAGAGTGTTACTTGTAGCCTATTCATAGCCTGTACATAACCTTTTTCATAATCCATTACACTACCTATCCTTTTGCCTATATATACACGATCCTTTGCACGTTTGCTTCATTGTGCAATACAAATGGCTTCAGGGTCTTCTAGGTGCAAGGGTGTGGGAAATGAGAGACGAAAGGATGGAAGGAATTTACCTCCAATGTGTTTTGATGGCCCTCTTGGTCCAGATTTTTTTGAAGAGGCGGGTTTTAACTTTCCAGTTCAAAGTAAAAAAGATTTCAACCAAGAGGTTAGACTTAGGTCCTACGATAACAGGAGAGAAGATTGGTCAAAGTGCATGCATGGTGAGGATTGCTTGGTGCAGATGTTTGTCGAAGGGGAATTGATGGAGGCTGGCGTTTCTTCAGATGTCCTTATGCATATGTAAAAATTAATTCTAATCCTTTGTTCTATATAATTTTGTTGTTGAGTGAAACTAACTATAAACATTTATACAACATTCATTGGTCAAGGAGAATTGTGGGTTCACACGTTGGGTAGATCCTCGTCCGATTTTTCCGCATGCGGAATACATATCCTACCTACAGAATAGGATATTTGATCTAGAGAGGGAAGTAAGCAACATAAATGACAAGGAAGAAAGAGACAACAACAATGGAGGTGGTTCACAGGTGCAAGTATGCTCAGATCCATATTGCTGCTGCCCTTGTCACAGCAAGAGTGTTGGTCCTCCAACGTCGCCACCACGGCCACAGCAGACAACAACAATGGGAGGATACTGCGGAGAAGGGTCCACACAATTTGGAATGTGGGAGCACTACTAGAGAACTCTTCTGTATCAATTGCTTTAAGCGTGTTGATTTTCTTTATCAATTGCTTTAAGTCGTCTTCAACAATTGCTTTTAAAGTCTAATTTGAATTCATTATTGTTCATCATTTGCTTTTTTAAGTTGTTTTCATCAATTTTAAAGTACTTCATTACCAAATAACATTGTTTGACACTACATAATACCGAATAATAAGTTCATTACTACATAACATCAAATAAGCACCTAGACTACTGAGTGCAAAGGGGCCATTTGCCCTTGCGAAATGCATCAGGGTTCTCCTTCATTGCTTCCTTTGCACGACGTGCACGCTCAAGCTTCTTCTCCTTCTCTTCCCTGCATTCAGCAACACGCCTCATTTCCTGCTCGTCTTCCCGTTGTTGCTCGGCAGCAAGCTCCTCTCGTCTTTTCTCCATCCTCTCTTTGTCCTCTACATCTCACTTTTTAAGATTCTCTAACCACTTCTTGTCTTTCTGTGAGATTTTTGTATCAATCCACTGCTCAAAATCACAAAGTGGTGGAGGAGTCTACAAAATATGCAATGATTAGTAGGCAAAGAAAACATGCACCACTCCGAGTCTTCAAATTGTTAACATATTAAAAGACTATTCTCACCATTAAATTTATCCGGCACTGAACAATCGTTGGCTCAAATGCATAGTTAGCACACATCCAATACCTCTGTCGATAGGTGTCATGATCCTCAGACTTGTCAACCTTGCAAGGATCACCACAAAAACACATAGACACAGGAACACCAGTTGGCAAAGGCAGCGGGTCGAAGGCAGTTCCGGTCAAAGGACCCTTCCTAAATTTTGATAAGATCTATAACAATCACAAATATAATAGACTCATAAAATATGATTTAATACAATTCTTACCTTTGTTTAGCAGCTTTACCATGCCTAGACATCCTACAATTCAGGTTGATATCTCTCGTTTCGAAGAATAGAAATGAGCACAAAAAACAGACGGCCGAAGGGGTTATTTATAGGCGTGTACCTCTGCGCTAAGATCTACGGCGCCGAGGTACGCGCCACGTCAGTTCCATTGTAGCCCCTAGGCTGACATATGCACGCCACAAAATTGGCGCCGACACACACAACCTAGGCGCCAATGATGACGGCGCCGAGCTGAGGGTCCATTTTTTGAAATGAAACTGCAAAGGGCATAATTGTGCAGAAAAACCCGAAAAGGGCCAAATTGCAAAAAAAAAGTTAGCTCCGAGTGCCACATGTTACACTCGGTAAAGGTAATCTCTTTGTCAAGTGTCACCTAAAACACTCGGCAAAGGCGCAGTCTTCGTTACCAGTCGTCGTGACGGCGACTTTTCTTTGCCGAGTACCGTGTGATTTACCGAGTGTCCGATAAACAGTACTCGGCAAAGAAGGCGTTACCGATATACACTCGGCAAAGACTTCACCGAGTGTTTTTCAGGCTTTACCGAGTGCTAGTGTTCACATAACATGCATGCACAAAGCTGTCAGAGTTGCATTTTATGCTTCACAGCCACGATGGGCAAGCAACACCACAAAGCTGTAGTTGAACAACATGAGTACTTTGCGTCACTGCGGGATGGGTGAGAAACAGGACAAAACTTTGCAAACTCTCACTTTTACTCACGAGAGGTTGGCGTGAACAAGCTGTTAATAATAATTGCACAAAAGATGCATATAGTTGCTATGTGTCCGTCATCACAACCAAGATTAGTGAGCAACAGAACAAAACTGTAGTTACACTATCAAACAAAAGCTTAGTACACCGCAGTTAGCATGGGTGGGCAATAGAACAAAACCTGCAGTCACGACTGCAAAATGTTGTTGCATACGTACGTACGCTAGTGGTAGATAGTATCACTATCACACACTTTGCGAAGTTTCACTTTATTCTAAAGACTAAAGAGGTGACTAGTGTGCAAGATGTTGTTGCATAAAACGGGCACCAATTTGTATTATCGTATCACATCCAAAGACAGCTGAACAACAGAACAACACTGCAGTTGCGCAACCAAACAAAACTGTTCAGGACAATCCCATATGCACTAGTGATAGATAGTATCATAGTGTCACATAAATAAGATTCACAGAGTTTTATTTATTTTCGAAGAGGTGAGTGAGCAAAGCAAGTGAGCCGTTTTCACAGGCCGGCAGATCGCTCGCCATGGAGGTGAAGGTGATGAGCTCTAGGCTTGTCAAGCCGTCCTATCCACCAGGTGTGCCGCAACCAGACACGACCCAGCATGTGCCCTGTTCGGTGTTCGACAAGATCACATACCACATACAGATGGCCATCATCTACGCGTTCTCACCGCCGGTGCCCTCCATCGCGGACATTGAGCACGGCCTCGCCGCCGTGTTGGGCGTGTACCGGGCATTCGCCGGCCAGGTCCGTCCGGGCCCGGACGGCGAGCTCGGCGTGCTGCTCAACGACCACGGCGCGCAGCTCACCGAGGCGTTCGTGGACGCCCACCTTACTGTTGTCGCACCAGCGAGGCCGTCGCCTGAGCTGCAGCAGCTGCACCCTGGACTACATGTCGAGATCGAGGAGGTGGTGCAGGTGCAGCTCACGAGGTTCACGTGCGGCTCGCTCATGGTTGGGTTCACCGCGAACCACGCCGTCGCCGACGGTCGTGCCACCAGCAGCTTCCTCGTCGCATGGGGCCGCACCATGCGCGGCTTCCCGATCGGCCTGCCGCCGCCGCTGCGCCACCACCCAGGGCTCTTCCCGCCCCGAGACCCGCCGCGCTTTGAGTTCGAGCACCGCGGTGTGGAGTACCGCGCGCGCCCGACGCCGCCTGCATCATCATCATCATCATCATCCCACCTCGTCACAGCCCACGGTGAGACGACCCACCGCCACGACATCGTGATCCACAAGGCGCACTTCACCGGGGAATTCATCACCGCGCTCCGCGACAGGGCATCAGAAGGCCGCGGCCACCCTTTCAGCCGGTTCGAGACCATCGTCGGCCATGTGTGGCGTGCCATGACGCGCGCGCGCGGCCTCCGTGACCCGTGCCAGGCGTCCGCCATACGAATCTCCGTCGACGGGCGGCCGCGCCTCGGAGTTCCGCAGGAATACTTCGGCAACCTCGTGCTCTGGGCGTTCCCACGCACCACGGTGGGCAACCTGCTGACGCAGTCGCTAACTCATGCGGCGCAGGTGATCCACGACGCGGTGAAGCAGATGGACCGTGCCTACTTCCAGTCCTTCCTGGACTTCGCGAGCTCCGGCGTGGTGGAGGAGGAGGGGTTGGAGACGACGGCCGTGCTCAGCAGTGACGTGTTGTGCCCGGATCTAGACGTGGATAGCTGGCTAACGTTCCCATTCCAAGAGCTAGACCTGGGCACCGGCGGCCCGTCCTACTTCATGCCGCCCTACATCCCAATAGAGGGGATGTTCTTCCTCGTGCCGTCCTGCCTCGGCGATGGCAGTGTCGACGCCTTCGTGCCTGTGTTCAAGCATACCCTTGAGGCCTTCATGCAGTGCTGCTGCTCCGTGGAGTAGGCAACAAAGCCAATCGGTCAAAACTTCCAGTAGTGAATGGAATAATATTCATATAATTAAGCTCTTGCTGGAAATTTTAATAATCTCTGTACCGTATTTGTATATGCGTGCATTGTTTTATATATCGCCCTAGATTAGTAATCTAGTGCGTTTTCGCGCGTGTCAACGTTTATAAACTTGTCAGAGACCACTTCCGCACAGTTCTTAAGCGTAGACTCACATACACAGTAGGCACAAAAGATACCTAACAAATAGAGTATTTCTACCAGATTTCTCATCTCTATCCATGTCCCTAACAAATAGAATCTGTTCCGTTGTCCGCACAATCAGAGAAATTTAAGGCTCCATGCCAAATCTAAAATAGTAGGATCCATATTTTTATTAGAAATAATTAATAACAATCTACAACTTATAATAACATATATTGTAATAAAATATATTAAGAAACATATTTTATTTAAATAACATTGTTTGTAATGGGTTTTTAAATAAAATCTTCTATATAATAGGTTTATATTAAATCTTCTCTAAAGCTTCACTCTCGAGTGCTATTGTGCATAAATAATAAATCTTTGTTGTGTCATAGTAGAACAAAGATATGAATTTTGTAGTTTTAATTTAGATAAACTTCGTTCACGCGGGCAAACATGTGTTACGATCCTATAAAGATTCATTCTTGGTTGCAGTGTTCGACAGTTCCGCTTAGTAGGAAGGAAAATCAGTGCTACATATTAACATGTGTTGTAAAGATTAAAACTAAATAGATCTACTAATGTTTTTGGGGTCCTCCGTTTTTTAGATCCTGCATCTCATAATCCAGCCACACACTGCGACAATTAGTACTAGTTAGAAAATGGCTACAAACCGGATTCCTAGCAGGTAACAGATAACTGGAACCGAAGGCGTTAATCTTTATCCATCTTTAGCTCCACTTAGGCTGTATTCGATTACGTATGGATTGAAGAGGATTGAGATGAATTAAATCCCCCTCTATTCATTTTTTTACTAGCAAAAGATTTAATCCCCTTCAATCTATTACTAACCAAACAAACCCTTACATGTCCCAGTACTAAAAGAGACATTTAATATCGATTCTTGGTTAGAATCGAAATTAAAATGAACCTTTAGTGCCAATTTAGCCAAGAACCGATAATGAAATTATAAACAAGAGCAAAAAAAAACATCCACACAACACAAGAAACAAGATTACAAGAGCGCAATAACACAGAATTACAAGAACCGCTCAAAACAGCACTTGGATCTCAATAGAATCGCTAGAATATGTTGTGGTAGAGTGTCGAAGTGATCAAGTGCTCTTGGTATGCGTAGGGTTTTGAAGGAGGTCACCTAGGCGTTCCTTTTATAGCCCAAAGAGCCCCCATAGTCACTGCTCCTTCCATGCAAAAGATGTTGAAACAATGCTGATCTCGGGGGCACTGGACCGGTAATAGTAGCACCTTCCCCGGAATCTGACTAGGCCCCTTCCATATCTGATTGGCACCGGACCGGTCCGGCGCACCTCCGAACTAATGCCACATTAGATAGCCATTGGCTAGTGCGCGCCCGTGGGAGTTAGCTGTTACAGGCGGTCCGATGCATAACCAGACTGTCTACTATAGAAGGTCCGACGATTTTTATAAATAAAAACATGAGAGTCATCTGTTCACATATGGAGGCGGTCCGATGCACCACGGTCTAGCCCAGTGAAGTCCTTTTTCTGTAAATTGGGTCCATTTGACTTGAACTTTCTTGTAAGCCTTCCTATCACTTAGACAAACATTCTTAGCATATAACCAAATTGATTAAGTGTAGAATTCTCACCTTTTACTCAATCTTTCACAAGGATTTCTAGTTTAGCTCAACCTAAGCCCAAAATGCACTTTTCTCACATAATTGAGATAGAGATCAAATCAAAGTGCTAGACACATAGTATTAGGCATATGCAAGTATCTAAGTGTTCAAACCTCATGGTTTTACCATTTTACCCGAAGTTGCACTCTTTAGCTGAAAGGGAAATGTGCCCTTAAATTATGCCATTTCTAGTTGTTTTGGTGATTAAAATGCTCAACACACCACATTGAACTAACTATATTGATAAGAGCATGAGCACAGGTGGAAAGAAAGCAAATTGAAGATATCAAGTTCAAAAGAGCACAAATATGGACCCAAGTAAGCAACTTGATGTAAAATGGTACAAGTGTGAGGTTTGCACTTTAAATATGTTGCATTGGTGATGAGGACTGCAGGAAACAGGTGACGCCTAAGAGGGGGTGAATTAGAACTTCTAAACCTTTCACTAAACTAGGCCACAAATAAATCTCTAGAGCAAAACCTATGCAATTAATCAAACTAGAATGTGCAAACTAGGTTTTGTCTAAATATTGATATCTCTACCGCAATGGCTAAGTTTCAATCTAAAACAATATAAGTATAGAGACAAGATTGAAACTTAAATGCTTAATATAAATGTGGAAGCTAAAGAGCAAGGTAGAGATGCAAACTCTCGTGGATGGCGCCGATATTTTTACCGAGGTATCCGGGACCACGCAAGGTCCCGACTAATCCTCGTTTTTGCCCCTACGCAAATGGAAGCCCACGCGAGGGCCAAGCACCTCGGTCGAGTAACTCCATAGAGAGACAGGCCTTCTCCACGCGCAAGTGGTGTTCTGCTTCCGGCTCCTCTCGGACACTCCCCATCGTCTCCACTATCAAGCTTCCGGCTGAAAACCTCGCAGGCCTCATTCCATCTGGTACACAGTGGCGGTCGTGACACAAACGCGGTTGTCATGGTCTCACAAGACTCTCTCCCCACTCGGTACAATTACAACAGCTCACGCAAGAGCCGAGGGGTTATGTGGTTTTTCTAAACTCACTCATTTAACTAGAGTTCACCTAGAACAAGCGCTAAAGCGGTCTAACTAACCTAAGCACTTCGCAAAGCACCTACGCTAATCACTGAGTGATTATATTAAGCACTTGGGTGTATGAGCACTTGAAAATGTCTACTATATGCATTGGTATGTTGCTTGGGCTCCCACCCATTGGAATGGCCGGTTGGGTGTATTTATAGCCCCCAATACAAAACTAGCCGTTGGAAAAAGCTGCTATTCTCTGCGGCATACCAGACAGTCTGGTGGTGCACCGGACCGTGCACTGATCACTGTCCGGTGCGTCTAGCCGTTGCTCTGACACCACAGTCGACCGTTGGCGCGCAGGCTTTTTACACCAGACACTCCGAATGTCACACCGGACAGTCTGGTGGTCTTCTCTCTACAGTGCCACCTGGAACTAACCGCTGGGCTACTGTTCCCTGGTACACCGGACAGTCCGGCGTGTGCCACCGGATAGTCCGGTGCTCCAGACCAGATAGTCAAAGGCAACACTTCCTTTGTTTCTTGGACTTCACTAGATCTTCATAATGTCTTCTTTTGAGGTGTTGCTTTCTTCAATATCTTGGTCCAAGTAACTTTAGCATCCTGTGAACTACAAACACAAACACTAGCAAACATATTAGTCCATAGGTTATGTTGATCATCAAACACCAAAACCTATTGAGCCAAATGGTTCGGTGTCCATTTTCCTTACAATCTCCCCATTTTTGGTGATTGATGACAACACAACCAAAGCAAGCAAATATTACAAACATTTGAATAGAAATATGCAATCTACTTGCTAGGATGCTTGTTTGTCCCTACAAAGTGATATTATGGACTTAAGCCTCCCCTAACTCCATAATTCACTTGCTTCCTATTTTAGACCAAAGAACCAAAACCATTTGAAGGAACAAGAATTGATTTTTTTTAATTTTGTGGTGTTTGGTGTTTGATACAATTTTCATTGCTTTAGTCACTAAACGTCTCCCCCTTTGGAATCAACCACCAAAAAGGAAGACATTAAAAGCATGTAGAAAGCAAATAAGACTTGCCCTCATAAGAGATTTGGCAATTAAAACACTCAACATTATTACTCCCCCTAAGAGTTTTCTCCTCCTTTAGAGACGAAGAAATACTCACCCTGACAGAGATCTTCTACTTAGAAAAAAGCATGTGAAAATAGAGGTGCAAGACATGATTTTATTAGACTAACTTTCCTTATGCATAGTAACGGAATATGATTTAACCACTTATGCATGTATAGCAACATGGGAAGTATAAGATATGAAATATAGTCTAACCAAATATTGGAGAAGACATGTAAATGACGCCAAAGGTAGTCTCAAAGTTACCAATTGAAAATTAATGACGAACCATTTGAAGACCAATGGTAGGCTTGTGAGATATAAGAATTCTTGTAGATTTGCAGTGGAAGGTTGTTGTCTTTCTCCGGGGACTTCATTTTCCGTACAATGAGACTACTACATGAAATAGACTTGAAAAAGGTATTAGTCTCAAAGTCTTAGATTATAGAGTAACCTCCCCCTGAAAGTGTGCATACAAGTTTTGAATACTTGTAGGAGACATGCACTTTGATTTGATATCAAGAGGGGGCAAATTATCTATAATCCAAAATTTGGCACATATAAGTTAAATGATACCAATTTTGGCATGCCAAATAAAGTATAATTGAAGTGTTATGCCACTTGAAGTATTTCACCATGTATCATTTTCTTAGAAATGTTAAGTAAGCTATGTGTCGTGCTTATTATTTTAAACCATGTAGGTTTGCTCAAGAGTATGAATTGAAATTAGCAATCCTACCATATGATTTACCTAGTATGCATGCAATTTTTTAGAAGGATACAAATTGTAATACTAGGCATGAAAGGTAAAACTAGATGCAAGAAAAATAGATATGCATATCTAAAAATAAGGAATACAACAAATCTAGTTACCTTAGTCATGGGTGGGGAAATTTGGGTCCAAAGTATTCACTAACCCACTTGGCAATAAACTTGATCCAATATGATGTATCACATGATATACATCCCAAATTTGCCAAGTCTTCAAATTCCCCGACGTCCTTCGGACTCCTCACTTCCCTCTCGGGATCCAAACCTTCTTGGTGCTTTTCATGGTTGAAATAATTTCCTTTGGCACCCAGATGCGTTTGACCCCCTTTCCTTTGTTGGCTTGCTTGTTGGCTTTAATTGCTATCACCTTTCCATTCTTTTTCTTTTTGATCAAGCATGGTGTAGCATCCTTTTTGTCCACCTTTTTGATGTAGGTGTTGGAGATTTTGCTTGTTGGCTTTTGCTTGAGCTTCTGCTTTTGCTTATCCCCGGCCATCGCCTTGCATTGGAAAGACTTATGGCCTTCTTTGTGACATAGCCTACAAATCACAGTTTCACCCTCCACGGGCCTGTTCACTCTCGCAGTGGTGTTCTCCTGTGAAGGTTGGATTTGTTTGGCTTTGCCTTTCGTATCATACAAAGCCTTTCCAAGACGACCCACTTCTTGCCTTAATTGCTCATTTTCCTTTGCAACCTCACCCGAACATGTTTCTATAACAATATTCCCAACAAGAACTTGGTTGCAGGGGTTAGAATCATCAATTAAATCAAAGCAAGAAGTAGAAGCATCTTTCTTAAAAGTTTCGGGAACTTTAACTAAAGGTGCTGAGAGCACCTAGAGGGGGGGTGAATAGGTGATCCTGTAAAAACTTAAAACTCGTAGCCACAAACTTGATTCAGTGTTAGAACAATAAAGCCAAGTGGCTAGAGAGGAGTTCTTGCTAAACACGATAACCACAAAGAAATCAACACAGAGAGGCACAGTGGTTTATCCCGTGGTTCGGCCAAGTCCAACACTTGCCTACACGTTGTGGTGTCCCAACGGACGAGGGTTGCACTCAACCCCTCTCAAGTGATCCAATGATCAACTTTAATACCACGATGTTTTTGCTTTCGTTTACTATCTCCCGTTCGCGAGGAATCTCCACAACTTGGAGCCTCTCGCCCTTACAAATGATGATCACAAAGAAACACGGAAGTAAGGGAGGGAGAGCAACGCACACAAGACACAAAATCAGAGCACAAACACGCACACAAGTCACCACTTGAGCTCGCAACACAACTCGAAGAGTTCTCTACTCAAATGGAGCTCTAGTTGCTATCACAAAGAATCAAATGCGCAGAAATGGAGTCTTGGTGCTTAGAGTTGATCAAAGAATGCTTGGTATACTCCTCCATGCGCCTAGGGGTCCCTTTTATAGCCCCAAGGCAGCTAGGAGCAGTTGGAAGCAATCTAGGAAGGCAATTCTTGCCTTCTGTCGGGTGGCGCACCGGACAGTCCGGTGCACCACCGGACATCCACTGTTCACAGTTCGGTGCAGATTGCTTTCCTAAATTGGCGCAGCCGACCATTGAAGATTTGGAGCCGTTGGCGCACGGGACACTGTCTGGTGCACACCGGATAGTCTGGTGCCCCCATCCGACCGTTGGCTCGGCCACGCGTCACGCGCGGATTGCGCGGTCGACCATTAGCCTGGCCGACCGTTGGCTCACCGGACAGTCTGGTGCCTCACCGGACAGTCCGGTGAATTTTACCCGTACGCTGTTGACTGTTTCCCGAGAGCGACGACTTCGCCGTGGACGACTCACCAGACAGTCTGGTGCATCACCGGACAGTCCGATGATTTATAGCCATACGCCGCCATCGAGACTCGAGAGCAGTCTGTTCATCGGAACTGGTCCTAGCACATCGGACACTGTCCGGTGCACCCAGACCGAGTAGCCTTTGGCTGAACACAGCCAACTTATCTTCAAATCGATTTCTCCTATTTCTCGCACTTAGACACAATACATTAGTCTTCAAAATAATGTACTAAGTCTAGAAACATACCTTTAATCTTGATTTGCACTTCTTGAGTCTTTGGCACAAATATTACTCAAAGCATTTGTGTGGAGCACTTAATCACCAAAATCTTATAGAAATGGCCCAAGGGCACATTTCCCTTTCAATCTCCCCCTTTTTGGTGATTTATGCCAACACAACAAAAAGCAACTAAAGAAGTGCAACATCAATGCAAATGAGAACAAAAATTTGTTTTTGATTCACCCTTGGCATATCTGGATCATTCTTTGCCACCACTTGGTTTGTTTTTGCAAATCAAACTCAATTTCCTATCTCTAAGTCAAAATCACTTGTTGAGGCATAGATAGAGGTATTCCAAGAGAAATTGATCAAAGATTCAAAAACTCCCCCTTTTTCCACCCCTTTTTCCATAATCAACCATTCTCCCCACAAGAGACCAACTTTTGACAATAAGAGACAATAAGAGTATTTTGACAAAACCAAAACTCTAACTCTACTATTTTCAAAATTCTCAAGTGGTAGCTGATCCATTTATTGCTTTAGCCTTAATTTCTCCCCCTTTGGCATCAAGCACCAAAACGGGATCATTATTGGCCCTTAAACCCCATTGCCTCACCAAAATCTTCAATTAAGAGTAAAAAGGCAATAAGAGCATGGAGATGAACTTGGAGTTAGTTACCCTCTCATCGGAGTGCAGTGGAAGTCTTTCATGGAACAAGTCCATCTTTCCCTTTCAATCTACCTTAGAGACTAAATCAAGCAACCTCAAGCACACGATTAGTCTTAAAGGGTCAAGTTGTAGCATGCCTCCCCCTAAATGAGTGCATCGCTTGCAAATGGACTTGTGAGGTCCGGGGATCATGAGTACAACTTGAGCACCACAAATAAGTAATATGCATAAAGGAACATGATCAAAGGCATAAAACACATGTATGCTCTATATCAATCCAAGTTACACGAATCTAAGACATTTAGCTCACTATGCAGCCTGCAAAAGGTCTTCTCATCTAGAGGCTTGGTAAAGATATTGGCTAGCTGGTTCTCGGTGCTAACATAGAACACTTCGATATCTCCCTTTTGCTGGTGGTCTCTCAAAAAGTGATGCCAGATGTCTATGTGCTTTGTGCGGCTGTGTTCAACAGGATTGTCCGCCATGTGGATTGCACTCTCATTGTCACATAGGAGTGGGACTTTGCTCAGATTGTAGCCAAAGTCCCAGAGGGTTTGCCTCATCTAAAGTAGTTGCGCGCAACACTGTCCTGCGGCAACGTACTCGGCCTCAGCGGTGGATAGGGCAACGGAGGTTTGTTTCTTAGAACTCCAGGACACCAGGGACCTTCCTAGGAATTGGCACGTCCCTGATGTACTCTTCCTATCGACCTTACATCCAGCATAGTCAGAGTCTGAGTATCCAATCAAGTCAAAGGTAGACCCCTTTGGATACCAAATCCCGAAGCAAGGCGTAGCAACTAAATATCTAAGAATTCGCTTAACGGCCACAAGGTGACATTCCCTTGGGTCGGATTGAAATCTAGCACACATGCATACGCTAAGCATAATATCTGGTCTACTAGCACACAAATAAAGTAAAGACCCTATCATAGACCAGTATGCCTTTTGATCAACAGACTTACCTCCTTTGTTGAGGTCGACATGTCCATCGGTTCCCATTGGAGTCTTTGCGGGCTTGGCATCCTTCATCCCAAACCGCTTGAGCAAGTCTTGCGTGTACTTCGTTTGAGAGATGAAGGTGCCGTCCTTGAGTTGCTTCACTTGGAACCCAAGGAATTAGTTCAACTCGCCCATCATCGACATCTCAAATTTCTGAGTCATCACCCTACTAAACTCTTCACAAGACTTTTGGTTAGTAGAACCAAATATTATGTCATCGACATAAATTTGGCACACAAATAGATCACTGTCACAAGTCTTAGTGAAAAGAGTTGGATCGGCTTTCCCAACCTTGAAAGCATTAGCAATTAAAAAGTCTCTAATGCATTCATACCATGCTCTTGGGGCTTGCTTAAGTCCATAGAGCGCCTTAGAGAGCTTACACACGTGGTCGGGGTACCGTTCATCCTCAAAGCCAGGGGGTTGCTCCACGTACACTTCCTCCTTGATTGGACCGTTGAGAAAAGCGCTCTTCACGTCCATTTGGAACAACCTGAAAGAATGGTGAGCGGCATAGGCTAACAAAATACGAATCGACTCTAGCCTAGCCACAGGAGCAAAAGTCTCCTTAAAGTCCAAACCTGCGACTTGGGCGTAACCTTTTGCCACAAGTCGAGCCTTGTTCCTTGTCACCACCCCGTGCTCATCCTGTTTGTTGCGGAACACCCACTTGGTTCCCACAACATTTTGCTTGGGACGTGGCACCAGTGTCCAAACTTCATTTCGCTTGAGGTTGTTGAGCTCTTCCTGCATGGCCAACACCCAGTCCGGATCTAGCAAGGCCTCTTCTACCCTGAAAGGCTCAATAGAAGAGACAAAAGAGTAATGCTCATAAAAAATTAGCTAATCTAGAGCGAGTGGTTACTCCCTTGCTAATGTCACCCAAAATCTGCTCGACGAGATGATCCCTTTGAATCATCGCTTGAACTTGAGTTGGAGGGGCCTGTGGTGCTTCTTCTTCCTCATCTTCGACATCCTGTGCTCCCCATTGATCACACGCTTCTTCTTGAGGGACCTGTTGAGAGCACCTAGAGGAGGGTGAATAGGTGATCCTGTACAACTTGAAACTTAAGCCACAAAAACTTGGTTAAGCGTTAGCACAATGATCGCCATGTGGCTAGAGAGGAGTCTCAACCAAACACAATAACCACAAGAGATCAATCACAGAAATGGCACAGTGGTTTATCCCGTGGTTCGGCCAAGACCAACGCTTGCCTACTCCACGTTGTGGCGTCCCAACGGACGAGGGTTGCAATCAACCCCTCTCAAGCAGTCCAAAGACCCACTTGAATACCACGGTGTTTTGCTTGCTTTACTATATCCCGTTTGCGAGGAATCTCCACAACTTGGAACCTCTCGCCCTTACACTTGAGGTTCACAAAGAAGCACGGAGTAAGGGACGGATGAGCAACGCACATAAGACACAAAATCAGAATGTCAACACGCACACAAGTCGCAACAAGAGCTCGCAACACAACCCGACGAGTTCACAACTCAACTAGAGCTCTAGATGCTATCACGAAGAAACAAATGCGTGGAATCGAAGTCTTGGTGCTTAGGAATTCTTTGAGTATGCTTGGTTTCTTCCTCCATGCGCCTAGGGGTCCCTTTTATAGCCCCAAGGCAGCTAGGAGCCGTTGAGAACATTCCAGGAAGGCTGATCTTGCCTTCTGTCGCCTGGCGCACCGGACAGTCCGGTGCACCACCGGACAGTCCAGTGCACCACCGGACACTGTCCGGTGCGGATATCCTTCCTTATTTGGCGAAGCCGACCGTTGGGGTTTAAGAGCCGTTGGCGCACCGGACACTGTCCGGTGCACACCGGACAGTCCGTTGCCTCCTTCTAGCCGTTGGCTCGGCCACGTGTCCCGCGCAGATCGCGCGGCCGACCGTTGGCCCGGTCGACCGTTGGCTCACCGGACAGTCCGGTGCACCACCAGACAGTCCGGTGAATTTTAGCCGTACGCCGTTAATCATCTCCCGAGAGCGACGAGTTCGCCTGTGAACGGCTCACCGGACAGTCCGGTGCGCCACCGGACAGTCCGGTGAATTATAGCCGTACACCGCCGTCGAAGTCCCGAGAGCAGCAAGTTCGCCAGAGTCAGTCTGGCGCACCGGACACTGTCCGGTGCACCACCGGACAGTCCGGTGCACCCAGACTGAGCAGACTTTGGCAGAACAAAGCCATCTCTTCTCTAACTTGATTTTTCCTGTTTCCAGCACTTAGACACAATACATTAGTCCATAAAACAATGTACTAAGTCTAGAAACATACCTTTTGACATGATTTGCACTTTGTCCACCACTTTGCATAGATTAACACAAAAGCACTTGTGTTGGCACTCAATCACCAAAATACTTAGAAATGGCCCAAGGGAACATTTCCCTTTCAATCTCCCCCTTTTTGGTGATTTATGCCAACACAACATAAAGCAACTAGAACACGTGCAATATCAATGCAAATGAAAACTCAATATAGTTTTGATTCATATTTGGCATATATGGATCATTCTTTGCCACCACTTGGTTTGTTTTTGCAAATCAAACTCAATTTCCTATCTCTAAGTCAAATTCACTTGTAGAGACATAAAGAGAAGTATTCTAAATGAAATTGATCAAGGATTTCAAAAACTCCCCCTTTTTCCCATAATCAACACTTCTCCCCACAAGAGGCCAACTTTTGACAAAAGAGACAATAAAAGAGTTTTGACAAACCAAAAGCTCTATTCTACTATTTTCAAAATTTCTCAAGTGGTAGCTGATCCATTTGTTGCTTTGTCCTTTATTTTCTCCCCCTTTGGCATCAAGCACCAAAACGGGATCAATCTTGGCCCTAGAACCCCATTGCCTCACCAAAATCTTCAATAAGAATACAAAGGCAATAAGAGTACATGAGATGAACTTGGAATAAGTTACCCTCTCATCGGAGTGCAGTGGAAGTCTTTCATGGTCCAAGTCCACCTTTTCCCTTTCAAACCTCCTTTGAGACTAAATTAAGCAAACTCAAGCACACGGTTAGTCTCAAAGGGTCAAGTTGTAGCACAACTCCCCCTAAATATGCGCATCACTTGCAAAATGACTTGTGAGGTCCGGGGAGTGATTATACAACTTGAGCACCACAGTAAGCAACAAAAAGCATAAGAAACATGATCAAAGGCATAAGTACATGTATGCTATAAATCAATCCAAGTTCCGCGAATCTAGGATATTTAGCTCACTTCGCAGCCTGCAAAAGGTCTTCTCATCTAAAGGCTTGGTAAAGATATCGGCTAGCTGGTTCTCGGTGCTAACATAAAACACTTCGATATCTCCCTTTTGCTGGTGGTCTCTCAAAAAGTGATGCCGGATGTCAATGTGCTTTGTGCGGCTGTGCTCAACAAGATTTTCCGCTATTCGGATAGCACTCTCATTATCACATAGGAGTGGGACTTTGCTCAGATTGTAGCCAAAGTCCCGGAGGGTTTGCCTCATCCAAAGTAGTTGCGCGCAATACTGTCCTGCGGCAACATACTCGGCCTCAGCGGTGGATAGGGCAACGGAAGTTGATGTACTCTTCCTATCGACCTTACATCCAGCATAGTCGGAATCTGAATATCCAATCAAGTCAAAGGTAGACCCCTTTGGATACCAGATCCCGAAGTAAGGCGTAGCGACTAAATATCTAATAATTCGCTTCACGGCCACCAAGTGACATTCCCTTGGATCGGATTGAAATCTAGCATACATGCATACACTAAGCATAATATCCGGTCTACTAGCACATAAATAAAGCAAGGCACCTATCATTGACCGGTATGCCTTTTATTTGATCAACGGACTTACCTCCTTTGTTGAGGTCGGTGTGTCCGTCGGTTCCCATCGGTGTCTTTGCGGACTTGGCATCCTTCATCCCAAACCGCTTTAGCAAGTCTTGCGTGTACTTCGTTTGGGAGATGAAGGTGCCGTCCTTGAGTTGCTTCACTTGGAACCCAAGGAAGTAGTTCAACTCGCCCATCATCGACATCTCGAATTTTTGCGTCATCACCCTGCTAAACTCTTCACAAGACTTTTGATTAGTAGAACCAAATATTATGTCATAGACATAAATTTGGCACACAAAAAGATCACCATCGCAAGTCTTAGTAAAAAGAGTTGGATCGGCTTTCCCAACCTTGAAAGCATTAGCAATTAAAAAGTCTCTAAGGCATTCATACCATGCTCTTGGGGCTTGCTTAAGTCCATAGAGCGCCTTAGAGAGCTTACACACGTGGTTGGGGTACCGTTCATCCTCGAAGCCAGGGGGTTGCTCCACGTACACCTCCTCCTTGATTGGCCCATTGAGGAAAGCGCTCTTCACATCCATTTGGAACAACCTGAAAGAATGGTGAGCGACATATGCTAGCAAAATACGAATTGATTCTAGCCTAGCCACAGGAGCGAAAATCTCCTCAAAGTCCAAACCTGCGACTTGGGCATAACCTTTTGCCACAAGTCGAGCCTTGTTCCTCGTCACCACCCCGTGCTCGTCCTGTTTGTTGCGGAACACCCACTTGGTTCCCACAATGTTTTGCTTGGGACGAGGCACCAGTGTCCAAACTTCATTACGCTTGAAGTTGTTGAGTTCTTCCTGCATGGCCAACACCCAGTCCGGATCTAGCAAGGCCTCTTCTACCCTGAAAGGCTCAATAGAAGAGACAAAAGAGTAATGCTCACAAAAATTAACTAATCTAGAACGAGTAGTTACTCCCTTGCTAATATCCCCCAATATTTGGTCGACGGGATGATCCCTTTGAATCATCGCTCGAGCTTGGGTTGGAGGTGCCTGAGGTGCTTCTTCCTCTTCAACTTGAACATCCTGTGCTCCCCCTTGATCATGCGCCTCCACTTGAGGTACCTGTTCGTCATCTTGGGTTGGGGGATGCACCATTGTTGAGGAAGAAGGTTGATCTTGCTCCAATTGTTCCTGAGGTCGCACACCGCCAATCGCCATGGTGCGCATAGCGACCGTTGGAACGTCTTCTTCATCTACATCATCAAGATCAGCAACTTGCTCTCTTGGAGAGCCATTAGTCTCATCAAATACAACGTCGCTAGAGACTTCAACCAAACCCGATGATTTGTTGAAGACCCTATACGCCTTTGTATTTGAGTCATAACCTAATAAAAACCCTTCTACTGCTTTGGGAGCAAATTTAGAAGTTCTACCTTTCTTCACAAGAATATAACACTTGCTCCCAAATACACGAAAATAGGACACATTGGGTTTGTTACCAGTTAGCAGCTCATACGAAGTCTTCTTGAGGAGGCGGTGAAGGTAGACCCGGTTGATGGCGTGGCAAGCCGTGTTCACGGCTTCCGACCAAAAGCGCTCGGGGGTCTTGAACTCTCTAAGCATAGTCCTCGCCATATCGATGAGCGTCCTGTTCTTCCTCTCTACCACACCATTTTGTTGTGGTGTGTAGGGAGCGGAGAACTCGTGCTTGATCCCCTCCTCCTCAAGGAACTCCTCCACTTGAAGGTTCTTGAACTCGGACCCGTTGTCGCTCCTTATCTTCTTCACCTTGAGCTCAAACTCATTTTGAGCTCTCCTGAGGAAGCGCTTGAGGGTCCCTTGGGTTTTAGATTTGTCCTGCAAAAAGAATACCCAAGTGAAGCGGGAAAAACCATCAACTATAACAAGACCATACTTACTTCCTCCTATGCTTAGATAGGCGATGGGTCCGAAGAGGTCCATATGAAGCATCTCCAAGGGTCTTGATGTGGTCATCACATTTTTGGTGTGATGAGAGCTTTCCACCTGTTTCCCTGCTTGACAAGCTGCACAAGGTCTATCTTTTTCGAAATGCACATTAGTTAGACCTATCACGTGTTCTCCCTTTAGAAGCTTGTGGAGGTTCTTCATCCCCACATGTGCTAAGCGGCGATGCCACAGCCAGCCCATGCAAGTCTTAGCAATTAAGCATGCATCTAGACCAGCCTCTTCTTTTGCAAAATCAACCAAATAAAGTTTGTCGTCTAGTACACCCTTAAAAGCTAGTGAACCATCACACCTTCTAAAGACAGACACATCTACATTTGTGAATAGACAATTATATCCCATATTGCATAATTGACTAACAGATAGAAAATTATATCCAAGAGACTCAACTAAAAACACATTAGATATAGAGTGCTCAGATGAAATAGCAATTTTACCTAAACCTTTTACCTTGCCTTGGTTCCCATCACCGAATATTATTGATTCTTGGGAATCCTTGTTTTTGACGTAGGAGGTGAACATCTTCTTCTCCCCCGTCATATGGTTTGTGCATCCGCTGTCGATAATCCAGCTTGAACCCACGGATGCATAAACCTACAAGGCAAATTTAGGCTTGGGTCTTAGGTACCCAACTCTTGTTGGGTCCTACAAGGTTAGTCACAATTGTCTTAGGGGCCCAAATGCAAGTTTTGTCTCCCTTGCATCTTGCCCCTAACTTCCTAGCAATCACCTTCTTATTCTTTCTACAAATGGCAAATGAAGCATTGCAAGCATGATATATTATAGAAGGTTCATTAACTTTCCTAGGAACATTAACAACATTTCTCCTGGGCATATGATGAATAACATTTCTCCTAGACATATCTCTACCATGCATATAGGAAGAACTAGAAGCAAACATGGCATGGGAATCAAAAGCATCATAAACATTACAACTCCTATAAGCATTTCTAGACTGTCTCCTATCATGGTACATAAAAGCATGGTACTTTTTAACACTACTAGCCATAGGGGCCTTCCCTTTCTCCTTGGCGGAGATGGAAGCCTTATGGCTTGTTAAGTTCTTGACTTCTCTCTTGAAGCCAAGACCATCCTTAATTGAGGGGTGTCTACCAATCATGTAGGCATCCCTTGCAAATTTTAGCTTGTCAAATTCACTCTTGCTAGTCTTAAGTTGGGCATTAAGACTAGCCACTTCATCATTTAATTTAGAAATGCAAGCTAGGTGTTCACTACAAGCATCAATGTCAAAATCTCTACACCTAGTGCAAATCATAACATGTTCTACACAAGAGTTAGTTTTATTTGCTACTTCTAGTTTAGCATTTAAATCATTGTTAATTCTCTTTAAGCTAGAGATAGAGTCATGACATGTAGACAATTCACTAGAAAGTATTTCATTCCTTTTAACTTCTAGAGCAAGTGAATTTTGTGCACTAACAAATATATCATGCTCTTCATATAAAAGGTCCTCTTGTTTCTCTAAAAGTCTATCCTTTTCATTCAAGGCATCAATTAATTCATTAATCGTATCTATTTTGGTTCTATCCAATCCCTTGAACAAACTAGAGTAATCTATTTCTTCATCACTAGACTCATCATCACTAGAAGAATCATAAGTAGTACTGTCTCGAGTACATACCTTCTTCTCCTTCGCCATGAGGCATGTGTGACGCTCGTTGGGGAAGAGGGATGACTTGTTGAAGGCGGTGGCGGCGAGTCCTTCATTGTCGGAGTAGGAGGAGGAGCAATCCGAATCCCACTCCTTTTTGATATGTGCCTCGCCCTTGGCCTTCTTGTAATTCTTCTTCTTTTCCCTTTTGTTCCCTTTTTCCTGGTCACTTTCATTATCAGGACAGTTAGCAATAAAATGACCAATCTTACCACATTTGAAGCATGAGCGCTTCCCCTTTGTCTTGGTCTTGCTTGGCTGTCCCTTGCGACCCTTTAGTGTCGTCTTGAAGCGCTTGATGATGAGAGCCATCTCTTCATCATTGAGCCCTGCCACCTCAACTTGCGCCACCTTGCTAGGTAGCGCCTCCTTGCTCCTCGTTGCCTTGAGAGCAATGGGTTGAGGCTCATGGATTGGACCGTTCAACGCGTCGTCCACGTATCTCGCCTCCTTGATCATCATTCGCCCGCTCACGAACTTCCCAAGGACTTCTTTGGGCGACATCTTGGTGTACCTAGGATTTTCACAAATATTGTTCACCAAATGTGGATCAAGTACAGTAAAGGGCCTTAGCATCAAGCGAACGACGTCGTGGTCCATCCATCGCGTGCTTCCGTAGCTCCTTATTTTGTTGATAAGGGTCTTGAGCCGGTTGTATGTTTGGGTTGGCTCCTCGCCCCTTATCATCGCGAATCTTCCAAGCTCGCCCTCTACCAACTCCATCTTGGTGAGCAAGGTGACATCGTTCCCCTCATGAGAGATCTTGAGGGTGTCCCAGATCTGCTTGGCATTGTCCAAGCTGCTCACCTTATGGTACTCGTCCCTGCACAAAGAGGCTAACAACACAGTAGTAGCTTGTGCATTTTTATGAATCTGTTCATTAATAAATATAGGACTATCCGAGCTATCAAATTTCATTCCATTCTCAACAATCTCCCATATGCTTGGATGGAGAGAGAGAATAAGTGACTACGCATTTTGTGACTCCAAAATCCGTAGTCCTCCCCATCAAAGTGTGGAGGTTTGCCAAGAGGGATGGAAAGCAAATGCGCATTTGAACTCTGCGGAATACGAGAGTAATCGAAAGAAAAGTTCAAATTAACCGTCTTTCGTTTCTCGTAGTCGTAGTCGTCCTTTTGGGAAGAAGTGGATTCGTCGCTGTCGTCGTAGTAGACGATCTCCTTGATGCGCCTTGTCTTCTTCTTCTTCCCATCTTTCCGTTTATGCCCCGAGCCAGAGTCGGTAGGCTTGTCATCCTTCGACTCGTTGACGAAGGACTCCTTCTCCTTATCGTTGATCACGATTCTCTTCCCCTTAGGATCCATCTCTTCGGGCGATTAGTCCCTTTGTGAAGACAACGGCTCTGATGCCAATTAAGAGCACCTAGAGGGGGGGTGAATAGGTGATCCTGTACAACTTGAAACTTAAGCCACAAAAACTTGGTTAAGCGTTAGCACAATGATCGCCAAGTGGCTAGAGAGGAGTCTCAACAAAACACAATAACCACAAGAGATCAATCACAGAAATGGCACAGTGGTTTATCCCGTGGTTCGGCCAAGACCAACGCTTGCCTACTCCACGTTGTGGCGTCCCAACGGACGAGGGTTGTAATCAACCCCTCTCAAGCAGTCCAAAGACCCACTTCAATACCACGGTGTTTTGCTTGCTTTACTATATCCCGTTTGCGAGGAATCTCCACAACTTGGAACCTCTTGCCCTTACACTTGAGGTTCACAAAGAAGCACGGAGTAAGGGAGGGATGAGCAACGCACACAAGACACAAATCAGAATGTCAACACGCACACAAGTCGCAACAAGAGCTCGCAACACAACCCGGCGAGTTCACAACTCAATTAGAGCTCTAGATGCTATCACGAAGAAACAAATGCGTGGAATCGAAGTCTTGGTGCTTAGGAATGCTTTGAGTATGCTTGGTTTCTTCCTCCATGCGCCTAGGGGTCCCTTTTATAGCCCCAAGGCAGCTAGGAGCCGTTGAGAACATTCCAGGAAGGCTGATCTTGCCTTCTGTCGCCTGGCGCACCAGACAGTCCGGTGCATCACCGGACACTGTCTGGTGCGGATATCCTTCCTTATTTGGCGAAGCCGACCGTTGGGGTTTAAGAGCCGTTGGCGCACAGACACTGTCCGGTGCACACCGGACAGTCCGGTGCCTCCTTCTAGCCGTTGGCTCGACCACGTGTCCCGCAGATCGCGCGGCCTACCATTGGCCCGGTCGACCGTTGGCTCACCGGACAGTCCGGTGCACCACCAGACAGTCCGGTGAATTTTAGCCGTACGCCGTTAATCATCTCCCGAGAGCGACGAGTTCGCCTGTGAACGGCTCACCGGACAGTCCGGTGCGCCACCGGACAGTCCGGTGAATTATAGCCATACACCGCCGTCGAAGTCCTGAGAGCAGCAAGTTCGCCAGAGTCAGTCTGGCGCACCGGACACTGTCCGGTGCACCCAGACTGAGCAGACTTTGGCAGAACAAAGCCATCTCTTCTCTAACTTGATTTTTCCTGTTTCCAGCACTTAGACACAATACATTAGTCCATAAAACAATGTACTAAGTCTAGAAACATACCTTTTGACATGATTTGCACTTTGTCCACCACGTTGCATAGATTAACACAAAAGCACTTGTGTTGGCACTCAATCACCAAAATACTTAGAAATGGCCCAAGGGCACATTTCCCTTTCACCTGTTCATCATCTTGAGTAGGGGGGTGCACCATCGTTGAGGAAGAAGGTTGATCTTGCTCCTTGTGTTCCTGTGGTCGCACATCTCCAATCGCCATGGTGCGAATTGCGTCCGTTGGAACATCATCCTCATCTATATCATCAAGATCAACTTGCTCTCTCGGAGAGCCATTAGTTTCATCAAATACAACGTCGCTAGAGACTTCAACCAAACCCGATGATTTGTTGAATACTCTATACACCTTTGTATTTGAGTCATAACCTAACAAAAACCCTTCTACAGCTTTGGGAGCAAATTTTAAATTCCTACCTTTCTTCACTAGAATATAACATTTACTCCCAAATACACGAAAATATGAAACGTTGGGTTTGTTACCAGTTAGAAGTTTGTATGACGTCTTCTTGTGGAGGCGATGAAGGTAGACCCGGTTTATGGCGTGGCAAGCTATGTTCACAGCTTCCGACCAAAACCGCTCGGGCGTCTTGAATTCTCCAAGCAACATCCTTGCCATGTCTATAAGCGTCCTATTCTTCCTCTCTACCACACCGTTTTGCTGTGGTGTGTAGGGAGCAGAGAACTCGTGCTTGATTCCTTCCTCCTCAAGGAACTCCTCCACTTGCAGGTTCTTGAACTCGGACCCGTTGTCGCTTCTAATCTTTTTCACCTTGAGCTCAAATTCGTTTTGAGCTCGCCTTAGAAAGCGCTTGAGGGTCCCTTGGGTTTCTGATTTATCCTGCAAAAAGAATACCCAAGTGAAGCGGGAAAAATCATCATCAACAACAAGACCATACTTACTTCCCCCGATGCTAAGGTAGGCGATGGGTGCGAAGAGGTCCATATGTAGTAGCTCCAGAGGTCTTGATGTTGTCATCACATTCTTGTTGTGATGAGCGCTTCCCACCTGTTTACCTGCTTGACAAGCTGCACAAGGTCTATCTTTTTCGAAATACACATTTGTTAGACCTAACACATGTTCTCCCTTCAGAAGTTTGTGAAGGTTCTTCATCCCAACATGTGCTAGACGGCGATGCCACAGCCAGCCCATGCTAGTCTTAGCAATTAAGCATGCATCCAGACTGGCCTCCTCCTTCGAAAAATCAACTAAATAGAGTTTGCCATCTAGAACACCCTTAAAAGCTAATGAACCATCACTCCTTCTAAAGATAGACACATCTACATTTGTAAATAAGCAATTGTAACCCATATTACATAATTGACTAACGGACAACAAGTTACCCGAGCGATTCTACTAAAAACACATTAGAAATGGAATGCTCGGATGAAATAGCTATCTTTCCTAGTCCTTTAACCTTGCCTTGATTCCCGTCACCGAATATGATTGAGTCTTGGGAATCTTTGTTCTTGACGTAGGAGGTGAACATCTTCTTCTCCCCCGTCATGTGGTTTGTGCATCCGCTGTCGATAATCTAGCTTGAGACCCCGGATGCATAGACCTGCAAGGCAAATTAGGCTTGGGTTTTTGGTACCCAACTCTTGTTGGGTCCTACAAGGTTAGTTACAATAGACTTAGGGACCCAAATGCAAGTCTTGTCTCCCTTGCATTTGGCCCCTACCTTTTTAGCAATCACTTTTTCATTTTTACATGAAAGAACAAATTTAGCATTGCAAGTATGAAAGATAGTGGTAGATCCATTATACACTTTCCTAGGAGTGTGGGACACAAAATTCCTCCTAGATCTACCATTAAAGTTAGAACTTGAAGCAATCATGGCATGAGAGTCAAAAGCATTATAACTCCTATTATAATGAACATTTCTAGAATATTTCCTATCATGATACAAGAAAGCATGATTCCTTCGAACACTATTAGTCATAGGGGCCTTCCCTTTGTCCTTGGCAGAGATGGGAGCCCTTTGACTTGATAAGTTCTTGACTTCCCTTCGAAAGCCAAGCCCATCCTTAATTGAGGGATGTCTACCTACCGTGTAGGCATCCCTTGCAAATTTTAGTTTATCAAAATCATTTTTGCTGGTCTTAAGTTGGTCATTAAGACTAGCTACTTCATCATTTAATTTAGAAATGGAAATTAAATGTTCACTACAAGCATCAACATTAAAATCCTTACACCTAGTGCAAATCACAACATGCTCAACACAAGAACTAGATTTGTTTGCTACTTCTAGCTTAGCATTTAAATCATCATTAATACTTCTTAAGCTAGCCACAGTCTCATCACAAGTAGATAGTTCGCAAGAAAGCATTTCATTCCTTTTAACTTCTAAAGCAAGAGACTTTTGCACACTTACAAATTTATCATGCTCTTCATATAAAAGATCCTCTTGCTTTTCAAAAAGTCTATCTTTTTCATTCAATGCATCAATTAGCTCATTAATCTTTTCTACCTTAGCTCTATCTAAACCTTTGAACAAGCTAGTGTAGTCTACTTCATCATCACTAGAAGTAGAGTACTTGGGAGTGTCACGAGCGTTTACCTTCTTCTCCTTTGCCATTAGGCAAGTGTGGTGCTTGTTGGGGAAGAGCAACGACTTGTTGAAGGCCGAGGCAGCGAGTCCTTCGTCGTCAGAGTCGGACGATGAACAATCCGAGTCCCACTCTTTGCCGAGGTGTGCCTCGCCCTTCGCCTTCTTGTAGGCCTTCTTCTTTTCCCTCTTCCCACCTTTCTCTTGTTCCTGGTCATTAGTGTTGTCGGGACAATTTGCTATAAAATGACCATACTTACCACACTTGAAGCAGGAGCGCTTTCCCTTCGTCTTGCTCTTGTTGGGATGCTCCTTACGACCTTTTAGCGCCGTCTTGAAGCGCTTGATGATGAGGGCCATTTCTTCCTCGTTAAGCCCGGCCGCCTCAACTTGCGCCACCTTGCTAGGTAGTGCCTCCCTGCAACTTGTTGCTTTGAGAGCAACAGTTTGAGGCTCATGGATTGGCATTGGGCCATTTAGCGCTTCATCAACATATCTCGCCTCCTTGATCATCATTTGCCCGCTTATAAAATTCCCAAGTATTTCCTCGGGCGTCATCTTTGTATACCTAGGATTTTCACGAATAGAGTTTACAAGTTGAGGATCAAGGACAGTGAAGGACCTTAGCATAAGCCGGACGACGTCGTGGTCCGTCCATCTCGTGCTTCCATAGCTCCTTATTTTGTTGACCAGGGTCTTGAGCCTGTTGTATGTTTGGGTTGGCTCCTCCCCCTGATCATTGCGAACCTTCCTAGTTCGCCCTCCACCAACTCCATCTTGGTGAGCATGGTGACATCATTTCCCTCATGCGAGATCCTGAGGGTGTCCCAAATCTGCTTGGCGTTATCCAAGCCGCTCACCTTATGGTACTCTGCCCTGCACAAGGATGCTAATAGAACAGTGGTAGCTTGTGCATTTTTGTGAATTTGTTCATTGATAAACATGGGATTATCCGAACTATCAAAATGCATTCCATTCTCTACCATCTCCCATATACTTGGATGAAGAGAGAACAAGTTACTACGCATTTTGTGACTCCAAAATCCGTAGTCCTCTCCATCAAAGTGTGGAGGTTTACCGAGAGGAATGGAAAGCAAATGAGCATTCGAATTATGCGGAATACGAGAATAATCGAAAGAAAAGTTTGAGTTGACCGTTTTCTTTTTCTCGTCGTAGCCGTCGTCGTCTCTTTGGGAAGAAGAAGACTCGTCGCTGTCGTAGTAGACTATCTTCTTGATGCGCCTCTTCTTCTTTCCGTCTTTCTTTTTGTGACTCGAGCCAGAGTCGGTGGGCTTATCGTCTCTTGGCTCGTTGAAGGTGGACTCCCTCTCCTTATCGTTGACCACCATCCCCTTCCCCTTAGGATCCATCTCTTCGGGTGATTAGTCCCTTTCGTGAAGAGAACGGCTCTGATACCAATTGAGAGCACCTAGAGGGGGGGTGAATAGGTGATCCTGTAAAAACTTAAAACTCGTAGCCACAAACTTGATTAAATGTTAGAACAATAAAGCCAAGTGGCTAGAGAGGAGTTCTTGCTAAACACGATAACCACAAAGAAATCAACACAGAGAGGCACAGTGGTTTATCCCGTGGTTCGGCCAAGTCCAACACTTGCCTACTCCATGTTGTGGCGTCCCAACGGACGAGGGTTGCACTCAACCCCTCTCAAGTGATCCAATGATCAACTTGAATACCACGGTGTTTTTGCTTTCGTTTACTATCTCCCATTCGCGAGGAATCTCCACAACATGGAGCCTCTCGCCCTTACAAATGATGATCAAAAAGAAACACGGAAGTAAGGGAGGGAGAGCAACGCACACAAGACACAAAATCAGAGCACAAACACGCACACAAGTCACCACTTGAGCTCGCAACACAACTCGAAGAGTTCTCTACTCAAATGGAGCTCTAGTTGCTATCACAAAGAATCAAATGCGCGGAAATGGAGTCTTGGTGCTTAGAGTTGATCAAAGAATGCTTGGTATACTCCTCCATGTGCCTAGGGGGTCCCTTTTATAGCCCCAAGGCAGCTAGGAGCCGTTGGAAGCAATCCAGGAAGGAAATTCTTGCCTTCTGTCGGGTGGCGCACCGGACAGTCTGGTGCACCACTGGACATCCACTGTTCACAGTCTAGTGCAGATTGCTTTCCTAAATTGGCGCAGCCGACCGTTGAAGATTTGGAGCCATTGGCGCATCGGACACTGTCTGGTGCACACCGGACAGTCCGGTGCCCCCATCCGACTGTTGGCTCGGCCACGCGTCACGCGCGGATTGCGCGGCTGACCGTTGGCCCGGCCGACCGTTGGCTCACCGGACAGTCCGGTGCCTCACCGGACAGTCCGGTGAATTTTAGGCGTACGCTGTTGACTGTTTCTCGAGAGCGACGACTTCGCCACGGACGACTCACCGGACAGTCCGGTGCATCACCGGACAGTCCGGTGATTTATAGCTGCACGCCGCCGTCGAGACCCGAGAGCAGTCTGTTCATCGGAACTGGTCCTGGCACACTGGACACTGTCCGGTGCACCACCGGACACTATCCAGTGCACCACCGGACAGTCCGGTGCACCCAGACCGAGTAGCCTTTGGCTGAACACAGCCAACTTATCTTCAAAACGATTTCTCCTGTTTCTCGCACTTAGACACAATACATTAGTCTTCAAAATAATGTACTAAGTATAGAAACATACCTTTAATCTTGATTTGCACTTCTTGAGTCTTTGGCACAAATATTACTCAAAGCATTTGTGTGCAACACTTAATCACCAAAATCTTATAGAAATGGCCCAAGGGCACATTTCCCTTTCAGGTGCCCCTGGGGTGCTACCAATGTTTTCTAGCCTAGTAGTTAACTCATCATTGTTCATGCTAAGAATTTCCATTTTCTCTAGCAAATTTTCAATGACTTCTTAGGAGCTAGCTAATTTAGTCTTAAGTTTTTCATTCTTTTTAATAAGGCCCTCATTGGTAGCTGTGGATGGAGCACTAGACACTAATTTCTCAATTTTAGTTGATAGCCCACAATTTAAATTTGCAAATTTTTCAAATTTTTCTAGCAAACCTTTATAATCATTTTGTGAGCTAATCAACTTATTTTTCTAAGTTTTAAGTTGATCCTTTTGTTTAGTGCAAACATCCTAAAAACATTTAACGGCTTCCGCAAGCTCATCTACGGAGGGCTTTCCCTCACCTTCATCATCACTACTGCTATCATCACTAGAGGATGGAATACACGTTTTATCTCTTGCCATAAGGCACTTGCGTGATGACCGTGATGAGAGAGATGAGGACTGATGGCTGCACGTCATTGAAGGTTCATCTTCGCTTGAAGAATCATCCCAAGTTTTGGCACTTGTTAGCGCCTTGCCTTTGCTCCTCCCCTTTTTGGGTTTGGCCATAGTTGGACAGCTGTCCCTGAAGTGGCCCTTCTCCCCGCATGTGAAGCATCCTCTCTTTCTTTTCTTTTTCCTGTCAATGTTAAAGAGAAGATCCTCGACCTACAGGGCACACCCATTAGATTAATCTTGCGGATCATCCCCATTACCTTTCCGACGCGTCGGATTGTTTCTTCGTCCTTGGAGGATGATGTTGATGGTTGATTATCTTCATCATCATCACTTTCTTCTTCCTCCTCTTCTTCACTTGAGGAACTTGGAGTAGGGGCCTTCTTTTTACCCTTCCTTTCATCACATGCAAAAGCATATGGCCTTGAGGAAGTTGGCTCCTCTCCCCGACACATTTTTCGTGACATCTCAAAAGCCATGATTTTCCCAATCACAATGGTCGGGGTCATTGTACTCAAGTCCTCCTTGTTGTGAAGAATAGTGATGATGCTCCCATATCTTTGTTGTGGTAGCAGGGAGATAATCTTCCTCACAATGTTCGCATCACCTAGCTTATTTATGCCAATAGAATTGAGCTCATTGATGATTAGATTCAAATGAGAATACATATCTCTAACAAGCTCATTATCCTTCATAGCAAAAGAATTATACTCAATTAAGACTAGGCAATGTTTTTGCTCACGGATATTGGATGTGCCGTCATGGAGCTCATGCAATTTTAGCCAAATCTCATTATCAGTTTTCAAAGTAAAAACTTGATTAAAAATACACATGCTAAGAGATTCATACAAGCAATTTTTGGCTCTAGCATTTAAATGAATTTCTTTTTCTCACTCGTGGTGGGTTTCTCAGGATTCTTGGGTGGTTTCATCCCGTCACGAGTGACTCTCCAAACACCTAGATCAACGGCCTCTAGGTAACAAGCCATTCTAACACTACAATATGGGAAGTTAGTGCCATCGAAGTGTGGTGGCCTATGGGTATCCATTCCCTTTCTCTAAAAAGTGTCGACTCTTTTAATGGTGAAGCTAAAGCGTTTCAAATGAGCCAAACCAGGCTCTGATACCAATTGAAGGAAATAGGTGATATCTAAGAGAGGGTGAATTAGGACTTATAAAAATTTCACTAAACTAGGCCACAAATAAATCCCTAGAGCAAAACCTATGCAATTAATCAAACTAGAATGTGCAAACTAGGTTTTGTCTAAGTGTTGCTATCTCTACCGCAATGTCTAAGTGTTGCTATCTTGTAACACCCTGAATTTAGGGGTATAAAATTTCTTTTCTAATATCCACCAAATTCAGGTTGTTACTTTCTCATTTCTCTGTTTTCCTTATCTTTTCCCAAAAATGGAGAATTATTTTTGTTTTATACCGGCATAATCCTCGTAAAATAAAACCCTAAGAGGGTCCTTGATTGTTGCATGGCATGCCGAGGCATATTTTTGTGTCGAATTATTGTGTTTGGGCATCAATTCAATCTCATTAAATATTTGAATCTTTGATTCAAAAACTATATTTAGATTTGAAGAAGAATAAAAAAAAGAGAAAGAAATAACAAAAAAAGGGAAAACCTCCCTCAGCCCACCAGCTCTCGCGTGGCCCACCTAGCCCCCAGCCAGTGCAGCCCAGCCCCCTGCGGCCTACCCAGCGCGCGAGGCCCACCTGGCCCATCCCGGCGCCGACGCCTCCCCCAAACCCTAGCCGCCGCATGGCACCCCTGCCCAGCCGCCGGGCCCACCGGTCGGGTTCCTTCTTCCTCGCAACCACCCCCTCCACTCGCATGCCGCCAATCGTGTTGAGCCCCACGACGCGCACAAGAAGCCGCCCAGTCCAGTGCACGTCGACTTCCTCTACGGATCGAGTTTTCCTCTAATGGCGTCGTTGCTCCGTCCTTGGACTGCTCCCTGGGCGCGGCCGGCTTTCTTCTCCCCTGTTAGCCGACCCGCTCCCAACCCCACTTTCTGCGCGGCTCCCCTTCCCTCCGTCGCGCGACCCCCACATGACGTCGAGGCCGGGAGGCCCTTGGGGGCGCGCGCCCGAGCCTAGTCCTGCCGGGACCTCGCTGTCCGAATCGCGGCAAGGAGGCCTGCGCGCGTCTGAGCTCTCCTGTGCGCGGCTAGCTCCCTTGGGCGTGCCTCCAGTCCGAATCGGCCCCTGCGCACGCGGTGGCGCGGCCAGCCAGTGCAGGGAGCTCTGCGCGGCCCCTGCAGGAGCAGACGTGGCCAAATCCAGACCCTGTCCGCGCACCGGCGAGCTTCCCCTGCACGGCGGACCGTCAAGCCCTTTGTGCGCGATTTCGTTCTCCCTGTGAAGGCTGGTTCCTGCGTGTTGATTGAAGAAGAGCACAGGAAATCCCACCATCCAGATCTTCTGTGGTTGCGTCCTCTGCGACTCCCGGTATAGCCTCGTTTTCGTCCAATAGAAATGTGCCATGTCATTTAATCCATGAATCGTTGGTTATTCAATGAATTTTGCGCCATAGACATGTCTCGATGTGCTTCGTTTGCGTTGACTTTATATTAACGTTGATTACACGTTAGTAACATTATTCCTTGTCGCAACACATGTTCTAATTAATTATTTGCTTATCTGTTGGGAATTAAAATATGTTTTTCATTAAGACTAGGTTATAGTATTAGGTGCGCATTTATAAATTTACATTAACCTGATTAATCACATGCTTAAATGTTTCGAATTAATATTTACTTAGTATAATCACGACATCTATTGGTGACCCTCATGTGTCGACGCGTGCTGTCGCGTGCGCCATTCCGCACACCTTGTTTAGCGGGTTGCGTGTCTTGTGCGCAGCGCGTCGTCAAGGTCCCGACGACATCCGTCTACCCCCCTAGACGACGTTCGTCTACCCCTAAACGACTCCTGTCTACCCCCATCTACCCCCCCCCCCTTTTGTTTTTCTCTTGCGTGCACATAGCCTCGTCGTAGTGTTGTCGCGTGTCGTCTCCTCGCGTTACACGCATCATTTTGTGCGTCACGCGTGTCGCCGTACAACGCCAATCCGCTTCACCTAGTACCGGTAGTGTTAATTAGACCATTGTTCATGTAACAGAATCGTCAGAATTAAAAATATGTGGTTTAGTTGTCGGTTATTAAAATAGGAGTTCAATCGAATCTAATCTATAATTTTACATACATGTGTGTAAATATCTATTATTGTGTTTATGCCGACTTTAAGGATTACATTTAATATTTGTTTAATATAAGAGAAACGACGCAATTAAGTAGTATTTGTATGTCGCGACGTGTTTAGCCATGAATGGTTAGTCATCCTATATATATGTGTAACTTGTGTCGTAAACCCGTTACAGCTCGTTTTAGTCGTGTCAACCTCATGATAGCGTCGTTTTCGTATTAATAATGTTATCTTATCACGTTACAAGTTTTACTTATTTAATTAAGTGGGTTATTTAATACTTATGGCCATATAATTAAAATTTGATTATAGTTCATCCCGCACGTCATTTGTACCGATTCCGCGTCACGCATTTTGCGCGCATTATTATTTCCGGCGTAAAGTCGACTAGGTTGATTAATTAATTACACATTAACTGGGTAGCAATCTTGTGCACACGTTAAATATATGTTGCCACCAAGTTGTTTTAGCTAAGTAATTAAATGATTGGTCGGTTGATGGTTAATAACATAACAGTTTAATAGAACGAGTCTGTAGTTTCAACTCATGTTTTGTTAATATAAATGTCAATTAACGTGATTAATACCAACTAAAATACTTGTCATTAATTATTTATCGTTGTTCGCGCGTGACATCGTGTACGCGTCATCACGCGGTTCGCGCGCATAGTCGCATTGACTCGTGCGGGTTGTTTCGCGTGTGTCATGTGTTACTCGCACGCGTTGACACACGACGTGTACGTGTGTCGCGCGACGTCTACGCGTGATAATAAATTGTTTTCGCTTGTAAAGACTCATGTTAGTGACGTTAATTCGTCAAGTCATATATGTTGGATAATTAGCTTAAGGTTCGTTTGACTAATATTTATTAGACTAATATTTTAATTAGATTAAATGGGTAGTGTTTATCTCGCTCTTTTATAATAAATATTAACCTGGCTAATTTTAGCTTAACTTATTTTTATATGTCACCTGATCAGTTATTCTCGTCTGTCGCGGGTGCTGTTCCGCGCAGTGGCGCGCTGCTTCGCGCGTCGTTCACGTGCTGTCTGCGCGTTGTTCGTGCATGATGGGCTCGTGGTCGCGTGCCGGTTTGTGCCGGTTCGCGCATCGTTCGCGCTAGTCGTGCGCATTATTTCGTGTGTCGTCAGCGTGCTGTGTCGCGCGTGTCCGCGTGTCGTTTGCACGCTGTCGTACTGTTTCGCTTGTCATAAATTCGTCTCGCTTAGAATCTCTTGTGTTAATTAAATTACTTATTTATTGGACAGTTGTTAGTGTAGCAGATTAATCAAACTAAATAATAGATATAATTTATAATTGATAAGGTCGAATTAATTGTTAGCGTTAATACTTGTTTAGCGTAAACGTGATATTTTTCCGGCCGTCGCTTCGAGTTCGACATTTCTTTCCCTCGCGTGACCATAGAATCGAGCCCTGTTTTATGCTGCATATCTTTATATCATTTTATCTTGTATGGTGTAATGTTATTATGTATTTATATATGTTTGTTTGCTTGTGCTTGTTCGTCTTCGCTTCGTGTTGCGATTAGATCGCGATTTGTTCCCGCGCTTCGAGGAATCGATGATCAAGCTTCGGCGAGCAAGTGATCTAGCTCTTCGAGTTCTATGAGGCTGAAGACCCTGAGCATCTGTTTGGTGAAGGCAAGTATCCTCTGACCCACTATGTCCCATTTACTTTATAATACACTGAGCCGCATACTATGAACAACCTAAGGATTTACTAGCTTTCTATTTACCTTGTCCTTGATTTACCTTTTGGGTTACTATGGTTAGCTACATGCTATAGCTTTACTTTAATCAATGAACATGATGAGATACAATGATGATACTATGATTTTATTCTGGATATGATGATATACTTGTGGCATTTAGGGGACTCGGGCTGTTTCCCGAGTACCTCTCCGTAAGGACCTGTTCGTTGAGAGACCACCCGGGATAACAGTGCAACCATGAGGGTGAAATGGGATGCCCTTAGCTAATTAATTAGAGGAACTAGAGGTGTAGTTGCTTCGCCGTCGTGCCGTCAATGGGGTCCAGGCACAGTGCTTGCTCTGCCGAGGCTGAGTGCCGAGGTTCTTTCATTTTGCTTTTGTTAGTCACCCTCCTGCGGGGAGAGGTACTGTGTTTATCAAACTGGAGAAACCTAACGGGCAGTTATGACCTCTAGGGAATCTTTGTAAAGGCTACGTAGTGATACCCTGCCGGACCACCTAGGAAGTGATCAATGGGGAGTCATGATCCCCGGGCAAAACGGGAATCACGGCTCATGGGTAAAGTGTGCGACCTCTACAGAGGGTAATGAAACTGATATATCAGCCGTGCTCACGGTTAAGAGCAGCCTTGGGATCCTCTTTGATTAGAGATACATATGATCTGAGATACAATGATTATGTTTATGGTTTTGGTTCGACTATGATGATGATGTTCCTCGATGAGGAAATGGTTCACGGGTTGGTTATTGCTAAAACTTGGCTTCCACTAATAATAAATACTTGACCAACTAAAAGCAACTGCTTTGACCTTAACCCCACATAAAGCTAGTCCACTACAGCCAAACGGGACATTTGCTGAGTACGTTGATGTGTACTCACCCTTGCTTTCACAAAACACCAGGTTGCCTTTGGTGCAATCCATGCTCAGGTAAAGAAGGTGTCGAGGCGGATCTCTAGGAGTTCCAGGACTTCGACGAGTCCGAGGATTAGGCTAGCGACCTCCCCCAGTCAGCTGCCTGTGGTGGGTTTATTTACGTTGGCTACGCTTCTGTTCTGTGTACTTTGATTATATTATGTAAATGACTCTAGTCTTTCATATTATTACTTATCTTTATTGTTATTCGAAGCATTGTGCTATGATGAGTCATTTATGTAATCGCCGTGTACGTGAATTTCTGATCCTGGCACGTACATGGTTCGCATTCGGTTTACCTTCCAAAACCGGGTGTGACATATCTCTACCAGCTGAAAACGTCGCGGCCTCGTTCTCTCCAATACACGGTGGCGGACATGACACAAATGTGGTTGTCACGGTCTCGCAAGACTCTCGCCCCACTCGGTACAATTACAATGGCTCACGCACGAGTCGAGGGGTTGTGTGGTTTTTATAAACTCACTCAACTAACTAGGGTTCACCTAGAGCAAGCGCTAAAGCGGTCTAACTAACCTAAGCACTTCACAAAGCACCTACGCTAATCACCAAGTGATTCTATTAAGCACTTGGGTGTATGAGCACTTGGAAATGTCTACTATATGCCTTGGTATGTTGCTTGGACTCCCACACATTGGAATGGTCGGTTGGGGTGTATTTATAGCCCCCAACACAAAACTAGCCGTTGTAGAAAAGTTGTTACTCTCTGCAGCACACCAGACAGTCCACTGGTGCACCGGATAGTGCAATATTCACTGTCCGGTGCGCCTAGCCATTGGTTTGACACTGCAGTCGATCGTTGGCGCATAGGCTTTTTACACCAGACACTTCGGATGTCACACCAGACAGTTTGGTGGTCTTCTCTCCACAGTGCCACTTGGAACTAGCCGTTGGGCTACAGTTCCCTGGTGCACCAAACAGTCTGGCGTGTGGCACCGAATAGTCTGGTGCTCCAGACCAGACAGTCCGCAGGCAACACTTCCTTTGTTTCTTGGACTTCACTTGATCTTCATAATGTCTTCTTTTGAGGTGTTGCTTTCCTCAATGTCTTGGTCCAAGTAACTTTAGCATCATGTGAACTACAAACACAAACACTAGCAAACACATTAGTCCACAGGTTATGTTGATCATCAAACACCAAAACCTATTGAGCCAAATGGCCCAGGGTCCATTTTCCTAACAAGGACATCACTCCCATACAAATAATGCATGAGCCAACAACACGAGCATGTGCACGACAACTAAATCTCTAGGTTCGTTCTTACCTAGTCAATTGTATTTTAGAGCTTATGCTTTGTGCCATGGATGTTTTGATGATTACGAACTTTAGAGAGGACCATCAAGGACTTGGAAAATGCCAAGATGTCAAGGAGGAGAAGCTAGGATGTTCACAACAAGAGAAGCCCAAGTCTGACTCAACTTCGTCTCCACCTTGGAGTCTAGGACGAGTCAGCACTAAAATGGATACCCAGGATGCATCTGAACTCCGATTAGGTTGGGCTTTATATGGATGGAAAGCTAAGGAGATAAGCTTTTGAATCCAAATGGAACCACCTTAAAATTCATCTGGAGTCAATGGGAATCGTCAAAACAAGTCAACATTCATATTCTGTTTTGGTGTTACGACATCGCCTGTTGGGCTATTGGGTCGTGTATCATGTTGGAGCCCATTAGGTGTACCTCTAGGGGTTGTGCACGCCCCTAACCTCTATTTTATCAGTAGCAGCCGCCACCACATTAGGGTTTGAGTTTTGCTTAGATCATATCTGTCAGCAAGCAGTGTCGTCGTTCATCGGTTTATAAGACCCCACCTCGTGATCAATATAATTTTGATTGCGTTCTTTCTGTTCTTTCTTGTGTTCTTAATTATGCTTGCAGGGATAAGTCTTTGTGACAAGGTCACTCGTGTGTCACGGATGATAACCAATAGAGCAGTGGTGTAGTGATTGCGAGGATCCATTCGCTCGGAGCCTTGGATCATCAACGTCGAGATCTCCACCCAATCAAGTTATCATACCTCACGGAAGATCGGGCCTTGCCCTCCTATCAATAGGTCCATTACAATGTTTCTAGTACTTGTGTTTGGACTCTAACTTATTTTTGTAGAGAAAAGCACTTTCGGGACTTGATTTTACACATATTGCATTTCCTTTTGAAATGTAGTGAAACACTTAGTGTAATGCCCAAAAATTGGTAGAAGAAAAAATAATAATAATAAAGTAAATAAATAAATATATTTATAAGGGTGTTTTAAGAATGTTTGAAACCATTAGAAATTTATTAATTTCCTTCCACTATCATAATTAATTAAGAGAGTAAAAGCTAGGAAATGTGCATCTCATGCTAATGATTTTGTTGTGAGGCATTTTGTTGAAATAAGAAATTGTAACTTAAATTTGATCTCAAATTATAAATGAAAAATATAAAACATCAAAGGAATCTTAATAAAATCATTTATTCCTTCCATAATTAAGTAGAAAGATGAATAAATAATGTTAAGGCAAACCATGAGTGTTAAATTCACGTTGGGAGTTTTGTGTATATTTGGAAATCTTGATTTTAGAACAGTAATTCAAATGTAATTTGAATCCTTGAATTTGGAAAATAAACTAGAAATTATAAAAAAATAGGGAATCACCTATATTGGGCCGCAGTCCTGAAATTCGGCCCATCCCTCTGGTTTCCCTCGAGCGCGCCTCAGCCCAATACCACTTTTCCATCATGCCAGCCCACTCTGCTCTTCTTCCTTTTCTTTTCATGTTGGGGCACTTCCATGTGGGGCCACTTTGTCGGATACTCCTTCCGCGTGCTCAGGAAGTTTTTTGCGACCAACGGGGCCCAGTTGTTGGTCCCCTTCCTTCATACGATGGTCACAACATGGAGACTCTGTCTGGCGGGCCCCGTTCACCAGATCTTTCTTCCTTCTGTGCTGTGCCGCGATGGCCGTATCCAAATTCCCAACAATCCACGTGATTTTCTCTCCTCCTCTACTACACCGAATTCGGCTGCCCGCTTCGAATGGCGGGTGGAACCTTGGTACGGATTTTCTTCCCTGGCGGGCGGAGCTTAACAGGGGTGCGCGAGGATCACGCCTAGCCAAATAACAGCTGGTCCTCTTCCCCACCGAACCGGACGCCGCGGATCCTATGCGTAGGCCAACTCCGTCACCGCGCAACAGCATTTGTGAAACTCACGATTTTCGCCGGGATCTCAGGCCGAGCTGTCGCTGGTTGTTATCCACGCTGCCGGACTATAAAATCCACGGCCGTGACCCCCTAGAACCCAAACCAATTCGTCATGGAGTGCTCGTGTTCGTCAGAAATTGAATCTGTGCGCCGCGATGTTCCTGGGAGCGGGACCTAGCGTAATGATGGGGATGGGGGCGACAAGCACTTCTCCCTCCTCGGGCGCTCCCTCTGCGTCATGCGCTGTGCCGCGGTCCGCTCCTGGGGCAACCAGTCACTGGTGAGGGCCGACCCAGATATGCACGCGCTGTTGGTACATGAACTCGCCCGCCACATGGATAATAGGTCCCGAGACTACCGGATCGGGGTGCTCCGACGAGCTTGCCGGCGTGAACTTGGGCACCCCTGTTCGGCCACAGTGGCGAGGGCGCGGTGACGATGTCACGGCCATGGTTGCTAGGAGCGCCGCCTCCCTGCTTGACCGTCGGGAGGTGGAAGAAGCATTTTGGGCCACTGATCTGATGTTGGACGGGTAAGATTAGAATCCTGTGTACCCCTTTTGTATTCTGACTCCGGACCGCTGATCGGTCGATGAACAGATCTAACCAGGTAGTGGTTCTGTGTGTTCTTGACCATTGGATCATGGATCGAGCGGACAGGATGGGGAAAACCATAATAAAATCTGGGCCATCCAAATCGAATCGGGCGTCTGTCGTTACGTACCGGTTCAATATTAGGGCTTTTAATCCCGACCTTAGATTTTGAATCCCACGGTCTCAATTGTGTACCCATTCATTTAAAGGTAGATCTAATCATGATCGTCGAAACCCGATCTGGCGGTCGGGATGTAAGCATACCCCTTCGTCGTGGCCTATTTGCTAAAGAGACCTCGTATTCTTCTCCAATTAACCCGCGATCCTCAACATATAGTAAATAATTAAACCAGGCTCCTGAATTTGCAGAAAGGACCTTGAACTTATCTAAAATAATGGTCGCAGCCCATTTACCTTTATTTATTAGTGAAATTAATATTTAAGATGATTTTTGTTATAAAAATAATACTCGAAACTTGTTTAAGTCATATTTAATTCATTTTAACCCCGTTTTGCTCCATTCAAATTGCATTAGCTTCGTAATAAAATTATTTACACGTTAAAACATTATTTTTATCAGTCCGCATACTTTTTATAATTGGATATCTATTTAGATTATGTTAGTTGATTAATCAATCCAGTCAAGTCAACCTATCTATAATTATAGTTTGACTAAAACAAGATCTCTGATCAAGATTACAACTTAGATTAAAGTTGAATTAATTATTTCTTTAATATCTTTTCTTATATGATTTACGCTAATCAACAAAGAATATACTTGCTATTAATTAACCATAAAGATATTCCGAAAATTGTATCTCTTTAACCGTAACTTCGATTTTAGTGGTTCTTGAACCCACGATCTCGTTACGACGCGTAGATTATTATTATGCAGTTTGTTCTTATGTTTGGTGTGATGTTAATTTTGCCTATACTCTGTTTGTTTGTATTGCTACGACTAGCGCGAGGTTACGAGTCACTTGAAGAGCTAGTTGGTACCTGGAATCTCAAGTGCCAGGCAAGTTGTGCCCTTGATCACTTTTTTTACCCACTCATGTTCTTATTAATCATAATGATCTGCATAGGTTAATTTTGATGGGACCCAATAGGTTACCCTAGTTTCGCTATCTTTATACCTTGTTTTACCACTGAATTTTTGGGTAGTACATGCTATTGCTTTATGTGGTTTTGGGTATGAAGATACATATTATTCATGATCATACTTTTATTATCAGTTCGATATTTAATGTTCATGACAAGATCATTATGTTAATTGGAACATGGAGCGACCACCCGGGAAAACAGTACTACCACAAGGGTGGTATGGGACGCCCTTGGCTGACTAATTAGGAAAGCTAGTGGAGGACTACCTTACCCGAAAGGAGCAAGGGCAGTAGGGGAGTGGTTAGTGTAGGGAGGCCCTTGGGTTGATTTTGCTGCGATGGCGATCAGGCGAGGGGTCCCTGCATTGGAGTTTCCTAGAAACTATAGCGGGTTTTCTGAAGCTAGTGGAACTTTGTAAAGACCTCGTAGTGTTACCCTGCCTCGCCTCCTAGGTAGAGGTGCACGTGAGAGCACCTAGAGGGGGGGTGAATAGGTGATCCTGTAAAATTTCAACACTAATAGCCACAAAACTTGGTAAAGTGTTAGTGCAATAGAACCAAGTGGCTTTAGAAGAGTTCTTGTGAAACACAATAACCACAGAGAAAGATAACACATGAGACATAGTGGTTTATCCCGTGGTTCGACCAAGTATAACACTTGCCTACCTCCACGTTGTGGCGTCCCAATGGACGAGGGTTGCACTCAACCCCTTTCAAGTGATCCAATGATCAACTTGAATACCACGACTTTTCTTTGCTTATCTCTTTTCCCGTTTGCGAGGAATCTCCACAAGTTGGAGTCTCTCGCCCTTACAACAAATATCAAAGTGAAAGCACAAGAGTAAGGATGGGAAGCAACACACACAAATCCGCAGCAATACACACGCACACAAGCCAAGACTTGAGCTCAAAATGAAGCACAACGAGTTCATAACTAGAACGGAGCTCAAATCACTAACACGGTCGATCAAGTGCGCGGAGACGGAGTGTGGAAGACTTAGAATGCTTAGAGTATGCTTGGGTGACTCCTCCATGCGCCTAGGGGTCCCTTTTATAGCCCCAAGGCAGCTAGGAGCCGTTAGAGTCAATCTTGGAAGGCTAATCTTGCCTTCTGTCGGGTGGCGCACCGGACAGTCACTGTAGCTGTCCGGTGCGCGATCTCCTTCCTTTTCTGGCGCATCTGACCGTTGCAGATTCGCGGCAGTTGGCGCACCGGACAGTCCGGTGCACACCGGACAGTCCGGTGCCCCTTGCCGACCGTTGGTGCGCCTATGCGTCGCGCGAAGATTGCATGGCTGACCGTTGGCGCAGTCGACCGTTGGCTCACCGGATAGTCTGGTGCACCACCGGACAGTCTGGTGAATTTTATCCGCACGCCGCTGATTTTCTTCTCGAGAGCGACGACTTCGCCGCGGATGACTCACCGGACAGTCCGGTGCACCACCGGACAGTCCGGTGAATTATAGCCGTATGCCGTTGTCGAGTCCCGAGAGTGGCCTGATCACCGGAGGCTGGCCTGGCGCACCACACACTGTCCGGTGCACCACCGGACAGTCCGTTGCACCCAGATCGAGCAGGAAACTCTTTTCCAATTGCTTTTCTCCTGTTTCTAGCACTTAGACACAATAGATTAGTATCCAAATCAATGTACTAAGTCTAGAAATGTACCTTGTTATATGATTTGCACTTCTTCAATCTTTGGCACAAATTAACACTTAGAGAATAGGTGTTGGGCACTTAATCACCAAAACACTTTAGAAATGGCCCAAGGGCACATTTCCCTTTCAATCTCCCCCTTTTTGGTGATTTATGCCAACACATCAAAAAGCAACCAAAAGATGTGCAACATCAATGCAATTGAGAACAAGAATTGTTTTTGATTCAAATTTGGCATATTTGGATCATTCTTTGCCACCACTTGGTTTGTTTTTGCAACTCAAATTCAATTTCCTATCTCTAAGTCAAACACACTTGTTTAGGCATAAAGAGAGGTATTCCAAGAGTGAAATTGATCAAAGGTCCAAAAACTCCCCCTTTTTCCCATAATCATAAATTCTCCCCACAAGAGGCCAAATTTTGATAATAAGAGTATTTTGATAAATCAAAAGTTCTAACTCTACTCTTTTCGAAATTTCACAAGTGGTAGTTGATCCAGTTGCTTTGGCCTTAATTTCTCCCCCTTTGGCATTAAGCACCAAAACGGGATCATTCTTGGCCCTTTAACCCCATTGCCTCACCAAAATTGTCAATTAAGAGCAAAAAGGCAATAAGAGCATAGATATGAACTTGGAGTGAATACTGGAGTGCAGTGGAAGTCTTTGCATGGTCCAAGTTCACCTTTCCCTTTCAATTCACTTTTGAGACTAAAACAAGTAAACTCAAACACAAGGTTAGTCTCAAAGGGTCAAGTTGTAGCATGCCTCCCCCTAAATAAGTGCATCACTTGCAAATGGACTTGTGAGGTACGGGGATCATGTGTACAACTTGAGCACCACAAATGAACAAAATAGATTTACATGCATAAATTAACATGATCAAAGGCATAAGACACATGTATGCTATAGATCAATCTAAGTTACGCGAATCTAAGACATTTAGCTCACTACGCAACCTGCAAAACCTTTTCTCATCTAAAGGCTTGGTGAAGATATCGGCTAGCTGGTTTTCGGTGTTAATATGGTACACCTCGATATCCCCCTTTTGCTGGTGGTCTCTTAGGAAGTGATGCCGGATGTCTATGTGCTTAGTGCGGCTGTGTTCAACAGGATTATCCGCCATGCGGATTGCACTCTCATTGTCACATAGGAGTGGGACTTTGCTCAGATTGTAGCCAAAGTCCCGGAGGGTTTGCCTCATCCAAAGTAGTTACGCGCAACACTGTCCTGCGGCAACATACTCAGCCTCAGCGGTGGATAGGGCAACGAAAGTTTGTTTCTTCGAACTCCAAGACACCAGGGACCTTCCTAGGAATTGGCACGTCCCTGATGTACTCTTCCTATCAACCTTGCACCAGGCATAATCGGAGTCTGAATATCCAATCAAGTCAAAGGTAGACCCCTTTGGATACCAGATCCCGAAGCAAGGCGTAGCAACTAAATATCTAAGAATTCGCATAACTGCTACAAGGTGACATTCCCTTGGGTCGGATTTATATCTAGCACACATGCAAACGCTAAGCATAATATCCGGTCAACTAGCACATAAATAAAGCAGGGAACCTATCATAGACCGGTATGCCTTTTGATCAACGGACTTACCTCCTTTGTTGAGGTCGACATGTCCGTCGGTTCCCATTGGTGTCTTTGTGGGCTTGGCGTCCTTCATCCCGAACCGCTTGAGCAGGTCTTGCGTGTACTTTGTTTGGGAGATGAAGGTGTCGTCCTTGAGTTGCTTCACTTGGAACTCAAGGAAGTAGTTCAACTCGTCCATCATTGACATCTCAAATTTCTGTGTCATCACCCTGCAAAACTCCTCACAAGACTTTTGGTTAGTAGAACCAAATATTATGTCATCGACATAAATTTGGCACACAAATAGGTCACCATCACAAGTCTTAGTGAAAAGAGTTGGATCGGCTTTCCCAACCTTGAAAGCATTAGCAATTAGGAAATCTCTAAGGCATTCATACCATGCTCTTGGGGCTTGCTTAAGTCCATAGAGCGCCTTAGAGAGCTTACACACATGGTCGGGGTACCGTTCATCCTCAAAGCCAGGGGGTTGCTCCACATACACCTCCTCCTTGATAAGCCCGTTGAGGAAACCGCTCTTTACATCCATTTGGAACAACCTGAAAGAGTGGTGAGTGGCATAGGCTAATAGAATGTGAATAGACTCTAGCCTAGTCACAGGAGCAAAAGTCTCCTCGAAATCCAAACCTGCGACTTGGGCATAACCTTTTGCCACAAGTCGAGCCTTGTTTCGTGTCACCACCCCATGCTCGTCTTGCTTGTTGCAGAACACCCACTTGGTTCCCACAACATTTTGCTTGGGACATGGCACCAGGCTCCAATCTTCATTCCTTTTGAAGTTGTTGAGCTCTTCCTACGTGGCCAACACCCAGTCCAGATCTTGCAAGGCCTCTTCTACCCTAAAAGGCTCAATAGAAGAGATAAACGAGTAATGCTCACAAAAGTTAGCTAATCTTGAGCGAGTAGTTACTCCCTTGCTTATATCACCCAAAATCTGGTTGACGGGATGATTCCTTTGAATCATCGCTCGGACTTGAGTTGGAGGGGGCCCGTGGTGTTTCTTCCTCCAAAGCTAGTTCTTCTTGTGCTCCCCCTTGATTACGCGCCTCCTCTTGAGGAACCTATTCATCATCTTGAGTTGGGGGATGCACCATCGTTGAGGAAGAAGGTTGATCTTGTTCTTGGTGTTCCTGTGGTCGCACATCTCCAATCGCCATGGTGCGAATTGCGTCCGTTGGAACATCATCTTCATCTACATCATCAAGATCAACTTGCTCTCTTAGAGAGCTATTAGTTTCATAAAATACAACGTCGCTAGAGACTTCAACCAAACCCGATGATTTGTTGAAGACTCTATACGCCTTTGTATTTGAGTCATAACCTAGCAAAAACCCTTCTACAACTTTGGGAGCAAATTTGGAATTTCTACCTTTCTTTACTAGAATGTAACATTTACTCCCAAATACACGAAAGTATGAAACGTTGGGTTTGTTACCAGTTAGAAATTCATACGAGGTCTTCTTGAGGAGACGATGAAGGTAGACCCGGTTTATGGCGTGGCAAGCTGTGTTCACAGCTTCCGACCAAAACCGCTCGGGCATCTTGAATTCTCCAAGCATCATCCTCGCCATGTCTATAAACGTCATGTTCTTCCTCTCTATCACACCGTTTTGCTGTGGTGTGTAGGGAGCGGAGAACTCATGCTTGATTCCTTCCTCCTCAAGGTACTCCTCCACTTGTAAGTTCTTGAACTCGGACCCGTTGTCGCTTCTTATCTTTTTCACCTTGAGCTCAAATTCGTTTTGAGCTCTCCTTAGAAAGCGCTTTAGGGTCCCTTGGGTTTCTGATTTATCCTGCAAAAAGAATACCCAAGTGAAGCGGGAAAAATCATCAACAATAACAAGACCATACTTACTTCCCCCGATGCTGAGGTAGGTGACGGGTCTGATGAGGTCCATATAAAGTACCTCCAGAGGTCTTGATGTGGTCATCACATTCTTGCTGTGATGAGTGCTTCCCACCTGTTTACCTGCTTGACAAGCTGCACAAGGTCTATCTTTTTCGAAAAATACATTGGTTAGCCCTAACACATGTTCTCCCTTTAGAAGTTTATGAAGGTTCTTCATCCCAACATGTGCTAGACGGCGATGCCACAGCCAGCCCATGCTAGTCTTAGCAATTAAGCATGCATCTAGATCGGCCTCCTCTTTCAAAAAATCAACTAAGTAGAGTTTGCCATCTAATACACCCTTAAAAGCTAGTGAACCATCACTCCTTCTAAAGACAGACACATCTACATTGGTAAATAGACAATTATAACCCATATTACATAGTTGACTGATAGATAATAAATTGTACCCGAGCGATCCAACTAAGAACACATTAGATATGGAATGCTCGGATGAAATGGCTATCTTTCCTAGTCCTTTAACCTTGCCTTGGTTCCCATCTCTAAAGATGATCGAATCTTGGGAATCTTTGTTCTTGATGTAGGAGGTGAACATCTTCTTCTCCCCTGTCATGTGGTTTGTGTATCCACTGTCGATAATCCAGCTTGAGCCCCTGGATGCATAAACTTGCAAGGCAAATTAGGCTTGGGTTTTAGGTACCCAACTCTTGTTGGGTCCTACAAGGTTAGTTACAATAGCCTTTGGGACCCAAATACAAGTCTTATCTCCCTTGCATTTGGACCCCAACTTTCTAGCAACCACTTTTTCATTTTTACATGAAAGAACAAACGTAGTGTTGCAAGCATGAAAGACAGTGATAGGTTTATTACACACTTTCCTAGGAGCATGAGACACAAAATTTCTCCTAGGCCTATCATTAAAATTAGAACTTGAAGCATTCATAGTATGTGAGTCAAAAGCATTATAACTCCTATTATAATGAGAATTTCTAGAAAATTTTCTATCATGGTACATGAAAGCATGATTCTTTTGACTACTACTAGCCATAGGGGCCTTCCCTTTCTCCTTGTTGGAAATGGGAGCCTTTGACTTGTTAAGTTCTTGGCTTCCTTTCGAAAGCCAAGTCCATCCTTAATTGAGGGATGTCTACCAACGATGTAGGCTTCCCTAGCAAATTTTAACTTATCAAAGACATTTTTGCAAGTCTTAAGTTGGGCATTAAGACTTGCCACTTCACCATTTAATTTTGTAATGGAAGTAAGGTGTTCAACACATGCATCAACATCAAAATCCTTACACCTATTACAAATGACAACATGCTCTATACAAGAACTAGATTTATTAACTACTTCTAGCTTAGCATTTAAATCATCATTAATACTCTTTAAGCTAGACACAGTTTCGTGACAGGCAGATAATTTAGAAGATAGCATTTCGTTCCTTTTAACCTCTAAAGCAAGAGACTTTTGCACACTTACAAACTTATCATGCTCTTCATCTAATATATCCTCTTGCTTTTCTAAAAGTCTATCCTTTTCATTTAAAGCATCAATTAACTCATTAATTTTATCTACTTTTGCTCTATCTAAACCTTTAAATAAATCGGTATAGTCTACTTCATCATCACTAGAATCATCATCACTTGAAGTAGTATACTTAGGGGTTTCTCGAACGCTTACCTTTTTCTCTTTTGCCATGAGGCAAGTATGGCATTCGTTGGGGAAGAGAGACGATTTGTTGAAGGCCGAGGCGGCGAGTCCTTCATCATCGGAGTCGGACGAAGAGCAATCCGAATCCCATTCTTTGCCAAGGTGCGCCTCGCCCTTCGCCTTCTTGTAGGCCTTCTTCTTCTCCCTCTTCCCACTCTTTTCTTGTTCCTGGTCATTATCATTATCGGGACAATTTGCTATAAAATGACCAGTCTTACCGCATTTAAAACAGCAGCGCTTTCCCTTTGCTTTGCTCTTGTTGGGATGCTCCTTGCGTCCTTTTAGCGCGGTCTTGAAGCGCTTGATGATGAGGGCCATCTCATCTTCGTTTAGCCCAGCAGCCTCAACTTGTGCCACCTTGCTAGGTAGCGCCTCCCTGCTGCTGCTTGTTGTCTTGAGTGCAACGGGCTAAGGCTCATAGATGGGCATTGGGTCGTTCAATGCATCATCAACATATCTTGCTTCCTTGACCATCATACGCCCGCTAACAAACTTTCCGAGTATCTCCTTGGGCGTCATCTTTGTGTACCTGGGACTTTCATGTATGAGGTTCAGAAGATGAGGGTCAATAACAGTGAAAGACCTGAGCATAAGTCGGACGACGTCGTGGTCCGTCCATCTCGTGCTTCCATATCTCCTGATCTTGTTGACTAGGGTCTTGAGCCTATTGTATGTTTGAGTTGGCTCCTCTCCCCTGATCATGGCAAACCTTCCTAGCTCGCCTTCCACCAACTCCATTTTGGTGATCATGGTGGCATCGTTCCCCTCATGTGATATCTTGAGGGTGTCCCATATTTGCTTGGCGTTGTCCAAGCCGCTCACCTTGTTGTATTCATCCCTGCACAACGATGCTAACAAAACAGTGGTAGCTTGTGCATTCTTATGAATTTGTTTGTTAATGAAGACAGGGTTATCCGTACTATCAAATTGCATTCCATTCTCAACTATCTCCCAAATACTAGGATGAAGAGAGAAAAGGTGACTACGCATTTTGTGACTCCAAAAAGCGTAGTCCTCTCCATCAAAGTGCGGAGGTTTACCAAGAGGAATAGAAAGCAAATGAGCATTGGAATTATAAGGAATACGAGAATAATCAAATGAAAAATTTGAATTAACCGGTTTCTTTTTCTCGTCGTCGTCTCTTGGGGAAGAAGAAGACTCATCGCTGTCGTAGTAGACGATCTTCTTGATGCGCCTCTTCTTCTTCCTGTCCTTCTTCTTATGACTCGAGCCAGAGTCAGTGGGCTTGTCATCCCTTGGCTCGTTGAAGATGGACTCCTTCTCCTTATCGTTGACCACCATCCCCTTTCCCTTAGGATCCATCTTTTCTGGCGATTAGTCCCTTTCGTGAAGAGAACGGCTTTGATACCAATTGAGAGCATCTAGAGGGGGGTGAATAGGTGTTCCTATAAAATTTCAAAACTAATAGCCACAAAACTTGGTTAAGTGTTAGTGCAATAGAACCAAGTGGCTTTAGAAGAGTTCTTGTGAAACACAATAACCATAGAGAAAGGTAACACACGAGACACAGTGGTTTATCCCATGGTTTGGCCAAGTATACACTTGCCTAGCTCCATGTTGTGGCGTCCCAATGGACGAGGGTTGCACTCAACCCCTTTCAAGTGATCCAATGATCAACTTGAATACCACGGCTTTTCTTTGCTTATCTCTTTTCCCGTTTGCGAGGAATCTCCACAAGTTGGAGTCTCTCGCCCTTACAACAAATATCAAAGTGAAAGCACAAGAGTAAGGATGGGAAGCAACACACACAAATCCGCAGCAATACACACGCACACAAGCCAAGACTTGAGCTCAAAATGAAGCACAACGAGTTCACAAGTAGAACGGAGCTCAAATCACTAACACGGTCGATCAAGTGCGCGGAGACAGAGTGTGGAAGACTTAGAATGCTTAGAGTATGCTTGGATGACTCCTCCATGCGCCTAGGGGTCCCTTTTATAGCCCCAAGGCAGCTAGGAGCCGTTAGAGGCAATCTTGGAAGGCTAATCTTGCCTTCTGTCGGGTGGCGCACCGGACAGTCACTGTAGCTGTCCGGTGCGCGATCTCCTTCCTTTTCTGGCGCATCCGACCGTTGCAGATTCGCGGCAGTTGGCGCACCGGACACTGTCCGGTGCACACCGGACAGTCCGGTGCCCCCTGCCGACCATTGGCGCGCCTACGCGTCGCGTGAAGATTGCGCGGCCAACCGTTGGCGCAGTCGACCGTTGGCTCACCGGATAGTCCGGTGCACCACCGGACAGTCCGGTGAATTTGATCCGTATGCCGCTGATTCTCTTCCCGAGAGCGACAACTTCGCCGCGGACGACTCACCGGACAGTCTAGTGCACCACCGGACAGTCCGGTGAATTATAGCCATACGCCGCCGTTGAGTCTCGAGAGTGGCCTGTTCACCGGAGGCTGGCCTGGCGCACCGGACACTGTCCGGTGCACCACCGGATAGTCCGGTGCACCCAGACCGAGCAGGACAGCCAACTCTTTTCCAATTGCTTTTCTCCTGTTTCTAGCACTTAGACACAATACATTAGTATCCAAATCAATGTACTAAGTCTAGAAACATACCTTGTTATATGATTTGCACTTCTTCAATCTTTGGCACAAATTAACACTTAGAGAATAGGTGTTGGGCACTTAATCACCAAAACACTTTAGAAATGGCCTAAGGGCACATTTCCCTTTCAGTACGGGAGTCGCTATCCCTTGGCAGATGGGTAACATGACTTGTGGGTAAAGATGCGCAACCTCTGCAGAGTGTAAAACTGGTATATCAGTCGTGCTCACGGTCATGAGCAGCTCGGACCCTCACATGATTAATTTATGGAATTAAACTCAATTTGTCATGTGCATCGCATTGCGGGTGTTGTTATTACTTTTGTTCTACTACTTAATTGGGTTGGTATCTACTTATACTTAGTAATTGCTAATAAAATTTTGACCAACTTTAAAAGCAATGCTTAGCTTCAACCATCCTCTTTGGTAAGCCTTACACTTCATATGAGCTCCCACCTTTGGCGAGTTCATGCACATTATTCCCCACAACTTGTTGAGCGATGAACGTATGTGAGCTCACTCTTGCTGTCTCACACCCTCCCCCCACAGGTGAAGAATAGGTATCGCAGGATGAGGCGCATGGAGGATGCTGTGACGAGTTCGTGAGAGGTCTAGGCCGTTGTCTCCCAGTTAACTTTGGGTTGCTAGATCATTGTCTCCTTATGATGTAATTATTTATATATTTTGTACAGAACTCCTATTATATAGTAAAGTTGTGACATTCATTTCTGTACCACTATTCATCATATGTGTGAGATTTGGTCCTAGCACACCTGGTGATTATTTCGCACTCGGGTTTTGGTGCCCCTAAAATCCGGGGGTGACAGAAGTGGTATCAGAGCGATGTTGACTGTAGGACGAAACCTAGATAAAACTGGACAACCCTTACATACTTACCTTGCTACTCTGATTCTTTCTAAACTTTACTTAATCTTTTCTCATCCACTGCTCCTTTACTCTGATTATTCTTTTCTTTTCTTTTCTAAAGACAAAAGTGGATCTCACACTTTGAAATCTTGTACCTAAAGAGTCCTTTAGGAATAGGAGACATACTCTTAGGAACCAAGACAAAACTATTTTTTATATAAGTATCTATATGCTTGAATGATACTTGTCTGATTTGGATCTTAGATTGAGTGTGATGAGTTGTGGAGTAATGTCCACGATTGCATCTGCATATACATCTAGGCATAAAAGGGAATGCTTATAAAAGATAACTAGACAAACTAGATTATCCCACTTTAAAGTATCTAGCCTAACAATATCCATCTCATCTTAAAAGATTCTATCCTACACTCATAGATCCATCTTATCTCAAAAGATCCTAACTTATCCTAATTAAAATATATCTAGCTTAATAGATCCATCTTATCTTCAAAGATTCTCTCTTATCTTAATAGATTTTATCTTGAAAGATTCGTCTTACCCTAACTTATATCATCCTAGAGTAACAACCATGATCTAATTCAAATTACTTAGATCTTATTTAGTCAAATCTAGTTATGTTAAACTAATCTAGTTTCCATCTAATCTAAGCTAACCTAATGTGACCCGCTCAAACAGGTTAGTTAATACTTGTGAAATAGATTAGACCCTATCCACATGTTTTAATTTAATTCACTCTGCACTAAATTAAGAACGACAGACCCTACTCCTATAAACACAACTAACCTAAATCGGTTCTCTATACTAGCTCAGCCATATACATGTACTTGATCTATGCGTTGGGTTGCAAAATCTGCATAGACCAACATAAAATTATAAGCACTCAAGATTTTTCAACTATCATAACTTATCCTACCCACATTACCTACTTGTCCCTAAATAAATTAATCAGATCTTAACTAGTTTAATCTAGTCATACCAACCTAATCTAGATTCTATCTAATCTATTATGATCTAATCTAGAGTGAGTTACATTATGCTGGTACAAAAGATAAGGCCATACCCAACAAATTGACTTACATAATAGGTTACATAACCTATCCAAACCATTCAGAAGCAAAACAACAAAACCCGATTTTGACTAATCTCATTTAACTCATAGCCATCTACTAAACTAATCTAATTTGGTCTACTTAAATGGGTTAGTGATACTGGTAGAAGAGATTAGACCCTACTAGCCAGGTGTTAACTTAACTTAGCACATTAGACCAACTCAACCATGAGCAGAAGAGCTAACCCAACCAATAGAGTCCTGATGAATTGCATAATCTGTCTATTCCCACCTAACATCAAACAAACTTTTAACCAACATCACGTAGTTTGTCTCATCCATAACTATCTTAACCATATTCCCCAACCCCGATGATATACACTAACCATCTGCGCTTACCTACAAGTCATCTTAGCTATATGTCCCCCAACTTGGGTGACAATTCCAAGGCCAATGATCAAAGATGATCGACCTCATCAAATCAGGGATGGATAAGATTCAAACCAGATCCTCAGATGTGTCACCATCCAAGATGAACTCTTTCCTTTCCCTACTCTCTTACCCAAACATATCCATGCTTTAAAGACATCTATTATCCCACATAATAGTAGCTGGATACCTATGCTCTCCTAATTACCCGCTATTGACTATAAAAAATGAGACTCTGGATTTTTGAACCAATTATAGACTAAAAGCTGAATTACAGACCAATCCTTCTGTATCCCTTTTCTTACAAATCTCGAGGACGAGATTTCTGTTAAGTGGGGTAGGATTTGTAATGCCCAAAAATTGGTAGAAGAAAAAATAATAATAAAGTAAATAAATAAATATGTTCATAAGGGTGTTTTGAGAATGTTTGAAACCTTTAGAAATTTATTAATTTCCTTCCACTATCATAATTAATTAAGAGAGTAAAAGCTAGGAAATGTGCATCTCATGCTAATGATTTTGTTGTGAGGCATTTTGTTGAAATAAAGAAATCGTAACTTAAATTTGATCTCAAATTATAACTGAAAAATATAAAACATCAAAGGAATCTTAATAAAAGCATTTATTCCTTCCATAATTAAGTAGAAAGATGAATACATAATGTCAAGGCAAACCATGAGTGTTAAATTCACATTAGGAGTTTTGTGTATATTTGGAAATCTTGATTTCAGAACAGTAATTCAAATGTAGTTTGAATCCTTGAATTTGGAAAATAAACCAGAAATTATAATAGAAAAAATAGGAAATCACCTATATTGGGCCACAGTCCTGAAATTTGGCCCATCCCCCTGGTTTCCCTCGAGTGCGCCTCGGTCCAATACCACTTTTCCACCGCGCCAACCCACTCTGCTCTTCTTCCTTTTCTTTTCCTGTTGGGGCACTTCCATGTGGGGCACTTTGTCGGATACTCCTTCCGCGCGCTCAGGAAGTTTTTCGCTGACCCGCGGGGCCCAGTCGTCGGTCCCCTTCCTGCATATGATGGTCACAACGTGGAGACTCTGTCTCGCGGGCCCCATTCACCAGATCATTCTTCCTTCTGTGCTGTGCCGCGGCGGTCGTATCCAAATTCCCAACAATCCGCGTGATTTTCTCTCCTCCTCTGTTGCACCAAATTCGGCTGCGCGCCAAATGGCGGGTGGAACATTGGTACGGTTTTTCTTCCCTGGTGGGCGGAGCTTAAAAGGGGCGCGCGAGGATCGCACCTAGCCAAATAACAGCTGGTCCTCTTCCCCGCCGAACCGGACGCCACGAATCCTGCGCGTAGGCCAACTCCATCACCGCGCAACAGCTTCCGTGAAACTCACGATTTCCGACGGGATCTCAGGCCGGGTTGTCGCTGGTTGTTATCCGCGCCGCCAGACTATAAAATCCACAGCCACGACCCCCTAGAACCCAAACCAATTCGTCATGGATTTCTCGTGTTCGTCAGAAATTGAATCTATGCCGCGATGTTCCTGGGAGCGGGACCTGGCGTGATGATGGGGATGGGGGCAACCAGCACTTCTCCCTCCTTGGGCGTTCCCTCTGCGTCCAGGACCGGCCCTGGGGGTGCCGGGGGTGCCACTGCACTGGGCCCCCCATAGCTAGTAGGCCCCCACCCCATCAAAAATAGTGCCCCCCACATCTCTTTGAAAACTAGATTTGAAAAACTTATGGTGTTCAAAGATACATTTGGTATTTTATTGAGTCTTGTACCAAACTTGCAGACACTTTCTCTCATAATGGTTCATCTGATGTTGAGGTACATGATCTTATTTCTGAATTGAAGATTTTGAAATTTACTCTACTAGATGGCATATTGTCTGCTATGGAGATATTTGAGCATGTCAGAGATTTAGATTGCTATCCTAATGTTTCAATCGCTTATCGAATATTATTTACTATGCCTGTGACGGTTGCATCAGCTGAGAGAAGCTTTTCAAAATTGAAATTATTAAAGAACTATTTGAGATCAACAATGACTTAAGATAGATTAAATGGTTTAGCAATTCTGTGCTGTTGGATGAGATTGATCTTAATGGTATAATCGACGACTTTGTATCACAAAATGTTAGAAGAAATTTTTAGCATGATATTATGTGACATGTGACAAGTAAGTGTTATGACTCTAATTTATGTTTGTCATCTTATAAACTTTAAGGCATGGCATAGAAGTTTTTTCTATTGAATGTTCAATAATTTGTGTTTGTAATTATATAAAGTGTATATACATGGTGGATGGGCCTCCATATTGGATTTCACCCCAGGCCCCCAAAAAGTCAGGAACGACCCTGTCTGCATCATGCGCTGTGCCGCAGTCCGCTCCTGGGGCAACCAGTCACTGGCGGGGGCTGACCCATATGTGCACGCGCTGTTGGTATAGGAACCCGCCCGCCACATGGATAATAGGTCTCGAGACTGTCGGATCAGGGTGCTCTGACGAGCTCGGCGGCGTGAACTTGGGCACCCCTTTTCGGCCGCGGTCGCGAGGGCGCGGCGGTGATGTCACGGTCATGGTTGCTAGGAGCGCTGCCTCCCTGCTTGATCGTTGGGAGGTGGAAGAAGCATTTTGGGCCGCTGATCTGATGTTGGACAGGTAACAATAGAATCCTGTGTACCCCTTTCATATTTTGACTCTGGACCACTGATGGGTCGATGAACGGATCTAACCAGGTAGTGGTGATGTGTGTTCTTGACCGTTGGATCGTGGATCGAGCGGACAGGATGGGGAAAACCATAATAAAATCTAGGTCGTCCAAATCGAATCGGGCGTCTATCGTTACGTACCGGTTCAGTATTAGGGCTTTTAATCCCGACCTTAGATTTTGAATCCCATGGCCTCAATCGTGTACCCATTCATTTAAAGGTAGATCTAATCAGGACCGTCGAAACCCGATCTGGCGGTCGAGATGTAAGCATACCCCTTCACCGTGGTCTATTTGCTAAAGAGACCTCGTATTCTTCTCCAATTAACACGCGATCCTCAACATATAGTAAATAATTAAACCGGGGTCCTGAAATTTGCAGAAAAGACCTCAAACTTATCTAAAATAATGGCACAGCCCATTAGCCTTTATTTATTAGTGAAATTAATATTTAAGATGATTTTTGTTATAAAAATAATACTCGAAACTTGTTTAAGTCATATTTAATTCATTTTAACTCCGTTTATTCAAATTGCTTTAGCTTCGTAATAAAATTATTTACACCTTAAAAACATTATTTTTATCAGTCCGCATACTTTTTATAATTGGATATCTATTTATATTATGTTAGTTGATTAATCAATCCACTCAAGTCAACCTGTCTATAATTATAGTTTGACTAAAACAAGATCTCTAATCAAGATTATAACTTAGATTAAAGTTGAATTAATTATTTCTTTAATATCTTTCCTTATATGATTTATGCTAATCAACATAGAATATACTTGTTATTAATTAACCATAAAGATATTCCGAAAATTGTATCTCTTTAACGGTAACTTCGATTTTAGTGGTTCTCGAACCCACGATCTCGTTACGATGCGTAGATTATTATTATGCAGTTTGTTCTTATGTTTGGTATGATGTTAATTTTGCCTATACACTGTTTGTTCGTATTGCTACGACTAGCGCGAGGTTACGAGTCACTTGATGAGCAAGTTGGTACCTGAAATCACAAGTGCCAGACAAGTTGTGCCCTTGATCACTTTTTTTACTCACTCATGTTCTTATTAATCATAATGATTTTCATAGGTTAATTTTGATGGGACCCAATAGGTTACCATAGTTTGGCTATCTTTATACCTTGTTTTACCACTGAATTTTTAGGTAGTACATGCTATTGCTTTATGTGGTTTTGGGTATGGAGATACACATTATTCATGATCATACTTTATTATCAGTTTGATATTTAATGTTCATGATAAAATCATTATGTTAATTGGAACATAGAGCGACCACCCGGAAAAACAGTGCTACCAGAATGGTGGTATGGGACGCCCTTAATTAGGAAAGCTAGTGGAGGACTACCTTACCCGAAAGGGGCAAGGGCAGTAGGGGAGTGGTCAGTGTAGGGAGGCCCTTGGGTTGATTTTGCTGCGATGGCGGTCAGACGAGGGGTCCCTGCATTGGAGCTTCCTAGAAATTGTAGCGGGTTTTCTGAAGCTAGTGGAACTTTGTAAAGGCCTCATAGTGTTACCCTGCCTCGCCTCCTAGGTAGAGGTGTATGGGAGTCGCTATCCCTTGACAGATGGGTAACATGACTTGTGGGTAAATATGTGCAACCTCTGCAGAGTGTAAAACTGGTATATCAGTCGTGCTCACGGTCATGAGCAGCTCGGACCCTCACATGATTAATTTATGGAATTAAATTCAATTTGTCATATGCATTGCGGGTGTTGTTATTACTTTTGTTCTACTACTTAATTGGGTTGGTATCTACTTATACTGTAATACCCAAGTTTAGATAACAAAATAGAAGGGAATAATATTTTGTGTGACATGGGTTCTTACTCGTTTTAAAGCATATAAAGGTTCATGTTTAATGTAATTAATGTAAGAGATGAATTATAAAGAAGTATGCATTCATGCTGGATGTCTTATTGAATTATGCATTTGACAAAAATTTGAAACTCTCATTTAGGTTTGAATTTTGACAATGAAATACAAACTCTGGGAAAGAAAGGTTTTTGCATGCGAGACTAAAACAAAGTCAATAGAACTATAAAATAATACTCTGCATACATACTGGATTTTTTGTTTGTATTGACTAGAAGTTTGTGAAGTTTAGATTTGAGAATAATTTGAAATAGGAAAAACAAATTCGGAATAGCAACAGAAATAGAAAACACAAAAAAAAGAAATCTGTGTGGACCGATTTCTCCAATCCGGCCCATATCGCTGCCCCTATCCCCCCTCTCTTCGGTTGCGTGGGCCGCAGGTCGGCCCAATCCTCAGTCTGATCCCGCTGACACTTACTAGCGTGGCCCACCTATCAGTCGCGCGGTAAATAGGGCTCATGTGCCCACTGTTTCTGGTTTGCGGGTCCTGTCTCCCTGTCTCTGTGCACACGCGTTACTCTGCCGTGTGGGGCCTGTCCATTGGGGTCATCTCTATCCTCTGATACGATCCCCTGAAAGGGAAATGTGCCCTTGGGCCATTTCTAAAGTGTTTTGGTGATTAAATGTCCAACACATATTCTCTAAGTGTTAAATTGTGCCAAAGATTGAAGAAGTGCAAATTATGTAACAAGGTAAGTTTCTAGACTTAGTACATTGATTTGGGTACTAATGTATTAAGTCTAAGTGCTAGAAATAGGAGAAAACAGATTGGAAAAGAGTTGGCTGTGTACAGCCAACTGCTACTTGGTCTAGGTGCACTGGACTGTCCGGTGGTGCACCGGACAGTGTCCGGTGCGCCAGACAAGTCCAAGGTGAACTGGCCGCTCTCGGGACTCGACGGCGACATACGGCTACAATTCACCGGACTGTCCGGTGAGTCGTCCGCGGCGAAGTCGTCGCTCTCGGGAAAAGTTCAACGTTGTATGGCTAAAATTCACCGGACTGTCCGGTGGGGCACCAGACTATCCGGTGAGCCAACGGTCGACTGGGCAACGGTCGGCCGCGTAATCCGCGGGCAACACGTGGCCCGCTCCAATGGTCGGCAGGAGGCACCAGACTGTCCGGTCCGGTGCACCAACTGCCACGAAACTGCAACGGACGACTACGCCAAAATAGAAAGGAGATCCGCACCGGACTGTCTATAGTGACTGTCCGGTGGCGCATCGGACTATCCGGTGTGCCACCCGACAGAAGGCAATCTTAGCCTTCCTTGTTGGTCTCCAACGGCTCCTAGCTGCCTTGTGTCACACCCGGCTTTAAGGGACAAAGCCAGGTGCATCTCATACATGCGCCAAGAAGACAACATATATAATAACAGAGTGTATAGAGATAAATGTCACAAAACATCAGAGTACTTATTACATAGCGGAAGACTTAATACAAAATAAAAGAATAAACATAAAACAAACTAAGGATCGTCGGCGCCAATGTCAACTGAGAAACGCCACCTAGATCAGATCATACTCCTCGCCTTGTGGCTCCTCCTGAACCACCTGCTCTTCTCCTGTGGGGGGTGTGAGACAGCAAAGGTGAGCTCACACATGATCATAGCTCAACAAGTTGTGGGGAACCAGTGGACATAAACTCACAAAGGTGGGAGTTCATGTGATGTGTAAGGCTAATCAATGACAGAGGTTAAAGCTGAGCATTGCTTTTAAGTAGTTGGTCAAAATTTTATTAGCAATTACTAAGTGTAAGTAAATACCAAACCTTAAGTAAAGTAATAGAACAAAATTAATAACAAATCCCATGCAAATGCAAATGACAAATTGAGTTTAGGTTCCATAATTTAATCATCGGAGAGTCCTGAGCCGCTCATGACCGTGAGCTCGGCTAGTATACCAGTTTTACACTCTGCAGAGGTTGTACCCTTTACCCACAAGTCGTGTTTCCCATGTCGCCAGGGCTAGCTAGACCCTTAGACACTACCAAGGTGAATGGCTAGGGATCCACTACGAGGCCTTTACAAAGTTCCACTAGCTTCCGAAAACCCGCTACAGTTTATGGGAAGAGCACTTGCAAGAATCCCTCGTCTGACCGCCATCGCAGCAAAATCAACCCGAGAACCTCCTTGCATGCAACTCCCCTACTGCCCTTGCCCCTTTCGGGTAAGGTAGTCTTCCACTAGCTTTCCTAATTAGTTAGCCAAGGGGTCCCATTCCTCCCTTGTGGTGGCACGTGTTTCTCAAGTTAAGCTCCATATTCCAATTAACAATAATATAATGATCTTGACATGTACATGAATAGAATAACAAAATAACTGGAACATGGATATAATGAAATATTTATCCCAAAACCATATAAAGCAATAGCAAAAACTACCCATGTGATTCAGGGGTAAACAAGGTAATGAGATAAACAATCTAGGGTGACCTATTGGGTCCCATAAAAATTAAACCTATGCATGGTAAATGATTATAAAGAACATTATTGGGTAACAAAAGTGAATCAAGGGCACAACTTGCCTGGCACTTGAGATTCCAATTACCAGGGTAAACTTCAAATCCTCGTGACCTCACTACTAGTCGTAGCAATACAAACAGACATGGTATAGACAAAATTAACATCATACCATGCATAGGAACAAATCAAATAACAATAATCTACGCATTGCTACGAGATCGCGGGATCGAGAACTACTAAGATCAGAGTTATGATTAAGGAGTTATGATTTTATATAAGATCTGTGTGATTAAAATATTAAACTATACTATAATTTGGTTAGTTCACATTATATGAGAGATTATTTCATAAATAATTATCTCAACTTTAATCTAAGTCATTATTTGATTAAAAGGTAATCTAGTTAAATTATACTCATAAGATCAGAAGTTAATCCAATAGATCTAAATTAATCCAATTAACATAGGATAAAAAAATATCTAATTATAAAAGTATGAGACATGGTATAATAAATGTTGTTACTGCGTAGTAAATGTTCATATGAAGCTAACGCCACTTGAACCGACCAAAACGGAGTTACGGATCGTGAGTTATGAACTTCCGAAGGTTTTATGTGTTTGGTACAGAAATAACTAAGTGATCAAATTTAATATAGTTTTCAGGCTAAAACAGTGGTACTAGGTGATAAACAATAATATTACAAAATTTTAGGAACTGAAATGGACTAAAAAGGATTTAATATGCATTTGCTATGATTTATACAAGTTTCTACCATTATTTTTGTATTAAAAATAAATTTAGAAAGAATTTCTCTGATTTTATTGATTCCTGGACTGGGCGTCAAATACAGGGAAGAACAGGGGCTTCTGCGTATAATATTCTAAGACTCAGAACCACCCAGGGAAGGATCGCGGGTTTATTTTCTAATTTCATAAGGTCTCTTATGCAAAAACGACAGGGCGAAGGGGTAACCGCATAATCTGGCCGTCCAATCCGAGATGGACGGGCCAGATTAGATCTAGGCTAGCGTATAACCCGCACTCATTCCTGATCGCCGGATCCAAGATCTACGGTTGTGATTGATTAAGCCGAAAGGTTATCTCGAGATCTAATCCTAGCCGCTAGTTGTGGATCCAACAGCTAGAAACTTCTTTCCCCCAACAGACACGGCGCAGGCGGCGCCGCCCGCCCCCACGGCGACGGCCATCGCCGGCGAAGTCCAAACAGCCACCCCGGAGCACCGAATTCAAATTGGTCGGAGCTATAGCGAAGAGAGTAGGAAGTAGAAGGTAATAGGCAGATAATTACCTTAGATCGAGTAGTGGTGAGCACTGGCCACGACGAGGGGCGGATGCGCGGCGGCGCTAGATCTCCGGCGAGGAATTAAAGACGTCCCGAGGGACATCCCTTATGGCGCGGCCACGGAAACGTTCCCCGTGCCATGGCGAAGCTCCCAGCCCCGTCCAAGGAACCCGACACGGGCGCCAATGCGAATTCACCGTGGCGACGCACACACCTCCACCGAGCTTCCTCTCACGACGACGACTAGCGATTCGGTGGCGTCGTTGGCTCGGTCCAAAGGTATGGGGGAGGAATACGGGTCCTGGGCTTTTAAGCCCCGCAGTAACCATGATCTCGTCGATCGCGCGGATGGCGCTAAAATCAGATCTTCGCGGCTGCTGTTCCGAGCTTCACGGGTAGACGAAGACGATCTGGCGCGCTGGGCCCATCTTCCAATGAAACAGACGCAAGGTGCGCGCGCGAGTCACTGACGGGAGAGGCCCTCTTGTCGGCGCCCGGTTACTGAGTGGCTGCCCGTGCGCGGAGAGATTAACGGGCGGGGCCCGTGCGTCAGTAGGTGGGACATGTGTGCGGAAGGCGGTTGGGCCTGCACGCTGGAAAGACCTAGTGGGCCGAATGGCGTGTAGTTGGCCCAACTGCGACAGCTTTCTCTTTTCTTTTAATTTTTATTTTCCGTTCTTATTATTCATAAATATTTTGAATTCCAATTTGAATTTGAATCTGCTTATGAGCTCCACCTTTGAGTCAGGTGTCACATTAAAACTCTAGTATAGAAATAATATTTTATTTATTTATATTATTTTTACTCACATAAAATTTTCTTTCTTTCCTTTCCTAGGGTTTCTTTTAGATTGTCCAATTCTACTTTGGACTTTATTCCAATTCTTGTAACATTATTTTTATTTTGTCATAAAATGCACACAAAATAAAATCCAGCATGATGCACAATTGAATAGTATATCTGTTCATTAATTATTTGTTTTTGAATATGGTGTTCACATGTGATGATGCATAAAGGTCAAACTCACATAAGGAGAAATTGTTTCTCTATTTGTATTATTTCTAACAAATTATAAATTGGGTATAACACCTTGGGGCTATAAAAGGGACCCCTAGGCGCATGGAGGAGTAACTCAAGCATACTCTAAGCATTCTAAGTCTTCCACACTCCATCTTCGTGCACTTGATAGACTGTGTTAGTGATTTGAGCTCCGTTCTAGTTGTGAACTCGTTGTGCTTCATTTTGAGCTCAAGTCTTGGCTTGTGTGCATGTATGTTGCTGTGGATTTGTGTGTGTTGCTTCCCACCCTTACTCTTGTGCTTTCACTGTGATCTTTGTTGTAAGGGCGAGAGACTCCAACTTGTGGAGATTCCTCGCAAACGAGAAAAAGAGATAAGCAAAGAAAAGTCGTGGTATTCAAGTTGATCATTGGATCACTTGAAAGGGGTTGAGTGCAACCCTCGTCCATTGGGATGCCACAACGTGGAGGTAGGCAAGTGTTATACTTGACCGAACCACGGGATAAACCACTGTGTCCCTTGTGTTGTCCTTCTCTTTGATTATTTGTGATTCGCAAGAACTCGCTCTATAGCCACTTGGTTTTATTGCACTAGCATCTTTATAACCAAGCTTGTGGCTATTTTGTGTTGAATTTTACAGGATCACCTATTCACCCCCCCCCCCCCCCTCTAGGTGCTCTCAATTGGTATCCAAGCCATTCTCTTCACGTAAGGGACTAATCGCCCGAAGAGATGGATCCTGAGGGAAAGGGGATGGTGGTCAACGATAAGGAGAAGGAGTCCATCTTCAACGAACCAAGGGATGACAAGCCCACTGACTCTGGCTCGAGTAACAAGAAGAAGGACGAGAAGAAGAAGAGGCGTATCAAGAAGATCGTCTACTACGACAGCGACGAGTCTTCTTCTTCCCCAAGAGACGATGACGACGAGAAAAAGAAACTGGTTAATTCAAATTATTCATTTGATTATTCTCGTATTCCTTTTAATTCCAATGCTCATTTGCTTTCAATTTCACTTGGTAAACCTCCACACTTTGATGGAGAGGACTACGCTTTTTGGAGTCACAAAATGCGCAGTCACTTATTTTCTCTCCATCCAAGTATTTGGGAGATAGTTGAGATTGGAATGAAATTTGATAGTACAGATAACCCTGTATTTATTAATGAGCAAATCCATAAAAATGCACAAGCTACCACTGTTTTGCTAGCATCCTTGTGCAGGGACGAGTACAACAAGGTGAGCGGCTTGGACAACGCCAAGCAAATCTGGGACACCCTCAAAATATCACATGAGGGAAACGACGCCACCATGATCACCAAAATGGAGTTGGTGGAAGGCGAGCTGGGAAGGTTCGCTATGATCAGGGGAGAGGAGTCAACACAAACGTACAACAGGCTCAAGACCCTGGTCAACAAGATCAGGAGCTATAGAAGCACGAGATGGACGGACCACGACATCGTCCGACTTATGCTCAGGTCTTTTACTGTTATTAACCCTCATCTTGTGAACCTCATCCGTGAGAATCCCAGGTACACAAAGATGATGCCTAAGGAGATACTCGAAAAGTTTGTGAGCGGGCGTATGATGGTCAAGGAAGCAAGATATGTTGATGATGCATTGAACGGTCCAATGCCCATCTATGAGCCCCAGCCCGTTGCACTCAAGGCAACAAGCAGCAGCAGGGAGGCACTGCCTAGCAAGGTGGCACAAGTTGAGGCTACTAGGCTAAACGAAGATGAGATGGCCCTAATCATAAAGCGCTTCAAGACCGCATTAAAAGGACGCAAGGAGCACCCTAACAAGAACAAGGCAAAGGGAAAGCGCTCCTGCTTCAAGTGTGGTAAGACTGGTCACTTTATAGCAAATTGTCCTGATAATACTAATGACCAGGAACAAGAAAAGAGCGGGAAGAGGGAGAAGAAGAAGGCCTACAAGAAGGCGAAGGGCGAGGCGCACCTTGGCAAAGAATGGGATTCGGACTGCTCTTCTTCCGACTCCGACAATGAAGGACTTGCTGCCTCAGCCTTCAACAAATCGTCACTCTTCCCCAACGAGCCCCACACTTGCCTCATGGCAAAGGAGAAAAAGGTAAGCGCTCGAGAAACCCCTAAGTATACTACTTCAAGCGATGATGATTCTAGTGATGGTGAAGTAGATTATACTGAATTATTTAAGGGTTTAGATAGAGCAAAAGTAGATAAAATTAATAAATTAATTGATGCCTTAAATGAAAAGGATAGACTTTTAGAAAAGCAAGAGGATATTTTGTATGAAGAGCATGATAAGTTTGTTAGTGTGCAAAAATCTCTTGCTTTAGAGATCAAAAGAAATAAAATGCTATCATCTGAATTATCTGCTTGTCATGAAACTGTGTCTAGATTAAAGAGTATTAATGATGATTTTAATGCTAAGCTAGAAGTAGTTAATAAATCTAGTTCTTGTATAGAGCATGTTGTCATTTGTAATAGGTGTAAGGATTTTGATGTTGATGCGTGTGTTGAACACCTTACTTCTATTACCAAATTAAATGGTGAAGTGGTAAGTCTTAATGCCCAACTTAAGACTTGCAAAAATGACTTTGATAAATTAAAATTTGCTAGGGATGCCTACACTGTTGGTAGACACCCCTCAATTAAGGATAAGCTTGGCTTTCGAAAGGAAGCCAAGAACTTAACAAGCCAAAGGGCTCCAATTCCCAACAAGGAGAAAGGGAAGGCCCCTATGGCTAGTAGTAATCAAAAGAATCATGCTTTCATTTATGATAGAAAATTTTCTAGGAATGCTCATTGTAATAGGAGTTATAATGCGTATGATTCACATGCTATGATTGCTTCAAGCTCTACTTTTGTGCATGGTAGAAATATGCCTAGGAAAAATCATGTTTTGCACCATGTACCTAGGAAAATGTGTAATGAATCTGCTACTGTTTTCCATGCGTGCAACACTACTTTTGTACTCACATGTAAAAATGAAAAAGTGGTTGCTTGGAAGTTGGGGGTCAAATGCAAGGGAGACAAGACTTGCATTTGGGTCCCAAAGGCTATTGTCACTAACCTCGTAGGACCCAACAAAAGTTGGGTACCTAAAACCCATGTGTAAATTGTCTTGCAGGTTTATGCATCCGGGGGCTCAAGCTGGATTATCGACAACGGATGCACAAACCACATGACGGGGGAGAAGAAGATGTTCACCTCCTATGTCAAGAACAAGGGTTCCCAGGACTCAATCATCTTTGGAGATGGGAACCAAGGCAAAGTTAAAGGACTAGGAAAGATAGCAATTTCATCCGAGCATTCCATATCCAATGTGTTCTTAGTTGAATCGCTCGGGTACAACTTATTGTTTGTTAGTCAACTATGTAATATGGGTTATAATTATCTATTTACCAATGTAGATGTGTCTGTCTTTAGAAGGAGTGATGGTTCATTAGCTTTTAAGGGTGTACTAGACGGCAAACTCTACTTAGTTGATTTTTCGAAAGAGGAGGCTGATCTAGATGCATGCTTAATTGCTAAGACTAGCATGGGCTGGTTGTGGCATCGCCGTCTAGCAAATGTTGGGATGAAGAACCTTCATAAACTTCTAAAGGGAGAACATGTGTTAGGACTAACCAATGTATTTTTCGAAAAAGATAGACCTTGTGCAGCTTGTCAAGCAGGTAAACAGGTGGGAAGCACTCATCACAGCAAGAATGTGATGACCACATCAAGACCTCTGGAGCTACTTCATATGGACCTCTTCGGACCCGTCGCCTACCTCAGCATCGGGGGAAGTAAGTATGGTCTTGTTATTGTAGATGATTTTTCCCGCTTCACTTCGGTATTCTTTTTGCAGGATAAATCGGAAACCCAAGGGACCCTAAAGCGCTTTCTAAGGAGAGCTCAAAACGAATTTGAGCTCAAGTTGAAAAAGATAAGAAGTGACAATGGGTCCGAGTTTAAGAACTTACAAGTGGAGGAGTACCTTGAGGAGGAAGGAATCAAGCACGAGTTCTCCGCACCCTACACACCACAGCAAAACGGTGTGGTAGAGAGAAAGAACAGGACGCTTATCGACATGGCGAGGATGATGCTTGGAGAATTCAAGACGCCCGAGCGGTTTTGGTCAGAAGCTGTGAACACAGCTTGCCACGCCATAAACCGGGTCTACCTTCATCGCCTCCTCAAGAAGACCTCGTATGAACTTCTAACCGGTAACAAACCCAACGTTTCATACTTTCATGTATTTGGGAGTAAATGTTACATTCTAGTAAAGAAAGGTAGAAATTCTAAATTTGCTCCCAAAGCTGTAGAAGGGTTTTTGCTAGGTTATGACTCAAATACAAAGGCATATAGAGTCTTCACCAAATCATCGGGTTTGGTTGAAATCTCTAGCGACGTTGTATTTGATGAAACTAATGGCTCTCCAAGAGAGCAAGTTGATCTTGATGATGTAGATGAAGATGATGTTCCAACGGCCGCAATACACACGATGGCGATAGGTGATGTGTGACCACAGGAACAACAAGAGCAAGATCAGCCTTCTTCCTCAACAACGGTGCATCCCCCAACTCAAGATGATGAACAGGTTCCTCAAGAAGAGACACGTGATCAAGTGGGAGCACAAGAAGAACCAGCTATGGAGGAAGAAGCACCACGGGCCCCTCCAACTCAAGTCCGAGCGACGATTCAAAGGAATCATCCCGTCGACCAGATTCTGGTTGATATAAGCAAGGGAGTAACTACTCGCTCAAGACTAGCTAACTTTTGTGAGCATTACTCATTTGTCTCTTCTATTGAGCCTTTCAGGGTAGAAGAGGCCTTGCAAGATCCGGAGTGGGTGTTGGCCATGCAGGAAGAGCTCAACAACTTCAAGAGGAATGAAGTTTGGAGCCTGGTGCCACGTCCAAAGCAAAACGTTGTGGGAACCAAGTGGGTGTTCCGCAACAAGAAAGACGAGCACGGGGTGGTGACACGAAACAAGGCTCGACTTGTGGCAAAAGGTTATGCCCAAGTCACAGGTTTGGATTTCGAGGAGACTTTTGCTCCTGTGGCTAGGCTAGAGTCTATTCGCATTCTATTAGCCTATGCCGCTCACCACTCTTTCAGGTTGTTCCAAATGGATGTGAAGAGTGCTTTCCTCAACGAGCCAATCAAGGAGGAGGTGTACGTAGAGCAACCCCTGGCTTTGAGGACGAACGGTACCCCGACCATGAGTGTAAGCTCTCTAAGGCGCTCTATGGACTTAAGCAAGCCCCAAGAGCATAGTATGAATGCCTTAGAGATTTCTTAATTGCTAATGCTTTCAAGGTTGGGAAAGTCGATCCCACTCTTTTCACTAAGACTTATGACGAAGATCTTTTTGTGTGCCAAATTTATGTCAATGACATAATATTTGGTTCTACTAACCAAAAGTCTTGTGAGGAGTTTAGCAGGGTGATGACACAGAAATTTGAGAAGTCAATGATGGGCGAGTTGAACTACTTCCTTGGGTTCCAAGTAAAGCAACTCAAGGACGGCACCTTCATCTCACAAACGAAGTACACGCAAGACCTGCTCAAGCGGTTCGGGATGAAGGACACCAAGCCCGCAAAGACACCAATGAGAACCGACGGACATGTCGACCTCAACAAAGGAGGTAAGTCTGTTGATCAAAAGGCATACCGGTCTATAATAGGCTCCTTGCTTTATTTATGTGCTAGTAGACCGGATATTATGCTTAGCGTATGCATGTGTGCTAGATATCAATGCGACCCAAGGGAATGTCACCTTGTGGCCGTTAAGCGGATTCTTAGATATTTAGTTGCTACGCCTTGCTTTGGGATCTAGTATCCAAAGGGGTCTACCTTTGAGTTGATTGGATATTCAGACTCCGATTATGCCGTATGCAAGGTCGATAGGAAGAGTACATCAGGGACATGCCAATTCCTAGGAAGGTCCCTGGTGTCTTGGAGTTCAAAGAAACAAACTTCCATTGCCCTATCCACCGCTGAGGCCGAGTATGTTGCCGCAGGACAGTGTTGCGCGCAACTACTTTGGATGAGGCAAACCCTCCGGGACTTTGGCTACAATCTGAGCAAAGTCCCACTCCTATGTGACAATGAGAGTGCAATCCGCATGGCGGATAATCCTGTTGAACACAGCCGCACTAAGCACATAGACATCCGGCATCACTTCCTGAGAGACCACCAGCAAAAGGGGGATATCGAGGTGTACCATATTAACACCGAGAACCAGTTAGTCGATATCTTCACCAAGCCTTTAGATGAGAAAAGGTTTTGCAGGCTGCGTAGTGAGCTAAATGTCTTAGGTTCACGTAACTTGGATTGATCTATAGCATACATGTGTTTTATGCCTTTGATCATGTTAATTTATGCAATTCAGTCTATTTTTGTTCATTTGTGGTGCTCAAGTTGTACACATGATCCCTGGACCTCACAAGTCCATTTGCAAGTGATGCACTTATTTAGGGGGAGACATGCTACAACTTGACCCTTTGAGACTAACCTTTGTGTTGGAGTTTACTTGATTTAGTCTCAAAAGTGAATTGACAGGGAAAGGTGAACTTGGACCATGCAAAGACTTCCACTGCACTCCGGTAATAACTCCATGTTCATATCTATGCTCTTATTGCATTTTTGCTCTTAATTGATAATTTTGGTAAGGCAATGAGGTTAAAGGGCCAAGAATGATCCCGTTTTGGTGCTTAATGCCAAAGGGGGAGAAATTAAGGCCAAAGCAAATGGATCAGCTACCACTTGTGAAATTTCGAAAAGAGTAGAGTTAGAACTTTTTGATTTGTCCAAAACACTCTTATTGCAAAATTTGGTCTCTTGTGGGGAGAATTTATGACTATGGGAAAAAGGGGGAGTTTTTGGCTCTTAATCAATTTTACTCTTGGATTATCTCTCTTTGTGCCCAAACAAGTGAGTTTGTTGTAGAGATAGGAAAATGAATTTGATTCGCAAAAACAAACCAAGTGGTGGCAAAGTATGATCCAAATATGCCAATTAGAGTCAAAAACAATTTGGTTCTCTTTTGCATTGATATTGCACTTCTTTTGGTTGCTTTTGGGATGTGTTGGCATAAATCACCAAAAAGGGGGAGATTGAAAGGGAAATGTGCCCTTGGGCCATTTCTAAAGTGTTTTGGTGATTAAATGTCCAACACATATTCTCTAAGTGTTAAATTGTGCCAAAGATTGAGGAAGTGCAAATCATGTGACAAGGTAAGTTTCTAGACTTAGTACATTGATTTGGGTACTAATGTATTGAGTCTAAGTGCTAGAAACAGGAGAAAATAGATTGGAAAAGAGTTGGCTGTGTACAACCAACTGCTGCTTGGTCTGGGTGCACCGGACAGTGTCCGGTGCGCCAGACAAGTCCAAGGTGAACTGGTCGCTCTCGGGACTCGACGGCGGCGTACGGCTACAATTCACCGGACTGTCCGGTGGTGCACCGGACTGTCCGATGAGTCGTCCATGGTGAAGTCGTCGCTCTCAGGAAAAGTTCAACGGCGTATGGCTAAAATTCACCGGACTGTCCGGTGGGACACCGGACTGTCCGGTGAGCCAACGGTCGACTGGGCAACGGTCGGCCGCGCAATCCGCGGGCGACGCGTGGCCCACTCCAATGGTCGGCAGGAGGCACCGGACTGTCCGGTGTGCACCAGACAGTGTCCGGTGCACCAACTTCCACGAAACTGTAATGGTCGACTGTGCCAAAATAGGAAGGAGATCCGCATCGGACTGTCTACAGTGACTGTCCGGTGGCGCACCGGACTGTTTGGTGTGCCACCCGACAGAAGGCAATCTTAGCCTTCATTGTTGGTCTCCAACAGCTCCTAGCTGCCTTGGGGCTATAAAAGGGACCCCTAGGCGCATGGAGGAGTAACTCAAGCATACTCTAAGCATTATAAGTCTTCCACACTCCGTCTCCGCGCACTTGATCGACTGTGTTAGTGATTTGAGCTCCGTTCTAGTTGTGAACTCGTTGTGCTTCATTTTGAGCTCAAGTCTTGGCTTGTGTGCGTGTGTGTTGCTGTGGATTTGTGTGTGTTGCTTCCAACCCTTACTCTTGTGCTTTCACTGTGATCTTTGTTGTAAGGGCGAGAAACTCCAACTTGTGGAGATTCCTCGCAGACGAGAAAAAGAGATAAGCAAAGAAAAGCCGTGGTATTCAAGTTGATCATTGGATCAATTGAAAGGGGTTGAGTGCAACCCTCGTCCATTAGGACGCCACAACGTGGAGGTAGGCAAGTGTTATACTTGATCGAACCATGGGATAAACCATTGTGTCCCTTGTGTTGTCCTTCTCTTTGATTATTTGTGATTCGCAAGAGCTCGCTCTATAGCCACTTGGTTTTATTGCACTAACATCTTTATAACCAAGCTTGTGGCTATTTAGTGTTGAATTTTACAGGATCACCTATTCACCCCCCTCTAGGTGCTCTCATCCCCACCTCGGTGATTCCCAACAACATCCGAGGAAACCGCGTGATCCCGTTTGATTCCCTCACCCGCCTCGGACTCAGTACTAATAAAATGCGGGGCCCTCGTCACCTCTATAGAGCATTGAGGCTGCCATCGACGAGCAATGTTGAGCATGGGTCACCGCCGTTGCCATCCGTGGTCGCCATCGATCCTTGATTTAATTGACGGCGGTGTGGATCTCGGGTCTTGTTGGGCCACGCGGTTGATGGGAATAATCTTGGTAGGCAAGATCGGAGAAAGCAGGGGGAGAGAGAATTGGATGTACGCCGCCGCAAGAAGACAGCGTAACCTCCCTGCCGCTGTGGCCGTTCATGCGACCCGGTCTATTGTGCCTTGGCATGCTGATTGGGAGCTTCAGGTGGACGAGCCGAAGGATCTTGAAGCCACGCGACACTGGTTGGAGGTCTGAACCAGGGCCAGCTGCTCACCATTGGCATAACGCCGCCGCAGGCCACCCTGTGTCGTGGTTGAAGCTCCCTGTGCACGTCGTCCATGGTGAGATCCTTCCCAGTGCTTCGCCTGGTGGTCCGCATTGTTATGCACTCTGCCACAGGGTTAATCGGTCCCGAGATTGTTGGATCGGGGTGCTCTGACGAGCTCGCTGGCATGAGCTTCGGCACCCCCTGCTGGGCCGCGGACGCGAGGTACGTGGTAGGCTCCTAATCGTGCGATCTGATATGGGCGGCTGTGATTAGAAGCGTTATACCCTTTCGTCCAGATCATCTACGGACCGTTGATCTTCGATCCTGCGGTTGATATTACATACTGGTTCGGATGCAATCAGATCTATCCTTGTCGTGGGTGTTTGATCAGACGGTCCATATAATAAGATACCCCTTCACTGATATCTTTTGCCAATACGTCCTCGGATTTCTTTCAAATAAACCCGCAGTCCAAAAACACTATTAGAATAATTGCAGCTTGGCCCTGATCTTCCGCAGAATAGTGTCCCCAGTCCAATCAGCGAATAAAAAGGAATAAATTAATTCACGAAAAGGATTTTTTGTACAAAAAAAATCTTGAAACTTGTTTAATTCATATTTAATCCATTTTAACTCCAAATTGATCCATTCTAATTGCATTAGATCCATAATAATAATGTTCACCTCCTGGTAGCTTTATTTTTCTATGAAACCTAAATAAGAGTTATGTGCTTAATTTCTTTTGTACCCGACTCCTAAATCTTCAGAAAACCATAACTCCTTAATCGTAACTCTGAATTTAGTGATTCTTGTTCCCACGATCTTGTAGCGACGCATAGATTATTATTACACAGTTTATTCTTATGTTTAGTGTGATGTTAATTTTGCCTATACCATGTTTGTCTGTATTGCTACGTTATCTGAAGAGCAAGTAGGTCCTAGAATCTCAAGTCCTAGGCAAGTTGTGCCCTTGATCACTTCTTTTTACCCAATCATGTTCTTATTAATCATAATGATCTGCATAGGTTAATTTTGAAGGGACCTAATAGGTTACCCTAGTTTGACTATCTTTATACCTTGTTTGCCACTGAATTTTTGGGTAGTACCTGCTATTGCTTTATGTGGTTTTAGGTATGGAGATATATATTATTCATGATCACACTTTTATTATCATTTTGTTATTTACTGTTCATGATAAGATTATTATGTTAATTGGAACATGGAGAACCACCCAGGAAAACAGTGCTACCACAAGGGTGGTATGGGACGCCCTTGCCTGACTAATTAGGAAAGTTAGTAGAGGACTACCTTACCCGAAAGGGGCAAGGGCAGTAGGGGAGTGGCCAGTGTAGGGAGGCCCTTGGGTTGATTTTGCTGCGATAGTGGTCAGGCGAGGGGTCCCTGCATTGGAGCTTCCTAGAACTATAGCGGGTTTTCTGAAGCTAGTGGAACTTTGTAAAGGCCTCGTAGTGTTACCCTGCCTCGCCTCCTCGGTAGAGGCGTATGGGAAGTCGCGATCACTTGGCAGACGGGTAACATAACTTGTGGGTAAAGATGTGCAACCTCTGCAGCGTGTAAAACTGGTATACTAGCCATGCTCACGGTCATAAGCAGCTCAGACACTCACATGATTAATTTATGGAATCAAATTCAATTTGTCATTTGCATCGCATTGGGATTATTTATTATTTTTTTCTACTACTTAATTGGGTTGGTATCTACTTATACTTAGTAATTGCTAATAAATTTTGATCAACTTTAAAAGCAATGCTCAGCATCAATCATCCTCTTGGGCAAGCCTTACACATCCCATGAGCTCCCACGGTCCCACCTTTGGCGAGTTTATGCACATTATTCCCCACAACTTGTTGAGTGATGAACATATGTGAGTTCACTCTTGCTGTCTCACACCCCCCCACAGGTCAAGAACAGGTACCGTAGGATGAGTAGCATGGAGGATGCTGTGATGAGTTCGTGAGAGGTCTTGGCCGTCGTCTCCCAGTCAACTCTGGGTTGCTGGATCGTTGTCTCCTTATAATGTAATTATTTATTTATTTTGTACAGAACTCCTATTATATAGTAAATATGTGACATTCGTTTCTGTACCACGATTCATCATATGTGTGAGACTTGGTCCCAGCACACCTGGTGATTATTTCGCGCTCGGGTTTTGGACCCCTAAAACCCGGGTGTGACATATACTTAGTAATTGCTAATAAAATTTTGACCAACTTTAAAAGCAATGCTCAGATTCAACCATCCTCTTTGGTAAGCCTTACACTTCACATGAGCTCCCACCTTTGGTGAGTTCATGCACATTATTCCCCACAACTTGTTGAGCGATGAACGTATGTGAGCTCACTCTTGCTGTCTCACACCCCCCTATAGGTCAAGAATAGGTACCACAGGATGAGGCACATGGAGGATGTTGTGATGAGTTCGTGAGAGGTCTAGGCCGTCGTCTCCCAGTCAACTTTGGGTTGCTGGATCGTTGTCTCCTTATGATGTAATTATTTATTTATTTATTTTGTATAGAACTCCTATTATATAGTAAAGCTGTGACATTCGTTTCTGTACCACTATTCATCATATATGTGAGACTTGGTCCCAGCACACCTGGTGATTATTTTGTGCCCGGTTTTTGGTGCCCCCGAAACTCGGGTGTGACACTTAGTCATTTATGTTGTGTACTAACTATGTTTGTCTAAGTGCTAGGTAGGTAACCTCTCAAGAAGAGCAAAAAGAAGTTGGAGAAGTTTGGCTCAAAAGAGCCAAACTTGGGCCAGACTGGGACCCACCGGATTGTCTGGCGGAACGTATGGCCGAAGACGCTGCTCTCAGGAATTTTATTTATAAAATTCACCGAACAATGAACAATGCAATGTCCTATGCACCGGACATCATCTCCAATGGCTCTCTCCGTGGGCGAGCGCCAGCCACCAATGGCTAGCTGACGTGGCAACTGTTTGGTGGCACACCAGACTACCTGGTGCCATGACAAAAAAGGAAACTGGCCAATCACATCATCATGCGACCGTTGCTGACTGGAAATCCAGTGGCGCATCGGACTGTCCGGTGAGCCCGCAGACAGGGAAGTTTTCCAGCTTTCTTAGAGAGAAGGCAACAATTCTTGGGGCTATAAATGGAGCCCCTAGGCACCCTCTACTGGTTCCCCAAGCATCACAAGTGCACACTACAACTCTGAGACTCTGTGACCATGTTGTTCAGTGATTTGAGAGAGAATTGAGTGCATTTCTGAGTTGTTACTCTGTCGTTTTATTGTTGCGCTCTTGTATTTGTGTTTGTGCGTGTTGCTGCTACATTGTGTACTCATCACCAAGTCCATTGTGTTCGAGTCATTTGGAACTAGGTCAGAAGGTTGTTCTTGCTATCCTATGTGATGGTCCATCCATTTTGGCTCGTCCTTAAGTATTGCCCAACAATGCAAAAAAATGGATAGGTGAAAGCTCTCTTGTGAGTTTTGGTGTTTGGATGACAACTCAATTAAAGGACTAACAAGTGTACTAAGTGTTGAACAGGTGCTTAAGGTAAAGCCTACAGGGTTCAACACAAGTGAACAAATGTGATGGTCCAAGAACTGGATTATGGACATCATAAGTAAGATGGACATTGCATAAAGTGAGACTCGGGTGCGTAGCTTAGAAACAACTGATCAAGCCAAGGACGGAGGCAAGAAGAGCTTCGAGGTACCAAGTGCACAGGAGAAGGTCAAGGAGGATGAGGAACCCAAAGCCAAGGGTGAAGAAGAAGGCTTGCAAAGTCAAGGGTGATCGAGTTGAGAACAGCTACGACACATCAAGGATCACTATATAAGGACGTGACTTACAGCCAGTGAGGTAACAGCTACAGTTATGTGGTGTAAGTCATAAGGCTCAAGATCAAGCTCTAAGAAGGAGATCAAGGTCACTAGAAGGAGAACAAGTGTCAAAACCAGAACTGGAAGCAACCCAAAAGAGCTAAGTTCACCATGATCTTTAGTTTGGGTTGCTCCTATGTTTGGAGATGTTCTATGTGACCTTTGCAGGATGTTGAAGCCAAGAAATGTCAATCTAGATCAAGTCAAGCCGACTTGATGATTTATGAGTCCAACATCAAAGCTCAAGCATGTGAAATGCTATAGATGTAATAATTAAGAGAAGGTATGTTTCTAGACTTAGTACATTGGTTTTTGTGTACTAATATACTTGTCTAAGTGTTAGAAACAGAAGGAAGAAGAAAAGGAAAGAGGTGCAAAAGGCTTGGCTGTGTACAGCTAAGACTCAGCTCAGTCTGGCACACCGGACTGTCCGGTGGTGCACCGGACAGTGTCTGGTGCGCCAGGTTGAACCCCGGTGAACAGGCCGCTCTCGGGAGGAGTCTGGCGACGTACGACTATAATTCACCGGACTGTCCGGTGGTGCACCGGACTGTCCGGTGAGCCAACGGTCGGCTTGGGCAACGGTCGACCGCGCGATCTGCGCGTGACGCGTGGCCGAGCCAACGGTCAAATGGGGGCACCGGACTGACCGGTGTGCACCGGATAGTGTCCGGTGCGCCAACGGCTCCAGGACTGCAACGGTCGACTGCTCCATTTATGGAAGGAGATCAGGCACCGGACAGTGTCCGGTGGTGCACCGGACTGTCCGGTGCGCCACCCGACAGAAGGCAAGATTTGCCTTCCTGGATTGCTTCCAACGGCTCCTAGGTCCCTTGTGCCTATAAAAGGGACCCCTAGGCGCCTCAAGCAATGTACAAGTGCAGCCAACAAGTGTAGACATCACTCGAATCAATTCTCACTCTCCCTCTTGTGTGTAACTCTATAGTTTGTGTAGAAGGCACAGCTATAAGCCTTTAGAGAGAGGAGAAGTGCTGCTAAGAGCTAGAGCAAGGTCTTGAGCGTATCGTTACTCTACCGAGGTGCTGCCGAGAAATTTGTAAGTATCCACGGTGTTGTTGTAACCCAACTCAATAGTGAAAGGCTCTATCTGTCATACTGACAGATCTGAGCAAACGGAGGAAGGAGTTGAAATAGACTCCAAGCCCAGGTGTGGCTAACTCCAACGAGGACTAGGCAAGCATTTCAGGCTTGGCCGAACCTCGGGATAAATCCTTGCGTCTGTGTGCTCTGTTTTGTATTGTATCCTGACTCTGTCTTACTTGCCTTTATATCTGCACTTCAATACTTATCTGTGGTATAAGCTTTATTTGAAGTGCAGGACATTTTGAGACAGGATCTTCTATTCCGCTGCAACCTACTCGAAGGGTCTTTTCATTCCACTGCGTGCTAAGTCTTCAAGTAGAGTAAGATTTTAAGTTTTAAAGTGATAAGTTTTATTCGCCTATTCACCCCCCTCTAGGCAACATCCAGATCCTGTTCCCGGGTCAAAGGGAACTTTCAATAGGCTTCTTCTTAACAGATATAAACCTACTAGCTGCTACAGAGGTCTTCATGGCCAATTAGTGATTGTAAGCATATATTTGTAACATAGTAAAATTGATAAAGATGAGCATAGGCTTAATGTTTACATCCCGAGTACCACGTACCTTCTCGGCATCAGAAAGGCCACTAGGATTCTGTCGAAGGACAACTGACATGTACCCCAAGATAACAAACACTGAGTTTTGATGTTGTCCCACCTACTCATTTGAGATTTTGTAGTCCTTTCTAGAACGTTTCCACATCTTGAGTTGTATGCTTGGTTTATTTGGTTCTAGAACCCTTAGCACTTTTAGCCAGTGTTGATAATATGGTTACAACTGTCTAGAAGCCATGTTTAACAAATCCTAACATTCTCATCTCCTAAAAAGTTTGCTAGCTTTATCCTCAGCACAAGCTTCTTTCCCGTAGCTACCACTCTTGATCTCGTTGTCGAATCATTGCACTAGGTGTTTCCAAGCTGCTAATGTTCATAGTTGTCCACTATTGGTTAGCTAAGCAAATGCAATATTGTGGTAGTAGGCTGGTCCAATCTAATTCCATCCTAGAAAATAAGAAGGAGATGCCACAGTCTTGCATATTAATTAACTAATTCAATTAATTATAAAATGGTATGACACACACAATTCAAGTAATATGTTGCTCCCTTTATTGGAATGGAAGATTTGATGGTACATAATAAGTCTTATTGTTCGAAGGGATGCAGCCAACACAACAACCATAACACACAACATCACATAGAGTCATGCACCTAAACACAAACTTAGATGTTCATATTGTCCTTTATGGCACAAACATAGTAACCATTAAATACAACATCACATAGAGTCATTCACCTAAACAAACTTTGAGAAGTTCATAAAACATGGCATGAAGGACTGATGTCTTAATCGGAGTAGTCACTAGAGACTCCGAGCAGGGAATCATTGTAGTCGTAGCAATCAGCATTTTTCTGAGGTTCGTAGTCAATTGGAACGACATCATTGGGATTGACAACCTCATCATCATTCCCTCGGTCTATGCTCCTAACCTCACACTTGCGTTGTAGGGCAAGTTGATCAAGGTCCATGATAATGGACTCGATGTTGACTAAGGCCTGCTTAAAATCATTAAACTCTAGTAGGTTCCATGGTTCAAAGGCACCATGCACGACATCTATGATGAAGGCACATTGAACCTCAATGATTCATAGCATGGAAGCCAGGGCTTTTTGGAGCTTTTCATTATCTGACTCCATATTCTACATGAAACACTTTTGGATGTTAGTGTTCATCAACTAATAAAATCTTTAATTACTTAATTTTTTATTATTTTAGTTATCAAGATTCACTATTGGTCAAACTAGACTCAATAAAATCCCTACTAGTTATAGTCAGCTTTTAAATTTCCCATAGATGTGGCCATAGAGTTTTTTTTTATTATGGTTTATGTCGACAGATTGGTTCAAACTGATCCACAACTTCAAGTACCAAAATTATAGGGTACAAATGAAAATGAAAATATACTTGACACAAGAAAAGCATGGTTATGGTTTTAACCTTAGCTCACAATACATAACCCATCTTGGAATAATGGCAAGCCACCTTATACGAAAAACATTGTACTACAACAAGAATCACTTAATAACCCACCAAGCCTCATTTTTCCCAGGTTTACATGTTATTTCGATTTTCCTCCCATTACTCTTTCCTTCTTTGAGACATATAATATTAAAGGCCGACACATGAAGTAATCTAAATGAAACACATCAACTCTATTCTCTCCATGGGACACCAAGCACCTGCCTATTACATGTAACATAAGGAATCTAATCTAAAATTTCTATGTAATAACACACTAAACGAAGATTAATGTGTCTTAAATAAATTTTTGTATTTCCTGTGTATTAGCATTAGCCTAAGCCACTTCATGGATTGGAATTGAAGAAACTGCAATTGCGAAAGAATTAGTATTTAACAATGCATTGAAGGATGACAAATAACTTAAACGAGGAGGCACCATTGAAATTTAGAGGCTAGTAAAATTGTAAAAGGCTTCTTATACATAGTAAGTTTGTATAGTTGGATACATGATAAAAAATGTGATATCAAGAGCAATAAGATACTAAGGAGAGATTGGTTTGGATGACAAAATTCTTGAACAAACGCTATGTAAGATATATAGTAGCTATGAGGGGTATATGTCTGACTTCAACTTGGTTTACCATGAATACTACTCCCTCTGTCCCAAACTAAAATCCGTTTTAGATTTTTAATGGATTCATATAATATTTGATGTATGTGTTTTGTATATGTATCTAGATTCATCACCATCCATTTGAATATAGACATAAAAACCAAGAGCTAAAATGAATACTAATTTGGGACGGTGGAGTATATCATGTGCCAACTAAACCCTAAACACATGAAAAGTAATATGTCTTCTACAAAATATATGGAAACCAATCATGGTAGTTTGCATTCTGTTTTGTACCAACTGATAGGTTTTCAGGTAATTGGTTTTCGGTTTTGGTTCTTGCAACATCTTTTGAATTCATTAGCTAAAAGTAGCAGATCGGCATACAAATAGTATAAGGCCATCAGACCCTAAATCAAATCTATGATAGCTTTACTCCATACATCAAACTTAGAACCTCAACAGCAAAGTCGTTGCGCTAACAACTACACATAATTTTTTTGAGAGTGCACAAAACATGGGAAGAAATTAACTAAATCGGGTTAATATACTTGGATCCAATGCAATTAGGGTTCATCGAACAAAAAAATGGGGAAATAAACTAATCCAACTGATAAGCTAGGGGAAGGAGTAGGATTTTATCACCTGACAAGACTTCGATCTGGGGTTGTCGGTAGAATCGAAGAGGAGGATGACACCAACGATGCGATTCGTTTGCTTCTCTCTATTTCGAGCTTGGATCTTGCAATGGACGAGTTGAATACATTTGTCGTTGACGATCTCGGGACAAAGGGCACATGTTGTAGGTCGCTGGTGCTTGGTGGCACTCATGGCATCCGACGCTCCTGACTCCTTGTTGATTCGCAGAGGGAAATCGTCTGATGCGAGCAGTCCTTCCCTGGACTAGCTCGACTATCGACTCCTGCTACCCAGCGTCGCTTCCGACACCGGAAAAGCTCGCCGTGATCATGCCGACGACGCGAGGGAGAGGGCCGCCAAGGGAACAGAGAGGACGAGAGAAACATTTGTGTCGGCGTGATATTCACCATCGGACGCCTACCACATTTACGAGGTGAAACACGATCAACAAAACAAAACGTTGTAGGGAGTCTTAAGGGTTTGTTTGGTTCTGCTTTTAAAACCTGGAAGCTAAACGAATGGAGTTTAGCTTTTGTGTAGTTACTTAGAAAAAATAGCTTTATTTGTAGTACAAATTTAAAAGCAGCTTAGTCCCTGCTTACAGTAAATTGAGAATAAGGACTAAAATAATTAAGTGCTATGATAAATGAAACAAAAATATATTTAATTAAAAAATAATTTATTTGTAAAAATATTAGAAACATAAATGTGAAATCGGTTTTTAATTAAACATATTGATTAAGAGATAGTTAAATACAGAGTATATAAATAATATACCGTTTGTTCCGTAGAAAACTAACAGCAGTTTGAACCAAATAACTTTTATTTTTTTTACAACATTTTTTTCAGAGCAGACAACTCATAAAAGGTTTTTTCACATCTCATAACTACCCTGAACATAGTCTAAGAGCAACTCCAATAATCTAGATATAATCCTAGATAAATTTAGAGTTTTATGAGGATTCTAAAAAATAGACTACCTCTTAAACGATTGGATAAACCAATTAACTCTCTAAATCTTATCTATCCATATTCAAATCACCTGACAATCTGTCGTCACCGTCGTGACCTCAAGACTGGTCGTCGTCGCCGTGTAGACCGAGCCACACAGGTTGCCTCCTCACTTTCTCCTCGTGGCCTCACCCTTCTCATTTAAAACGAAATCATACTCATTTGCGTTAGCGAGTAGGTGATGGAGGAATAGAGGAGGTACAATCAACTTAGCCCTATGGAATCCACGCTCCTCTTCTCTAGCGACTGCACAACCAGTACCAATGGGTGGCTGGTAGGCTGTGATCACGACTGCCTGCGGGCCTACATGCGACTTCCTCTGGTCCCTCTAAGCGGACAAGGACCAACACACACAGGACAAGGACACACAGAGGACAACGAGTTTGACATGGCGCGAGAGGGAAGCGGGGTGCGAGGGAGGGAAGGCACGCAACACACATGTCAGGAGGGAGATAGTGAGCTGGGCGGACTCGACAAAGATGCCTAGCAGCTTGGATGGGATGACGAGCAGGACAGAGAAGCGACCAAGATAAAGAGTCTGTTGGATTAAGTTGTAGCTATCATTTTTTCTATTTTTATAAATACTAATTGATTTAGCTATGCTTTTTAGTTGCTCTAAGTGAAGGCACCCGCTGCTATGGATTTAGGTCATGTTTGGGACAGCTCTAACTTCAAAAAATTTAGTGGAGTTGGTGAAATAAATTATTAGGTACTCTAAAAAATTATGGAGCTGAAGTTATAAGCATTTAGAAGATATTTAAATAAGTCATTTTATTTTATTATTTAGATTAAAAATATTTTTAAAACTATTTAAATTGACATTGTAAACTACAACTTACACTGAAGCTAGAACCTAGAGTCGTTTAAACACTTTATTGTTAGGCTATCTTCAGCAGCTTATTTATTATCATATTTATATACAAACTTCACATTATTAACAGTATAATCTAAGTTACAGAACAGCGCAAAATCGTAATTTTAGTTAAACTGCTGCAGACGCCTTAATGGGGTTGCTCCAGCCATGTTCCATCTGTCAGACGGTCGGCCCCGATTCCGGAGGCGCGCCGCACGGGGGGACGGGACGAATCACGATTCCAGATTCACGAACGACGCTCGGGTGCTGGTGGTTGGGCAGTAGGCAAAGGCAAGGCCGTACGCGGAAAGAAACCACGGCAGCCTGCCCAGCGCAAGAAAAAGCAGAACCCAGCAGCCAGCCGCGGCACCCTCTTCCCAGTCCCAACCGAGAGGTGAAAGCATCCGTCCCGTCCCAGTTTCGCCACCGACCCTGCAAAGCAGAGGGCTTTGCTTTGCGCGTCCTCCCCTCTTTCCTCCCGGACTCGCCGGCGTTCCTGTCTGTTGCTGCTGGTGGGCGGTGGTGGTACGGCTCATCTCCTTTACCTTTTGATTTGAAATCGTTATTGGGATCCTTTTTGGGACTTCAGGCGTTCGCTATTGGGATCCTTTTCGGTACTTCGGGCGTTTCTCTGTCTCACAGCGTCGTGGGGTTTCGGGCTTCTTTTGGCGGACACGGGGGTCGATTGACGATTGAAGCTAAGCCACCCGAGGTTGCTTGGGGATCCTGGCTTGGTGATTGGCCGAGTTGACTGAATCAGGCGAAATTGATTCCGATGGGAGTTCTGCGACTTAGTCCCCTGTCGGGGCTTGGCTTTGTCGGAATCGCGATACGTTGCGCTTTGGCAAGTTATCTTTTGCTACCTCCTTGCGCAAAGGTCCAATTCAGATTTGTCGGCCTAGAGCATTGAGCTAATTAATTGTTCTCAATTCCTTTGCTGTTTGGTGGGTAACTAGGATAATCAGCGACGAACTGTAGACGAACTCTTTGTTCAGCGGCGAGTCATGATGATACTGGAAAGCGAATCCGTTGGGATCTTGCTCCAGAGTACAGGTAGGCAGGATTCCGTGAAAAAAGTGGGCAGATGATGGTACCAATCACCGTAGGCTCCTAACGTCTTCTACTCCTAATAACCTTACCTCGGCTTGTCTGCAAGAAGAAAACCTAGTCATGGTTTGTCGGGAAGAAACAAATTGGTGCTTCAATTTATAGCCACAGAATGCAATTTCGCCTTTAAGGACGGCACTAGTCTGTGTTTTTTTAGAACTGAATGGCAGGAGCTCTACCTTTTTAATTAAGAAGAAGAATGTAATTGATCCAGTTTTAAGGAAAACCGAGTCCGAAACCTATTCAGAGTGCACAAACTACTAGTCTGTTTTCTCTCCATGACCTAGCTAGCACAGAGACTAGCACATTTGGACTTGGGGAGAGAAGAGAAATTCTCATCCATTTTAAGTCAAATTTCATTATCCATGAGAGGTAAGCCATCAAGTTTTCTATTGTATCATCATAGGTCCCTGTGCTTCAAGCGCAATATCAGTGCCTTTACTGTACATATATAGTTGTACATTTGAGAGGCCATTGTCATCCCATACATGCAGAATGGAGTATTACATACATGGAACATCACTACAAGTCCATGTGGATATTTGATAATGTCATATGTTAAATGCATGCTGAAATACTTGGGAATGGATGCAAGCTGTGTTTGTGGAGAAAGATATTTGAAATGCCATCACAGACATCATGAGAGTATTGTAGATAAATGTAGATATAAACAAGTTATGCAAATCATTGTTCCTCTCATTTACAGTAAACTTTGTTCAGCTAGACCTCTCTCTTTTTCTCTGCATACACTTTTCTTTTTCTTTTCCCTTGTGTGTGTGTGTCCACTAAAGTTATATAGTTTTCAGCCTACACTTTGTGGTTCTGTTTTCTTCCTTGATATCGATAATTGTACAACACATAAACTGCATTTCCAATTTTTTCCCTTTAAGATATTAAATTTCTTTCAACTCTTTCGGATCGTTTTTAATATATTGAGTGTATCAACATTATTATAAAATTTATTATACTGACAACTACTAGGTTGGAGATGACACATGTGTTTCCAAGGGAAGGTGCCTCATCTAGCTCAACCTCAATGAGCAGCCAGAGGAGTGAAACTGATGATGATAGGATGATTGCAATGGTTCTCTCTGAAGAATATGCCAAGTTAGATGGTGCTATGGCCAAGCGTCTTACTAATTTAACATCAATTCCCGTAAGATGTCTCATGAATTTTATGTTACTTGTATTTTCCTTTGCCTTTTCCTTTTCTTCCCTGCACAGAAGGATATTTGTTTTAGGCACATACTGATTCCTTTCTGGACAGATAGATTGATTGAAGAAAGTTAATATCACTGGCTTCTTATCCAATACTCATTTTCATCTGTACATTTGTAGCATGTTCCCCGGATTAACACATACTTCCCGACATATAGTGATGCTACTATGGACCATTATCGCCTCCTTGACAGGTAAGTTTTCATGAACTATAGTTTCCTTTATCTTCCCAAGCATTCGCGTCGTTTGACTCGTTTCGTTAGGAAGTAGGTTCCTCATTTTTCACAAAGGTGTTTCATTATGTGTTCTTATTTTGCAATATTAACTTTCTGCATGTTGTTTACATTGGTTAATTCCGTCCTCCTATTAATATTTGAAACATCTGGAGATCTCTGTCCTCGAGACTCGAGAGTGTACAATTTGTCTTGCTCATATGAATCTGTAGCTGTTGAGGTGAAGCCTTAAAGCATAAGGCATTCTATTAAGTTTTGGTTGCGACTGTAACTGGGATGTTGGGAAATTATGTATTGACATGCAAGTTGTGGGAGATTCAACTAAAAAGTGTTTCTCCCCATTTTTCCTCCCAACTTCTAAAACATATAAATTGTATCCATTTCTTTCTTAAATTTTCATTTCCTGGGTATTCTGCATTTTCAAACAATATTTAGCAAGATCTTTATGTGCACTGGGGATATGGAAGTTCAGTCTCTTGTAGCTTGTGCCTGTTTCGGTTATAGATAAAACATCAACATGTGTTCACGATTAAGTGTTCTTTGTAGGTTAAATGCATACGGCTTGTTTGAGGTGAGAGTGTCTGGTGATGGAAATTGTCAGGTACACCAACTTATGCCCATTCCATTTCAGTATTTCTTTGATACAACAACAACAATAACTAAACCTTATTGTCCTAAGCAACTTATCAGGCCCATTCTATCATTTGATGAAATTATGTAATCTTTGTTAAACTCTTAATCATGTGGTTGTGTTTTGTTCATGTAGTTTCGTGCACTCTCAGACCAACTATATAGATCACCCGATTATCACAAGAATGTTCGAAAGGAGATTGTAAAACAGGTTTATCAATCACTTGGCCATATTAGAAATACTACTTTTTAAATTATGTCACCAAGTCCATTTACGTTTGTAGTTATTTTTTATTTGTCTTAACTATGTTACTATGTTTATTTTCTGGTTTGAAGTATTAAGAAACATTTGTTGGGACATTAACATTATTGATCTGATACTTCCTTGTCAGTGAAATAAACCTGCATGCTTTTACCGCTTACATGTACTTAACATCATTATCATTTTTAGGATGAAGAGAAAGTTGTATTACTCATCCAGTAAGGATGCATGAATAAATGGAAGTGGCATTAACTATGTTCAACTAGCTTTTTAACAGGGATAATAACAGTAGAAGAAAACGTCAAAACATCATCTATTTGAGAACAAAATCAACTAAAACATTTCCTATCGAAAAAAGAACAGATGAAGTATTCAAAAACATAATTTTCTAACCATTGGTCTAATATTTTTTTTTATTCCTGAGAGGCCTGCATGCTTATATTGCTGTTTTTCTCTTTTTGCAGCTCAAGGAATGTAACTCCTTATATGAAGGTTACGTTCCAATGAAATATAAACATTATTGCAAGAAAATGAAGAAGTATGGATATTACTATATTAACTTTGCCGCTTCAGTAATTGAAGTCCCTGAATTTGTGGTTTTTTTGACTGTTGTATTATTGAAAATAATCTTTTCCAGGTATGGTGAATGGGGTGACCATGTCACGCTACAAGCAGCTGCTGACAAGGTTAATTCTCTTTTTATGCTATGTTTCTAACATCATTTGCTCTACTGAAGTTTCATGCAATCTATGGCATAACTGCAATACATTTAGCCATTGCGCTGCTATGCAAATGACTGCTATTATTTCTGTATCTTACTGAAATTCAAAACAAAGGTAACATGAGTTGTCTATGGTATGGCCTTAGAATAGAACACTAATGGTCTTATATTGTTGCAGTGCATTTAAAGTCATCATATAATCAATTCATATTTGCATTATGCTAATATGCTTCGCTAAAATCGCCATATTTCTGAGGCAAACACATATTTTTTTCTACTCTATAACAGCAGTCTGTTCATATTTACTGTTGAACATGGGTTACCTGAAGACTGCAGAAAGAAGGTGTCTAACGTTTTCATGTACTTTTGGCAGTTTGCTGCAAAGATATGTCTTCTAACATCATTCAGAGATACCTGTTTTGTTGAAATTGTTCCACAATATCAAGCTCCACAGAGAGGTAAGGTTCCTTTGTGTTATACTTAGCGGATCAGCTACATAGAAAACTGTAGTGATTATCACAAGTGAGCACTTGCATTATGCATTATGATACTTAGGCAATATGCTATTTCAGCTTTATTGTTGGTTTATGCATAAACCTTTATGATTACTGCACACTTTAAAACATAGGTGGACATAAATGTTATGTAGATATGATTACTGACCCTAAAATTCTATGTTTTTCAGAGATTTGGCTGAGTTTCTGGTCTGAAGTTCACTATAACTCACTGTACGATGCTCGAGGTCAGAAACACATATACTTAATGTAACTTGTTTGTGGCAAGTCTGAAATACGTTAATGTGAAATTTTGCTATGTATAACCATCTTTTAAGAAAAGGAAGTACCTGTTGTTGTGCAGATCTCCCTAGCAAATACAAGCCTAGAAAGAAGCATTGGTTGTTGTTTTGATATCCATGTGGGGGTTTGCTTCTTACTGGTGGAATCATATTGCTTGACCGCTTCGACCACCGGCCGCTGGTGGCAGCCTGGACGTAGCTCCTTGTGGCTTTATCCCCTATATATCTGTGCATCAATGATCCATTGTGTTGCTCGGTACAACTCCAGCATGATCCAGGCATACAGCACTAGACGCAGTTACAATGCCGAACCTGAGCCTTGTGAATAGATACTCCTTTACTGACATACAGGTTGATTGTATACCCTGCCCTATTTGTTCATTGTTATATTCTTTATTTATACAGCTACATATTAGTGCTCTTCATCAGTTCATTATTCACTTCATATTTGGAAAAATTCATCATCGCGTTCTTGGCCCAAATGTTCATTGCCTTTTGCCGACACGTTTTTAGGGTGCATGACTTGTCTGCCTGAATCTGTTTATCGTATTTCATGCCTGGATTGGATGTACAACAGTTGCGGTACAGCCTGCCAAGTGGTGGAAGCCCTGAGTGACTGATTCTAATGCTTTACAGTAGCTGTATGGAGTAATATTCACTTGTTATCGACTTATCACCACTTGAATAGGGTGTCTAGTTTGAGAATTGAAACCATTTTAGATGAGATGATGCATGGTAACTCTAATTATTAGTGTTGGGTATCTGCTCAGATTCTTCGGAAGAATAACAATAGAGCAATACAATTAGATTAAAAATTCTTGTCACCTTGTAAGGTTTTGAAGAAAAGGTGTGAAATAGTTTTCCTAGCTACTTTTTACAAGCATGTGAAATGAAATTATTATTCAAGAATGCAATATTATTCAATTGATTACAATTTCGAAGCTTATGAATATTGACATATAAACATTAGTGTTGAAGAGTATTTGAATAACCGAGCATTAGAAAGGCACATGTTTAAGAGCTTTGACATATGGGTGAGAAATCTGCAAATGGTTGACCCTTGAAGCGGTGGCACTGCTTATTTATTTATTTATATATATAGGGTCAAATTTAGGTACATCTTTGTATAAAATTAGTTTTTTTATCTATTTATATTACATAACTTCCCTTAGTATTTAGGAAAGTACAACAATGACGTTTTGCTATAGACGTGTGTTGAGTACGTCTTCTCTTCGTAGATGGATAATATTATAGACCTGACTAAATACGTTGACAGATGACTTAGGATGCAAGATACTCTAGACTAGTGCATGCATCGATCATGTAGCCACGCATGCACATGCAAAGTGTATTGTAAAATACAATCAAGTATAGAGGGCTACACTTAACCAATTAAATTTAGCTAGGTGGCTCGAGCCTTAGTGTCCAAATATAAAGATGACATATGAACCCCTGCGTCCGGTATGATAATCATCTCGAGAAGGGATGACTGAGGACAAAGTCGAATACCACATTAAATATAATGGATGACCTTACAGTCACACTTTTGTTTTAATATGCTCATAGGGGTAGGTGTACCTAATGCCTTATGTAGCCTGAAAGTCGCCTAGAGGGCGTGAATAGGCGGAATCTGAAATTTACAACTTTAAACACACTACAAGTCGGGGTTAGCGTTAGAACAAATATCAAGTCCGGGAGAGAGGGGAAAACAAATCAACCAAGAAATAAAGCGGATGAACACGGTGATTTGTTTTACCGAGGTTCGGTTCTAAAGAACCTAGTCCCCATTGAGGTGGTCACAAAGACCGGGTCTCTTTCAACCCTTTCCCTCTCTCAAACGGTCACTTAAACCGAGTGAACTTTCTTCTTTACTTCTCACGGGTCACTTAGACCCCGCAAGGACCACCACACAATTGGTGTCTCTTGCCTTGCTCACAAAGCACTTGAGAGTAACAAATGAAAAGAAAAGAAAGCCAACCAAGCAAACAAGAGCAACAAGAAACACAATTGATCCTCTCACAAGCCCAAATGCGCTAGAGTTGAATTTGGGACTTTGACTGGATCGATCGCTTTGATTTGTGTCTTGGAATGAAGTCTATTGCTCTTGTATTGAATGCAATGTGTGAAATGCTTGGATGGTTGGAGTGGAGGTGGTTGAGGGGTATTTATAGACCTCAACCACCAAACAACCGTTGGGGTTTGGACTGCTGTCGATGGGCGCACCGGACAGTCCGGTGCGTCAGTCACGTCGCCCAACCGTTAGGGTTCGGGAGAAGTCGACCGTTGGAGGCTTTGTCTTCTAGTGGCATCGGACAAGCACTGTTCACTGTCCGGTGCGCTTCTAACGACTGCTCTGACTTCTGCGCGCACTGTTCGCGCACTATTCATCTGATCCGCGCTTTTGCAGTCGACCATTGCGTCGAAGAGCCGTTGCTCCGCTGGTGCACCGGATAGTCCGGTGGCACACCGGACAGTCCGGTGAATTATAGCGGAGCACGCTGGTTGAAACTCGAGAGTGGCCAGTTCACTCTGGTACGGACCTGGTGCACCGGACATTGTTCGGTGGCACACCAGACAGTCCGGTGCGCCAGACCAGGGCACACTCGGTTTCTTTGCTCCTTTGAATTTGAACCCTTTCTTTAATCTTTTATTGGTTTGCGTTGAACCTTTATGCACTTGTAGAATATATAATCTAGAGCAAACTAGTTAGTCCAATATTTGTGTTGGACATTCAACCACCAAAATTAATACTGGGAAAAAGGTGAACCCTATTTCCCTTTCAATCTCCCCCTTTTTGGTGATTGATGCCAACACAAACCAAAGCAAATATATAAGTGCAGAATTGAACTAGTTTGCATAAGGTAAGTGCATAGGTTACTTAGAATTAAACCAATTTATACTTTCACTAGATATGCATGGATTGATTTCTTTTATTTAACATTTTGGACCACGCTTGCACCACATGTTTTGTTTTTGCAAATTCTTTTGGGAAATCTTTTCAAAATCTTTTTGCAAATAGTCAAAGGTATATGAATAAGATTGCGAGAAGCATTTTCAGGATTTGAAATTTTCTTCCCCTGTTTCAAATGCTTTTCCTTTGACCTAAACAAAACTCCCCCTTAATGAAATTCTTCTCTTAGTTTTCAAGCGGGTTTTAATAGATACCAATTGGAAATATATTGAAATGCTAGTTTTGAAAATATACCAATTGAAAGTAAACATACCAATTTGAAATATATCAATAAATTTTTTTGAAAGGTGGTGGTGCGGTCCTTTTGCTTTGGGTTAATACTTTCTCCCCCTTTGGCATTAATCGCCAAAAACCGAGACTTTGTGAGCCCTTTAAATTTTCTCCCCATTGGTACAAGTAAATAAGAGCGAAAGATTATACCAATTTGGAGTGCGGAGTAACGACGAAGGATAAAAGATACCGGTAGAGTGGAGTGGAAGCCTTGTCTTCGTCACATACTCCATTTCCCTTTCAATCTACGACTTATTATAGAAATACACTTGAAATCACATTAGTCGTACTCATGAAGGAGATATGATCAAAGGTATACAAGTGAGCTATGTGTGCAAAGTTTCAATCAAAGTTCCGAGTATCAAGTATATTTAGCTCATTCCTAAGTTTGCTAAAGGTTTTCTCATCTAATGGCTTGGTAAAGATATCGGCTAATTGCTCTTTGGTGCTAGCATAACCAATCTCGATATCCCCCTTTGTTGGTGATCCCTCAAAAAGTGATACCGAATATCTATGTGCTTAGTGCGGCTGTGTTCAACGGGATTATCCGTCATGCAGATTGCACTCTCATTGTCACATAGGAGAGGGACTTTGCTCAATTTGTAGCCATAGTCCCGGAGGGTTTGCCTCATCCAAAGTAATTGCGCACATCAATGGCCTGCGGCAATGTACTCGGCCTCGGCGGTAGAAAGAGCTACTGAGTTTTGTTTCTTTGAAGCCCAAGACACCAGGGATCTTCCCAGAAACTGATAAGTACCTGATGTGCTCTTTCTATATTAAATCAAAAGTGGATCTCTTGGGGTACCAAAGTCCAAACTTAGGAGTATAAACTAAATATCTCATAATTCTTTTCATGGTCCTAAGGTGAACTTTCTTAGGATCGGCTTGGAACCTTGCAAACATGCATACAGAAAGCATAATATCCGGTCGAGATGCACATAAATAGAGTAAAGATCCTATCATCGAGCGGTATACCTTTTGATCTATGGATTTACCTCCCGTGTCGAGGTCGAGATGCCCATTTGTTCCCATGGGTGTTTTGATGGGCTTGGCATCCTTCATTCCAAACTTGGTCAGTATGTCTTGAATGTACTTTGTTTAGCTGATGAAAGTGCCTTCTTGGAGTTGCTTTACTTGAAATCCTAGGAAATACTTCAACTCCCCCATCAAAGACATCTCGAATTTTTGGATCATGATCCTACTAAACTCTTCACAAGTTGATTTGTTAGTAGACCTAAATATGATATCATCAACATAAATTTGGAATACAAATAAATCTTTTGCAATAGTTTTAGTAAAGAGTGTAGGATCGGCTTTTCCGACTTTGAAGCCATTAGTGATAAGGAAATCTCTCAGGCATTCATACCATGCTCTTGGGGCTTGCTTAAGCCCATAAAGCGCCTTTGGGAGTTTATAAACATGGTTAGGGTACTCACTATCTTCAAAGCCGGGAGGTTGCTCAACATAGACCTCTTCCTTGATTGGTCCATTGAGGAAGGCACTTTTCACGTCCATTTGATAAAGCTTAAAGCCACGGTAAGTAGCATAGGCAAGTAATATACGAATTGATTCAAGCCTAGCTACAGGTGCATAAGTTTCACCAAAATCCAAACCTTCGACTTGTGAATAACCCTTGGCCATAAGTCGGGCTTTGTTCCTTGTCACCACACCATGCTCATCTTGCTTGTTGCAGAATACCCACTTGGTTCTTACAACATTTTGGTTAGGACGTGGAACTAAATGACATACCTCATTCCTTGTGAAATTGTTGAGCTCCTCTTATATTGCCAACACCCAATCCGAATCTCTTAGTGCATCCTCTACCCTGTATGGCTCAATGGAGGAGACAAAAGAGTAATGTTCACAAAAATGTGCAACTCAAGATCTAGTAGTTACCCCCTTATAAATGTCACCGAGGATGGAGTTCATGGGGTGATCTCGTTGAATTGCTTGGTGGACTCTTGGGTGTGGCGGTCTTTGACCCTGAATTTCTTGCTCATCTTCCTTGTCTTTGTCATGGTCATCTCCCCCTTGATCATTGTCCTCCTCTTGAGGTGACTCATCCTCTTGATCTTTATCTTCATTGTCTTGAGCCTGATCCTCATCTTGAGTTGGTGGAGATGCTTGATTGGAAGATGACGGTTGATCTTGTGCTTGTGTGGGCTCTTCGGATTGCTTAGGACACACATCCTCAATGGACATGTTCCTTAGCACGACGCACGGAGCCTCTTCATCATCTAGCTCATCAAGATCAACTTGCTCCACTTGGGAGCCATTAGTTTCATCAAACACAATGTCACAAGAAACCGCAACTAATCCAGTGGATTTGTTGAAGACTCTATATGCCTAGAGATGGCAATGCGTACGTACCCGCCGGGTATTGTCTTTCCATAGCCGCACCCGCGACAAAAAAATGTACCCAACACAATACCCATACCTGGTTGTGGGTAGAAATGTTTACCCATACCCGTACCCAAGTGGGTATTGTTACCTGACGGGTAACCCATACCTGGCAACCACCCGATATAGATTAACTAAGTTAGGTAAAAAACAGTAGCAAGAGTACAAGACAGCAGTTCAAATCACTCCCACGCCATTGCCTCACATAGTCTGATAGTCACATGAGTACAAGCCATAAGTTCACAAGTTGCAGTTTACAGGCTTAAAGTTACATCCACCAGATAATATGAGAAATTGAGAACACAACAACAATTGCCCACATGAGTACATGACCGCATCACAGATATTGTTGGTTAACCACACAACAAAGTTTGAGTAGACAACATCACATAAGCCACGCATTTGTCTCTAAACGTACGTTACTTTACCACTACCAGGCTACCAAAAGAACTAGTTTTTCATGCACCAAAAAACATGTGACCATGACACCAATCACATCATCGATGTTGCATCCAGCAGGCAATAGGCTATTAGAGTTTAGACTTGACTTTATTGATTCAAAGGGCAAGCTCCTACATGAACAAATTTAGAATTAGTTAGCAGTGAAGGCACAAAAATAATTAAACAAGGACAAGTTAGAAAGAATAACCTGAAGGCCCTCTTTTATGTCTTGGAGACAAGACCAAAAGGTAGCAGGTTTCTTGCTCCTATCATCAACTAGAAACACAAATGTATAAGTTTTCAGGCATGAGTATAAATAAAATATGAATTCTACAGACTACAACAAACCAACTGTAATACTGTATACCTTTTTACTTGTTCCGAAGCCAGTTTTGGGAACACATGAGAGCCTCCAACATCTTAGAAGTGAGCCTGCTACGATGCTCACTAAGAACTCTACCCCCAGTGCTGAAAGCTGACTCCAAAGCAACAGTTGTAACAGGGATAGCATATATATCCCTTGCAATCATCCTCAAAGTGGGATATCGAGTTCTCGCCACCTTCCACCAATCCAACACATTAAAGTTCTTTGTTTGCATGCTCAACATCTCTTCATCCAAGTAGCGGTCCAATTCTGATTTAAACCCCATGTTTACTGGCTTCCTACTTGAAACACGTGCACTGATGGAAGCTAAGTAGTCATCATTGTTGCTAACTATAGGAGTTGAATAGTTGATGTTTGGTTGCCCTCTACATCCTCTTCTACATGGTACTCACGCATCAAGTCAGCTAACAAGTTCTTAACATCATTAACATTGTCCTCACATGCTTGACCCGATATTCCAAGTAAATCCTCATAACAAATCAGCAACATTGTGGTCTTGAATCGGGGATCAAGAAGAGTTGCAATGCCCATTAACTCTTGTATGTCAGTCCAATACTTATCAAACTTGGTTACCATATTAGCTGACATGGCTTCCACTAATGGGTTGCCACAAGTCGACCATTGCCTAATTTTCTTTCTAATCTCAGCAATTTTAGTGAAGTAGATGTTAGCTGTGACATAATCTGCCCCAGAAAAAAGTTCAGTGATATTATAGAACAACCTAAGCCTTTCCACAACATCCTCTGCAAATTTCCACTCCTCCTCAGTTGGCAAAGATGTGTACTGTCTATCTACACGGCTTGCTCTAACAAAAACAACCTTGTAGGGCAATGCACTTTCTAGCATGCTAAAGGTAGAATTCCACCTAGTCCTACAGTCAAGTCCAATCTTTTTCTTGCCAACAACCTTGACAAACTTAGCTATTTCCTCAAACTTTTCAACCCTTTTAGGTGTGGTTGTCCAATAAGCTACGCTGTCACGGATGTTCTCAATTGCATCTTTCAACTCCTCTAACCCATCCTTTACTACCAAGTTAAGAATATGAGCAGAACAGCGCATGTGTAACAATTTACCATCATTTAACAACTCATGCTTTCCAATATTCCTCACAAGTAAAGGGATTACCGCATCATTTGTGGTGCAGTTGTCCAGAGTAATTAAGGATATCTTTTCATCAAGATTCCAATCAACCAAGGATTCATATAATTCATCACCAATGACTGCAGCGGTGTGAGGAGCAGGTACATAAATGAACCTACAAAATAAGTAAACATATGAGAAACAAGCAAAATAAGAAAAATATGACAAGCAACCAGATCTATAAGACTACTAGGCTACTACCTCATGATAATGTTTCTAAGGGTCCAAGATTCATCAATGAAGTGAGCAGTTGTCACACCCGGTTTTAGAAGGCAAACCGAATGCGAACCATGTACGTGCCAGGATCAGTTATTCACGTACACAGCAGTTACATAACATGGACATCATCACACAGTGCTCAAATAGTATTAAAAGGGAAATAATAGTCGATTACATCATACGTCTGAGACGTCCATATAGTTCTTACAATAAATCAAAGTGCGGAAAAGAAACGTAGATAACGCGGCCTTCACAGGCAGCCGACTGGGGGTTGCCGCTAACCCACGCCTAGAACTCGTCGTAGTCTTGGAACTCCTGGAAGTCTCCTTCCACAGCTTCATCTTCTCCTGAGCAGTGGTTGCAATGCTGACAACCTGGGGGGGGATTTGGTGTGTAGAGCAAGGGTGAGTACACATCAACATACTCAGCAAGCATCCCGTTTGGCTGTAGTGGACTAGCTTTATGTGGGGATAAGTCAAGCAGTTGCTTTTAGTTGGTCAGGTTATTACTTACTAGTAGAGAGCCAGGTTTTAACATTAACCCAAGTTATTAGCCCAATGTATCCTTTCCAAACGGAAAGAATACCACTTACCAATACCATAATCATAATCGAAACCATCAATCTCATTGCCACCTATACCAAAGTATCTCTGATCAAGTATCACTAATCTCTGGAGCTCCCTTGGCCGCTCATAACCGCGAGCACGGCTGATATATCAGTTTCATAACACTCTGCAGAGGTTGCGCACTTTACCCACAAGCCGTGATTCCCTCTTGCCTCGGGCTGATCAAACCCTTAAACACTACCAAGGTGAATAGGCAGGGTCTCACTACGTAGCCTTTACAAAGATTCCCCGGGGCTGTAGCCACCCGTTAGGTTTCCTAAATGTACCGCACTCCTCCCCAAGGGACAAATCAACCTTGGCAGAGCGAGCCGCATACACCGAGCCCCATTGACGGCACAACGGCTAAGCGAACTACATCCCGGTTCCTCTAATTATTCAGCTAAGGGCGTCCCATTCCACCCTCATGGTTGCACTGTTTTCCCGGGCGGTCATCCATTGAACAGGTCCTTACGGAGAGGCACTCGAGAAACCGCTCGAGTCCCCTTAAAGGTCACAAATATAATCATAAATAAGAAGGGGAAAACAGCGTATCATAGATAATCACATCATGTTCATTGATTAGAGTTGAGCAATAGCATCAGACTAAGCAGTAATAATCCGACCCAAATAGGTAAACAAGGACATGGATAACAAAAGCTAGTCAATCCTTAGGTATAAATGTGTAATGCGGGAGGTGAATTAAAGAATGAATAGGACAGAGATAGGTCAAAGGACACTTGCCTCCACCAACCGACTGCTGCTCAGGGGCTTCTCCTACGAATTCCTCGGGCTCTTCGACCGGAGCGTTCTCTATGCGAGCGCAAACATACATACATCCACATATTTAATACAAAAGAACAGCACACCATACAAGGTAACAAGTAAAGCGAATATGCATCAAGTATGACATTCGATATCGCATTCATTAAGGTTAGAAAGAAACGGGGAAAGGTCTCGCCGGGGGGGGGTTAAAGTTTATGCACTAATGATTAGTTACAATTGGTTCTTAACAAAAGAATTCTGTTATATATATACTAATGGAAACCTAATCATTTTTAGTTGATCAACATTGCACGAGATAAACAATTAACTACGTGAATCAATAGCATAACGGAATTTTAAATTAAACTTTCTATTTTCCATAGCATAAACAATGATTAGCCTACCTAAAATAAAGTAATTATGATCACAGAAAGTAAATAAAATAAAATAAAAAAAATAAAAAAACAGAGGGGGGCGGTTGAACCGGCCCTAGGGCGGTTGAACCGGCCCTGGGCAGGGCGGCCGAGCTGGGGGCTGGCGCGGGCGCGGGCGGCCGAACTGGGGGCCGGGGCGGCCGAGCTGGCCCGGTTGAACCGGCCGGCCAGGCGGGCGCGCGGGGGGGGGGGGGGGTCGGGCTGGCAGGCGGCCGAGGTTGGCCAGGAGGCGGCCGGGGCCGGCTGGGGGCGCGGCCAGGGCGGCCAGCGGCCACGGCGCGGCCGGGCGCGGCCAGCCGAGGAGAGAGGAGGGGAGAGGGGAGAGGGAGAGAGGAGGGAGAGAGGGAGGAGGGGGGGCTCACCGGCGGGGGCGGCCGACGGCGGGGAGCGGCGGCCGAGCGCTAGGGCAGGGCGGCGGTTGGGCAGGGGGTAGTGAAAGGGAAATGTGCCCTTGGGCCATTTCTAAGTATTTTGGTGATTGAGTGCCAACACATGTGCTTAATTGTGAATTTATGTACATGGATGAACAAGGTGCAAATCATGAAGTAAAGGTATGTTTCTAAGCCTTAGTACATTGGTTTTGTGTACTAATATATTTGTCTAAGTGTTAGAAACAGAAAGAAGAAGAGGAGAAAAGACTTGGCTGTGTGCTGCCAAGACCCAGTTCGGTCTGGAGCACCGGACTGTCCGGTGTGCACCGGACAGTGTCCGGTGCGCCAGGCTGCCTCGGCTCGAACTGGCCGCTCTCGGGAAATTGGCCGACGACGTACGGCTAAAATTCACCGGACTGTCCGGTGTGCACCGGACTGTCCGGTGAGCCAACGGTCGGCCGGGCCAACGGTCGGCCGCGCAATCTGCGCGGGACACGTGGCGGAGCCAACGGTCGGAAGACGGCACCGGACTGTCCGGTGTGCACCGGACATGTCCGGTGCGCCAACTGCGCCTGATCTTCCAACGGTCGGCAACGGTCAGAAGCGCCCGTTATGGAAAGAAATCGGGCACCGGACAGTGTCCGGTGTGCACCGGACTGTCCGGTGCCCCCGACGACAGAAGGCAAGGATGGCCTTCCGGATTTGCTCTCAACGGCTCCTAGCTGCCTTGGGGCTATAAAAGGAGCCCCTAGGCGCATGGAGGAGATACACAAGCAACCTTTGAGCATTCTTGATCATCCACACTAAGTCTCTGCGCATTCGTTTGTGTTTCTAAGTGATTCGAGCTCTGTTCTAAGTGAGAACTCTGAGATAGTCTTGTGAGCTCGATTCTCGGCCGTGTGTGTGCGCTTTTGCTGTGGATTTGTGTGTGTTGCTTCCCTCCCTTACTCTGTGCTTTCTTTGTGATCATATACTTGTAAGGGCAAGAGACTCCAATTTGTGGAGATTCCTTGCAAACGGGATAGTGAAAGGAACAACAAAACACCGTGGTATTCAAGTGGGTCTTTGGACCGCTTGAGAGGGGTTGATTGCAACCCTCGTCCGTTGGGACGCCACAACGTGGAGTAGGCAAGCATTGGTCTTGGCCGAACCACGGGATAAAACCACTGTGTCACCCCTGTGCTTGATTTTCTTGTGGTACTGTGTTTTGTTGAGACTTCACCTTAGCCACTTGGCAATAATCGTGCTAACACTTAACAAGTTTTTGTGGCTTAAGTTTGAAGTTTTTACAGGATCACCTATTCACCCCCCTCTAGGTGCTCTCAATTGGTATCGGAGCCGTTCTCTTCACAAAGGGACTAACCGCCCGAAGAGATGGATCCTAAGGGGAAGGGTATTGTGATCAATGACAAAGAGAAGGAATCCTTCGTCAACGAGCCGAAGGACGATAAGCCTACCGACTCCGGCTCGGGCCAAAGACGGAAGGAAGGGAAGAAGAAGAAGACAAGGCGCATCAAGGAGATCGTCTACTACGACAGCGACGAGTCTACTTCTTCCCAAAAGGACAAGGACCACAACGACTACGAGAGAAGGAAACCGGTTAATTCGAACTTTTCCTTTGATTACTCTCGTTTTCCGCAAAGTTCACATTCTCATTTGCTCTCCATTCCACTCGGCAAGCCCCCACACTTTGATGGAGAGGACTACGGATTTTGGAGCCACAAAATGCGTAGTCACCTATTCTCTCTCCATCCTAGTATATGGGAGATTGTAGAGAGTGGAATGCACTTTGATAGTTCGGATAGTCCCATGTTCATTAATGAACAAATTCATAAGAATGCACAAGCTACTACTGTTCTTCTAGCTTCTTTGTGCAGGGATGAATATCATAAAGTTAGCGGCTTGGATAACGCCAAGCAAATCTGGGACACCCTCAAGATTTCTCATGAGGGGAACGACGTCACCTTGCTCACCAAGATGGAGTTGGTGGAGGGTGAGCTTGGAAGGTTCGCAATGATAAGGGGCGAGGAGCCGACGCAAACATACAACCGGCTCAAGACCCTTATCAACAAGATAAGGAGCTACGGAAGCACACGATGGACGGACCACGACGTCGTCCGCCTAATGCTCAGGTCATTTACCGTTCTTGATCCTCATTTGGTGAACAATATACGTGAAAATCCCAGGTACACCAAGATGTCGCCCGAAGAAGTTCTTGGGAAATTCGTTAGCGGGCGAATGATGATCAAGGAGGCGAGGTATGTGGACGACGCCTTGAATGGTCCGATCAACGAGCCGCAACCTCTCGCTCTCAAGGCAACACGAAGCAAGGAGGCGCTACCTAGCAAGGTGGTACAAATTGAGGCGGCCGGACTCAATGATGAAGAGATGGCTCTCATCATCAAGAGATTCAAGACGGCGCTAAATGGTCGCAAGGGGCAGCCAAGCAAGACCAAGACAAAGGGGAAGCGCTCATGCTTCAAATGCGGTAAGCTTGGCCATTTTATCGCTAACTGTCCCGATAATGAAAGTGACCAGGAAAAGGGGAACAAAAGAGAGAAGAAGAAGCAATATAAGAAGGCAAAGGGCGAGGCGCATCTAGGAAAGGAGTGGGACTCGGATTGCTCCTCCTCCGACTCCGACAATGAAGGACTCGCTGCTACTGCCTTCAACAAGTCTTCCCTCTTCCCCAACGAGCGTCTCACATGCCTTATGGCAAGGGAGAAGAAGGTGAGTACTCAAGACTCCACTTACGCTTCTTCCAGTGATAATGAGTCTAGTGATGATGATGACATAGATTATTCATGCTTATTCAAGGGCTTAGATAGATCTAAGATAGATAAAATAAATGAGTTGATTGATGCTTTGAATGAAAAGGATAGGCTTTTAGAAAAGCAGGAGGATTTATTGTATGATGAACATGATAAATTTGTAGAAGCACAAAAATCATATGCTTTAGAAGTGAAAAGAAATGAAATGCTTTCTTATGAACTATCTGCTTGTCATGAAACCATTTCTACTTTACAAGGTGTTAACAATGATTTAAATGCTAAACTAGAAGTAGCTAGTAAATCAAATTCCTGTGTTGAAAATGTTACAATTTGCACTAGGTGTAAGGATTTTGATGTTAATGCCTGTAGTGAACACCTAGTTTCAATTTCCAAACTAAGTGATGAATTGGCTGGTCTTAATGCACAACTTAAGATTAGCAAAAGTGAATTTGATAAGTTAAAATTTGCAAGGGATGCCTATACAATTGGAAGACATCCCTCAATTAAGGATGGTCTTGGCTTCAAGGGAGAGGCCAAGAACTTAACAAGCCATAAGGCTCCCATCTTCGTCAAGGAGAAAGGGAAGGCCCCTATGGCTAGTAGTGCTAAAAAGAACCATGCTTTCTTATACCATGATAGGAGACATGCTAGAAATGCTTATAATGATTTAGATTCACATGTTTATGATTCTCATGCCATGTTTGCCTCTAGTTCCTCTCATAAGCATGATAGAGATATGAGTAGGAGAAATGTTGCGCATATGTCTAGGAGAAATTTTGCTCATGTTCCTAGAAAAGTTGTAAACAAACCTTCTACCATTTATTATGCTTGCAATACTCCCTTTGCTATTTGTAGAAAGGGTAAGAAGGTAGTTGCTAGGAAATTAGGGGCTAGATGCAAGGGAGATAAATCTTGCATTTGGGTCCCTAAAGATATTTGTGCTAACCTTGCAGGACCCAACATGAGTTGGGTACCTAAGACCCAAGCCTAAATTTGCCTTGCAGGTTTATGCATCCGGGGGTTCAAGCTGGATTATCGACAGCGGATGCACAAACCATATGACGGGGGAGAAGAAGATGTTCATCTCCTACGTCAAGAATAAGGATTCCCAAGATTCAATTATATTCGGTGATGGGAATCAAGGCAAGGTAAAAGGGTTACGTAAAATTGCAATTTCTAATGAGCATTCTATCTCAAATGTATTCTTAGTGGAGAGTCTTGGATATAATTTGCTATCTGTTAGTCAATTATGTCAAATGGGATATAATTGTTTATTTACAAATGTAGATGTGTCTGTCTTTAGAAGATGTGATGGTTCACTAGCTTTTAAGGGTGTACTAGACGGCAAGCTTTATTTAGTTGATTTTGCAAAAGAAGAGGCCGGTCTAGATGCATGCTTAATGGCTAAGACTTGCATGGGCTGGCTGTGGCATCGCCGCTTAGCTCATGTGGGGATGAAGAACCTCCACAAGCTTCTAAAGGGAGAACACGTGATAGGTCTAACAAATGTGCATTTCGAAAAAGATAGACCTTGTGCAGCTTGTCAGGCAGGTAAACAGGTGGGAGGAGCGCATCACAGCAAGAATGTGATGACCACGTCAAGACCTCTGGAGCTGCTGCATATGGACCTCTTCGGACCCGTCGCCTATCTAAGCATAGGAGGAAGTAAGTATGGTTTAGTTATTGTTGATGACTTTTCCCGCTTCACTTGGGTGTTCTTTTTGCAGGATAAGTCTGAAACCCAAGGGACCCTCAAGCGCTTCCTCAGGAGAGCTCAAAATGAGTTTGAGCTCAAGGTGAAGAAGATAAGGAGCGACAACGGGTCCGAGTTTAAGAACCTTCAAGTGGAGGAGTTTCTTGAGGAGGAAGGGATCAAGCACGAGTTCTCCGCTCCCTACACACCACAGCAAAATGGTGTGGTAGAGAGGAAGAACAGGACGCTAATCGATATGGCGAGGACGTTGCTCGGAGAGTTCAAGACCCCCGAGTGCTTTTGGTCGGAAGCCGTGAACACGGCTTGCCACGCCATCAACAGGGTCTACCTTCATCGACTCCTCAAGAAGACTTCGTATGAGCTACTAACCGGTAACAAACCCAATGTATCTTACTTTCGTGTTTTTGGGAGCAAGTGCTACATTCTAGTGAAGAAGGGTAGAAATTCTAAGTTTGCTCCCAAAGCTGTAGAAGGGTTTTTATTAGGTTATGATTCAAATACAAAGGCGTATAGGGTCTTCAACAAATCATCGGGTTTGGTTGAAGTCTCTAGCGACGTTGTATTTGATGAGACTAATGGCTCTCCAAGAGAGCAAGTTGTTGATTGTGATGATGTAGATGAAGAAGATGTTCCAACGGCCGCTATACGAACCATGGCGATTGGAGACGTTCGGCCACAGGAACAAGATGAACGAGATCAACCTTCTTCCTCAACGACGGTGCAACCCCCAACTCAAGACGATGAACAGGTTCATCAAAAGGAGGCGTGTGATCAAGGGGGAGCACAAGATGATCATGTGATGGAGGAAGAAGCGCAACCGGCACCTCCAACCCAAGTTCGAGCGATGATTCAAAGGGATCATCCCGTCGACCAAATTCTGGGTGACATTAGCAAGGGAGTAACTACTCGGTCTCGACTAGTTAATTTTTGTGAACATTACTCTTTTGTCTCCTCTATTGAGCCTTTCAGGGTAGAGGAGGCCTTGCTAGATCCGGATTGGGTGTTGGCCATGCAGGAGGAACTTAACAACTTCAAGCGCAATGAAGTTTGGACGCTGGTGCCTCGTCCCAAGCAAAATGTTGTGGGAACCAAGTGGGTGTTCCGCAACAAACAAGACGAGCACGGAGTGGTGACAAGGAACAAGGCTCGACTTGTGGCAAAAGGTTATGCCCAAGTCGCAGGTTTGGACTTTGAGGAGACTTTTGCTCCTGTGGCTAGGCTAGAGTCCATTCGTATCTTGCTAGCATATGCCGCTCACCATTCTTTCAGGTTGTACCAAATGGATGTGAAGAGCGCTTTCCTCAACGGGCCAATAAAGGAGGAGGTGTACGTGGAGCAACCCCCTGGCTTCGAGGATGAACGGTACCCCGACCACGTGTGTAAGCTCTCTAAGGCGCTCTATGGACTTAAACAAGCCCCAAGAGCATGGTATGAATGCCTTAGAGATTTCTTAATTGCTAATGCTTTCAAGGTTGGGAAAGCCGATCCAACTCTTTTTACTAAGACTTGCGATGGTGATCTTTTTGTATGCCAAATTTATGTCGATGACATAATATTTGGTTCTACTAATCAAAAGTCTTGTGAAGAGTTTAGCAGGGTGATGACGCAGAAATTCGAGATGTCGATGATGGGCGAGTTGAACTACTTCCTTGGGTTCCAAGTGAAGCAACTCAAGGACGGCACCTTCATCTCCCAAACGAAGTACACGCAAGATCTGCTAAAGCGGTTTGGGATGAAGGACGCCAAGCCCGCAAAGACTCCGATGGGAACCGACGGACACACCGACCTCAACAAAGGAGGTAAGTCCGTTGATCAAAAAGCATACCGGTCAATGATAGGGTCTTTACTTTATTTATGTGCTAGTAGACCGGATATTATGCTTAGCGTATGCATGTGTGCTAGATTTCAATCCGATCCTAAGGAATGTCACTTGGTGGCGGTGAAGCGAATTCTTAGATATTTAGTAGCTACGCCTTGCTTCGGGATCTGGTATCCAAAGGGGTCTAACTTTGACTTGATTGGGTACTCAGATTCCGACTATGCTGGATGTAAGGTCGATAGGAAGAGTACATCAGGGACGTGCCAATTCTTAGGAAGGTCCCTGGTGTCATGGAACTCTAAGAAACAAACCTCCGTTGCCCTATCCACCGCTGAGGCCGAGTACGTTGCCGCAGGACAGTGTTGTGCGCAACTACTTTGGATGAGGCAAACCCTCAGGGACTTTGGCTACAATCTGAGCAAAGTCCCACTCCTATGTGATAATGAGAGTGCTATCCGAATAGCGGAAAATCCTGTTGAGCACAGCCACACAAAGCACATTGACATCCGGCATCACTTTTTGAGAGACCACCAGCAAAAGGGAGATATCGAAGTGTTTTATGTTAGCACCGAGAACCAGCTAGCCGATATCTTTACCAAGCCTTTAGATGAGAAGACCTTTCGCAGGCTGCGTAGTGAGCTAAATGTCTTAGATTCGCGGAACTTAGATTGAATTGTAGCATACATGTATTTATGCCGTTGATCATGTTCATTCTGCAATTTTGTTGCTTATTATGGTGCTCAAGTTGTACAAACACTCCCTGGACCTCACAAGTCCGTTGCAAAGTGATGCACATGTTTAGGGGGAGATGTGTTACAACTTGACCCTTTGAGACTAACCATATGTTTGAGTTTGTTTGATTTAGTCTCAATGAAGAATTGAAAGGGAAAAGGTGGACTTGGACCATGCAAGACTTCCACTGCACTCCGATGAGAGGGTAACTTATTCCAAGTCCATCTCATTAACTCTTATTGCCATTTGCTCTTAATTGAAGATTTTGGTGAGGCAATGGGGTTAACGGGCCAAAATTGATCCCGTTTTGGTGCTTGATGCCAAAGGGGGAGAAAATAAAGGCCAAAGCAATAAATGGATCAGCTACCACTTGAGAGATTTTGAAAATAGTAGAATAGAGTTTTTGGTTTGTCAAAATTCTTATGTTGTCTCTCTTGTCAAAAGTTGGCTTCTTGTGGGGAGAAGTATTGATTATGGGAAAAAGGGGGAGTTTTTGAAATCTTTAATCAATCTCTCTTGGAATGACTCTCTTTATGCTTCAACATGTGTGTTTAACTTAGAGATAGAGATTTGAGTTTGATTTGCAAAAACAAACCAAGTGGTGGCAAAGGATGATCCATATATGCCAAAATTGATTCAAAATAAATTTAAGTTTTATTTGAAGTGAGTTTGCACTTGTTCTAGTTGCTTTATATTGTGTTGGCATAAATCACCAAAAAGGGGGAGATTGAAAGGGAAATGTGCCCTTGGGCCATTTCTAAGTATTTTGGTGATTGAGTGCCAACACATGTGCTTAATTGTGAATTTATGTACATGGATGAACAAGGTGCAAATCATGAAGTAAAGGTATGTTTCTAAGCCTTAGTACATTGGTTTTGTGTACTAATATATTTGTCTAAGTGTTAGAAACAGAAAGAAGAAGAGGAGAAAAGACTTGGCTGTGTGCTGCCAAGACCCAGTTCGGTCTGGAGCACCGGACTGTCCGGTGTGCACCGGACAGTGTCCGGTGCGCCAGGCTGCCTCGGCTCGAACTGGCCGCTCTCGGGAAATTGGCCGACGTCGTACGGCTAAAATTCACCGGACTGTCCGGTGTGCACCGGACTGTCCGGTGAGCCAACGGTCGGCCGGGCCAACGGTCGGCCGCGCAATCTGCGCGGGACACGTGGCGGAGCCAACGGTCGGAAGACGGCACCGGACTGTCCGGTGTGCACCGGACATGTCCTGTAACACCCGGATTTTAGGGATCCAAAACCCGGGGTTAACATAAACACCAGGTATGCTGGGACCAAGTCTCAAACATATGATGTATAGTGGCACAGGATCGAATGTCACATCTTTACATATAACAGGAGTTCTATACAAAATAAATAATTACATTATAAGGAGACAACGGTCCAGCAACCCAAAAGTTGACTGGGAGACGACGACCTAGACCTCACACGAACTCATCGCAGCATCCTCCATGAGCATCATCCTGCAGTACCTGATCTTGACCTGTGGTGTATGTGAGACAGCAAGAGTGAGCTCACATACGTTCATCGCTCAACAAGTTGTGGGGAATAATGTGTATGAACTCACCAAAGGTGGGAGCTCATAAAGTGTAAGGCTTACCAAAGAAGATGGTTAGAGCTGAGCATTGCTTTTAAAGTTGGTCAAAATTTTATTAGCAATTACTAAGTATAAGTAAATACCAAACCCAATTAATAGATAGAACAAAAGTATCAACATCACCTGCAATGCAATGCATATGACAAATTGAATTTAGTTCCATAAATTAATCATGTGAGTGTCCGAGCTGCTCTTGACCGTGAGCACGGCTAGTATACCAGTTTTACACTCTGCAGAGGTTGCGCATCTTTACCCACAAGTCGTGTTACCCATCTGCCAAGGGGTCATGAATCCCATACACCTCTACCAAGGAAGTGAGGCAGGGTAGCACTACGAGGCCTTTACAAAGTTCCACTAGCTTCCGAAAACCCGCTACAGTTTATAGGAAGATCCAGTACAGGAATCCCTTGCAGGACCGCCATCGCAGCAAAATCCTCCCGAGGGCACTTCCCGCACTGACCTCTCCCCTACTGCCCTTGCCCCTTTCGGGTAAGGTAGTCTTCCACTAGCTTTCCTAATTAATCAGCCAAGGGCATCCCATACTACCCTTGTGGTAGCACTGTTTTCCCGGGTGGTTCTCCATGTTCCAATTAACATAATGATCTTAACATGAACCATAAATAACAACTGATAACAAAAGTATAATCATGAATAGTGATGTGTATCTCTATACCCAAAGCCACATATAGCACTAGCAAGTACTACCCAAAGATTCAGTGGTGAACAAGGTATAAAGATAGTCAAACTAGGGTAACCTATTGGGTCCCATCAAAATTAACCTATGCAGATCATTATGCTTAATCAGAACATGGCTGGGTAAAAAGAAGTGATCAAGGGCACAACTTGCCTGGGTCTTGAGAATCCAGGTACCAGGATGATTCTTCAGATCCTCGTGACCTCACTGCTAGTCGTAGCAATACAAACATACATGGTATAGGCATAATTAACATTACACCAAACATATATGCAAAATACATATTAATAATCTACATATTAAAATAAGATCACAGGAAAAAGAATTATTAATTTTGAAGTTGTAGAATTCAAGTTATGATTTTCCTAAGGTTTACTGTGATTAAAATATGATTAAATGATAAATAAATTTTCTGACAGAGTTCATGTCAAAACAGTGATTCTAAATGGTAGAGAATATTATTACAAAATTTTAGGAATTGGAATGGTTCAATTTGGAATTCATATACATTTTCTATGAATTATATAAATTCTAGGAATTATTTTTATATTAAAAACTCATTTTCTAATTAATTTCCCTGATTTTCTAACTTACTGGACTGGGCCTCAATTCCAGAGAAACCCAGGGGGCTCGGGGTAAGTTTCCCCAGACACAGGGAACAGGATCCCTGGACGGCGGGTTGATTCCAACTAAACAGAGGGTCTCTTTAACAAAATCGCCACAGCGAAAGGGTATCGAATGGGCTGAGCCGTCCGATCAGTAATCAGTGATCCAGATTAGATCAAGGCTTCCGTGAAACGGTATCCAGGGATAGCCATCCGATTAGATCTCGACGGCCCAGTTTTAATGTTACCTACATCGATCTCAAGCGTCAGATCAAGATCGGACGGACCAGATTGGTTCAGCCGAACCGGTACGGGTGTTCTAATCTACACCGTTTGTTTCGCGATCGACGGTCACCGGCCCATCTTCCTTACGACGGCCACCCAGGCAGCATCCCAGGGCGACGGCGCCGCCCACCCGCGGTGGAGCTCGCCCGCGAACGGCAATTCCGCCGCCACCGAGCACTAAACCAAAATTAAACGGTGTTGCGCGATGAAGAGAGCGAGGCGAATCTGCCGGTGGGCTTGTTACCTCGAATTGTCGACTCGACGGCGTTGGCCACGGCGAGCGGCGGAGATCGAAGTGCGACGAGCAATTGTTCGAGCCTCGGCGGCGTTCGACTCAAATCAATGGCACAGACGGCGACCCCAGGTAGAAGCGACGCTCCACGACCCGATTTCGAGAGCCGAGGCCCCCCCGACGACGGCTGTCCACGGCGGCGGCGCTCCCCTCCTTTCTTTCTCGGTGTCCTGCTTGCAAGGGCTATGGCTCAGGGTCACGGCGCTCGGGTTTTATAGCTCGGAGGAGGGATAAGTCCGCGCGATGCGCACGGACGTTAGCTCCGCCCACGGCGTGAATTTCGCGCGAGAAAAACGACCACGGACACCGCGCGCCATGAGCGAGTTGTTCCCGAGCACGCGAGGTCGTTTGTTCGGGTCAGCGCGGATCTTGTGAAGCTCGGCCGAGGAGATGACGGCGAATCCCGACGGTGACCGCGCCTCCCCGGATTTCACATCGCCCGCCGCGACCGAGCTCGCCTGAGCCGAGCGGCGAAGGAAGGGGAAAGGCTCTGACAGCGCGGTCCCGCGTGTCAGCGAAACAGAGGGGTGCGCGGCGTAAGACGGTGAGACTGCACGTGGGACCCACCAGTCGGTGTCTAGGCGCGCGCGCAGGAGACCGGAGCGTGGGCCCCATACGGCAGTGTCGAGCGCGCGCGGGGGAAGCGAAGCTGGGCCGCGCGGTAGGTTTCCTTAGGTGGGCCGATTTCCAGTAGCCGGCCCAGTTAGGGGTTTTTATTCTTTTTCTTTTTCTTTTCTATTTTCTTTTCTCCATTTTCAAATCCAATTTGAATTCAAGTTTAAATTCAAACTTTTGTGAATAACTTGTCCTCAGTTTGAATAGTATACTTTAATAATATAAGTGTGAAGAATTTTTATTCTGATTTTATTTTATTTTATGTAGTATTTTCCCTACTCCTTTTATTTTTCTATTTTCTATTTTCCTTTCCATTTGAATTTCAAATCATCACAAGTTTAAAGTTCAAACACTTAATTTTGGATACACATATAGAACTTTAGCATAATGTGCAAAAACCTATTTTATGTATTTCTTTATTTATTTTAGTTCTTTTAGACAAGCTTTTAATCATATAGTAGAATAATCCCTACCTTATTTCTTCTAGGAAAATCAAATTCATATTGTAAACTATATATATTAAGAAATAGTTTAATCCTAATTCTTTTATATATCCCATTCCAAAGGCAATTTAGATTATCTAAGTATCTTTAATTATGTATTTTTAACATATTCATGAGTGGAAACTTCTAATTTATGATTATCTCTAAGGAAAGGTGTTTTGACTTAAAATCTTTGAGAATTTTTTTCTTGTCTTCACAAAATTGAATTTTAGGGTGTTACAAATCCTACCCCCCTTAAAAATAATCTCGCCCTCGAGATTTGTAAGGAAAAAGGATGCATACTCATATGCATAAACAAAGAGATCTCAGCATGAGGTATAATTCTTTAACAAAACATTGGGTCAATAGACCTTTATTATTTCTTCTAAAAGGTTATCATATTACTAAAGTAACACCTAGATCTTACAAATCATCATAATTTATATCTATGTAGCTTGGTGAAGCTGGTGGTGGTGGGGGTTGTTGTTGTTGTTGTCTCTCCAGCCGTGCTTGCCTTATTTCTTGGCGGGCTTGACGTATTTCCTCGCGTTGTTGTCTTATCTGATTCTGCATCTCGGTCACCATGTCTGTTAGCTGTTGTATTACCAGTCTTTGGGTAGCAACCACTTGATTGAGGTCAACAGGTGGAGGATTTGGAGGATTCATTTCTGTTTGCTGTTACGTGATAATCTTTCCTTTCCTGGTATTGACCATGAAAGTTTAGAAGCATGTGGTAGTAGTTTTGCAAAGGAAATTATTCACTAAGCGGAATAAATAAGCTAGTAGTTGGTTATAATCTATAGATTCTTTGGTAGGGCTTAATTTATGTCCAGATTGGGGTAACCAATCATATAAGGTGATTATCCAAGGGTAAGATAGAATCTGTCAAGATGAGAGATATACATGGGTGAGATAGACTACAAGATGTAGGTTTAAAAGTTTGTTTGATGTTAGGTGGGAATAGAAAGGTTATACCATTCATCATGGCTCTATGGGTTGGGTTAGCTCATGGTTGAGTTGATCAATGTGCTAAGTTAATTTAATACATGGCTAGTGGGGTCTAATCTCTTCTACTAGTGTCATTAATCTGTTTAAGTGGACCACATTAAGTTAGATAACATTAGACCACAATAGATCAGGTCACATTAGGTAGGATAAGAATTGGATATGACTAGATTAGACTAGTTTAGGCTTAGATAGGTCCAACTGGGTAGAATATGTATTATTAAGATATGTTAGGATGTTTTAAGATTAATTTGATATGTTATGATGAGATAGAATCTCTTGCTAGGTTAAAAATTGAGGGGTTATGCAACTATCAGATAGTTGAGGTAGTTGTATATAGCCAAGTTGATCTATCATTCTTAATTTAGTGCGGGGTGAACTAAGTTAAGACTTGTTCTATAGGGGTAGAGTCTAAACTATTCCATCAGTGTTATCTAACATATTTGATAAGTCACTTTAGATTTGATCAGATCTGGGTTAGATTGGTGTGACTTGTTTGACTAGATAAGATCTAGTTAGCTGGCATTAGATCATGGTTGATGAGCTAGGGTGGATAAGTATGCTTATTAGGATAAGACAGATCCCTAAAGATAAGATAGAATCTTCTGAGGCCAGTTAGATCTATTAGGATAAGGATAAAATCTTTTCAAGATAAGATGAGTATCTTTTAAGATGAGATGGATCTAGTAAGATAAGAGAGAATCTTTTAAGATAAGATGAATTGGTTAGAATGAGATCTTTTAGGATAAGATAAATCTCTTAAGCTAGATATGTTCCAATGGGGATAATCTAGGTTGTCTAGTTATTTTATAAATATATTTTTATACCTATGTGTATATATAGATGCAATTGTGGACATTACTCCACAACCCATCACACTCAAACAAAGATCCAAATCAGACAAGTATCATAAGAACAAACGCTCATACAAATATATAATAAAATAGTTTTGATTTTTTTTTTGTTCCTAAGAATGGGTCTCCTATTCCTAAAGTCACTTTAGGCACAGGATTTCAAAGTGTGAAATCCACATTTGTCTTTAGAAGGATAAGGTAAGAATGATCAGAGTAAAGCGGAAGTAGATGAGAAAAGATTAAGATAAGTTTAGAAAAGAATCAGAGTAGCAGAGGTAAGTAATTAGTGGTTGTCCAGTTCTATCTAGGTTTCGTCCTACAGTCAACATTCCTCTGATACCACTTCTGTAACACCCGGATTTTAGGGATCCAAAACCCGGGGTTAACATAAACACCAGGTATGCTGGGACCAAGTCTCAAACATATGATGTATAGTGGCACAGGATCGAATGTCACATCTTTACATATAACAGGAGTTCTATACAAAATAAATAATTACATTATAAGGAGACAACGGTCCAGCAACCCAAAAGTTGACTGGGAGACGACGACCTAGACCTCACACGAACTCATCGCAGCATCCTCCATGAGCATCATCCTGCAGTACCTGATCTTGACCTGTGGTGTATGTGAGACAGCAAGAGTGAGCTCACATACGTTCATCGCTCAACAAGTTGTGGGGAATAATGTGTATGAACTCACCAAAGGTGGGAGCTCATAAAGTGTAAGGCTTACCAAAGAAGATGGTTAGAGCTGAGCATTGCTTTTAAAGTTGGTCAAAATTTTATTAGCAATTACTAAGTATAAGTAAATACCAAACCCAATTAATAGATAGAACAAAAGTATCAACATCACCTGCAATGCAATGCATATGACAAATTGAATTTAGTTCCATAAATTAATCATGTGAGTGTCCGAGCTGCTCTTGACCGTGAGCACGGCTAGTATACCAGTTTTACACTCTGCAGAGGTTGCGCATCTTTACCCACAAGTCGTGTTACCCATCTGCCAAGGGGTCATGAATCCCATACACCTCTACCAAGGAAGTGAGGCAGGGTAGCACTACGAGGCCTTTACAAAGTTCCACTAGCTTCCGAAAACCCGCTACAGTTTATAGGAAGATCCAGTACAGGAATCCCTTGCAGGACCGCCATCGCAGCAAAATCCTCCCGAGGGCACTTCCCGCACTGACCTCTCCCCTACTGCCCTTGCCCCTTTCGGGTAAGGTAGTCTTCCACTAGCTTTCCTAATTAATCAGCCAAGGGCATCCCATACTACCCTTGTGGTAGCACTGTTTTCCCGGGTGGTTCTCCATGTTCCAATTAACATAATGATCTTAACATGAACCATAAATAACAACTGATAACAAAAGTATAATCATGAATAGTGATGTGTATCTCTATACCCAAAGCCACATATAGCACTAGCAAGTACTACCCAAAGATTCAGTGGTGAACAAGGTATAAAGATAGTCAAACTAGGGTAACCTATTGGGTCCCATCAAAATTAACCTATGCAGATCATTATGCTTAATCAGAACATGGCTGGGTAAAAAGAAGTGATCAAGGGCACAACTTGCCTGGGTCTTGAGAATCCAGGTACCAGGATGATTCTTCAGATCCTCGTGACCTCACTGCTAGTCGTAGCAATACAAACATACATGGTATAGGCATAATTAACATTACACCAAACATATATGCAAAATACATATTAATAATCTACATATTAAAATAAGATCACAGGAAAAAGAATTATTAATTTTGAAGTTGTAGAATTCAAGTTATGATTTTCCTAAGGTTTACTGTGATTAAAATATGATTAAATGATAAATAAATTTTCTGACAGAGTTCATGTCAAAACAGTGATTCTAAATGGTAGAGAATATTATTACAAAATTTTAGGAATTGGAATGGTTCAATTTGGAATTCATATACATTTTCTATGAATTATATAAATTCTAGGAATTATTTTTATATTAAAAACTCATTTTCTAATTAATTTCCCTGATTTTCTAACTTACTGGACTGGGCCTCAATTCCAGAGAAACCCAGGGGGCTCGGGGTAAGTTTCCCCAGACACAGGGAACAGGATCCCTGGACGGCGGGTTGATTCCAACTAAACAGAGGGTCTCTTTAACAAAATCGCCACAGCGAAAGGGTATCGAATGGGCTGAGCCGTCCGATCAGTAATCAGTGATCCAGATTAGATCAAGGCTTCCGTGAAACGGTATCCAGGGATAGCCATCCGATTAGATCTCGACGGCCCAGTTTTAATGTTACCTACATCGATCTCAAGCGTCAGATCAAGATCGGACGGACCAGATTGGTTCAGCCGAACCGGTACGGGTGTTCTAATCTACACCGTTTGTTTCGCGATCGACGGTCACCGGCCCATCTTCCTTACGACGGCCACCCAGGCAGCATCCCAGGGCGACGGCGCCGCCCACCCGCGGTGGAGCTCGCCCGCGAACGGCAATTCCGCCGCCACCGAGCACTAAACCAAAATTAAACGGTGTTGCGCGATGAAGAGAGCGAGGCGAATCTGCCGGTGGGCTTGTTACCTCGAATTGTCGACTCGACGGCGTTGGCCACGGCGAGCGGCGGAGATCGAAGTGCGACGAGCAATTGTTCGAGCCTCGGCGGCGTTCGACTCAAATCAATGGCACAGACGGCGACCCCAGGTAGAAGCGACGCTCCACGACCCGATTTCGAGAGCCGAGGCCCCCCCGACGACGGCTGTCCACGGCGGCGGCGCTCCCCTCCTTTCTTTCTCGGTGTCCTGCTTGCAAGGGCTATGGCTCAGGGTCACGGCGCTCGGGTTTTATAGCTCGGAGGAGGGATAAGTCCGCGCGATGCGCACGGACGTTAGCTCCGCCCACGGCGTGAATTTCGCGCGAGAAAAACGACCACGGACACCGCGCGCCATGAGCGAGTTGTTCCCGAGCACGCGAGGTCGTTTGTTCGGGTCAGCGCGGATCTTGTGAAGCTCGGCCGAGGAGATGACGGCGAATCCCGACGGTGACCGCGCCTCCCCGGATTTCACATCGCCCGCCGCGACCGAGCTCGCCTGAGCCGAGCGGCGAAGGAAGGGGAAAGGCTCTGACAGCGCGGTCCCGCGTGTCAGCGAAACAGAGGGGTGCGCGGCGTAAGACGGTGAGACTGCACGTGGGACCCACCAGTCGGTGTCTAGGCGCGCGCGCAGGAGACCGGAGCGTGGGCCCCATACGGCAGTGTCGAGCGCGCGCGGGGGAAGCGAAGCTGGGCCGCGCGGTAGGTTTCCTTAGGTGGGCCGATTTCCAGTAGCCGGCCCAGTTAGGGGTTTTTATTCTTTTTCTTTTTCTTTTCTATTTTCTTTTCTCCATTTTCAAATCCAATTTGAATTCAAGTTTAAATTCAAACTTTTGTGAATAACTTGTCCTCAGTTTGAATAGTATACTTTAATAATATAAGTGTGAAGAATTTTTATTCTGATTTTATTTTATTTTATGTAGTATTTTCCCTACTCCTTTTATTTTTCTATTTTCTATTTTCCTTTCCATTTGAATTTCAAATCATCACAAGTTTAAAGTTCAAACACTTAATTTTGGATACACATATAGAACTTTAGCATAATGTGCAAAAACCTATTTTATGTATTTCTTTATTTATTTTAGTTCTTTTAGACAAGCTTTTAATCATATAGTAGAATAATCCCTACCTTATTTCTTCTAGGAAAATCAAATTCATATTGTAAACTATATATATTAAGAAATAGTTTAATCCTAATTCTTTTATATATCCCATTCCAAAGGCAATTTAGATTATCTAAGTATCTTTAATTATGTATTTTTAACATATTCATGAGTGGAAACTTCTAATTTATGATTATCTCTAAGGAAAGGTGTTTTGACTTAAAATCTTTGAGAATTTTTTTCTTGTCTTCACAAAATTGAATTTTAGGGTGTTACATGTCCGGTGCGCCAACTGCGCCTGATCTTCCAACGGTCGGCAACGGTCAGAAGCGCCCGTTATGGAAAGAAATCGGGCACCGGACAGTGTCCGGTGTGCACCGGACTGTCCGGTGCCCCCGACGACAGAAGGCAAGGATGGCCTTCCGGATTTGCTCTCAACGGCTCCTAGCTGCCTTGGGGCTATAAAAGGAGCCCCTAGGCGCATGGAGGAGATACACAAGCAACCTTTGAGCATTCTTGATCATCCACACTAAGTCTCTGCGCATTCGTTTGTGTTTCTAAGTGATTCGAGCTCTGTTCTAAGTGAGAACTCTGAGATAGTCTTGTGAGCTCGATTCTCGGCCGTGTGTGTGCGCTTTTGCTGTGGATTTGTGTGTGTTGCTTCCCTCCCTTACTCTGTGCTTTCTTTGTGATCATATACTTGTAAGGGCAAGAGACTCCAATTTGTGGAGATTCCTTGCAAACGGGATAGTGAAAGGAACAACAAAACACCGTGGTATTCAAGTGGGTCTTTGGACCGCTTGAGAGGGGTTGATTGCAACCCTCGTCCGTTGGGACGCCACAACGTGGAGTAGGCAAGCATTGGTCTTGGCCGAACCACGGGATAAAACCACTGTGTCACCCCTGTGCTTGATTTTCTTGTGGTACTGTGTTTTGTTGAGACTTCACCTTAGCCACTTGGCAATAATCGTGCTAACACTTAACAAGTTTTTGTGGCTTAAGTTTGAAGTTTTTACAGGATCACCTATTCACCCCCCCCCCTCTAGGTGCTCTCAGGTAGGGGCGGCGCTAGGGAGAGAGAGAGGGAAAATGAGAGGGAGAGGGAGAGGGTTTGGGGAAAAAGGGGGGATGGGGGGGCGGCTGGGCCGATTCAGGCCCAAGAGGGGGGCGCGCAGGGGCGGCTGGGCCGGCCGGGGTCGGCCCACGGCGCGGGAGAGAGAGAAAAAGAGGAGAGAGAAAGAGAGAGAAAGAAAAAGAAAAGATTATTTCCCTGTTTTCGAAATCCGATCTTCCTACATGAATGCATTTGCACTTTCAAACAATCAAAAAAATGCAAGGTTCGGCATGGTGCATCAAACGACACAAAGTATTTAGGGTTTTCTTACACGGGAGATCCAAACCGAATCCCGCTAAAACTTTGGAAAAGGTCAAGGTTTAGCGAGGGGAAAAAGAAAAAGAAAAGGTAACGCCCGAATTTTGGCGAGTAAAGAAAAGAAAAAATTCGACTGCAAAATTCGGGGCGTTACAGCAGTAATAGCCATGTAACCTCTTTTTTGATTATCGGAGGTCCATAAGTCAGTGGTGATAGCAACTCTTGATTGAATTCCAGCCATATATTCAATTGCTTTCTTTCTCTCCAACTCATATTGTGCCATAATATCAGATCTAGAACAAAAACAAAATCATTAGGAAATACATTTTATCTAGAAGTACAACTAGAAGTCACAACTCTAATACCTTATAGTGTTCCTTGTCCCAATCCTAAAAAGTGGCTGAAGTGCACCAACAAACCTTCGGAAACCTACATGGTCAACCATGCTTAAGGGTACTCATGAAGTACTATCATTGCACTAAGTTCTTGTCTAGCTATGTCTTGATCAAAGGTGTAATTCTCAACTGAAACTGTCCCAGCATCTGTTTTTCCAAACCTCAAAGAAGCTTGTGCCATGGTCTTTCCATTAACCTTGATCTTCTTTTGCACAAAAGACTTCAAATGGAGACGAAGGTGGTTAGTCCCATTCTTTGATGATCCTGAAAGCTTCTTGGAGCAATAATTGCATTTTGCATGTACATTGCCTCCAATCCGCACTTCTGTGAACTCTTTCCAAACAGCTGAAGTTCGTTTCCTCTTGGACCCAGCTACAACATCTTCATCCTCTTCATCCTCATCGTCTATATCAATTGGCTCTGAATCGTTGATAGAATCAGTGACAGATGGTGACTCTTGCATAGGTGCTTCAGATGCTGGACACTAACTCTGGTTGCTTCCATCACTCCCACTAGTTGTAGACATTTTTCTCAGTCTGTAGAAATTAACAACAACTAAATATCATACAAATCAATATATATTCTGTCGACCTCCATCAATCAAAAAAATACTAACAACATACTTACATCAATCAAATTAGCAACAACACATAAATATTCTTACCGGAGAGACTGCAGGTGATTGTGGCCTGATCGAGTAGCGACAGTTGTAGTTGGAGACCGGGGAGGCCGGCTAGCACCAGCCTTCACAATGTGTTGACCTCCAGGAGCGAACGTGACGCCCTTTGGCTTGCCCACACCCACGTCGTCCTTTGCCGGAGTAGGAAGTGCAAAAGACGAAGAAGAAGGAGGTGCTTTTGGGTCTCCGTCGCTGTTATTGCTCTTGTCCTTCGGATCCGGCAGGCGGTGCTCGGTCGAGTGGCAGCGGCGTCCCTTTGGGACGGCGGGGCGTCGCAAAGGGCGAGACGAAGATGCAGTCATGCGGAGCTACAAGGTTAAGACGAGGAAGAGGAACGAGGTTCAAGAAGAAGCATCATCGGTTGTCGTCGTTTGTGTTGACATTGGTCACCACCATGGATGCTGGATGCAGGAGCAGGACTGCAGGAGGCTAGAGGCAGGAGCAGGATGCCTCAACGACTCAGCATGGGGACTAGGGAGCGACCGAGCGAGCTACTGCGGTACTGCTGGCCAGCCCGCTAGCCGGAGTGGTTGCCATCGTGGGTACTGGAGACGAGAACCAGCGGCGGCGGGTTGGGGCTTGGCCGCTTGGGGTTTTGGGGGAGCGAGCTAGGGTTTACAGTTTGCTTGACGCCTTGGTCGTAGTCCGCTTGACGCACAGAGCCACAGAAGCACTGACGCACCGCTTGACGGCTTGAGGGCTGAGGCTCGCTTGACCGTTTGACTGCTTGACTCAAGTGGCTTGAGTGCTTGCTTGACGGCTTGAGTGGAAAGCTGAGTGCAAATCGCCCACAACCCACTTGTAAAAAGTGCTTGCTTGTGTATATGAATTGGCGGGTATAAATTACCCATAGGGAGACGGGTATGGGTACTACGCAGCCGAACCCGTACCCAATATACCCAATGGGTATATGATTTTGTCAATAACGTACTCGCGTGTGACAAAATGCTTCCACACCCGCCTCTATACCGGGTAAAACCCATCGGGTTTGTGGGTTTTGGGTACCCGTTGCCATCTCTATATATGCCCTTGTGTTTGAGTCATAACCAAGTAAAAAGCCTTCTACAGCCTTAGGAGCAAATTTATATTTTCTACCTCTTTTAACAAGAATAAAACATTTGCTACCAAAGACTCTAAAATATGAAACATTGGACTTTTTACCGGTGAGGAGTTCGTATGATGTCTTCTTGAGGATTCGGTGAAGGTAGAGCCGGTTGATGGAGTAGCAGGCGGTGTTAATCGCCTCAGCCCAAAACCGGTCCGGAGTCTTGTATTCATCAAGCATGGTCCTCGCCATATCTAGTAGAGTTCTATTCTTCCTCTCCACTACACCATTTTGTTGCTGTGTTGGGAGAAGAGAACTCATGCTTGATGCCCTCATCCTCAAGGAAGCCTTCAATTTGAGAGTTCTTGAACTCCGTCCCATTATCGCTTCTTATCTTCTTGATTCTTAATCCGAACTCATTTTGAGCTCGTCTCAAGAATCCCTTTAAAGTCTCTTGGATTTGTGATTTTTCTTGCAAAAAGAATACCCAAGTGAAGCGAGAATAGTCATCCACAATTACTAGACAGTACTTACTTCCGTCGATGCTTATATAAGCTATCGGGCCAAATAGATCCATGTGGAGTAGTTCCAGTGGCCTGTGAGTCGTCATTATGTTCTTGTGTGGATGATGAGCGCCAACTTGCTTTCTTGCTTGACATGCGCTACAAACCCTGTCTTTCTCAAAATGAACATTTGTGAGTCCTAAAATGTGTTCTCCTTTTAGAAGCTTGTGAAGATTCTTCATTCCAACATGGGCTAGTCGGCGATGCGAGAGCCAACCCATATTAGTCTTAGCAATTAAACAAGTGTTGAGTTCAGCTGTGTTCTCATTAAAATCAATTAAATATAGCTGAACCTCTAACACTCCTTTAAATGCTATTGAATCATCACTTCTTCTAAAGACAGTAACATCTAAATCCGTAAAAAGACAGTTGTAGCCCATTTTACATAATTGAGAAACAGAAAGCAAATTATAATCTAAAGAATCTACAAGAAAAACATTGAAAATAGGATGGTCGGGTGATATAGAAATTTTACCAAGTCCTTTGACTAAACCTTGATTTTCATCCCTGAATGTGATAGCTCTTTGGGGATCTTTGTTTTTCTTGTAGGAGGAGAACATTCTTTTCTTCCCTGTCATGTGGTTTGTGCATCCGCTATCAATTATCCAACTTGAACCCCCGGATGCATAAACCTGCAAAACAATTTAGGCCTTGTTTTAGGTACCCAAACAGTCTTGGGTCCTTTGATGTCAGAAACAAGCACCTTGGGTACCCAAACACAAGTCTTTGACCCCTTGTGTTTGCCCTCAACATATTTGGCAACTACTTTGCCTGATTTGTTAGTTAGCACATAAGAAGCATCAAAAGTCTTAAATGAAATGTTAGGTTCATTTGATGCAGTAGGAGTTTTCTTTTTAGGCAATTTAACATGGGTTGATTGCCTAGAGCTAGAAACCTCATTCTTATACATAAAAGCATGATAGGTAACAGAATGAGATTTCTTAGCATGAATTCTCCTAATTTTGTGCTCAGAATAATTAGCAGGATATAAAATGTAGCCCTCATTATCCTGAACCATGGGAGCTTTGCCCTTAACAAAGTTAGACAACCTTTTAGGGGCATTAAGCTTGACATTGCTTCCCTGTTGGAAACCAATGCCATCCTTAATGCCAGGGCGTCTCCCACTATAGAGCATGCTTCTAGCAAATTTAAAATTTTCATTTTCAATTTTATGCTCATTTATTTTAGCAGTTAGTTGAGCTATATGATCATTTTGTTGTTTAATTAAGGCAAGGTGATTATTTATAGCATCAACATTAATATCTCTACATATAGTACAAATAAAAACATGATCAACAATAGATGTAGAGGGTTTGCATAATTTTAATTCCTCTATCTTAGCATGTAATATGGCATTCTCATTTCTAAGACAGGAAATAGAATCATTGCAAACATTTAATTCTTTAGCCTTGGAAATTAAACTATCATTTTCAGTTCTAAGGCTAGAAATTGATTCATTCAATTTATCAATCTTAGCAATTAAATTATCATTTTCATTTCTAAGATTGGTAATTGAATCATGGCAAATGCTAAGCTCCTTAGTCAAGTTTTCATTTTTCTCTACTTCCTGAGCATAAGCATTTTTTACTTTAACATGCCTTTTGTTTTCTTTAATAAGGAATTCTTCTTGGTTGTCCAAGAGTTCATCCTTCTCATGAATAGCTCCTATCAATTCATTCAATTTTTCTTTTTGTTGCATGTTAAGGTTGGCAAAAAGGGTAAGTAGATCATCTTCATCATCACTAGAACTACCCTCATCACTACATGTAGTATACTTGGGGCGGTTCTAGTTTGTACCTTCTTCTTTTTGCTGTTCTTTGCCATGAGGCACTTGTGGCCGACGTTGGGGAAGAGTAGGCCCTTGTTGACGGCGATGTTGGTGGCATCCTCGTCGGAGGAGGAGTCAGTGGAGCTCTCGTCGGAGTCCCATTCCCGACATACGTAGGCATCGCCGCCCTTCTTCTTGTAGTACCTCTTCTTCTCATTCTTCTTTCCCCTCTTGTCGTTGTCCCTGTCACTATCACTAGACATTGGGCATTTAACGATAAAATGATCGGGCTTACCACATTTGTAGCACACCCTCTTGGAGCGGGTTTTGGAATCCTTCCCCCTCCTTTGCTTGATGATTTGACGGAAGCTCTTGATGATGAGCGCCATCTCCTCATTGTCGAGCTTGGAGGCATCGATGGGGAGCCTACTTGATGTAGACTCTTTTTTCTTCTCTTCCATCGCTTTGAATGCGACGGGTTGCACCTCGGGTGTGGAGGTGCCGCCTTGTTCCAAGTCGACGATGTGTTTGGAGCCTTTGATCATTAGTTCAGAGCTCGCAAACTTTCCTATCACTTCCTCGGGAGACATTAATTTGTATCTAGGATCACCACGAATTAATTGTACTTGAGTAGGATTGCAAAAAATGAGGGATCTTAGAATAACCCTGACCATCTCATGGTCATCCTATTTTGTGCTCCCGAGGTTGCACACTTGATTCACCAAGGTTTTGAGCCGGTTGTACATTGCTTGTGGCTCCTCTCCTTGGTGGAGGACGAATCGACCGAGCTCCCCCTCGATCGTTTCCCGCTTGGTGATCTTGGTCACCTCATCTCCTTCATGTGCGGTCTTTAGGATGTCCCAAATCTCCTTTGCGCTCTTTAACCCTTGCACCTTATTATACTACTCTCGACATAGAGAGGTGAGGAGTATAGTAGTGGCTTGGGAGTTAAAGTGCCGTATTTGGGCGACCTCGTCTGAGTCATAGCCCTCGTCCCCCACGATAGGTACCTGCGCTCCAAATTCAACAATGTCCCATATGCTTGCGTGGACTGAGGTTAGGTGATGCCTCATTTTATCACTCCACATACAATAATCCTCACCATCAAAATATGGTGGTTTGCCTAATGGAACGAAAAGTAAAGGAGCACGCTTAGAAATGCGAGGATAGCGTAAGGACATCTTACTATACTTCTTGCGCTCATGGCGCTTAAAAGTGACGGACACGGCGTCGGAGCCGGATGTGGAGGGCGACGAAGAGTCGGTCTCGTAGTAGACCACTTTCTTCATCTTTTTCTTCTTGTCGCCACTCCGATGCGACTTGATGTGAGGAGGGGATTCCTCCTTGCCTTTGGCGCTGGACTCCCTTGATGGAGCCTTCCCGTGGCTTGTGGCCTTCTTGCCGATTTCCATCTCCCTCTTGGAGGATCCTCCTAATCACTTCGAGTGGTTAGACTCTAATGAAGTATCGGGCTCTGATACCAATTGAAAGTCGCCTAGAGGGGGTGAATAGGCGGAATCTGAAATTTACAACTTTAAACACACTACAAGTCGGGGTTAGCGTTAGAACAAATATCAAGTCCGGGAGAGAGGGGAAAACAAATCAACCAAGAAATAAAGCGGATGAACACGGTGATTTGTTTTACTGAGGTTCGGTTCTAAAGAACCTAGTCCCCGTTGAGGTGGTCACAAAGACTGGGTCTCTTTCAACCCTTTCCCTCTCTCAAACGGTCACTTAGACCGAGTGAGCTTTCTTCTTTACTTCTCACGGGTCACTTAGACCCCGCAAGGACCACCACACAATTGGTGTCTCTTGCCTTGCTTACAAAGCACTTGAGAGCAACAAATGAAAAGAAAAGAAAGCCAACCAAGCAAACAAGAGCAACAAGAAACACAATTGATCCTCTCACAAGCCCTAATGCGCTAGAGTTGAATTTGGGACTTCGAGTGGATCGATCGCTTTGATTTGTGCCTTGGAGTGAAGTCTATTGCTCTTATATTGAATGTGTCGGGTACCATAATTAGGGGTACCCCCAACACTCCTAATCACGGCTGGTAAACACCCTCAGACCAACTGACGGGCGCGGTTCAAGTCAAGGCTTTGTCCACCCAAGGGACGCCACCTCACCCGAGCCCAGCCTCGGGCTGGAGCAGTAGTCCCAGACGAGTTCATGCCTCGCCCGAGGGCCGTCTCAGGCAACGGGCACCCCCTCGGCTCTCCTGAAGCCTGGCTCGGGCAGGCTTCGTTGTGAAGCAACCTTGGCCAGGCCGCCTCACCAACCGACCGCTTCGTAGGCGCATTCAATGCAGGGGATGCCTGACGCCGTATCCTAACACATGCGCCTCAATCGGCCAGGCCGAAGTGACCGCAGTCACTTCGCCCCTCTTCTTTACTGTCCGATGTGACGGGAAAACAGCGTCGCTCGCCCCGCTCCGACTGCCGTGCCAACCACCCAGGCAAAGACTGATAACAAGTCACGATCAACCACCGAGTTCGGCCACGGGCGCAACAGGGAGCTCCGCCTCGCCCGACCTCAAGCTCCGGCCTCGGAGGAGATCTCCGCCTCGCCCGACCTCAGGCTCCGGCCTCGGGAAGAGGTCTCCGCCTCACCCGACCCCCGGACTCAGCCTCGACCTCGGTCTCAGGAGGAATCGCGTCCTCGCCCGACCCCGGCCTCGGCCTCAAGAGAAGTCTCCGCCTCGCCTGACCTTGGGCTCGGACCGACCGCGCCAACAGGGGATACATCATTACCCTATCAGGCTACAAGGAACAAGACCGGCGTCCCATCTGGCTTACCCCGGCGACGGGTAATGATGGTGCCCCGCGTGCACCATGATGTCGGTGGCTCTTAGCCCCTTACGGCAGCAAGGAGACGTCAGCAGGATCCTTGCTGCACTGCCAGCTATACTCCTACAGGACTCAGGCGCTCCTCCGATGGCCACGCTATCACGTGTACAGGGCCCAAGCTCTCCCTCGACAGCCACGTTGGCATGTACACAGGGCTTAGGCACTCCTCTGCCGGACACGTTAGCGCATAGCTACGCCCCCCGTTGTACGTCTGGACCCTCTCCTTGCGTCTATAAAAGGGAGGTCCAGGGCCATCCTGGAGGGGGGTTCGTGCGAGGGAAGGAGCGGACGAACAGGCTCCCACTCTCTACCTCACTCTCCCTCACGCGACGCGCTTGTAACCCCTACTACGAGCGGCACCCCTGGTGCAGGATAATACAAGGCTTGCCCCACATCTTGTTGTGACACCCCAGTGTCACTCAGGGTTTTTCTTTCAAAAGCCAAACCAAGAGCCATTATTTTATGTGAACCAAAGTAAGCATGAGCATCAAAATAACTTAAGAAATAATGAAGTCACCAAGTATATACTTAAAAGTGTCATGATCAAAACAAATAAGTCCCTTAAAAGATCAGATTGTGCAACCCTAGTTTAAAAACCCTAAATGAGCCCCATGAGCAAAAATTCAAAAAGTAAGGAAAAGGGAGTGAAAAGTTTAAAATTTTGAGTTGAGCCAATTATAAAAAATGGAAGTATATTTAATGGGCAACAAGAAAGGTTGAGAAAGCTTAGCCAAAATAGCTCAAATAAAACCCCAAATCAAGTTTTCCATGTGTGGACTTAATGAGAATTCTGAATTTCAGATTTCTGAAATTCAGACCTTGATCCAAAGATCAGGGATGTTCACCTTGATCCTTAACTCGAATCCTAATGGCCCCATTGACAAAAATGTGCCTAACTAACCCCTCTGTCGTGTGCCAGAAGATGGCATTGGGACGCGAGCCCTAGACACGACTAAACCTTGGATTTGCCTCGGATTTGCGCAGGGAGACAGACCAGATTTCCTGGCTCCATATCTCTGCAACCAGTAGGCAAAATCCTATGACCTCCACACAAGAATGGTAGCTTGTAGGGAGGGGAAGAGGTTTTGTGCATTGACCAAGGCGAGAGCAGGCTCGGATGAGCGACTACACGCGCCAGAACTTGGGCAGAACGCGTGCTCCCACGTGTTCGACCCTGGCCGGCGTGCCAGAGCTCGCCCAACCCGCGCGCGCGCTCCCCGGCGACCAGTCGCGTCCGCCGCGCGTCCTCGCCCTCGGCCGTGCCCGCCCGCGCCTATAAAGCCTCCCCAGGCGCGCCTCACTTCGCCCCGCACTCACCCTCACCGGCCAGCCACTTTCCTTAGCTCCAGCGAGCTTGTTTTCCGCCCGCCATTGCCGCCCGAGCTTCGGCCATCGTGGCCAGCCCACTCCAGCCGTCCTCAAGCCAAGCCAGTGCTTCGGCCAGCTCCACCAGTAGCCCGTGAAGCTCGCCAAGCCCTCGGACCCCGCCGGACTTCACCGGAGGCCCGAGATCGACTTCGCCGGACTTCGGTCTTCCGCCGCCGCGCGTGGACCGAGCTATCCGGTGAGTCTCCGCCCAATTCCTCTCGCTCATGTCTTCTCTGACATCCCGTGGACCTCCTTGACCCGTTTGATTGAACTACCTCGCCGTGACCAGGCCGGTCTCCTCGCCGCCGACGAGTATCCCCGCCTGCGCGCGTGGACCGACCGACTCCGGCCATCTCCGACGGCGTTCCGCACACCGTTGTGATCCCCAGGACCTCCCCTTCATCCTCGACCACTTCACCGGAACAGTCTCGCCGCCGGTAAGCCCCTCCGCCCTTTTCCCCGCCGCGGCCACTGTTTCAATTAAACTGAGGACCTCGGGTTAGGAGGTGAAGAACCCGAGGGGTTTTCTGCAATGTCAGAGACCCTGGTGAATAGTAGCCTGAGGGCTGATTCGCAAGGAAAAACTTAAAAACCTCTAGGGACCCCAGTGCAAAGTAGATTTTCATTTAAATCGATTCTGATATTCTTTTAAATAACCAGAGAACTTGTAAAATTCATAACTTGATGAATTCTTACTCAAAAAATGTCAAACCAATTTTGCTAGCCTCTGTATATCACAATCTATCATTTAAAAATAGTAAACCCTATGCTTTCTGTTCAAAATTTTAGAGTTTAAAATTAAAAACAGAAACCCACTAAACCTTAGTTAATCAAGAAAAATTAGTTTTTCTTCTGTACTAGACTTAAGAAAATTTGTGGATATTCAAACCTCTGTTAGACACTGTTTAAAAATAGTAGGAACCCCAGCATTAGAAATTATGATGTATTTTCTCATTTAAAGATGTTTTGTCCAAAACCTAGAGAAAATCAGAAAGGTATTAGAAACTGATGAACAGTGACTAATGTTATTTTTCCTAGTTTACTTATGAAACAAAGAACCTAGGAAAAATACAGAGACTATTAATTTGGACAAGTGTTAAATTACAATGAATTATTTAGCCTAAATAAGACTAGAAATCAATTATTAAAGAGGCAAAACTATAACCTAAATGCTTAACAAAAATCCAGTGAACTTATAACCACCAGAGCCCCACTGCAAAAATATAGAGCACCTCAGTCCAACTTTTTAAGTAAGGGAAATAAATACAAGGTGATAATCAGGCATTTTCCAACTAAATCATGAACAACTTCAAATAATGTAATAATGGGCAACCAAAAATTTGCTAAGTCCATGATAAGGTAAACTACCAGAGAAAAATGCAAACCCATGAAAAAGAAGCAAATTCATACCATTTGCTAATGATTTAAGGGAAAGGCCATTTAATTAAAATAATGCACCCCACCCCTTCCCTTAAGCAAAAAGATGCCAAACTTCAGAATGATTGCTCTTGCACAAAACAATAACTAAGAAAAATAAGAACTCTGTTGTTTGATATTTTTCAAATACAGTGGTAGTAGAAAGCACCCATTTGGCTAGAAACTTGAGAAAACCATAGAAAAATAATTAAAAGGTATTAATGGCTAGAAGTTTGTATCAAGTCATATTATAACACCTAAAAGCCAGCAAAAATAAGTTCTGAAGAATTACCCACTGTTAAATATTAGTTGTAGTTCAAAGCACCTCTTTTACCCTAGAGTTTCATAATTTTATGCAGAGAAAACTATTCACCTTCTGATCCCCAAATTTTAAGAAAAAGAAACATACACCAGTAGCAAGCCACTGTAATTTTTACAGATTTTTTAGAATTTTATAAAAGCAACTTGTAGTTCAAACCTACCCCAAAGCATTAAGGAGAATAAAAAGAAAAGGAAAGAAGAGCTAAACCCCACTTCAATAAGTCTAACTTGAGTGCTTATCATTTATCTCTAAGACTTAAAAAGAATTCAGTGGAACCCCTAAAAGTAAAACCTACCACTTGCCTTAGCTAAAGTTTAACTTAATTTACCAAGTATACCACCCAAGGGTCTTTAATAAGTAAAGTTAACTTTGTTTAACTCAAGAAAGATTATACACCTTTTAAGTTGTGATTTCTAAAGCACATATCATATCATGCATATATCTTACGCATTGCATTCATTAGATTGTAATCTAGCCGACGGAGAGTACGTGCTCATCCCCGAGCAAGGACCTGTCCAAGAGGAAGACCAGGAGCAGGCTCCAGAGGCTGCCATTGAGGATCTCCCCGCAGCCCCAGCAATTGAAGGCAAGCCCCGGTTTTATGCATAACCCATTATTATATGCTACTTTACTACACTTAATGCTTGTAGGATTGTAATGTGCACTTAAGTGTAGGAGTTGCTTGAAACCTCTAGATGCATGAACTTAGGACTCCTTTTTGAGATGAATACTAGTATGCTAGGTCGAGTAGCTGCTTGCTAATCAGGATCTCGGTAGAAGTCGAGTGATTTTTCTAGCACTCGCGCGAGGTCAGGAATTGATTGTATTCATCTTGATAATGGGATATATGTTGGTCTATGGACTTGGATCCAGGGAGGATGCCTTGTCCATGAGACGGGAAAATGAATTAAGGATTAATGTGTGGATACCTGAGTCAAGCTTTTGAACGTACTAAGCACATGCCGGGAAAAATGGTAACCGGTAAACCTAGTACCTGAGTGAAGCCGGGCGCGGACTTTATCCCTCATGCGACCTGAGACTGGTTCTCCCATGCTAGCTATGGTGGGTACAAGTGCGGTCACTGCACGGCGGCAGCCGGGGTCAGTGGAGCATTGTATGCCAAGGCGGTGAGGCCTGGACGCGAACGGGGAATCGATGGGGACGGTTGTGTGGGGGATAGATATCCCCCGGGTCCACTAAAAGAGTAAAGGACCTCACGAAAGGCCCAAGGGCCCAATAAATCGTAAGGTTATTCTTTCGTGGGCCTAGGGAAAAACAACCAGCAACGCAGGGCGACATGAGGCCGGATTGGTGCAAACCCGGACGGCCCATAGCGTCGAGCGAGTGGCTGCAACAGAGATCCGACTTTCCCGCGTCGGGGCCTCCATGCAACGAAGCCACGTGAAGATAAGTCGGCGAGGGTTACGTAAAGGATAATCTCGAGAGGTTCACTATCTTTTAGCCACTTGTTGTTATCTTATCCATGTGTACTGCCCCACGGTCGAGTATATAAGGCCTAGGGGGCACCCCTTCAGAACGATCGACCCATTACTTAGCCACCACATCAACTCTCTGTATTCTTAATCCGGAGAGTTCTCTTGTAATCATACCCACCGAGCATACTCATCAGGACGTAGGGTGTTACGCATCACTAGGCGGCCCGAACCTGTAAACCTTGACTACTGTCTCTCGTGCGATCGGCACGAACCATTTTGCTACAGTTGTCGACACCTTCCTACTCCTAAAACACCTTGAGGGGCAACCCCAGGTGTGCGGTCGGACCCAAAACACCGACAGCTGGCGCGCCAGGTAGGGGGTGTGTCGACAATCCAAGCTAGCTCAATGGCCATCTCCTTCTACAGCAGGATCGCCCTACGCCCCGGATCTATGTTCTGCTTCGGAACGATCTCATTCGTAGCGGACGAAGAAGGAATTCTGCACCGTATCGCGGACCCGCCGGAAAAGGAATCTTCCTCAACAAACTCCGAAAATACCGGAGAAGTGCAACCTCCGGATCCCCGAAAAGAGATCACTACGACAGCAGCACCGTTCTACCCCGACGTCCTCTTCATCGGAAGGGCGGAATCGCCCGCCATCTCCGACGACGAGCCGACTGTACCCGGGGAGGAACCGCCTCAGCGAGAATCCCGTCGACGGAGGAACCGGCGCAGGAACGTTCGACGACATCACGCAGCCGGAGAGCGGAATCCGGAACAACCTGTCTCGCGAGACGAGGTCTTGGAGGTAGGAGAAACCCCGGAAGAACGCGTCTTCAGAGAGCGAAGGAACTCCCGACGATGTGATCGCCGACGAGCTCAGGAACAGGCTGAGCAGGATGCAAGGCAACGTCGAGAAAATCCACTCTTCGGGCGCAATTTGAACCCCGATTTCGCCCGAGCCATGAACACGCCGAGCGAAGTCGGAGGGGTGCTAGCTCGGATAGCGGAAGGACTTCCTCGGACTCCTGACGCCGACGGCTACCGACGACTGTTCACCCAGGCGGCCAACCATCTTCTACCGCTTGCTCACCCGCCGAACGATCTACGACACACCATCAACAGTCGCCGAGACGCGCGGAGCTCCATCAATGCTTCGCGGGAACGGCGGCATGAGAACGAAATTCGTCGTCGAGAGGAGTACGACAGGGATCATGGCGCCCCGACTCAGAGCCAAGCTACCAGGACTGAGTCGGCAACGGCTTCAACTGGCGGAACCACCCGGGGACGGTCGAGGAATCACAATCACAACTCCCCTCCCCGGGACAGACATCGACCCCGACGACAGGAGGACGCGTGCGGAGTGTCCGCCCTTACTCCGCGCCTTAGGGCCATCCAATGGCCTCCCAACTTCAAGGTATCCAATGTTGACAAATATGAACCTAAGCAGGATCCATGGGGTTGGCTAGCCGTCTACACCACCGCTGCTCGAGCCGCCGGAGCATCCGAAGACGTGATGACCGCGTACTTGCCCATTGTCCTTGGGCAAGACGCGCTGCAATGGCTGCGACATCTACCCCGACACTGCATCGACGTTTGGGGAGACTTCAGTCGACGCTTCACCGCGAACTTCCAGTCCCTCTCCGACAAGCCGGCGCAGCCGTGGGACCTTAAATCTATCAAGCGCCGGGGGGACGAGACTCTCCGGTCGTACCTCAAGAGGTTTCAAACCATGAGGAATCGTATCCCCGATGTCACGGAGGCGGCCGTGATCGAGGACTTCTACCGAGGATCTAATGATTCGGTTTTCGTCCGAGCCATACTACAGAGGGCGCCGATCACCTCCGAGGAGCTGTTCCGGGAAGCCGACCTCTACATCACCGCCGACGAGCGAGCCCAGGACCTCATCGGAGGAGCGAAGCCCGCACCGGCTGCACCACGACGCGACACGAACCAGCAACCTGACAAGCGGTGGGAGAAGAGGCCACGCGAAGAAGTGCACGCTGCCGGACCACCTGCCTCTCGCGCTCGAGGAGGACCTCGTGGAGGCGAACGCACACTGGACGACATCCTCGACGCCCAGTGCCCGTACCATAAGGACATGCGCCACACTCTTCGTAATTGCCGAGACTTCAAGCACTCCGTCGGACACGGCCGACCCTTCCAACCTCTACCTCCTCCTCCGCCGAGGGGAGGACCAGATGAACCACGACAACCCCATCGGCAGGAGGAGGGAGGAGGAGGAGGAGCTTTTCCACGCGTTGACAGGGAGGTCAACGTCATCTTCGGCGGACATGGATCGCAGGAGAGCAGAAGACAGCAAAAGCTCAATGATCGCCAGATACTGGTGGCGACCATCGGCCCTCCCGCCCCACACCGGTGGTCGGAGCACCCGATCACCTTCACTCGGGCAGATCAATGGCTCAACTTCGACCACCCGGGCAAGTACCCGCTTCTCGTCGATCCGGTGATCCGAGAGAGCCGGGTGAAAAAGGTGTTAGTGGACGGGGGGAGCAGCATCAACATCACCTTCCCCCGGACACTCCAAAGCTTGGGAGTTCATCTCAAAGAGCTCCACGAGTCGGACACTCCTTTCTTCGGCATCGTGCCGACGGAATGGGAATACCCGCTGGGCCACATCTACATGCCGGTCACCTTTGGAACTCCGGAGAACTACAGAACCGAGTTCTTAAGGTTTGAAGTGGCGAACTTCGACTGCGGATACAACGCCATCATCGGGAGGCCTGGATTGGCCAAGTTCATGGCCATTCCACATTACACCTACATGATACTAAAGATGCCAGGATCGCAAGGGATCATAACTGTGCGCGCCGACTTCCAAGGCGCCGCAGAATGTTTCCGAGTGGCTATTCAAGCAGCCCTCACCGCCAAGCCATCGACAGCTCCCTCCGCAATGGCAAACTCTAAGCCTGAGGAGAACCTCGTAATACCGGCAAATGAAGCTCAGACCGCGACCTCTATGCGGCCGACTGAAGAAACCAAGAGAATTAACCTGGGGTTCGCTGATGTGCGCAAGACGGCCATCATCAGCTCCAGTTTGGATGACAAATAGGAAAGCGCGCTCGTCCGGTTTCTGCAAGATAACCGAGATGTATTCGCATGGCAACCTGCGGATATGCCGGGAGTCCCGAGAGAACTGGCCGAGCACAAACTGAAGGTCTTTCCCCAGGCGAGGCCGATTCGACAGAAATTACGTCGTTTCACGCCTGATAAGAGGGAAGCCATTCGCGCCGAGTTAGCTCGCTTGGTCGCGGCTGGATTCATTAGAGAAGTATTACATCCTGAGTGGTTAGCCAATCCTGTCCTTGTACTCAAAAAGAATAAAGTGGACTGGCGCATGTGTGTTGATTATACAGATCTCAACAAACACTGTCCGAAGGATCCTTTTGGGCTCCCAAGGATAGATCAGGTGGTGGACTCCACCGCTGGATGTTCTATGCTATCTTTCTTGGATTGCTATTCCGGGTACCATCAGATCAGTCTGGCAAAGGAAGACGAAGAAAAGACGGCATTCATTACCCCGTTTGGTGCTTTCTGTTATACCTCCATGCCGTTTGGCCTCAAAAACGCTGGAGCAACTTACCAGAGAGCCATTCAAACATGCTTAGCAGATCACTGGGGCAAGCGTGTGGAGGCTTATGTGGATGATGTGGTGATCAAAACACAGGACTCAAAAGACTTCATCGAAGATTTGCAACTGGTTTTCAACAGCCTGAGGCGGTATAGATGGAAGCTTAATCCCGAGAAATGTGTTTTTGGGGTACCAGCCGGAAAGTTGCTCGGATTTATTGTCAGCCACCGGGGAATTGAGGCTAATCCGGATAAGATTGAAGCTATCATGAAGATGGAAGCACCTCGATCGCAGAAGAAGGTTCAGCGACTTACTGGATGCATGGCAGCTTTAAGCAGATTTATATCCAGGCTGGGAGAAAAAGGTTTGCCGTTTTACAAGTTACTCAAGAAGGTGGATAAATTCCAGTGGACTTCAGAAGCACAAGAAGCTTTGGATGCTCTGAAAAAATTCTTGACAACACCACCAGTACTGAAACCACCTCGGCGAGCTACGTCAACTCAACCAGCTGAAGATTTGCTATTGTACATCTCTTGCACGACTCACGTGGTAAGCACCGCGTTGGTAGTTGAGCGAGTAGAAGAAGGACATGCCTACCCAATACAACATCCTGTCTACTTCATTAGTGAAGTCCTCGGCCCCTCAAAGAAAAAGTATCCTCAAGTTCAGAAACTATTGTATGCAGTACTTCTGACTGCCCGAAAGCTGCGTCACTACTTTGATGACCACAAAGTCATAGTAGTCACAAGTTTTCCAATAGGGGATATTCTTCACAATAAGGAAGCCATCGGTCGAATAGCCAAGTGGGCTTGTGAGCTAGGGTCTCATGACATCGAGTTTCGGCCTCGCACTGCCATCAAAACCCAAGCACTGGTTGATTTCGTATCAGAGTGGACTGAACAACAAGTACCAGACAACCCGGAGACTGCAGAAGTATGGCGAATGTATTTTGATGGCTCACTCAAGCTGCAGGGAGCAGGAGCGGGGATTCTTTTCACTGCACCTGGAGGCGAACACCTCAAGTACGTCCTCCAGTTGCTATTCCCGGCCTCCAACAATGCAGCCGAGTATGAAGCTTTGATCCATGGACTGAACATTGCCATATCATTGGGCGTCAAAAGATTAATGGTATATGGGGATTCTCTGGTAGTCATCAGCCAGATAAATAAGGAGTGGGATTGCTCAAACGATTCGATGGGAAGATACTGCACTGCCGTCCGAAAGCTGGAGGATAAATTCGAGGGTCTAGAATTTCATCATGTGGAAAGAGATCGGAACACGGCAGCCGACGTACTGTCCAAGCTAGGGTCCAGTCGAACTCAGGTCCCACCCGGGGTTTTCGTGCAAGAAATTCTGCAGCCAAGTATCTCAATGGATCAAATGGAAGAGTGCAACATCATAGATCAACCCGAGTCAGATTCCGATGACTGGAGAAAGCCAATCATTAAGTACATAAGGAATGAAGAAGAACCAGACGATAAGAACTCGGCAGAGCGCATTGCAAGACAGTCAGCTCACTATACACTTATTGGGGAGACATTATACAGAAGGGGTGCATCAGGCGTCTTCATGAAGTGCATTCTCCCATCCACTGGAAAGCAACTCCTAGAAGAGGTCCACGCTGGACAATGTGGAATACATGCAGCCTCCAGAACACTAGTCGGGAAGGTCTTCAGGTCAGGATTCTATTGGCCAACAGCAAAGAATGATGCAGCCGAGTTAGTTCAGAGGTGCGAAGCATGCCAATACTTGTCAAAGCAACAACACCTGCCAGCACAGCAGCTGCAGACCATACCAGTAACTTGGCCTTTTGCATGCTGGGGGCTGGATATGATTGGACCTTTCAAGAAAGCTCAAGGGGGATACACTCATGTATTGGTAGCGATTGACAAGTTCACTAAATGGATAGAATTCAAGCCCATTGCCTCCTTAACTTCTGCTAAGGCCGTGGAATTCATACAAGACATAATATTCAGATTCGGGATACCAAACAGCATCATAACTGATTTAGGATCCAACTTCACGAGTTCAGAATTCTTCGACTTCTGCGAGCAAAAGAGCATTCAGATCAAGTATGCATCTGTAGCCCATCCAAGAGCCAACGGGCAGGTTGAGCGAGCCAACGGGATGATATTGGATGCACTTAGGAAAAAGATTTTCGATAAGAACGAAAAATTCGCAGGAAAGTGGATAAGGGAATTACCCTATGTTGTTTGGAGCCTAAGAACCCAACCTAGCCGAGCTTTGCATGGAAACACTCCTTTCTTCATGGTCTATGGGTCGGAGGCAGTGCTGCCTGCTGATCTCAAGTTTGGGGCGCCAAGGCTGATCTTTGAAAGTATAGCAGAAGCTGAGACCACCAGGCTGGAGGACATAGACGTACTCGAGGAAGAACGGCTAAGCGCAGTAATCCAATCAGCAAGATACCAGCAGACTCTAAGGCGCTATCACGACAAGGCCATGCGGCAACGATTCTTCTCAGTAGGGGAGCTCGTCCTTCGCCGAATTCTAACGGGAGAAGGACGACACAAGTTATCACCCTTATGGGAAGGACCCTTCATAGTAGCAGAAGTCACTCGGCCCGGATCATATCGCCTCACTCAGATGGATGGCACGGAAGTTGGGAACTCCTGGAACATAGAGCACTTGAGAAAGTTTTATCCTTAGCCGTACCTCAAAACTGCTGGGATAACGATGATGTACTCTGTAAAGTGGAAATATGTCATCAATAAAGAAAAGATTTCAAGGATACTCAATTTATTTACGACATGCTCGCGCTTACTTAACTCGGGGTGACCACTATGCCCTGCTAACGGAGCAATCGACTTAAGTCGGCAACGACTTAAGACGGTGCGACATGCTCGCGCTTACTTAACTCGGGGTGACCACTATGCCCTGCTAACGGAGCAATCGACTTAAGTCGGCAACGACTTAAGGCGGTGCGACATGCTCACGCTTACTTAACTCGGGGTGACCACTATGCCCTGCTAACGGAGCAATCGACTTAAGTCGGCAACGACTTAAGACGGTGCGACATGCTCGCGCTTACTTAACTTGGGGTGACCACTATGCCCTGGTAACGGAGCAATCGACTTAAGTTGGCGGCTACTTAAGACCAATGCAACATGCTCTCGCCTATATAATTCAGGGGATGATTTCCATATCCCACAGACAAAATTCATAGTCATCATGCGTCATAACTACCAAACTCATTGACTAAAAAATTCTGATACAATGAGAGAGTAACTATGTTATTCAAATAAACCGGTGTCCTCTAACAAATGTTCAATCATGCGAGCTGCGCGCTTGGAGCACGTGAAATGTTTTCTCTATTTTGCAATGTCTTTTCCAGGAGCAATTGACGAAGAAGGACGACTCGAGGAATCAGGGGCAGCGTTCACGTCAGCCCTTATATCTTCAGGAACGACTACGCCAGGTCTCCTCATCAGGATTCGTCCCGCCCGAATGGCCTTATCCATGGCCCTATCGCGCTGGGCTCTCAGAGTACTGGAAGTCTCTTCAGCAACCTTGACAGCCAACTGGGCAGCCTCTAGCTCCTGGGTAACAGATTTCTTGGAAGCACGCAGATTCTTGAAGACAACGTCTTTAGCCGATATCAACTCCCTAAGGCGAATCACATCATCCAAGGACTCCTGCAACTTATAGCGAAGATTGTTTAACTCCTCCATGGAAAAGCGATGACTCCTCTCCAGAATAGTCAGCGAATTGCTAGAATCTCGATACAACCTATCAAGATTGTCTCGAGAAGCAGCAAGGATACGTTTTTCTTCCTGCAAGCACAAATCAGTTCCTTCAGAAAACCAGGCAAATAATAGGGGCACAACAAGACGAAAGCGCAGTTTCGAATATCACCTTCTCACAGTCAAGCTGAGCATGCAGGGAAGAACTTAACGCATTGGCATCATCTAAGGCGGCAGAGACTTGACTCAGATCAATCTGACCTTGAGAGTACTTTTCCTCAAGATCAGTGCATCGCTGAGACAGTTCAGCCCATTCTTGAGAATGTTTTTCCTCAAGAAGCGCAATCTGTCGAGTCATTCCTAGCAAAGGATAACCAAACAAAACGAGGTCAGAAGGTAAAACAGTCCACAACAAGCGCGAAGAAAAGAAAAAAGGGCACTAACCAGCGTTAGTCGCCTCCAACTCGGATACACGGCGGTGAAGTGACACTGGATTCCAACACGAAAAAGACGAAGCCACTTCTGGAACAGGAGCACCATGCAATTTCAGTTGGCTGGTCATCCCATCCACCAAAACCTGATGAGAAGAACAGATGAGCATAATGGCAAAAGCTCATACAGCGTAAAAATCAAGCTAAGAAACAGCACAGTACCTGGAAGTTGGAGAAGAACGAAGGGATCCCCAAGTCAGGAGAAATCAGATGATAACCAGGCGCAAGATCATCACCCGAAGCAGCTTGCAACGGAACAGTGGGAATCAGTTCAGCGCCTTCAACAGAGCCGGATACCCGATCAGCGGGGACACTGCCCTCCAAAGCGACGCCCCGGTCCAAAGTTTGGGCCACCACCATGCAGCCAGAGTGTGGAGGTGACCCTGCGTGAACATCCATGGAAGTGCCGGAAGGAGACCCTGTTTGGGCACCCTCGAGGACTGGGCCATAGTTGGCACTGCCCACTTGAGCTGGATTATCCCCGGCAGCACCCTCGGGGGCTGGGCAGTAGCTAGCACTCTTCGCCCGAGCTAAGTCATCCCCGACGACACCCTCGGGGGCTGGACATGTGTCAACACCATTCTTGAGGTCCAAACTTTCAGCAGTAACCACCTCTAAGGTTGATGGGCCCTCGGCTACTTCCATGAAATCAGGACAATCCAAGTTAGCATCCCGACCCTCGAGATCGCGCTCTAAGGTTGATGAGGCACGGGATGACCTCAACCCAGCGTCCGGCACGGCACCACAAGCTTCAGTTACATCATCATCCACTGGCCCTGATAACAAGTCCTCTGGGACCATATCCTCGAGAGTTTGATCAAAGTCGGCCAGGGATATGTTTTGCAGACCAACAAGGGCAGATAAAGCAGGAGAAGGAACTCCACTACTTTCCCCACTGGCGAGGAATTGCCGACTGTTCTTCCGAGTCAGAGGGATCTCATTCTCTTCCTCTTCGTCGTCTTCATCAGCAACACTGGCAACACACCCATTGGGATCAACGACGGATGGAGCACACCCATTGGGATCTGCATCAGTAAATTCAGGCACAGGAACCTCCTCATCGGCAGGAACCGAGGGACCAGCACCCTGATCCAAACTAGATACTCGCCGAATACGTCTCTTTTTCTTTTTCCGCTCATCAACAGGTAGATCAGTTTGAATGGTTCGGCAGGGACGCCTCGAGCGAGCACGGACAGGTCTCTGAACATCCAAGGTTATACCGACCTCTGGAAGAGGTGCCACTGCCAATGCCTCAGCAGGAGTAGCGTCAGAAGAATCTTCAGCCAACATATCAAGCATGGCATTCATTTCCGCGTCATTAGGATCCAAAGGCACCTCGAAATGGACTTGTCATTCATCATCAGGAATTTTCCCAAGTGAGGCAACCAAAGCATTAACTTCCTCATCAGAGGGCCGCGTTCTAAGGCCCAAATTGCCATCAGTCGCGGGTGGATTTGACACAAAAAGAGTGAAGGCCTTGGCAGGAGGCAGATTCCAGGCCGAATACGCCACCGGAGCACCAACATTGGATACTTTGCCTCTGAGAATCATCTCCAGTCGGCTCACCAAATCCGCAGAAGGGATTCTTCTATTGGTAACTCGAGTTGGGTCGGCTAGCCCTTGATACAGATAAGCCGGGTGGACCCTATCTTTCAGTGGCTGAATGTTTTTGAAAACGAAGTCAGTAACCACAGCTTCAGCAGTTAAACCTCTCTCTTTCAACAGTCCAACTTCAGCTAGCAGCACACTGGCTTCGGCTACCTCTTCGTCTGTGGGCGACTCGGTCCAGCTTGGGGTGCGAACATCTGGTTGTCTTCCCGACCGGGGGGGGGAGAGAATTTCCATAGTTATCAACTATAAACCACTCCAGGCGCCATCCCTTAATGCTGTCTTTAAGGGGAATCTCAAGATATTCAGTTTTCCGTCCCCGGCGCATCTCCAAGCTGGCACCTCCGACCAATTGATGTTGTCCACCGGCCATCCCAGGGCGACAGTGATACAGGTATTTCCACAAGCCAAAATGCGGCAGCACGCCAAGAAAGGCTTCACATAAGTGGACGAAGATAGAAGTTTGCAGAATTGAGTTAGGGTTCAGATGGGTTAGGTTGATGTGGTAGAAATCAAGAAGACCACGGAAAAAGGGGGAAATAGGAAAGCCAAGGCCGCGGAGAAGAAAAGGAGCGTAAACCACGGACTCGTGGGTATCCTCCGTCGGGACCGTAGTCCCGTGGCAAATCCGCCAAGAACAGAGTTCCCGTGGAGGAAGAACCCCGATGGACACGAGGTGGAGGAGTTCGGCTTCAGAGATGATGGACATGTGGTTACCTGCGAAAGGCAATTGGCTGTTGGGATCAATTGGAGGAATCACCACAGCGGAAGAGCTCGCGATTTTTCTCTTGGGAGCCATCTCGATTTCACCAGTGAGCAGATTGGAGGCGAGCGCAGAGAGGATTTGGAAGCAGGAATGCAAGAACTAGGGCGCGGAAAGCAAAGGCGGCTAAAAGTGCAGCTCTTATGGGATATTCTCGGACCAGATACCGTTTCAAAAAGTGCCCAGTCATCACCCGGCAGTTATTCCCGAAATCCCAGCATGCCACCTGGTCATTCGGCAGTTATTTCCAAAAACTGGTGGGCCATCCCTTCACTCGGGTGTTAATCCTCAAAATAACTCGGCGTTGCCTCTAAAATGCCGACGTCACTATTCAGTCACTCGGGGTTACCTCTAAAACGTCGATCTTGAGCTCAATCGCTCGGCATTACTTCTAAAATGCCGACAGCAACCTTTAATAACTCGGCGTTGCCTCTAAAACGCTGATCTCGAGTTCAATAACTCGGCGTTGCCTCTAAAATGCTGACGTCACTACTCAGTCACTCGGCGTTGCCCCTAAAACGCTGATTTCGAGTTCAATCGTTCGGCATTACTTCTAAAATGCCAACGTTGACCTTCAATCACTCAGCATTACTTCTAAAATGTCGACAACGACCCTTAATAACTCGGCGTTGCCTCTAAAACGCTGATCTCGAGTTCAATAACTCGGCGTTGCCTCTAAAATGCCGACGTCACTACTCAGTCACTCGGCGTTGCCCCTAAAACGCTGATTTCGAGTTCAATCGTTCGGCATTACTTCTAAAATGCCAACGTTGACCTTCAATCACTCAGCATTACTTCTAAAATGCTGACAACGACCTTTAATCACTCGGCGTGCCTCTAAAACGCTGATCTTGAGTTCAAAAACTCGGCGTTGCCTCTAAAATGCCGGCGTCGCTACTCAGTCACTCGGCGTTGCCTCTAAAACGTTGATCTCGAGTTCAATCGTTCGGCATTACTTCTAAAATGCCAGTGTTGACCTTCAATCACTCGGCATTACTTCTAAGAACATTGATACAGGCTGCAATATTGCTCGGAAGCGTCAGTATAATGATCAAGCTGTTCGTCTATGGTCTCAAAAGAATCAGATTTATAGTCAAACAAAGCGAGTCATCAAGAGGGAACCAAATTCATTCTTCATTTAAGGGAAGTGGCAATACTTACAAATCAACTCATTATGAGTTGATACTCCCCTACTGCTACTACTACTACTACTACTACGCTACACTATACTACTCTACATTACTAATACTACTACATTATTTAACTATACTACTTCTAATCTATACTAATATCTAAAAAGACCAGTGGCATCTAGCCACTGGCCCTGCCCCTGCCGCTGCCGCCGCTCTTGGTGCCGCCCCTGCTGCCGCCGCTCTTGGTGCTGCCCTTGCTGCTGCCGTTGCCGCCGCCCCCGCCACTGCCGCTGCCGTCGTCGTCGTCGTCGTCGTCGTCATCGCCGTCGTCGCCGTCGTCGTCCCCGCCCTCGCCGCCGCCGTCCGAGTCCTCCTCATCCGAGGAGTACTCAGACTCATCCGAGCCCTCGAGCCCGGAGCGCTCGACGGCCCGGATGTACGTCCAGACCTCCGCGGCTATCCCCTGGGAGTCGTCCGAGTCATCGGACGACGCCGGGGGAGAGACGGGAGCCGGGGACCCCTCGGACTCGGAGGAGAACTCCTCCTCCGAGTATTCCGAGTCGCCGAAGTCCTCCGATGGAGGAGTCGGCTCGCGCTTGCGCTTGTTGTTTTTTCCCATGGTGGAAGCAAGCAGAAAAGAAGAGAAGGAAGCAGTAAGGAATAGCGAAGAGATGTGAAGAAACCAGAGGGGCAACAGCGTTATTTATAGAAGAGAAAGGCAACCGCTCACCTCCAACCGCGGTCACTGAACAGTCGCTAAGCATTCAATATACACCTCCACCCGTCCAAAGACACGTCAGGCGGCTGACGCCGTTTCATGCAGCACTACACCCATTGGGACTCCAGTCAACAGCGCAAAGGATATGATTACACTCGCCGTCCCATCACATTACAACTCAGAAGCAGCCGGTTAAAACACTCAGCGTACCAAGCCGTCCCTTGCCCACACCCATTGGGGGGGGACGCCCAGGAATTGTCAGTATATTTTTCAAAATGGTCACATCTGTACAGAGCATGCAGTGAATGCCTCAAGACAAAAATGAGATATCAACAAGAGTTAGAGGGAAGCCAAGTATAGCCAGCAGAGTGCAAAATATGGTCGACAGACATGACTTGAAGACTAGACAGAGAACGTCCATCGAATGTCCAATCAGTGGCAGAGCAAATAAACTATGCTACCTAGCAAGATATGGAAGGACTGCAAATTCGGCTGCAAAAGACAAAACACATGCTGACCTCTGAAGCATAATATTGATGACATAGCACGGATGACATCATGCCAACTTTTTTATAAGCAGAAAGAGTAATCTTCAGCAAAAGGACACAAAAAGAAGACCTTCAAGCGAGTTATCCTCAAAAAATCCACTTGAAGGTCGGGGGCTACACCCATTGGGTGCACCTTCGGTGCACCCCATGGATTGTCATTCTAAGCCAGGATAGCACCAATTTCAAAGGGCATGGGACAAGATTAAGAAGCCAATCCTCAACTGAAATAAAGGAACACAAATGGAAGTAATCTCTGCTGAAGACCTTCGAGTAGATTATTTTATAAAATCTACTCGAAGCTCGGGGGCTACACCCATTGGGTGCACCTCCGGTGCACCCGATGAAGTTCAGAATCCTACAAACAGGAATGCTGATCTCTAAGGCACAGGCACGAAGCTAGGTTTTGGTCAACAAGTGATCGAAGCAGGAGAGAACAACAGGAAGCCATCTTTCTTCAAATCACCTACAAGCTGGACCTGAGATCTTCGGGTTGATTACCTCTAAATTAACCCAAAGATCGGGGGCTTGTGGGGGATAGATATCCCCCGGGTCCACTAAAAGAGTAAAGGACCTCACGAAAGGCCCAAGGGCCCAATAAATCGTAAGGTTATTCTTTCGTGGGCCTGGGGAAAAACAACCAGCAACGCAGGGCGACATGAGGCCGGATTGGTGCAAACCCGGACGGCCCATAGCGTCGAGCGAGTGGCTGCAACAGAGATCCGACTTTCCCGCGTCGGGGCCTCCATGCAACGAAGCCACGTGAAGATAAGTCGGCGAGGGTTACGTAAAGGATAATCTCGAGAGGTTCACTATCTTTTAGCCACTTGTTGTTATCTTATCCATGTGTACTGCCCCACGGTCGAGTATATAAGGCCTAGGGGGCACCCCTTCAGAACGATCGACCCATTACTTAGCCACCACATCAACTCTCTGTATTCTTAATCCGGAGAGTTCTCTTGTAATCATACCCACCGAGCATACTCATCAGGACGTAGGGTGTTACGCATCACTAGGCGGCCCGAACCTGTAAACCTTGACTACTGTCTCTCGTGCGATCGGCACGAACCATTTTGCTACAGTTGTCGACACCTTCCTACTCCTAAAACACCTTGAGGGGCAACCCCAGGTGTGCGGTCGGACCCAAAACACCGACAGGTTGTCATGTGTAGGGTCGGAGTGCCCTGACATGCCGTGTGTTTAGGTTTACCTTGCAAGGTTTAAAACTCGATTCGAATCGTCTGCTTCTCGCAGCTAATGAGACTGCTTGATTCCTTGTACTGCATCGAGTAAGAAGTGAAATGTGGTTACATGAGATAACTTGTTGATTGAACTAATTGATTGTTACCATGTATGCTTAGAAGGAGCAAATCTAGTTAAGTTAATGATGGTAGAAATTGAAAAGCTAAAAGATGATTTTAGAAACAGCTAGTGCTTTTGGCAAACCAAACCCCTCAGCCAAACAGCTGCATAGTCTAGAGGTAGAGGAGTAGACTCCTCACACCGGGTAAGTCTAGCTGAGTATTAGTATACTCAGCCTTGCTTGTGGCACCATTTTTGCAGGTACCATGCAGGATCTGGTTGATGGTGTGACTTGGCCTACCACCCTGCCACCGGGTTGGACGGTCGAGTGGGATGTTGTTCCAGCAGGAGAGGAGCATGAGGAGTAGTGGGCTAGGCCTTGCCCATTTCCTCATTACCGACGACATCGATTATCCGCTGCACTTTACTTAACCAACTTTATTTGCTACTCCAGAACTCCGATTTATGTAATAATCCAGTACTTAATTTGAGGTTTCCTGTTTTATTGTATTTCTTCTGTGACTCACCTTCGAGTGAGATTGTGGAATTTGATCCTGGTTAAGTGGCTCTATCAGACTAGATCTGAAGGACTGACGGGTTATTCCGATTTAAGTGTGTCACAGCCCTTGAGGCATGACTTAGGCACTTAAGCTGGAATAATTCGGGTGGTTCTGCCACAGCTGGTATCGGAGCAAATTCCACCACAGAGAAGAACAATAAACCAAGAATACCAATTTTCAAAATCTAAAACTTGCCTAGAAACTGCTAATAGATCGTCAGGACTAGACCGCTAGACCTAGGACGAAAGGCCTTAGGCATAGAGGGAAATAGGTGGCTAATTAATTAGGCCCCGTGGGCCAATACCTATATTTTAGGATGCCCTAAAAAGGCACCCTATTTTCTTTTTGAGAGGCAACGTTTCTTCCAGCATGCATGCATTATAAAACATAAGGAGGAATTAAAATTGGAGCTAACCCCTTTTTCTTAAAACCATTTGGGCTCTCTTTTTCTTTTTCCTTCCACCATAATCTTTATCTTGATTCCCTTCCGCAGATGAATTCACCCACCCCCGCTGGTGGAGGAGACTCTCGTTTCAGTTCTGACTTCCTTTCTCGCGATGGCTTTCCATCCATCTTGTGGGAAGTGCTTAACTCCGCCGGTTACCCTACGCCCCCTTTGTACACGGTGCAGTTGTATGAGGAGCATCGGGTACCTCGTTGTCGGGTCTGGCTGACTTTGGAGGCTCATCCCCTTCAGCCGGGTTGGCGTTCTCTTGACTCTGAGACGATCGGACTCAGGACGGACGACACCGTTGAGGCAGCAGCCATGAAGGCTCTGACAACTTTCTGTGGCTATCATCCCCTGGAGATGGTGATGCACCCCTTGGGACTCTTCCCTGCTGAGAGGAAGGATGATCCCATGTGGTGTAACCGCGTGAGCCACGTGAAGGATGTGTGGGCCATGTATCCTGACTTGGTTGGGAGGGTCACCGTTCAGTGCATGAGTGCGCTGTACCGCCTTCAGGCCCTTCAGAGCGATGCTATGGCACTTCTTGCTAACACCGCTCGGACTGCCAAGCTCACTCTCGACAGTCGGGAAGATTTTGTGGTCGACCTGTCCACAGAGTTGGTGGAGAAGGATCTGCAGGTGGAGAGGCTGAACCAGCGTATCGCTACCCTGGAGCAGCAAGTGGAGATCCGAGACAACACTATTGATGTCTTGGAGAACCAGCTTCACGATGTGCAGAGGGAACTCGAGGAAGCAAATGACCACCTGGACATGCACCACCTGGAGATGGAGGCCAATGAAGCAGGAAGCGAGGGAGAAGAGGCTCCCGAGGAGCTAGGACCAGCCCCTGGTGCCAATGGGACTACCTCCGCGATGCCCCCTTCACCCGCATCCAGTGTCGCTTCCACCGCTCAGGGTTAAGCAGTCACTTCGACATTTTAGGTGGATAGAAACCTGTGCGAGCTTAGTAGTATCCTATTTTGGACTAGGCTTGTGGGTGCTTTCCCCTGATTAATGTAATCCTGAGAACTTTTGGAATCTGTGGGATCCTTGTCACCATGTTACCTTCATTTCGAACCTGATATTATGATTATGGCATTCTTTTTCTTCTATATGAAATGATATCTTGCCGTTCGAAATTGTGAGTTGGGATAACAATGGCGACAATCTCTGTTTTCAGATGGCAGCTAGGCAGCGTCGCGGGCAGAACGAGCAGGTTCCCCCGCCACCTCCTCCAGCTCCCACAGTGCAGGAGCTGATGGCCCAGCAGAATGAGATTCTGCGACAGCTCTTGCAGCGCCAGCCCCACCCCCAGCAGCATGGTGGAGGCCAGCCTCAGCGACCTCCGGCTATGGCAACTTACCAGGAGTTTCTGAGCACGCAGCCGCCCTTGTTCGCCAAGGCAGAGGATCCGTTGGACGCCGACGTATGGCTTCGCGTCGTCGAGTCCAAGTTTCCCCTCCTCACGGGAGACTGCCCTGATGCTACCAAGACCCGCTTCGCCGTGCAGCAGCTTCGCGGATCTGCTCGGACTTGGTGGGATCACTTCCGTGCTATGCTCCCTGATGATCGTGAGGTATCTTGGGAGGAATTCAAGACTGCCTTCAGAGGACACCACATTCCAGCTGGCATTCTTGATCGAAAGTTGAATGAGTTTCTGGCCCTCAATCAAGGAACCCGCACGGTACTGCAGTATGCGCAAGCCTTCAACGACTTATGCCAGTATGCAGGGTATCATGCTGATTCTGATGAGAAAAAGAGGGATCGCTTCCGCAGGGGTCTTAATACCAAGCTGCGAGAACGACTCAACACTGTCCGGGCTGATAGCTTCAATGAGTTGGTCAACATGGCCATCTCTCAGGAGGATTGCATTGTTGCTCACCGGGCAGAGAAGAAGAGAAAGGCACCAATGACAGCACCATCCGCTCAGGCTCAGAGGTTCCGGATTGTTTCTCACAATCAGAGCAGGGGTTTCCAGCAGCAGGCAGGCAGATGGGTGATCAGGCCACCTCAGCAGCAGCAGCAGCCGACACCCAACCGCTACCCAGCTCCCGCCCCAAGGAACAATCAGCCTCCGCAGCAGCAGCAGTTCCGCCAGGGCAATGGGAACAAGTGTTTCACTTGTGGCAATGTGGGCCACTATGCCAAGAATTGTCCTAGGAACCAGCAGAGGCAGCTGCCAGCACCAAATCAAGACAAGGGAAGAAAGCAGAAGGTGCAAGTCAGGCAAGGGAAGCTCAACTTCACTGCTCTTGAGGAAGTGCCAGAAGGAGCTCCTATCATGACTGGTACCTTTTCAGTTTATAATCAACCTGCTTTAATTCTATTTGATTCTGGTGCATCCCATAGTTTCATTAGCCAAAAGTTCAGTGCTAATTGCAAACTGCCATTCTCTCACTCAAAAGGGTCATTCATGATAGTCACACCTGGGGGTAAAATTGCAACTAATCAATTAAACCAAAGTGTGCCTATTCAACTGGGAAGCCACATTGTCAAAACCACTCTTCTTGTGTTGGGATTGGAAAATGTGGATATTATTCTAGGGGCAAATTGGATGACCTTGCACCAAGTTGTGCTCGATGTAGCCAGCCGTACCGTGGAAGTTAATTCCCCTTTCTGCGGGAATTTCACTTTGATTTTGCCTAGTCAGGGTTCTTCTCAGTCATGTGCTTTCTCTATGATGGAGCTACCTCTGAAGAAGATCCCAGTGGTCTGTGAGTATGCAGATGTCTTTCCTGAAGAATTGCCAGGAATGCCACCGGACCGGGATATTGAATTCGCCATCGAGTTGCAACCGGGAACGGCCCCAATTTCCAAGAGGCCCTACCGAATGCCACCCGCTGAGTTGGCAGAATTGAAGAAGCAATTGCAAGAGTTGCTGGATAAGGGTTTCATTCGCCCGAGCACTTCGCCTTGGGGATGTCCAGCACTGTTTGTGAAGAAGAAGGATGAAAGCTTGAGGCTGTGTATAGATTACCGCCCTCTTAATGCGGTAACTATCAAGAACAAGTATCCTTTGCCTCGTATTGATGTTCTCTTTGACCAGTTGGTCGGAGCCAAGGTATTCTCCAAGATAGACCTTCGCTCTGGCTACCATCAGATTAAAATACGAGCAAGTGATATTCCGAAGACGGCATTCTCAACCAGATATGGGCTATATGAATTCTTGGTGATGTCATTCGGGCTGACAAATGCACCAGCATATTTCATGTATCTGATGAATTCTGTTTTTATGCCGGAATTGGATAAGTTCGTGGTGGTTTTCATCGATGACAGTCTGGTGTACTCAAAGAACGAAGAAGAACATGCCGGGCATTTGCATGTAGTGCTTCAACGTCTGCGAGAGCACCACCTTTATGCCAAGTTATCCAAGTGTGATTTTTGGCTAAAGGAAATCAAATTCTTGGGTCACACTATCTCTCAGGCTGGAATAGCTGTTGATCCTGACAAAGTGCAAGAGGTGATGAACTGGAAGCCACCCACGACTGTTCGCCAGATTCGGAGTTTTCTGGGATTAGCTGGTTATTACCGAAGATTTATTCCGGACTTCTCTCGAATTGCGAAGCCTATTACTGAGTTGCTAAAGAAAGAAGTCAAATTTGTGTGGAGTCAGAAGTGCGAAGATGCCTTCCATGCATTAAGGCAGCATCTGACCACAGCACCAGTATTGGCGCAACCCGACAGCAGCAAGCCTTTTGATGTATATTGTGATGCCTCGGGCACCGGGCTAGGTTGTGTCTTGATGCAAGACAACCGAGTCATTGCTTATGCTTCAAGAGCACTCAGGCCTCATGAGCAAAATTATCCCACTCATGACCTTGAGTTAGCAGCAGTGGTTCATGCATTGAAGATGTGGAGGCACTATCTAATGGGAACCCACTGCAACATCTTCACTGATCATAAGAGCCTTAAGTACATTTTTACTCAGGCTGATCTTAACATGAGGCAGAGAAGATGGCTAGAGCTGATCAAGGATTATGACCTGGAGGTACATTATCACCCAGGAAGGGCTAATGTGGTAGCTGATGCTTTGAGTCGGAAGTTGCAGTGCAACTGTGTTCTGATGGATTCTCGCATTAACACCTTGTGTGATGAGTTGAGCAAGATGCAAATTGAAGTGATTTCTTCTGGTTCTTTGTCTCACATTTCTGTTGAGCCAGCTTTGCAAGACCAGATCATCATGGCCCAACTCAGTGACGAGGGAGTGCAGATTATCAAGAAGAATCTCCATCAGAAGGTGGGGAAGTATAATTGTTTCCGCCAGGATGAGAAGGGTGTGTTATGGTTCAAAAACAGATTGGTGATTCCTAAAGACCAGGATCTCAAGAGGAGAATGTTGGATGAAGCTCATCTCTCCAAATTCTCCATGCATCCGGGAAGCACCAAGATGTACCATGATTTGAAGCCTTTGTACTGGTGGACCAGAATGAAGAGGGAAATAGCCCAGTATGTATCAGAATGTGACACCTGTCAGAGGGTAAAGGCAAGCCACTTGAAGTCAGCTGGAGCTTTGCAACCACTACCCGTACCTTCGTGGAAGTGGGACGATATCAGCATGGATTTCATTGTGGGTCTGCCCAACACCTCTCGTCATCATGATTCAATTTGGGTTATTGTGGACCGATTGACGAAAGTGGCACATTTTCTTCCTGTGCACACCACTGATAAGGCTCAGAGATATGCAGAATTGTATATTGACCGGATCGTGTGTTTGCACGGATTACCTCGGACCATTGTTTCTGACCGAGGAGCCCAATTTGTTGCCAGATTTTGGGAACAATTGCAAAAGTCTTTGGGAACCAAGCTAATCAGGAGTTCAGCTTACCACCCACAGACTGATGGTCAGACGGAAAGGGTAAACCAAATCCTAGAAGATATGCTGAGAGCTTGTGCGATCGATTGTGGCAAGAACTGGGATAAGCACCTCTCCTTGGCAGAGTTTGCTTATAACAATAGTTATCAATCCAGCCTAAAGATGGCACCTTTTGAAGCTCTCTACGGAAGAAGGTGCAGGACACCACTCAATTGGTCTCAGTCTGGTGAAAGAGAAGTTTTTGGACCTGATTTAGTGACTGAAGCCGAAAGAAAAGTCAAGCTAATCAGGAAGAATCTAGAAGCTGCTCAGGCCAGACAGAAGAGTTATCATGATAGAAGAAGGAAACCTCTCCAGTTCGAGGTGGGAAGTTTTGTATACCTCAAGGTATCACCCACCAAGGGAATGCAGAGGTTTGGGATCAAAGGCAAGCTAGCCCCTCGTTACATTGGACCTTATGAGATCATAGAAGCATGTGGACCCGTGGCATACAAGCTGAAGTTACCTTCAAAGATGTCTGCCATTCACAATGTTTTCCATGTGTCTCAGCTGAAGAAATGTGTTCGATTGCCGACTGAAATCTTAGCAGAGCCAGAATTGGAGATAGAGCCAGATCTCTCGTACCAAGAGTACCCCTCCAAGATTCTGGATTGCAAGGAAAGATCAACTCGGGCTAAATCGATCAAGATGTTCAAGGTCCAGTGGAGTAATCACTCAGAGGAGGAAGCTACTTGGGAAACCGAGGAATTCCCGAGATCCAACTTTCCCGATTGCCTACCCAAGGAAGCTGGTACGTAATCACCCCCAAACCCCTCCTCCTGCCTTTCGAATCTAATTTCCAAAAATATGATCTTAATTCAGAATGAAGTAACTATAAAGAAAAACTTAAAAGGACTTCCTTCTGAAGTTGCAAAGAGAATGACATTCGAAGAACAGTTTATCCTAATAATGGCAATAATCACTCATTTCCTATCAGTCTCACCCTTCGCTTTACCCCGGGAGGACTCTGGCCCGAATCTCGGGACGAGATTCCTTTAAGGGGGGAAGGCTGTGACACCCCAGTGTCACTCAGGGTTTTTCTTTCAAAAGCCAAACCAAGAGCCATTATTTTATGTGAACCAAAGTAAGCATGAGCATCAAAATAACTTAAGAAATAATGAAGTCACCAAGTATATACTTAAAAGTGTCATGATCAAAACAAATAAGTCCCTTAAAAGATCAGATTGTGCAACCCTAGTTTAAAAACCCTAAATGAGCCCCATGAGCAAAAATTCAAAAAGTAAGGAAAAGGGAGTGAAAAGTTTAAAATTTTGAGTTGAGCCAATTATAAAAATTGAAGTATATTTAATGGGCAACAAGAAAGGTTGAGAAAGCTTAGCCAAAATAGCTCAAATAAAACCCCAAATCAAGTTTTCCATGTGTGGACTTAATGAGAATTCTGAATTTCAGATTTCTGAAATTCAGACCTTGATCCAAAGATCAGGGATGTTCACCTTGATCCTTAACTCGAATCCTAATGGCCCCATTGACAAAAATGTGCCTAACTAACCCCTCTGTCGTGTGCCAGAAGATGGCATTGGGACGCGAGCCCTAGACACGACTAAACCTTGGATTTGCCTCGGATTTGCGCAGGGAGACAGACCAGATTTCCTGGCTCCATATCTCTGCAACCAGTAGGCAAAATCCTATGACCTCCACACAAGAATGGTAGCTTGTAGGGAGGGGAAGAGGTTTTGTGCATTGACCAAGGCGAGAGCAGGCTCGGATGAGCGACTACACGCGCCAGAACTTGGGCAGAACGCGTGCTCCCACGTGTTCGACCCTGGCCGGCGTGCCAGAGCTCGCCCAACCCGCGCGCGCGCTCCCCGGCGACCAGTCGCGTCCGCCGCGCGTCCTCGCCCTCGGCCGTGCCCGCCCGCGCCTATAAAGCCTCCCCAGGCGCGCCTCACTTCGCCCCGCACTCACCCTCACCGGCCAGCCACTTTCCTTAGCTCCGGCGAGCTTGTTTTTCGCCCGCCATTGCCGCCCGAGCTTCGGCCATCGTGGCCAGCCCACTCCAGCCATCCTCAAGCCAAGCCAGTGCTTCGACCAGCTCCACCAGTAGCCCGTGAAGCTCGCCAAGCCCTCGGACCCCGCCGGACTTCACCGGAGGCCCGAGATCGACTTCGCCGGACTTCGGTCTTCCGCCGCCGCGCGTGGACCGAGCTATCCGGTGAGTCTCCGCCCAATTCCTCTCGCTCATGTCTTCTCTGACATCCCGTGGACCTCCCTGACCCGTTTGATTGAACTACCTCGCCGTGACCAGGCCGGTCTCCTCGCCGCCGACGAGTATCCCCGCCTGCGCGCGTGGACCGACCGACTCCGGCCATCTCCGACGGCGTTCCGCACACCGTTGTGATCCCCAGGACCTCCCCTTCATCCTCGACCACTTCACCGGAACAGTCTCGCCGCCGGTAAGCCCCTCCGCCCTTTTCCCCGCCGCGACCACTGTTTCAATTAAACTGAGGACCTCGGGTTAGGAGGTGAAGAACCCGAGGGGTTTTCTGCAATGTCAGAGACCCTGGTGAATAGTAGCCTGAGGGCTGATTCGCAAGGAAAAACTTAAAAACCTCTAGGGACCCCAGTGCAAAGTAGATTTTCATTTAAATCGATTCTGATATTCTTTTAAATAACCAGAGAACTTGTAAAATTCATAACTTGATGAATTCTTACTCAAAAAATGTCAAACCAATTTTGCTAGCCTCTGTATATCACAATCTATCATTTAAAAATAGTAAACCCTATGCTTTCTGTTCAAAATTTTAGAGTTTAAAATTAAAAACAGAAACCCACTAAACCTTAGTTAATCAAGAAAAATTAGTTTTTCTTCTGTACTAGACTTAAGAAAATTTGTGGATATTCAAACCTCTATTAGACACTGTTTAAAAATAGTAGGAACCCCAGCATTAGAAATTATGATGTATTTTCTCATTTAAAGATGTTTTGTCCAAAACCTAGAGAAAATCAGAAAGGTATTAGAAACTGATGAACAGTGACTAATGTTATTTTTCCTAGTTTACTTATGAAACAAAGAACCTAGGAAAAATACAGAGACTATTAATTTGGACAAGTGTTAAATTACAATGAATTATTTAGCCTAAATAAGACTAGAAATCAATTATTAAAGAGGCAAAACTATAACCTAAATGCTTAACAAAAATCCAGTGAACTTATAACCACCAGAGCCCCACTGCAAAAATATAGAGCACCTCAGTCCAACTTTTTAAGTAAGGGAAATAAATACAAGGTGATAATCAGGCATTTTCCAACTAAATCATGAACAACTTCAAATAATGTAATAATGGGCAACCAAAAATTTGCTAAGTCCATGATAAGGTAAACTACCAGAGAAAAATGCAAACCCATGAAAAAGAAGCAAATTCATACCATTTGCTAATGATTTAAGGGAAAGGCCATTTAATTAAAATAATGCACCCCACCCCTTCCCTTAAGCAAAAAGATGCCAAACTTCAGAATGATTGCTCTTGCACAAAACAATAACTAAGAAAAATAAGAACTCTGTTGTTTGATATTTTTCAAATACAGTGGTAGTAGAAAGCACCCATTTGGCTAGAAACTTGAGAAAACCATAGAAAAATAATTAAAAGGTATTAATGGCTAGAAGTTTGTATCAAGTCATATTATAACACCTAAAAGCCAGCAAAAATAAGTTCTGAAGAATTACCCACTGTTAAATATTAGTTGTAGTTCAAAGCACCTCTTTTACCCTAGAGTTTCATAATTTTATGCAGAGAAAACTATTCACCTTCTGATCCCCAAATTTTAAGAAAAAGAAACATACACCAGTAGCAAGCCACTGTAATTTTTACAGAATTTTTAGAATTTTATAAAAGCAACTTGTAGTTCAAACCTACCCCAAAGCATTAAGGAGAATAAAAAGAAAAGGAAAGAAGAGCTAAACCCCACTTCAATAAGTCTAACTTGAGTGCTTATCATTTATCTCTAAGACTTAAAAAGAATTCAGTGGAACCCCTAAAAGTAAAACCTACCACTTGCCTTAGCTAAAGTTTAACTTAATTTACCAAGTATACCACCCAAGGGTCTTTAATAAGTAAAGTTAACTTTGTTTAACTCAAGAAAGATTATACACCTTTTAAGTTGTGATTTCTAAAGCACATATCATATCATGCATATATCTTACGCATTGCATTCATTAGATTGTAATCTAGCCGACGGAGAGTACGTGCTCATCCCCGAGCAAGGACCTGTCCAAGAGGAAGACCAGGAGCAGGCTCCAGAGGCTGCCATTGAGGATCTCCCCGCAGCCCCAGCAATTGAAGGCAAGCCCCGGTTTTATGCATAACCCATTATTATATGCTACTTTACTACACTTAATGCTTGTAGGATTGTAATGTGCACTTAAGTGTAGGAGTTGCTTGAAACCTCTAGATGCATGAACTTAGGACTCCTTTTTGAGATGAATACTAGTATGCTAGGTCGAGTAGCTGCTTGCTAATCAGGATCTCGGTAGAAGTCGAGTGATTTTTCTAGCACTCGCGCGAGGTCAGGAATTGATTGTATTCATCTTGATAATGGGATATATGTTGGTCTATGGACTTGGATCCAGGGAGGATGCCTTGTCCATGAGACGGGAAAATGAATTAAGGATTAATGTGTGGATACCTGAGTCAAGCTTTTGAACGTACTAAGCACATGCCGGGAAAAATGGTAACCGGTAAACCTAGTACCTGAGTGAAGCCGGGCGCGGACTTTATCCCTCATGCGACCTGAGGCTGGTTCTCCCATGCTAGCTATGGTGGGTACAAGTGCGGTCACTGCACGGCGGCAGCCGGGGTCAGTGGAGCATTGTATGCCAAGGCGGTGAGGCCTGGACGCGAACGGGGAATCGATGGGGACGGTTGTCATGTGTAGGGTCGGAGTGCCCTGACATGCCGTGTGTTTAGGTTTACCTTGCAAGGTTTAAAACTCGATTCGAATCGTCTGCTTCTCGCAGCTAATGAGACTGCTTGATTCCTTGTACTGCATCGAGTAAGAAGTGAAATGTGGTTACATGAGATAACTTGTTGATTGAACTAATTGATTGTTACCATGTATGCTTAGAAGGAGCAAATCTAGTTAAGTTAATGATGGTAGAAATTGAAAAGCTAAAAGATGATTTTAGAAACAGCTAGTGCTTTTGGCAAACCAAACCCCTCAGCCAAACAGCTGCATAGTCTAGAGGTAGAGGAGTAGACTCCTCACACCGGGTAAGTCTAGCTGAGTATTAGTATACTCAGCCTTGCTTGTGGCACCATTTTTGCAGGTACCATGCAGGATCTGGTTGATGGTGTGACTTGGCCTACCACCCTGCCACCGGGTTGGACGGTCGAGTGGGATGTTGCTCCAGCAGGAGAGGAGCATGAGGAGTAGTGGGCTAGGCCTTGCCCATTTCCTCATTACCGACGACATCGATTATCCGCTGCACTTTACTTAACCAACTTTATTTGCTACTCCAGAACTCCGATTTATGTAATAATCCAGTACTTAATTTGAGGTTTCCTATTTTATTGTATTTCTTCTGTGACTCACCTTCGAGTGAGATTGTGGAATTTGATCCTGGTTAAGTGGCTCTATCAGACTAGATCTGAAGGACTGACGGGTTATTCCGATTTAAGTGTGTCACAGCCCTTGAGGCATGACTTAGGCACTTAAGCTGGAATAATTCGGGTGGTTCTGCCACACTTGTGTTCCATCCCGCGCCAACCCATCTAGGCAGGGGCACGCAGCGATTTCACTCGTCGGTCCAGGGACCCCCCGGGTCCAAAACGCCGATAGTTGGCGCGCCAGGTAGGGCCCTGCTGCGTGTTAACGAACACCTTCCTGTTGAGTTCCAGATGGGGAGTCTTTAGCAACCTCTTCAGCCCAGGACGATGCTCCGCTTCAGGAGTCTCGAGTTCATGTCCCTCGACGGTAGCTATGACATGGTACTCCTCCCCCCACAGCGCGACGACATCGACGGTCTCCGACTCGCCCAGCGGCGGTGAGCTCTACGACAGCATCTCCCCGCGGCAGAAGAGGAGCGCTCCGGTCGTCCTCGCCACCCTCCTCGACGGAGGAGGCGGAGATGGGGCAACCATGGCCACGCAGGAAGCGGCACCTTGACGACTGTCGCACCAGAGCGAGTCGACGACGTCGGCACTCCCCCGGGGGACATGTCGGGCATTGTCCTCGCACCTGAGACGATGGCGGGTGTCATTTCCCCGCGACGTGTCAACCCCAAGCGGGCTGATGACGCCAGCACCCTCGCAAAGGATCTGCTGGGCGTTACCCTCGTACCTGAGATGACGGTGTGCTCCGCCCCTGACGCGACTTCACCACCGTCCATCGACCAAGAGGTACCATTCGTTTTCCATCCCGTACCTTTTCGATTCAGATTCTATCCACCTAGCGACCCCGCTACAGTGAGCGCCTTCGTAAAGGCATATCCAAACCTTTCGGGGTACCATATGTGGTCGACCTGGGACCGACTGACAGCTATCTCGGCCTTCGGGCCGGCGGGTTCCGAGGAATAGGACGACCCCGACTCCGGTTGGGATTTCTCTAGCCTCAGTGACCCCGGTGCCATGCGGGACTTCATAATCGCATGTGACCACTGCCTCTCCGGTTGTTCTGACGATGGCCATGACCTTGACAACGAGGGTTACGGCCCAAGTCGCGAATGTTTCCACGTCGATTTGGGAGATCACAACGAAGGCAACCACCTCGGTATGCCGGAGGTTGACGATCCCCCTAGGCCCGCATCTCGCGTTGACATCCCGCGGGAGCTAGCTGTGCTCCCAGTCCCTGCGGGGGGTCAGGACATACAGCTCGAGCAAATCCGCGAGATGCAGGCCTGGGTCGACGGGGAAGCAGGCCGGCTTGTGCAGCTCCGACAGAACATCGAACAGGAGTGGGCAGGCCGAACACTCGCTGGAGAAGCCTGTCATCGGGCCCAAGACGTCCAGCACCGCATCGTCGACAATGCCAGGGCAGCGCTGCCCCCGGCCATCAGTGGGTCGGGCCAGGACCTAGCTGCAGCGGCGATGCTACTTCGAGCCATGCCGGAGCCATCCACCACCGAGGGACGGCGTATCCAGGGCGAACTCAAGGATCTCCTGGAAGGCACCGCGGTTCGACGAGCCGAGAGCTCCGCCTCCCACAGGCGAGCTGACCCCTTGGAGCATCACGTGGTGTCCTCCCGATGCATTTGGGAAGCCTCGGTCAATCCCGAGCGCACGCGGGACGAGGCGCCTGCCGCCCGGGATCGCCTCGGCAACAAGCACTGCCATCTCGACCATCGAGCTCGCCTCGATGAGAAAGTGCGCTGAGGCTACCATCCTAGGCGTGGGGGACGCTGCAACAGCGAGGAGGATCGCAGTCCTTCGCTCGAACCACCCGGTCCGCGAGTCTTCAGCCGGGCCATACGACGAGCGCCGTTCCCTGCCCGTTTCCGAGCCACGACTACCATCACCAAGTACTCGGGGGAGACGAGGCCGGAGCTGTGGCTCGCGGACTACCGACTGGCATGTCAGTTGGGAGGGGCGGATGATGACAACCTCATCATCCGTAATCTACCCCTTTTCCTCTCCGACGCCGCCTGAGCCTGGCTGGAGCATCTGCCTCCTGCGTAGATCTCCGACTAGGACGATCTGGTCAAGGCTTTCGCGGGGAACTTTCAAGGCACGTACATGCGCCCTGGGAACTCATGGGATCTCCGAAGCTGCCGCCAGCAGCCAGGGGAGTCCCTCCGAGAGTACATCCAGCGGTTTTCGAAGCAGCGCACCGAGCTGCCCAATGTTACCGACTCGGATGTCATCGGGGCTTTCCTCGCCGGCACCACTTGCCGAGACCTGGTGAGCAAACTGGGGCGCAAGACTCCCACCCGTGCGAGCGAACTGATAGACGTCGCCACCAAGTTTGCCTCGGGTCAAGAGGCGGTCGAAGCCATCTTCCGAAAAGACAAGCAGCCTCAGGGAGAGCCAAAGACAGACGCTCCCGAGGCGTCCGCCCCGCGGGGCACAAAGAAAAAGGCCATGAACAAGTCGCAAGCGAAGCGCGACGCCGCTGACGCGAATCTCGTCGCTGCGGCCGAGCACAGGAACCCTCGGAAACCTCCTGGAGGGGCCGCCGCGTTCGACAAGATGCTCAAGGAGTCGTGCCCCTATCACCAGGGGCCCGTCAAGCACACCCTCGAAGAATGTGTCATGCTCCGGCGCTACTTCCATAAGACCGGGCCCCCGGTGGAAGATGGCAAGGGCCATGACAACGACAAGAAGGAGGGCGACAAGGAAGAGGAGTTCTCAGAGGTCCACAACTACTTCATGATCTATGGTGGGCAGGCGGCGAACGCCTTGGCTCGGCACCGCAAGCAGGAGCGCTGGGAGGTCTGCTTGTTGAAGGTGGCAGCGCCAGTCTACCTAGACTGGTCCGGCAAGCCTATCACCTTCGACCGAGGCGACCACCCCGACTTCGTGCCAAGCCCAAGAAGGTACCCGCTCGTCGTCGATCCGATCATTGGCAACGTTAGGCTCTCCAAAGTCCTCATGGACGGAGGCAGCAGCCTTAACATCATCTACACCGAGACCCTGGAACTCTTGGGGGTTGATCGGTCCGAGGTCCGGGCCGGTGCAGCACCCTTCCACGGGATCGCGCTCGGAAAGCGTATCCTCCCCCTCGGACGGATCGACTTACCCGTCTGCTTCGGGACTCCCTCCAACTTTCGAAAGGAAGCTCTCACCTTTGAGGTCGTCGGGTTCCGAGGAACCTACCATGCGGTGTTGGGAAGGCCGTACTACGCCAAATTCATGGCTGTCCCCAACTACACCTACCTCAAGCTCAAGATGCTGGGCCCGAACGGGATCATCACCGTTGGATCCACGTACCGCCACACGTACGAATGCGACGTGGAGTGCATGGAGTACGTTGAGGCCCTCGTCGAGTCCGAGGCCCTCATCGCCGACCTGGAACGCCTCTCCAAGGAGGCACCCGACGCGAAGCGGCACGCCGGCAACTTCGAACAAGTTGAGGCGGTCAAGTCCGTCACTCTCGACCCCAGCAACGACACCAGCAAGAAAGTCCGGATCGGCTCCGAGCTCGACCCCAAATAGGAAGCAGTGCTCGTCGACTTTCTCCGCGCAAACGCCGAAGTCTTTGCGTGGAGTCCCTCGGACATGCCCGGCATACTGAGGGATGTCGCCGAGCACTCACTGGACATCAGAGCTGGGGCCCGACCCATGAAGCAAACCCTAAGCCGTTTTGACGAAGAAAAGCGCAGGGCCATAGGCGAGGAGATCCACAAGCTACTCGCGGTAGGGTTTATCAAAGAGGTATTCCATCCTGAATGGTTAGCTAACCCTGTTCTTGTAAGGAAGAAGGATGGGAAATGGAGGATGTGTGTAGACTACACCGGTCTAAACAAAGCATGTCCGAAAGTTCCCTACCCTCTACCTCGCATCGATCAAATTGTGGACTCCACTGCTGGGTGCAAAACCCTGTCATTCCTCGATGCCTACTCAGGCTATCACCAAATCAAGATGAAAGAGTTCGACCAGCTCGCGACTTCTTTTATCACGCATTTTGGCATGTACTGTTACACTACAATGCCATTTGGTTTGAGGAATGCAGGCGTGAAAGTCGCCTAGAGGGGGGTGAATAGGGCGAAACTGAAATTTACAAAGTTAATCACAACTACAAGTTGGGTTAGCGTTAGAAATATAATGGAGTCCGAGAGAGAGGGTGAAAAACAAATCGCAAGCAAATAAAGTGTGAGACACAAGGAATTGTTTTACCGAGGTTCGGTTCTTGCAAACCTACTCCCCTTTGAGGTGGTCACAAAGACCGGGTCTCTTTCAACCCTTTCCCTCTCTCAAACGGTCACTTAGACCGAGTGAGCTTCTCTTCTCAATCACACGGGACACTAAGTCCCCGCAAGGACCACCACACAATTGGTGTCTCTTGCCTCGGTTACAATTGAGTTTGTCACAAGAAGAATGAGAAAGAAAAGAAGCAATCCAAGCGCAAGAGCTCAAATGAACACAAGTCACTCTCTCACTAGTCATTATTGATTGGAATTGAACTAGAGACTTGGGAGAGGATTTGATCTCTTTGGTTGTGTCTAGAATTGAATGCTATAGCTCTTGTAAGAGGTTGGAGAGTGGAAAACTTGGATGCAATTGAATGTGGGGTGGTTGAGGTATTTATAGCCTCAACCACCAAAATGTGGTCGTTGGAAGTCTACTGTCGCATGGCGCACCGGACAGTCCGGTGCGCCACTGGACACTGTCCGGTGCACCAGCCACGTCAGCCAGCCGTTGGGGTTCGACCGTTGAGCTCTGACTTGTGGGGCCTCTGGGCTATCCGGTGGTGCACCGGACAAGTCCTGTAGACTGTCCGGTGCACCAACTGTGCATGCTCTGACCTCTGCGCACGCAGGCGCGCATTAAATGTGTTGCAGTCGACCGTTGCGCTTGAAGTAGTCGTTGCTCCGCTGGCACACCGGACAGTCCGGTGTGCCTTCGGACACTGTCCGGTGAATTATAGCAGAGCGGCCTCCATTTTCCCGAAGGTAGCGAGTTCAGCGTCGGGTTCCTTGGTGCACCGGACACTATCTGGTGGTGCACCGGACACTGTCCGGTGGCACACCGGACAGTCCGGTGCACCAGACCAGGGTGCCTTTGGGTTGTCTTTAGCTCTCTTTGTTTGAACCCTTTCTTGGTCATTTTATTGGTCTGTTGTGAACTTTTGGCACCTGTAAAACTTATAGACTAGAGCAAACTAGTTAGTCCAATTATTTGTGTTGGGCAATTCAACCACCAAAATCAATTAGGAAAAGGTGTAAGCCTATTTCCCTTTCAATCTCCCCTTTTTGGTGATTGATGCCAACACAAACCAAAGCAAATATAGAAGTGCAGAATTGAACTAGTTTGCATAATGTAAGTGCAAAGGTTGCTTGGAATGAAACCAATAAATATTACTTACTAGATGCGCATGGATGTCTTTTCTTCTTATTAACATTTTGGACCACGCTTGCACCACATGTTTTGTTTTGCAAAATGTTTTGGAAATTCTTTTCAAAATTCTTTTGCAAATAGTCAAAGGTAAATGAATATAATTGAGAGAAGCATTTTCAAGTTTTGAAATTTTCTCCCCTGTTTCAAATGCTTTTCCTTTGACTAAACAAAACTCCCCCTTAATGAAATCCTCCTCTTAGTGTTCAAGAGGGTTTTAGATATTAATTTTGAAGAGGGTATACCAATTTGAAATTATATCAAAATAAGATACTAATTGAAAAACTTCTTTTAATACCAAATAAACGACTACATTTTTGAAATTGGTGGTGGTGGTGCGGTCCTTTTGCTTTGGGCTAATACTCTCTCCCCCTTTGACATGAATCGCAAAAAACAGATATTTGAGTGAAATATAAGCCCTTTTTGAACTACTCTCTCCCCTTTTGGATAGAAGTATAGAAGTGAAGATTATACCAAAGTTGGAGAGATTGTGCGGAGCGACGGCGAAGGATGAATGATTCGATGGAGCGAAGTGGAAGCCTTGTCTTCGCCGAAGACTCCTTTTCCCTTTCAATCTATGACTTAGCATGAAATGGACTTGAAAGAACACATTAGTCATAGCACATGAAAGAGATGACCAAAGGTATACATATGAGCTATGTGTGCAAAACATCAATAAAAGTTCCTAGAATCAAGAATATTTATCTCATGCCTAAGTTTGGTAAAAGTTTGTTCATCCAATGGCTTGGTAAAGATATCGGCTAGTTGTTCTTTGGTGCTAACATATGCAATCTTGATATCCCCCTTTTGTTGGTGATCCCTTAGAAAATGATACCGAATGGCTATGTGTTTAGTGCGGCTATGCTCAACGGGATTATCCGCCATGCGGATTGCACTCTCATTATCACATAGAAGAGGAACTTTGGTTAATTTGTAACCATAGTCCCTAAGGGGTTTCCTCATTCAAAGCAATTGCGCGCAACAATGGCCTGCGGCAATATACTCGGCTTCGGAGGTTGAAAGAGCCACAGAATTTTGCTTCTTTGAAGCCCAAGACACCAGAGATCTTTCCAAGAACTGGCAAGTCCCTGATGTGCTCTTTCTATTAATTTTGCACCCTGCCCAATCAGCATCGGAATAACCAATTAAATCAAATGTGGATCCCCTGGGGTACCAAAGGCCAAACTTAGGAGTATAAACTATATATCTCAAGATTCGTTTTACGACCATAAGGTGAGCTTCCTTAGGATCGGTTTGGAATCTTGCACACATGCATACGGAAAGCATAATATCCGGTCGTGAAGCACATAAATAGAGTAAAGAACCTATCATCGACCGATATACCTTTTGATCTACGGATTTACCTCCCGTGTTGAGGTCGAGATGCCCATTGGTTCCCATGGGTGTCTTGATGGGCTTGGCGTCCTTCATCCCAAACTTGGTTAGAATGTCTTGAATGTACTTTATTTGGCTAATGAAGGTGCCCTCTTGGAGTTGCTTGACTTGGAATCCTAGAAAATACTTCAACTCCCCCATCATAGACATCTCGAATTTTTGTGTCATGATCCTACTAAACTCTTCACATGTAGATTCGTTAGTAGACCCAAATATGATATCATCAACATAAATTTGGCATACAAACAAATCATTTTTCAAGTGTTTTAGTAAAGAGTGTAGGATCGGCTTTTCCGACTTTGAATCCATTAGCAATAAGAAAATCTCTTAGGCATTCATACCATGCTCTTGGGGCTTGCTTGAGCCCATAAAGCGCCTTAGAGAGTCTATAAACATGGTTAGGATACTCACTATCTTCAAAGCCGGGAGGTTGCTCAACATAGACCTCTTCCTTGATTGGTCCATTGAGGAAGGCACTTTTCACGTCTATTTGATAAAGCTTGAAGCCATGGTAAGTAGCATAGGCAAGTAAAATGTGAATTGACTCAAGCCTAGCTACGGGTGCATAGGTTTCACCGAAATCCAAACCTTCGACTTGTGAATATCCCTTGGCCACAAGTCGGGCTTTGTTCCTTGTCACCACACCATGCTTGTCTTGTTTGTTGCAGAAGACCCACTTGGTTCCTACAATATTTTGGTTAGGACGTGGAACTAAATGCCATACCTCATTCCTCGTGAAGTTGTTGAGCTCCTCTTGCATCGCCATCACCCAATCCGAATCTTGAAGTGCTTCCTCTACCCTATGTGGCTCAATAGAGGAAACAAAAGAGTAATGCTCACAAAAATGTGCAACACGAGATCTAGTGGTTACCCCCTTATGAATGTCACCGAGGATGGTGTTCACGGGGTGATCTCGTTGAATTGCTTGGTGGACTCTTGGGTGTGGCGGCCTTCCAACTTGTTCATCCTCCTTGTCTTGATCATTTGCATCTCCCCCTTGATCATTGCCGTCGTCTTGAGGTGACTCATCTTCTTGATCTTCTTCTTCATCATCTTGAGCCTCATCCTCATCTTGAGTTGGTGGAGATGCTTGCATGGAGTAGGATGGTTGATCTTGTGCTTGAATGGGCTCTACGGATTCCTTAGGACACACATCCCCAATGGACATGTTCCTTAGCGCGACGCACGGAGCCTCTTCATCATCTAATTCATCAAGATCAACTTGCTCTACTTGAGAGCCGTTAGTCTCATCAAACACAATGTTACAAGAAACTTTAACTAGTCCAGTGGACTTGTTAAAGACTCTATATGCCCTTGTGTTTGAATCATATCCTAGTAAAAAGCCTTCTACAGCCTTAGGAGCAAATTTGGACTTTCTACCTCTTTTAACAAGTATAAAGCATTTCCTACCAAAGACTCTAAAATATGAAACATTGGGCTTTTTACCGGTGAGGAGTTCGTAGGATGTCTTCTTGAGGATTCGGTGTAGATACAACCGGTTGATGGCGAAGCAGGCGGTGTTGACCGCCTCGGCCCAAAACCAATCCGAAGTCTTGTACTCATCAAGCATGGTTCTTGCCATGTCCAGTAGAGTTCTATTCTTCCTCTCCACTACACCATTTTGTTGTGGCGTGTAGGGAGAAGAGAACTCATGCTTGATGCCCTCCTCCTCAAGGAAGCCTTCAATTTGTGAATTCTTGAACTCCGTCCCATTATCGCTTCTAATTTTCTTGATCCTCAAGCCGAACTCATTTTGAGCTCGTCTTAAGAATCCCTTTAAAGTCTCTTGGGTTTGAGATTTTTCCTGTAAAAAGAATACCCAAGTGAAGCGAGAATAGTCATCCACAATAACAAGACAGTACTTACTCCCGCCGATGCTTATGTAAGCGATCGGGCCGAATATGTCCATGTGGAGGAGCTCAAATGGTCTGTCAGTTGTCAAGATGTTCTTATGTGGATGATGAGCGCCAACTTGCTTCCCGGCTTGGCATGCGCTATAAATCCTGTCTTTCTCAAAATGAACATTGGTTAGTCCTAAAATGTGCTCTCCCTTTAGAAGCTTATGAAGATTCTTCATCCCAACATGGGCTAGTCGGCGATGCCAGAGCCAACCCATGTTAGTCTTAGCAATTAAGCAAGTGTCGAGTTCAGCTCTATTGAAATCGACTAAGTATAGCTGACCCTCTAACACTCCCTTGAAGGCTACTGAATCATCACTTCTTCTAAAGACAGTAACACCTGTCTGTGAAAAGACAGTTGTAGCCCATTTTACATAATTGAGATACGGAAAGCAAATTGTAATCTATTGAATCGACAAGAAAAACATTGGAAATGGAATGGTCAGGTGATATAGCAATTTTTCCCAAACCTTTGACCAAACCTTGATTTCCATCCCCGAATGTGATAGCTCGTTGGGGATCTTGGTTTTTCTCATAGGAGGAGAACATCTTTCTCTCCCCTGTCATGTGGTTTGTGCACCCCCTATCGATGATCCAACTTGAGCCCCCGGATGCATAAACCAAAAAACAAATTTAGTTCTTGTTTTTAGGTACCCAAACAGTTTTGGGTCCTTTGACATTAGAGACAAGAACTTTGGGTACCCAAACACAAGTCTTTGCTCCCTTTTGTTTGTCCCCAACATACTTGTCGACTACTTTGCCGGATTTGTTAGTCAAAACATAAGATGCATCAAAAGTTTTAAATGAAATGCTAGGTTCATTTGATGCACTAGGAGTTTTCTTTTTAGGCAATTTTGCACGAGTTGATTGCCTAGAGCTAGATGTCTCACCCTTATACATAAAAGCATGATTAGGGCCAGAGTGAGACTTCCTAGAATGAATTCTCCTAATTTTGTGCTCGGGATAACCGGTAGGGTACAAAATGTAACCCTCGTTATCCTGAGGCATGGGAGCATTGCCCTTAACAAAGTTAGATAATTTTTTAGGAGGGGCATTAAGTTTGACATTGTCTCCCCTTTGGAAGCCAATGCCATCCTTGATGCCAGGGCGTCTCCCACTATAAAGCATACTACGAGCAAATTTAAATTTTTCATTTTCTAGTTCATGCTCGGCAATTTTAGCATCTAATTTTGCTATATGATCATTTTGTTGTTTAATTAAAATCATGTGATCATGAATAGCATCAATGTCAATATCTCTACATCTAGTGCAAATAGAAACATGCTCAATAGTGAATGTAGAGGGTTTGCAAGTTTTTAGTTCAACAATCTTAGCATGTAGAATATCATTTTCACTTCTAAGATCGGAAATGGAAGCATTGCAAACATCTAAGTCTTTAGCCTTAGCAATCAATTTTTCATTTTCAAATCTAAGGCTAGCAAGAGAGGCATTTAATTTTTCAATCTTAGCAATAGAAATAGCATGATCATTTCTAAGATTGGCATATGTATCATCACAAACATTTGAATCAACCTTAGCAATTAGTCTAGTATTTTCATTTCTAAGGTTGGCAATCAAATCATGACAAGTGCTTAGCTCACTAGCTAATTTTTCACATTTTTCCATTTTTAGAGCATAAGCATTCTTAACCTTAACATGTTTCTTATTTTCCTTAATTAGGAAGTCCTCTTGGCTATCCAAGAGTTCATCCTTATCATGAATAGTGCTAATCAATTCATTTAACTTTTCTTTTTGTTCCATGTTAAGGTTGGCAAAAAGAGTAAACAAATTATCCTCCTCATTACTAGAATTGTCTTCACCACTAGAGGATGCATATTTAGTGGAGGATTTAGATTTAACCTTCTTCCTTTTGCCGTCCTTTGCCATGAGGCACTTGTGGCCGATGTTGGGGAAAAGAAGTCCCTTGTTGACGGCGATGTTGGCGGCATCCTCGTCGGAGGAGGAGTCGGTGGAGCTCTCGTCGGAGTCCCACTCCCGGCAAACATGGGCATCGCCGCCCTTCTTCTTGTGGTATCTCTTCTTCTCCTTTCTTCTCCCCTTCTTGTCGTCGTCGCTGTCACTGTCACCAGAAATAGGACATTTTGCTATAAGGTGACCGGGCTTACCACACTTGTAGCAAACCTTCTTGGAGCGGGGCTTGTAGTCCTTACCCCTCCTTTGCTTGAGGATTTGTCGAAAGCTTTTGATGATTAAAGCCATCTCCTCATTGTCGAGCTTTGAGGCATCGATGGGGAGCCTACTTGGTGTAGACTCTTCCTTCTTCTCCTCCGTTGCCTTGAATGCGACGGGTTGTGCCTCGGGCGTGGACGAGGTGCCTTGCTCGATGATTTTCTTTGAGCCTTTAATCATTAGCTCAAAGATCACAAATTTTCCTATAACCTCCTCGGGAGACATTAGCTTGTATCTAGGATCACCTCAAATTAATTGAACTTATGTAGGGTTAAGAAAAATGAGGGATCTAAGAATAACCTTGACCATCTCATGGTCATCCCATTTTGTGCTCCCGAGGTTGCGCACTTGGTTCACCAAGGTCTTCAAGCGGTTGTACATAGCTTGCGGATCCTCCCCTTGGTGAAGCATGAAGCGACCGAGCTCCCCCTCGATCGTCTCCCTCTTGGTGATCTTTGTCACCTCGTCTCCTGTTGGGACTGTCTCTCGACAGCAAGGAGATCCAACACGGGTGAATGGTGATGGCAACAGGGCACTCGCGCGTGATGGCAAAAGCTCTGTTAATCTGGCCTCTCACGGGCACTGTGCGGGGGTATTTATAGGTATCCAAGTGCACGGCGCCTTGTGTTAAGGACGCATGTGCCCTCAGGTACCTAGTTTATCCCCAGAATATTCCCATAAAGCGGGGTTACAAGCTGTAATTACAAGTACACCTTTACAAATTAGGCCCGTAACACAAACGCGGCCACGCAGGGCCCGTTACAATGGGCCTGATCTCATGTGGGCCTCGGAGCTGACCGAGGCCGCGCCGTGGGGAGGCGTTGCCGCAGGCCTTCGTCTGGTGCCGAATCGAGCGAAGGGTCTCCATGTTGTCTCTGGTGCCGATGAAGTGAAGGGTGTCCCTGCCTGCTTTGTCTGTCAGGGCAGGGGCTAAGCGGTGGAGACTTCGGGCGAAGGGTGGCGTTTCTGCCTTCGCTCTAACATTTGCCCTCCGAGGGACCAGTTCGACAAAGTCACCTGGTGCCGAAGACGTCGCTAGATGGCGGAGACGCTGCCCTCGCTCGAAGTGGTTCCGCGGGGGTTTTTGATGTGACCGTTGATGGACATCGTACTGTTGGAGTGCGGGTTTTCCGAAGCGTCGCGTCCTGTGGGATTGCGGGTTTCCCGAGGAGCCGCGCCCTGCCTACAAAGGGGGGCGGGGGACGGCGCTGTTTGCACTTTGCCTTCCGCGCTCCGTGAAAACCCTAGCCGCCCGCCGTCTTTCTGCTCTTCTTCTACTGCTCCCATTGCTCGTCGGAGATCTGGCTCGAGTGAAGCAAACCGCCCGCCGCCGCCGATGGTACGTAGCAATGCCATCCTCTTCTTCTTCCGCCGATGCCACGCCGCCGGCCGCCGCCTCGTCTGAGGAGACGTTGAGTAGCGTGATGGTGGAGGAGCTGCGCGCCGGCGACTCTGTTGATTTTGGTGTGTCACGGATGACGTCGGCCCGCGTCGAAGAGATGCAGCGCTTGGGCTACTTTGGCGGCGGAGTCGCTCGTGCTCCGGGGACGGAGGAAGTCCCCGAGCCGGAGGGTGAGTTGGTTGTTTTCGAGGCGTTCTTCGTCGCCGGTCTCCGTTTGCCTGCGCACCGGTTTGTTGGCGAAGTCCTGCGTAGATTCAACGTTCAAATTCATCAGCTGACACCGAACGCCGTGGTGGCGCTGGCGAAGTATGTCTGGGCGACGACTTCGTACGGCGGACAGCCGTCGGTTGAAGTTTTTGCGAAGAATTACTGCTTGCATTGGCAGAAGAGGGTGATTGAGGACGGAGTTGCCCAGTTTGGGTCGTGTACATTCACGCCGAAGACCGGCAAGACCACAATGCCAGTAGTGGAGTTGGTTCCGTGCGCCCGCAACAAGTGGGGCAATTGGAATGAATTTTGGTTTTACGTTGCTGAGGCTACTGTCGAAGGCCATGAAGGACTCCCCGTGTCTGAGATGTGCTCTCACTATTACTCTGCGTATCCGCCTTTTGAAGTGGCAGAAGAGGATGCAGACGAAGGGGCCCTTCGGTGTGCCGCCGGCCAGAGCAGTGGTCGTGATTTAGTTGAAGAGTTTGTGGCGTGCGGGGTCTGGCCCTTGGCGCACGGCTGGACGCTGGGCGAAGTGTGCCCTCGTCAGATGCCTTTTCACGGAGGAAGGGTGGTGCGAAGTCCTGCCTTTGCACTGAATTTGCGAAATCGTGACCCGGCCGCCTTTGTGCGCGATGCGGAGGACTTGGCGGTGCGACTCGTGGGGCGGTACGTGGCGAGGACGGAAGGCCAGCGCAGCTTTGATATTCGCGGGTCAAATGAACGTTTGAACAGGGTCTTCGAATTAAATCAGTTGCCATACGACGGCTACCCTGGTCAAGACGAAGCGGACCGCCGTGGGAAGAAGCCGGCGGTGGAGACTGGAGGCGACCCTGCGCTGGCGGCCGCCCCCCCCCCCCCCCTCAAAAAAGAGAAAATTAGGTACTGCGATGGGAGGAATTGGGGTGTCTGATAGTTTTGCTAGAGAGTTAATGAGGACGTGTGCGGCCCCGGGGGAGAGGATGTCTTCGCCCGAGCTCCGGGAGTCCTCGGCTCGAATGCTGAGGGTTACCGGTGGCTGCTGGCCTAGAAATGTTCCTGTCCCCTGCGAGGCTGAGGAAGACTGTTTTACGTCTCGTATGGCTCGTCAGTGGAGAGTTTTTCCTTACGGGCGAAATATCGGTGCTGTTGTGTGGGCAGTGATGGACAAGGATCGCCAAGGGGCGGCGCAAAAACGCCAGGCGACCGTCAGGATTCATGAAGCCCGGCCGAAAAGGCAGCGGGGAGCGGCGAAGGCTGCGGCCTCCAGCGGAGGCAAACCGCCGCTGGCGGCGAAGGCGGGCGCCTCTGCACCTAGCAAGGCGCCGGAGACAACGGCGGGCGCCGGGGTCTCCAAACTGACGAAGGTGGTGCCGCCGGCCAGCGGAGTGGCGGAGGCTGCGAAGGCGGCCAGAACGTTGCCGCCGCCGGGCAAGCGCGTTGCCGACTTCGGCACCGATATCAGTGTGGACGATTATCTTGGGGGTAAGCCACCCGGCCGCCTTTTTTTTTTACACTCGTTGACGCGTTGCAGGGTCGGACGAAGGCCGGCCTGCTGCGGTTGTGCCTGCCGCGGCAATTGCGACGGCTGCGCTGTCGTCGAAGGCGAGGGGCGGGGCCCTTGGCGCCGGAGGCGAGGTGTCGGCCCTCGCGTTGGTCAGAGACGAGGCTGGCGCGGCGACCCGCCGGCTGAAAGGAGTGACGGAGGCGCTGAGTCAGGCGACGGAGGCGCTGAGTCAGGTCCGCCGAGCTCTTTTTTTTTCTTTTTTTTTCTTTTTCGGCCATGGCCTTACGTGTGCTCTGCAGGTGGCTGACTTCACCAGCCGTACTGCGTCGGGGGCGCTTACGGCAGCCTTATCTGCCGAAGTCGAGAGACTTCGGACGCAACATGCTGACGCTGTCCGTGAGAAGTCGGCCTCCGACAGCAAGTGTCGTAAACTGGCGGACAAGGTGGCCGCCCTGGAGGGGGAAAAGGCTGACCTCCGGCGCCAGCTGGCGGGGGAGAGGAGGGAGGCCAACGAGGCCATCGCCAAGGAGCAGGCCGCGCAGGCGGAGGCTATGTAACACCCGGATTTTAGGGATCCAAAACCCGGGGTTAAAACACCAGGTATGCTGGGACCAAGTCTCATACATATGATGTATAGTGGCACAGGATCGAATGTCACATCTTTACTATATAACAGGAGTTCTATACAAAATAAATAATTACATTATAAGGAGACAACGGTCCAGCAACCCAAAGTTGACTGGGAGACGACGACCTAGACCTCTCACGAACTCATCACAGCATCCTCCATGAGCATCATCCTGTAGTACCTGTTCTTGACCTGTGGTGTATGTGAGACAGCAAGAGTGAGCTCACATACGTTCATCGCTCAACAAGTTGTGGGGAATAATGTGCATGATCTCGCCAAAGATGGGAGCTCATGTGAAGTGTAAGGCTTACCAAAGAAGATGGTTAGAGCTGAGCATTGCTTTTAAAGTTGGTCAAAATTTTATTAGCAGTTACTAAGTATAAGTAAATACCAAACCCAATTAAGTAATGGAACAAAAGTAACAACAACATCACCTGCAATGCAATGCATATGACAAATTGAATTTAGTTCCATAAATTAATCATGTGAGTGTCCGAGCTGCTCATGACCGTGAGCACGGCTAGTATACCAGTTTTACACTCTGCAGAGGTTGCGCATCTTTACCCACAAGTCGTGTATCCCATGTCGCCAGGGTTTGCAAAGCCCTTAGACACTACCGAGGTGAATGGCTAGGGATCCACTACGAGGCCTTTACAAAGTTCCACTAGCTTCCGAAAACCCGCTACAGTTTATAGGAAGATCCAGTGCAGGAATCCCTTGCAGGACCGCCATCGCAGCAAAATCCTCCCGAGGGCCTCCCTACACTGACCTCTCCCCTACTGCCCTTGCCCCTTTCGGGTAAGGTAGTCTTCCACTAGCTTTCCTAATTAATCAGCCAAGGGCGTCCCATTCCACCCTCGTGGTAGCACTGTTTTCCCGGGTGGTTCTCCATGTTCCAATTAACATAATGATCTTAACATGAACCATAAATAACAACTGATAACAAAAGTATAATCATGAATGGTGTATCTCCATACCCAAAACCACATATAGCACTAGCAAGTACTACCCAGAAAGTTCAGTGGTAAACAAGGTATAAAGATAGACAAACTAGGGTAACCTATTGGGTCCCATCAAAATTAACCTATGCAGATCATTATGATTAATTAGAACATGAGTAGGTGAAAAGAAGTGATCAAGGGCACAACTTGCCTGGGCCTTGAGATTCCAGGTACTAGGATGATCTTCAGATGACTCGTGACCTCACTGCTAGTCGTAGCAATACAAACAAACAGTGTATAGGCAAAATTAACATTACACCAAACATATATGCAAAATACATATCAATAATCTACATATTAAAATAAGATCACAGGAAAAAGAATTATTAATTTTGGAGTTATAGATTTTAAGTTATGGATTTTCAAAGGTTTTATGTGAATAAAATATGATTAAATGATAAATAAATTTTCTGACAGAGTTCATGTCAAAACAGTGATTCAAAATGGTAGAGAATATTATTACAAAATTTTAGGAATTGGAATGACTCAATTTGGAGCTAAAATGAATTAGTTATGAATTAATTAAGTTTCTGAATTTATTTTAATACTAAAAATCATTTTCTAAATCATTTTCTATGATTTTCCTATTTACTGGACTGGGCCTCAATTATAAGAAAGGTCAGGGGGCTCGGCGCAAGAATTCCCAGACACAGGGAACAGGATCCCTGGACGGCGGGTTGATTCCAGTGTTTGTCAGGGTCTCTTTAACAAAAATGCATGACGAAGGGGTATGGGTGATTCTAGACCGTTGGATCAGACGCGGGCGAACCAGATTAACCCCGCGCTGCTGTGAATCGGTACGCATCCAGGATCGCAGGATCTGAGATCGACGGCTACAACTTAATGAAACACGATCTGTTCTACACCGTAGGATACTGATCCGACGGCACGGATCCAATCGCCTGAAACGGTACTCCCTAACCTAATCTCCACCGTCCATCAACAGATCGACGGCGGCCGATCCTTCTTCTCCCCCTCCCCAAACGCGGCAGCGCCGCCCGCACTCGCGGCGGCCGTCACCGGCGAGTTACTCAATCCGTCGCCCGAACGCCACAATTCCAAAATTGATCGGTGCTAAACCTAGAGGGGGTGATGGCGAACTCGATGAAGGTCTTCTTACCGCGTATGGTGTTGCAGTGAAGCCGGGCCACGGTGAATGGCGGCCGAGCGGCGGAGACGCCACACCGGCGAGCAATTCCTTGCGTCACGGTGGTGTCCAACCCGAATTGGAGGCGCAAACAGCTTGCACAAGCGAAGACGATTCTCCACGGCCCGACTTTGAGAGCGGAGACCCCCCAGCGGCGGCAATCCTCGACGGCGGCCCTCCCTGACTCTCCTTCTCGGTGTTGCGTTTCTGGGTTAGGCTAGAGGCGCACGTTTATATACCGGGGCGGCGAAGTCCGAGCTTGGTCAACCCGGTCCCGAGGTCCGTGCCCGTCGGCGGAAATCACGCGCGCGCGTAGGTAGTTGCGCCAGCTCCGCGGTTTGTTCTAACAGGGTCCGCGCGAGGGGTAAGGGATGGTTCTGACGACCCGGGCCCACGCATCAGAGACAGAGAGCGCGGCAAGTGAGAGGATGACGCGCGGGCCCCGCGACGTCAGCGAGATGTTTCCCCCCCCCCCCCCCCCCCCCCCCCGCGTGCGCGCGTTGCGTTCTCCTGGGCCGCGCGGAGGTGAGGCGGAGACGGGCCGAGCGACGCGGTAAAGGAAGTTGGGCCGAGACATGAAATTCGGCCCAGGCGCAGGTTTTTCTTTATCTTTTTCTTTTCTGTTTTAGTTTTGCAATTCCTTCCAAATTTCAAACTTTGGTTTTGAAATTCAAATCTGTTGATAAGTTTCACACACAAATTAAGTGCACAAATAAGAGTGTCCTTATGAAAAGTATGTATCCATTCTTGTTTCTTTATAGTATATTGTTTCCCTTTTCTTCCCTTTTCCTTATCTATTTTCAAATTCTAGATTTCAAAGTAGTTTTAAATTCCCAATTTCATTATTATGTTTTATTATTATTATAAATGCACATACAATTAAAACTCCATCATGAGTGCCAATTATGGTCCTATTTATTATTTTATTCACTTAAGCAAATGCTTTTAAATAGGGAGATGAGTCTTCCAATGTTATGAGAGTTCTAAAAAGAAAAATTCTAATGCAAGACTTTTGAAAATTTTTACTATATTCTCAAAATGAGATTTAGGCTGTTACAAATCCTACCCCCCTTAAAAATAATCTCGCCCTCGAGATTTGTAAGAAAGAGGATATAGGAAGAGTGATTTGAAATCTAGCTTTTAGTTTCTAATTAGTTCAAAATCAGGAGTCTCTCTTTTTATTATTAATAAGTGATAGGAGAGCATGGGTAATATATGTATGTCCACTTTATTATGTAGGATAGAAGATGTCTTTAGGATATATATAGGTTTGGGTAAGAAAGAGCAGGATAAGAAAAGACTTCATCCAAGATTGTGGATCTTGACTCATCTTGGTGACCTCACTTGATCCTTGAAGACTTGAGTTGGTGCTCATCCTTCCTTGATGAAGTTGATCATCTTCTTCGGTCTTGTCTCAGTAATTAGGAGTTAGTGTATGTTATTGGGTGGGGAATATAGGTATGGATGAGATAGACTACATGATGTAGGTTACAAGTTTGTTTTAGGTAGGGGTTGATAGACTATGCAATCCATCATTACTCTATTGGTTGGGTTGTTATGTAACTTTATATAGGTCAAGTTGTTGGGTATGGCCAAGTTGATATAAGTCTCTAAATTAGGTTTAAGTAATTTAGGAGTATGGCCCTATCTTTTGTATCTGCATTAAGTAACTCAATTTAGCTTAGATCATATTGGATTAGATAGAGTTCAGATTAGGTTGGTATGACTAGATTAAACTAGTTAAGATTAGCTAGATTCACCAGGGTAGGATATATTTTATCAGGATATGTTAAAAATCTCTGTTAGGTTAAAACAGAGGGGTTATGCAACTATCAGATGGGTAAGGTAGTTGCATATAGCCAAGTTGATCTGTCATTCTTAATTTAGTGCAGGGTGAACTAAGTTAAATCCTGTTCTATGGGGGTAGAGTATAAACTATTTCATCAGTATTATCTAACATGTTTGATAAGTCACTTTAGATTTGATCAGATCCAGGTTAGATTGGTGTGACTTGTTTGACTAGATAAGATCTAATTAATTTGCATTAGATCATGGTTGTTAAACTAGGGTGGATAAGTATGCTTATTAGGATAAGACAGATCCATAAAGGTAAGATTGAATTTTCTGAGGCCAGTTAGATCTACTAGGATAAGGATAAAATCTTTTCAAGATAGGATGAGTATCTTTTAAGATGAGATGGATCTATTAAGATAAGGGAGAATCCTTTTAAGATAAGAGGAATTGGTTAGAATGAGATCTTTTAGGATAAGATAAATTTCTTAAGCTAGATAGGTTCCAATGGGGATAATCTAGGCTGTCTAGTTATTTTATAAATATATGTTTACACCTATGTGTATATGCAGATGCAATTGTGAACATTACCCCACAACCCATCACACTCAATCAAAGATCCAAATCAGACAAGTATCATAAGAACAAACATTCAAGTGCATAGATACTCATAAAATAGTTTTGTTTTTGTTCCTAGGATTAGGTCTCCTATTCCTAAAGGTCACTTCAGTCACAGGATTTCAACGTGTGAAATCCACATTTGTCTTTAGAATGAAAAGATAAGAATAATCAGAGTAAGCGGAAATAGATGAGAAAAGATTAAGGTAAGTTTAGAAATGATCAGAGTAGCAAAGGTAAGTAGATATTGGTTGTCCAGTTCTATCTAGGTTTCGTCCTACAGTCAACATCGCTCTGATACCACTTCTGTAACACCCGGATTTTAGGGATCCAAAACCCGGGGTTAAAACACCAGGTATGCTGGGACCAAGTCTCATACATATGATGTATAGTGGCACAGGATCGAATGTCACATCTTTACTATATAACAGGAGTTCTATACAAAATAAATAATTACATTATAAGGAGACAACGGTCCAGCAACCCAAAGTTGACTGGGAGACGACGACCTAGACCTCTCACGAACTCATCACAGCATCCTCCATGAGCATCATCCTGTAGTACCTGTTCTTGACCTGTGGTGTATGTGAGACAGCAAGAGTGAGCTCACATACGTTCATCGCTCAACAAGTTGTGGGGAATAATGTGCATGATCTCGCCAAAGATGGGAGCTCATGTGAAGTGTAAGGCTTACCAAAGAAGATGGTTAGAGCTGAGCATTGCTTTTAAAGTTGGTCAAAATTTTATTAGCAGTTACTAAGTATAAGTAAATACCAAACCCAATTAAGTAATGGAACAAAAGTAACAACAACATCACCTGCAATGCAATGCATATGACAAATTGAATTTAGTTCCATAAATTAATCATGTGAGTGTCCGAGCTGCTCATGACCGTGAGCACGGCTAGTATACCAGTTTTACACTCTGCAGAGGTTGCGCATCTTTACCCACAAGTCGTGTATCCCATGTCGCCAGGGTTTGCAAAGCCCTTAGACACTACCGAGGTGAATGGCTAGGGATCCACTACGAGGCCTTTACAAAGTTCCACTAGCTTCCGAAAACCCGCTACAGTTTATAGGAAGATCCAGTGCAGGAATCCCTTGCAGGACCGCCATCGCAGCAAAATCCTCCCGAGGGCCTCCCTACACTGACCTCTCCCCTACTGCCCTTGCCCCTTTCGGGTAAGGTAGTCTTCCACTAGCTTTCCTAATTAATCAGCCAAGGGCGTCCCATTCCACCCTCGTGGTAGCACTGTTTTCCCGGGTGGTTCTCCATGTTCCAATTAACATAATGATCTTAACATGAACCATAAATAACAACTGATAACAAAAGTATAATCATGAATGGTGTATCTCCATACCCAAAACCACATATAGCACTAGCAAGTACTACCCAGAAAGTTCAGTGGTAAACAAGGTATAAAGATAGACAAACTAGGGTAACCTATTGGGTCCCATCAAAATTAACCTATGCAGATCATTATGATTAATTAGAACATGAGTAGGTGAAAAGAAGTGATCAAGGGCACAACTTGCCTGGGCCTTGAGATTCCAGGTACTAGGATGATCTTCAGATGACTCGTGACCTCACTGCTAGTCGTAGCAATACAAACAAACAGTGTATAGGCAAAATTAACATTACACCAAACATATATGCAAAATACATATCAATAATCTACATATTAAAATAAGATCACAGGAAAAAGAATTATTAATTTTGGAGTTATAGATTTTAAGTTATGGATTTTCAAAGGTTTTATGTGAATAAAATATGATTAAATGATAAATAAATTTTCTGACAGAGTTCATGTCAAAACAGTGATTCAAAATGGTAGAGAATATTATTACAAAATTTTAGGAATTGGAATGACTCAATTTGGAGCTAAAATGAATTAGTTATGAATTAATTAAGTTTCTGAATTTATTTTAATACTAAAAATCATTTTCTAAATCATTTTCTATGATTTTCCTATTTACTGGACTGGGCCTCAATTATAAGAAAGGTCAGGGGGCTCGGCGCAAGAATTCCCAGACACAGGGAACAGGATCCCTGGACGGCGGGTTGATTCCAGTGTTTGTCAGGGTCTCTTTAACAAAAATGCATGACGAAGGGGTATGGGTGATTCTAGACCGTTGGATCAGACGCGGGTGAACCAGATTAACCCCGCGCTGCTGTGAATCGGTACGCATCCAGGATCGCAGGATCTGAGATCGACGGCTACAACTTAATGAAACACGATCTGTTCTACACCGTAGGATACTGATCCGACGGCACGGATCCAATCGCCTGAAACGGTACTCCCTAACCTAATCTCCACCGTCCATCAACAGATCGACGGCGGCCGATCCTTCTTCTCCCCCTCCCCAAACGCGGCAGCGCCGCCCGCACTCGCGGCGGCCGTCACCGGCGAGTTACTCAATCCGTCGCCCGAACGCCACAATTCCAAAATTGATCGGTGCTAAACCTAGAGGGGGTGATGGCGAACTCGATGAAGGTCTTCTTACCGCGTATGGTGTTGCAGTGAAGCCGGGCCACGGTGAATGGCGGCCGAGCGGCGGAGACGCCACACCGGCGAGCAATTCCTTGCGTCACGGTGGTGTCCAACCCGAATTGGAGGCGCAAACAGCTTGCACAAGCGAAGACGATTCTCCACGGCCCGACTTTGAGAGCGGAGACCCCCCAGCGGCGGCAATCCTCGACGGCGGCCCTCCCTGACTCTCCTTCTCGGTGTTGCGTTTCTGGGTTAGGCTAGAGGCGCACGTTTATATACCGGGGCGGCGAAGTCCGAGCTTGGTCAACCCGGTCCCGAGGTCCGTGCCCGTCGGCGGAAATCACGCGCGCGCGTAGGTAGTTGCGCCAGCTCCGCGGTTTGTTCTAACAGGGTCCGCGCGAGGGGTAAGGGATGGTTCTGACGACCCGGGCCCACGCATCAGAGACAGAGAGCGCGGCAAGTGAGAGGATGACGCGCGGGCCCCGCGACGTCAGCGAGATGTTTCCCCCCCCCCCCCCCCCCCCCCCCCCCGCGTGCGCGCGTTGCGTTCTCCTGGGCCGCGCGGAGGTGAGGCGGAGACGGGCCGAGCGACGCGGTAAAGGAAGTTGGGCCGAGACATGAAATTCGGCCCAGGCGCAGGTTTTTCTTTATCTTTTTCTTTTCTGTTTTAGTTTTGCAATTCCTTCCAAATTTCAAACTTTGGTTTTGAAATTCAAATCTGTTGATAAGTTTCACACACAAATTAAGTGCACAAATAAGAGTGTCCTTATGAAAAGTATGTATCCATTCTTGTTTCTTTATAGTATATTGTTTCCCTTTTCTTCCCTTTTCCTTATCTATTTTCAAATTCTAGATTTCAAAGTAGTTTTAAATTCCCAATTTCATTATTATGTTTTATTATTATTATAAATGCACATACAATTAAAACTCCATCATGAGTGCCAATTATGGTCCTATTTATTATTTTATTCACTTAAGCAAATGCTTTTAAATAGGGAGATGAGTCTTCCAATGTTATGAGAGTTCTAAAAAGAAAAATTCTAATGCAAGACTTTTGAAAATTTTTACTATATTCTCAAAATGAGATTTAGGCTGTTACAGGCTAGGCTGGCACGGGCGGAAGCCAATCTTGCCAAGGATCTCGCCGAAGACCTGCGGGGGCGGCTCACCGCTCTGGAGAGCCGCGCGAAGGGGGCCGAAGCCGCGGTGCGAGCGGAGGCCGAACGGACGCGCACACAGCTTATGGCTACATATCGCGAGCTGGGTGCGCGGACCGGTGACTTCGTGGTGCCGGAGCGAGAGGCCGGGCTTCGCTGTTTGGAATGGGTGCAAGAGGAGCTGCGGGAGCTCTCCACCGTCCTGGGGGGATTAATGTCGTTCGCCTCCCTGGTCACCTGCGAGGGGGCAATGAACGCACTCTCTCGCGAAGGGTGCCGGCACTATGAGGCCTTCGACCAGGCAGATGAAGACTTTGGGCGAGATATCTATAAGGTCGAAGACCCCGTGGTGAAGGAGTCCGCCGGTGCCCTCTATGACCGGATGTGGGGTCTGTATGGTGGTGATGTGGTCAGGGAGCGGGCCGAGGCTGCGAGGGCTCAGGTAACGTTGTCGTTTGTTCGGCGTTTGCTGAATGTGGTTTGTGCGTGTGTTTGCTGACTTTTTGTATGTTTTGTTTTAGGCGGAGCGAGGCGAGCGGGTGGACGACTTCGGAGCACTGAACGACGCCCTGCCTGACCCGGAGCCGACCACGGAAGACGCACCAGGCGCCCCCACATCTGCTGCGACAGTGGAAGACCTGCCCCTGAAGGTGGCCGAAGGCGCTCCCGATGCCCTCGCAGCAGCTGCGCCGACCGTCGAAGATCCGGCGGCGGAGGCGGTGGAAACAATGGCGGAAGTGGCAGCGGAGCCAACGGCGGAGGCCCCCGCAGCGTCAGGGCCCTCGCAGGTGGCGTAGTGGTTGTTTAGGGTTAGGGAATTTTGGATGTTGTATTGAACTTTGGTTGCTGCGCAGGTTCAAGATTTTGGGCCTGCGCACGCAACCACTGCTACTGAGTTTTTGGCGGCCTCGACCACGGAAGGTGGTAGTCAATATAGTGGGTCTGCATCTGAGTTTTTTGACTTTGCTGACTCCGGGAGCTCGGTTGAGTGGACTGAGGAGTCGTCGGAAGAGAATTTGGATTATTTTGCGGCCTTGGACGTGGCTGCGGCGGAGGCCTCGCCACACGCCGCGGACGCGTCGGACACGCCAGGCCCTAGCACCGGGCGCCGGCGACGAAGGGCGGTTGCAAAACGTAGGGTTAACGCGGAGGAGCGGGCTCTGCTTCGTGTGAGTGGGGCTGGTCGGCAGGAACTGTTGTCCCTGCCGACCGCCGAGGGTGTAGGTGAAGGGGAATTGCGAAGGCTTTTTGCGGGTGAGGAGCTCAGGATAATGTTATTTAATTATAGGGAGATGAGAATTATTCCTAAGGTTGAGCCGATGTAGAGTGTGGGGCCCTCGCTTGTGTACGTCGAGGTTTGTATGGTGGAATTGTGTGCCCTCGCGTGCATGTGTGTGTGCGAAGGCGTTTTGTACTTACTAATTTGTTTTGCTGCGCTGTGTTGGCTTGATTACAGTTGGTCTTGGTGTGGATGGTTTGATGTTGTCGTTTCGGCCGTTGTTGTGCTAGTCCAGGTGTACCCTTAGGTGTCTTCTGCACAGATAGTCTTCGGTTTTTTCGCACTTGTGGTGCTGATCCGGCTGCACTTTTAAGCGACTTCTGCACGGATAGCCTTCGCGATAGACTCAGATTTTTTCCGCACTTGTTGTGCTAATCCGGCTGCACCCTTAGGCGACTTCTGCGCGGATAGTCTTCGCGATAGACTTGGATTTTTTTTTCGCACTTGTTGTGCTAATCCGGCTGCACCCTTAGGCGACTTTTGCGCGGATAGTCTTCGCGATAGACTTAGATTTTTTTTTCGCACTTGTTGTGCTAATCCGGCTGCACCCTTAGGCGACTTTTGCGCGGATAGTCTTCGCGATAGACTTAGATTTTTTTTCGCACTTGTTGTGCTAATCCGGCTGCACCCTTAGGCGACTTTTGCGCGGATAGTCTTCGCGATAGACTTAGATTTTTTTTTCGCACTTGTTGTGCTAATCCGGCTGCACCCTTAGGCGACTTTTGCGCGGATAGTCTTCGCGATAGACTTGGATTTTTTTTTCGCACTTGTTGTGCTAATCCGGCTGCACCCTTAGGCGACTTTTGCGCGGATAGTCTTCGCGATAGACTTAGATTTTTTTTCGCACTTGTTGTGCTAATCCGGCTGCACGCTTAGGCGACTTTTGCGCGGATAGTCTTCGCGATAGACTTAGATTTTTTTTTCGCACTTGTTGTGCTAATCTGGCTGCACCCTTAGGCGACTTTTGCGCGGATAGTCTTCGCGATAGACTTAGATTTTTTTTCCGCACTTGCTGTGCTAATCCGGCTGCACCCTTAGGCGACTTTTGCGCGGATAGTCTTCGCGATAGACTTGGATTTTTTTTTCGCACTTGTTGTGCTAATCCGGCTGCACCCTTAGGCGACTTTTGCGCGGATTTGTCGCACGCGAGGGTAGCTGGCGCTTAGCCTCGCGGTGACCTCGTGGTGGTCGAATGTCGAAGACCGTCATCGCGGTCTTTTTCGACGCATGTCTTTTTGCGGGAGATTTTTTACGCATATATTACATGGCTCCTTGCGGAGGCCGAGGATGACTGCTTCGTACTCTGCTATATCATTTGTGCATCTGTCGGAGTCGAGATTGAAGCTGAGTCGTGCTGCATATCTGTGCTTGACCCCGACTGGTGAGGTTATGAATGCGGCGACGCCTGCCCCCGCATGGCACCATGCGCCGTCACAGTGGATCGTCCAGACCTTCTCTGTGGCCGGGTCCGGCTGTGTTACTGGCCCGGTCCAGTCGACGACGAAGTCTGCCAGGACTTGCGATTTGATGGCTGTCCTGGGCTCGAAGCTGATGTGGTAGCCGGAGAGTTCGGCTGCCCACTTGGCGATCCTCACCGATGCCTCCGGGTTTCTAAACAGTTCGCCGAGCCCCCTGTCTGAGGTGACGCGGACCTTGAATGCTTCAAAGTAATGGCGCAGCTTGCGCGAGGACATAACGACTGCGTAGGCGATCTTCTCCAGCTCTGTCATGTTGCATTTGGACGGTGTCAGGACCTCGGAGACATAATAAACAGGGCACTGTCTGACAGCGCCTTCGACTGTCTGCTCCTGCACTAGTGCCGCGCTGACCGCGTGCGGCGAAGCCGCGACATAGAGCAATAAGGGGAGCGAGGAGTCGGGGCTCGTGAGGGTGGCCAGCTTCGTTAAGTACTGTTTTAATGAGGCGAAGGCCGCTGCTTGCTCCGGCCCCCAAGCGAAGTCTTTTGCGCCGCGGAGAGTTTTGAGGAAAGGAAGACTTCGCTCGGCCGACCTGGAAATGAATCTGTTGAGAGCGGCCAATCTGCCTGTCAGACGCTGGACATCCCTGGTGGACTGCGGAGGCGACATGTCGATGATGGCCTGGATCTTGGTTGGGTTGGCCTCGATGCCGCGGTGCGACACCAGGTAGCCCAAATGCTACCTGAGCCTTGTCGTGCTGATAGTGACGGTCTGCTTGGGCGTGGCCTGATCGAGGGGGACAGTCCTGGTCCCATCCTGACTCTGCAACTGAGCCTTGTCGTGCTGCTTGTCAGTTGGGCTGGCGGGCGCAGGGACCTCGCACTGTGTCGTGAGACAGTGCACGTTCCTCTGACCCGGCACGAAGTCTCGCTCTATGTTGCGCGCTGTCTGCTGGTTACCGAAGACTGTAATTACGCCTAGCGGGCCTGGTATCTTCATGCACAAATACAGTCCGTGGATGGCAGCTTCAAACTTATTGATGGAGCCCCGGCCCATGATGGCGTTGTATGGATATACCATATCCACAATGTCAAAAGTTACCTGCTCACTTCGGGCATTGGGTGCTACACCGAAGGAGAGGGGCAATTCTATTTTGCCGACGGGGAAGGTGCCCTTGCCGCCGAAGCCATACAACGGGTTGTCCGAAGGCTTAAGCAGGCTGTGGCTGATGCCCATGCGATCGAAGGCGTGGAGGAAGATGATGTCTGCCTGGCTGCCGTTGTCAACGAGGACCTTGTGTAGGTCCCAGCCTGCCACGCTGCAATTGATGACCATGGCATCGCAGTGGGGGGCGCTGCGCAAGTCGACGTCCCGTGCGTCGAAGGTGAGCGGTACGTGGGACCACTTCGTCTGTACAACTGGACCCGTGACGGCGACATGGTTTATGCTGCGGTAGTGGTCCCGCTTCTGCCGCTTGGTGTCGAAGTCGGTGCTGGACCCCCCAGTTATCATATGGATGACTCCGCGATAAGGTTGATCGGCGAAGTCCTCCTGCTTTGGGGCGTGGGGGATGTTTTGTTGTTGCTGGTGTGGTGGTGGAGGCGGAGGATGTACGATTTGTACTTCCTGATGATGTTGGTAAGCGTGGTGCGGTGGATGCGGGGCGGGAGCGTGGATATATGGTGGAGGGGGTGGCTGGTAGTTATGCGCGACAATTCTGGGGTTGTCGGCTGGCTGCGCCCTTGCCATTCTGTCTCTGGTGGCCTTCACTTCGGGGCAGTCTTTGGTTGGGTGGGCGCAGTCTTCGCCATGGAAAAGGCAGTAAAATCGGCGCGGTGGAGGGGGTGGCTGCGCACGCCCTCGGTCGCTGCCGCGAGTTCCACTTTCGCGGCCCTGGGGGGGATATTCCTGGCGCCGAAGGGGGTCAGCGGCCGGCTGCTGGTTGGCAATGTTGTGCACTTGCGGCTGACCGCGGCCATCTCGACCGGAGTCTGGTTGTGGAGTTCTTGTCCACGTGCGGCTGGACTGTGGAGCGTCTTTTGGCTTCCGCTGGGACTCAATCTTGCGCTGGTGGAGCTCCTCGGATCTGGCATACTTTTCAAACAGCTGGTACAGCTCTTGGAGGTTCTTCGGCGGATCTCTGATGCAGTGGCTGTAAAGGACGCCAGCGCGAAGACCACTGATAGCATAGTGGATGGCAATCTGGTCATCGACTGAGGGTAGCTGTGACTTGAGTGTGAGGAATTTGCGGTAATATTCCCTCAGGGTCTCCCTCTCTAGCTGCTTGCAGAGCGAGAGCTCGGCCAGGGCGTCGGTGTCCGGGCGGTACCCTTGGAAGTTGAGGAGGAACTTGTCCCGGAGACTTCTCCAGGAATCGATGGACAGCGGAGGCAACCTGGTGAACCAGGTGAGCGCGGGGCCCTCGAGGGCGATGATGAAGGACTTCGCCATTGTGGCGTCGTCCCCCCCGGACGATGCGACGGCGACCTGGTAACTCATTATGTATTGAGCCGGGTCGGTGCTGCCGTTGTACTTGGGGTAGGTCCCAGCCCGGAAGTTAGCTGGCCAGGGCGTCACTTGCAGGTGAGGCGCCAGGGGACTTCGCTCATCGAGATAATTGACCCCTTGGAATGGCGCGGCGTGCGGGAAAGTGAAGTCGCGCTGGGGGAAACGCGGGTCCTCCGGTTGCGCGCGGTGTTGCAGGGGTGGCTCATGCTGCAGGCCGAGGTGGCCTTCGCGCGTGTCTTCGTTTTGTGCGCGCTGCTGGAGGGATGACTCGTGCTGCGGGCCGAGGTGGCCTTCGCGCTGCATCAGCGCGATCTCCCGCTCGAGTTCCTGGGCCTTGTGCTCTTCGTCGCGTATCATCTGCCGCACTTTGGCGAGTGCGGACACACGCTGGCGCTTGGCCTCCAATATCTCCTTCTGCCTCTGGAGGTTGCGGTTCTTGAGGCGCAGAGCGCGCAGCTGTAGCTGTTCTTCTGCGGAGATGCCGAGGACCTCACCGTCCTCGGCGAGGTCCGCGCCCTCCGGGGGTGCGAAGCCTGAGGGAGGTGCGAAGCCTGGGGGAGGTGCGAAGCCTGAGGGTTGTCCCTCAGGGTCGCAGGTGCGGAGGGTGTCGTCTTCAGTGGCCTCTTGGTGGGTGGATTGGGTGAGGGCGAGGGCCTTGCCCTTTCTTGCGGCGAGCAGTGCTGCCTTCGCAGCCTCGTCAGCCTTCGGGTTAGCTCTCTTGGGTGCCATCGCGGGTGGTTGTCTCGTAGCACGAACGGTGGGCGCCAAATGTTGGGACTGTCTCTCGACAGCAAGGAGATCCAACACGGGTGAATGGTGATGGCAACAGGGCACTCGCGCGTGATGGCAAAAGCTCTGTTAATCTGGCCTCTCACGGGCACTGTGCGGGGGTATTTATAGGTATCCGAGTGCACGGCGCCTTGTGTTAAGGACGCATGTGCCCTCAGGTACCTAGTTTATCCTCAGAATATTCCCATAAAGCGGGGTTACAAGCTGTAATTACAAGTACACCTTTACAAATTAGGCCCGTAACACAAACGCGGCCACGCAGGGCCCGTTACAATGGGCCTGATCTCATGTGGGCCTCGGAGCTGACCGAGGCCGCGCCGTGGGGAGGCGTTGCCGCAGGCCTTCGTCTGGTGCCGAATCGAGCGAAGGGTCTCCATGTTGTCTCTGGTGCCGATGAAGCGAAGGGTGTCCCTGCCTGCTTTGTCTGTCAGGGCAGGGGCTAAGCGGTGGAGACTTCGGGTGAAGGGTGGCGTTTCTGCCTTCGCTCCAACATCTCCTTCGTGCGCGGTCTTGAGCACGTCCCAAATTTCCTTTGCGCTCTTCAACCCTTGCACCTTATTATACTCCTCTCTACTTAGAGAGGCGAGCAGTATAGTAGTGGCTTGAGAGTTGAAGTGGTGGATTTGTGCTACTTCGTCCGAGTCATAGCCTTCATCCCCTACGGATGGTACCTGTACACCAAACTCAACAACATTCCAAATGCTTGTGTGGAGTGAGGTTAAATGATGCCTCATTTTGTCACTCCACATATTATAATCTTCACCATCAAAAACCGGTGGTTTGCCTAATGGAACGGAGAGTAAAGGAGTACGCTTTGAAATACGAGGGTAGCATAGGGGAATCTTACTATACTTCTTGCGCTCATGGCACTTAGAAGTAATGGACGGCGCGTCGGAGCCGGAGGTGGATGGCGATGAAGAATCGGTCTCGTAGTAGACCACCTTTCTCATCTTCTTTTTCTTGTTGCCACTCCGATGCGACTTGTGGGAAGAGGATTCCTTCTCCTTCCCTTTGTTGCGGGACTCTCCCGATGGAGCCTTCCCGTGGCTTGTAGCGGGCTTGTCGCCGATCACCATCTCCTTCTTGGCGTGATCTCCCGACATCACTTTGAGTGGTTAGGCTCTAATGAAGCACCGGGCTCTGATACCAATTGAAAGTCACCTAGAGGGGGGGTGAATAGGGCGAAACTGAAATTTACAAAGTTAATCACAACTACAAGCCGGGTTAGCGTTAGAAATATAATGGAGTCCGAGAGAGAGGGTGAAAAACAAATCGCAAGCAAATAAAGCGTGAGACACAAGGATTTGTTTTACCGAGGTTCGGTTCTTGCAAACCTACTCCCTGTTGAGGTGGTCACAAAGACCAGGTCTCTTTCAACCCTTTCCCTCTCTCAAACGGTCACTTAGACCGAGTGAGCTTCTCTTCTCAATCACACGGGACACTAAGTCCCCGCAAGGACCACCACACAATTGGTGTCTCTTGCCTCGGTTACAATTGAGTTTGTCACAAGAAGAATGAGAAAGAAAAGAAGCAATCCAAGCGCAAGAGCTCAAATGAACACAAGTCACTCTCTCACTAGTCACTATTGCTTGGAATTGAACTAGAGACTTGGGAGAGGATTTGATCTCTTTGGTTGTGTGGGGGACAGATATCCCCCGGGTCCACTGGAAGGATAAAAGACCTCACGAAAGGCCCAAGGGCCCAATAAATCGTAAGGTCATCCCTTCGTGGGCCTGGGGAAGAACGACCAGCGAAGCAGATCAATGTAAGGATGGATCGGCGCGAGCCTGGATGGCCCCAACAACGTTGAGCAAGCAACCACAACAGAGACCCGACTTTCCTGCGCTGGAGCCCCGTACGACGGAACCAGGCGAGGATAAGTCGGCCGAATTATATTAAGATAGACTCGATCAGTTCACTATCTCTTGGGTGCGCATTGTTATCATATCTGCATGTATTGCCCCACGGTCGAATATATAAGGCCTAGGGGGCACCCCTTCAGAACGATGGACCTCATTACTTAGCCACCAACTCCGGCTCTCTACGTTTCCAATACTAGAGAACCTCCTTGTAACCCACCACATAAAGTACTCACGCTAGGACGTAGGGTGTTACGCATCTCAAAGCGGCCCGAACCTGTAAACATCGTTCACTGTTTCTTGTGCATCCGGCACGAACCATTTAGCTACAGTCAGCAACATCGTCCTACTCCTAAAAGCACCTTGAGGGGCAACCCCGGGTGTGCGGTCGGACCCAAAACACCGACAGCTGGCGCGCCAGGTAGGGGGTGTGTCGCCGATCTAAGCTAGCTCAATGGCCGTCACCTTCCACCGCAAGATCACCCTCCGCCCTGGATCTGTGTTCTACTTTGGAACAATCTCATCCATAGCAGATGAAGAAGGAACCCTACATCGCATCGCAGATCCGCCAAGGAAGAAGTCTCCTCCAACAAACTCCGAGAATATCGGAGTAAAGAAGGAAAAAGTGCAACCTCCAGCGCTCCGAAAAGAGATCGCCTCTAGGAAGCCAGGGGCCGAGGGCCCGCTGACCCGGAGAACTCCACTATTTACTTCCCCGATGAAGGAATGGACACAAATTGCAAGAAAGAAAGAAACGAACAAAATCGGGAGAAAGCAAGTTGTTCTTTCCGTGCCTCCGTCCTCGAAGGAGAACGGAAAGAAGATCGCCACGACAGCCGCACCGTTCTACCCCGACGTTCTTTTTATCGGGAGAGCGGAGTCGCCCCCCGTCTCCGACGACGAACCGACCGCGCCTGGAGAAGAACCACCTCAGCGGGAATCCTGTCGACGGAGAAACCGGTGCCGAAATATCCGGCGGCATCATGAGGCCGGAGAGCGGAATCTAGAGCAGCCTATCTCGCGAGACGAGGTCTCAGAGATAGGAGAAACTCCGGAGGAACGCGTCTTCAGAGAACGAAGGAACTCCCGACGGCGTGATCGCCGACGGGCTCAGGAACAAGTCGAGCAGGAGGCAAGGCAACGTCGGGAAAATCCACTCTTCGGGCGCAACCTGAATCCCGACTTCGCCCGAGCCATGAACACGCCGAGTGAAGTCGGAGGGGTACTAGCTCGGATAGCTGATGGACTCCCTCGGACTCCCGACGCCGAGGGCTATCGACGACTATTCACTCAAGCAGCCAACCATCTTCTACCTCTCGCTCACCCGCCGAACGACCTACGACATGCCATCAACAGCCGCTGGGACGCGCGAAGCTCCATCAATGCTTCACGTGAACGACGACACGAGAACGAGATCCGCCGCCGGGAGGAGTACGACAGGGATCATGGCGTCCCAGCTCGGAGTCATGCCACCAGAACTCAGTCGGCAACGGCCTCGACTGGCGGTACTACCCGAGGACGGTCGAGGGACCACGACAACTACTCCCCTCCACGGGATAGACATCATCCCCGTCGACAAGAAGACACGTGTGGAGTGTCTGCCCTTACTCCACGTCTTAGGGCCATTCAATGGCCCCCTAACTTCAAGGTATCAAATGTCGACAAATATGAACCTAAGCAGGATCCAGGAGGCTGGCTGGCCGTCTACACCACCACTGCTCGAGCTGCCGGAGCGTCCGAGGACGTGATGACCGCATACTTACCCATCGTCCTCGGGCAAGACGCGCTACAATGGCTGCGACACCTACCCCGACACTGCATCGACGATTGGAGCGACTTCAGTCGACGTTTCACCGCCAACTTTCAGTCCCTCTCCGACAAACCAGCGCAACCATGGGACCTCAAATCCATCAAGCGCCGGGGGGGACGAAACTCTCCGGTCGTACCTCAAAAGGTTCCAGACCATGAGAAATCGTATCCCGAGGTCACGGAGGCGGCCGTGATCGAAGACTTCTACAGAGGATCCAATGACTCGGCCTTCGTCTGGGCCATATTGCAGAAGGCGCCGACTACCTCCGAGCAGCTGTTCCGGGAAGCCGACCTCTACATCACCGCCGACGAGCGAGCTCAGGACCTCATCGGGGGAGCGAAACCTGCACCGACAGCGCCACGACGTGACACGAACCAGCAACCCGACAAACGCTGGGAGAAGAGGCCTCACGAAGAAGTGCATGCCGCCGGACCACCTGCCTCTCGCGCCCGAGGAGGACCTCGCGGAGGCGAACGCACACTGGACGACATCCTCGACGCTCAGTGCCCGTACCACAAGGACATGTGCCACACCCTTCGGAACTGTGGAGACTTCAAGCACTCCGTCAGACACGGCCGACCCTTCCAACCTCTACCTCCTCCTCCGCCGCGGGGAGGACCAGGGGAACCGCGACAACCCCCGCAGCAGGAGGAGGGAAGAGGTGGAGCCTTCCCGCGCGTTGACGGAGAAGTCAACGTCATCTTCGGCGGACACGGATCGCAGGAGAACAGAAGACAACAAAAGCTCAACGATCGCCAAATATTGGTGGCGACCACCGATCCTCCCGCTCCATACTGATGGTCGGAGCACCTGATCACCTTCACTCGAGCAGATCAATGGCTCAACTTCGACCACCCAGGCAAATACCCGCTCCTCGTCGATCCGGTGATCCGAGAAAGTAGGGTGAAGAAGGTATTAGTCGACGGGGGGAGCAGCATCAACGTCACCTTCCCCCGGACACTCCAAGGCTTGGGGGTTCACCTCAAAGAGCTCCACGAGTCAGACACTCCTTTCTTCGGCATCATGCAGACTGAAGGGGAATACCCGCTGGGCCACATCTACATGCCCGTCACCTTCGGAACTCCGGAGAACTACAGAACCGAGTTCCTGAGGTTCGAAGTGGCGAACTTCGACTGCGGGTACAACGCCATCATCGGGAGGCCGTGATTGGCAAAATTCATGGCCATTCCGCATTACACGTACATGATATTGAAAATGCCAGGACCACAAGGAATCATAACTGTGCGCGCTGACTTCCAAGGCGCCGCAGAGTGTTTTCGTGTGGCCATCCAGGCGGCCCTCACCACCAAACCGTCGGCAACTTCTTCAACGCAGGCAAACTCTAAGCATGAGGAAGACCTTGCAGTACCTGCAAATGAAGCTCAAGCCGTGACCTCTATGCGGCCGACTGAAGAAACCAAAAGGATCAACCTGGGGTTCGCTGATGAACGCAAGACTGCCATCATCAGCTCTAGCCTGGATAACAAATAGGAAGGCGCGCTCGTCCAGTTTCTGCAAGATAACTGAGATGTATTCGCATGGCAACCTGCGGATATGCCGGGAGTCCCGAGAGAACTGGCCGAGCACAAACTGAATGTCTATCCCCAGGCGAGGCCGATTCGGCAAAAACTACGTCGCTTCACGCCCGACAAGAGAGAGGTCATTCGCGCTGAGCTGGCCCGCTTGGTCGCGGCTGGGTTTATCAGAGAGGTGTTACATCCCGAGTGGTTAGCCAACCCAGTTCTTGTACTCAAAAAGAATAAAGTGGATTGGCGCATGTGCGTCGACTACACGGATCTCAACAAACACTGTCCGAAGGATCCCTTCGGGCTTCCTAGGATAGATCAGGTGGTAGATTCCACCGCTGGATGTTCTGTGCTATCTTTCCTGGATTGCTACTCCGGATATCATCAGATTAGCCTAGCAAAAGAAGACGAGGAAAAAACAGCGTTCATCACTCCGTTCGGTGCTTTCTGCTATACCTCCATGTCGTTCGGCCTCAAAAACGCTGGAGCGACTTATCAGAGAGCCATTCAAACATGCTTAGCCGATCACTAGGGCAAGCGTGTGGAAGCCTACGTAGATGATGTGGTAATCAAAACGGAGAACTCGGAAAATTTCATCGAGGATTTATAGCTAGTTTTCAACAGTCTACGGCGATATCGATGGAAGCTTAATCCCGAAAAATGTGTCTTTGGGGTGCCGGCAGGAAAGCTACTCGGATTTATTGTCAGTCACCGGGGAATTGAAGCTAATCTGGATAAGAATGAAGCTATCATGAAAATGGAGGCACCACGATCAAAAAAGAAGGTTCAGAGACTCACCGGATGTATGGCAGCCCTGAGCAGATTCATATCCAGGCTGGGAGAAAAAGGCTTACCATTTTACCAGCTACTCAAGAAAGTGGACAAGTTTCAGTGGACTTTAGAAGCACAGGAAGCCCTAGATGCACTGAAAAAATTCTTGACAACACCACCAGTGCTAAAGCCGCCACGGCGAGCCACGTCGACTCAACCGGCTGAAGATTTGCTGCTATATATCTCTTGCACGACTCACATGGTAAGCACCGCGTTGGTAGTCGAGCGAACAGAAGAAGGACATGCCAACCCAGTGCAACATCCTGTTTATTTCATCAGTGAAGTTCTGGGTCCCTCAAAGAAAAAGTATCCTAAAGTTCAGAAGCTATTATATGCAGTACTTCTAACTGCCCGCAAGCTACGTCACTACTTTGACGACCACAAAGTCATAGTAGTCACTGGTTTTCTGATAGGGGATATTCTTCACAACAAGGAAGCTATTGGCCGAATAGCCAAGTGGGCCTGTGAACTGGGATCTCATGACATCGAATTTCGACCTCGCACTGCCATCAAAACTCAAGCATTGGTTGACTTTGTATCAGAATGGACCGAACAACAAGTACCAGACAACCCAGAAACAGCAGAAGTATGGCAAATGTATTTCGATGGCTCGCTAAAACTGCAGGGAGCAGGCGCGGGAATTCTCTTTACCGCACCTGGAGGCGAGCACCTCAAATACGCCCTCCAGTTGCTATTTCCAGGCTCCAACAACGCATCCGAATATGAAGCTCTGATTCATGGACTGAACATTGTCATATCACTAGGCATCAAGAGACTGATGGTATACGGAGATTCCTTGGTAGTCATAAGCCAGATAAACAAAGAATGGGACTGTTCGAGCGATTCAATGGGAAAATACTGCACCGCTGTCCGGAAACTAGAAGATAAATTCGAAGGTCTGGAATTTCATCATGTAGAAAGAGATCGAAACACGGCAGCTGATGTATTGTCCAAGTTAGGATCCAGCCGAACTCAGGCCCCATCTGGAATCTTTGTACAAGAAATACCGCATCCGAGCATCTCAATAGACCAGGCAGAAGAATGTAATATCGTGAACCAACCAGATTCAGATTCTGATGACTGGAGAAGGCCGATCATCAGATATATAAAGAATGAAGAGGAACCAGATGACAAAAATGCAGCCGAGCGCATCGCTAGACAGTCGGCTCACTACACACTCATCGGGGAGACACTGTACAGAAGAGGTGCATCGGGTGTCCTCATGAAATGCATTCTCTCATCTACGGGGAAGCAACTTCTAGATGAGGTCCATGCTGGGCAATGTGGAATACACGCAGCATCCAGGACACTAGTCGGGAAGGTCTTCAGGTCGGGATTCTATTGGCCAACGGCGAAAAGTGATGCGGCCGAGTTAGTTCAGAGGTGTGAAGCTTGCCAGTACTTGTCAAAGCAACAACATCTACCAGCACAGCAACTGCAGACCATACCAGTAACTTGGCCGTTCGCATGCTGGGGACTGGATATGATTGGACCTTTCAAGAAAGCTCAAGGAGGATACACTCATGTACTGGTAGCAATTGACAAATTCACCAAATGGATAGAACTCAAACCCATTGCTTCTTTAACCTCAGCCAAGGCCGTGGAATTCATACAAGACATAATATTCAAATTCGGAATACCGAACAATATCATAACTGACCTAGGATCCAACTTCACAAGTTCAGAGTTCTTCGATTTCTGCGAGCAAAAGAGCATTCAGATCAAGTATGCTTCGGTAGCACACCCGAGAGCCAACGGGCAGGTTGAACGAGCTAACGGGATGATATTGGAGGCACTCAGGAAAAAGATCTTCGATAAAAATGAAAAGTTCACAGGAAAATGGATAAGGGAATTGCCCTACGTTGTTTGGAGCCTAAGAACTCAACCTAGCCGAGCTCTGCATGGAAACACTCCTTTCTTCATGGTCTATGGGTCAGAGGCAGTATTACCCGCTGATCTCAAGTTTGGGGCACCAAGGTTGATGTTTGAAAGCATAGCAGAAGCCGAGGCTACTAGGCTGGAGGATATTGATGAACTCGAAGAAGAACGGCTGAACACGGTAATTCAATCAGCGCGATACCAGCAGACTCTGAGACACTATCACGACAAGGTCGTGCGACGACGATCCTTTGCAGTGGGAGACCTCGTCCTCCGCCGAATTCTAACGGGGGAGGGACGGCACAAGTTGTCACCCCTATGGGAAGGACCATTCATAGTAGCAGAAGTCACTCGGCCAGGATCATATCGTCTCACTCAGATAGACGGCACGGAAATTGGGAACTCCTGGAATATAGAACACCTCAAGAAATTTTATCCCTAGCTGTATTTCAAAAGCTACTGGGACGACAATGTACTCTGTAAAATGGGAAATTCGTCATCAATAAACAAGGCTTCAAGAATACTCAGTTTGTTCATGATCGACCTACATTCTTACTTAACTCAGGGTGACCACTATGCCATGCTAACGGAGCAGTCGGCTTAAGTCGGCAACGACTTAAGACGGTGCAACATGCCCGCGCTTACTTAACTCAGGGTGACCACTATGCCCTGCTAACGGAGCAATCGGCTTAAGTCAGCAACGACTTAAGACGGTGCAACATGGTCGCGCTTACTTAACTCTGGGTGACCACTATGCCCTGCTAACAGAGCAATCGGCTTAAGTCGACAATGACTTAAGACGGTGCAACATGCTCGCGCTTACTTAACTCAGGGTGACCACTATGCCCTGCTAACGGAGCAATCGGCTTAAGTCGGCAACGACTCAAGACGGTGCAACATGCTCGCGCTTACTTAATTTAGGGTGACCACTATGCCCTACTAACGGAGCAATCGGCTTAAGTCGGCAACGACTTAAGATGGTGCAACATACTTGCGCTTACTTAACTCAGGGTAACCACTATGCCCTGCTAACGGAGCAATCGATCTAAGTCAGCGGCGACTTAAGGCGATTCCACATGCTTGCGATTACTCATATAGGGGTGATCTCTATATCCCGTGAAGAAATTTCAAAATCATCATACAGCATTTTACTCCCACAAATTTATGTATTGTCGAATTCTAAAACAGTAGGAGAGTAACAGTAGTATTCAAATGTCGAGTTGGTGTCCTCTAACAAATATCCGAGCACGATAACCGCGCGCTCAAAGCACACAATGTTTCTCTATTTTGCAACACTTTTCTCAGGAGCGACCGATGAAGAAGGGCGACTCGAGGAATCAGGAGCAACGTTCACATCAGCCCTTATATCGTCGGGAACAATCACGCCGGGTCTCCTCATCAAGATCCGCCCCGCGCGAATGGCTTTATCCATGGCTCTGTCGCGCTGGGCCCTCAGAGTAACAGAAGTTTCTTCAGCAACTTTGACAGCCAACTGAGCGGTCTCTAGCTCCTGGGCGATGGACTTCTTGGAAGCACGCAGTTCCTTGATAGCAGCATCCTTAGCCGATATCAACTGCCTAAGACGGATCACGTCATCCGTGGATTCCTGCAGCTTACAACGATGATTGTCTAACTCCTCCATGGTGAAGCGATGACTCCTCTCCAGGATGGTCAACGAGTTGCTAGAGTCACGATATAGCATGTCAAGATTATCATGAGAAGCAACAAGGGCACGTTTTTCTTCCTGCAAACAAGAATCAGCTTCCTCAAACATCAAGCAAGCAATAAGAACACAGCAACACAAGGCGCAAATTCATAAATCAACTTTTCAGAACCAAGCTAAGCGTGAAGAGTAGAATTCAGCATGTTAGCATCATTCAGAGCAGCAGAGACCTGGGCCAGCTCAGTCTGGCTTTGGAAATACCTTTCCTCAAAATCAGAGCATCGCCGGACCAGCTCAGCCTGACTTTGAGAATGTTTTTCTTCAAGAACAGAAAACTGCCAAGCCATATCTAGCGGGAAACAATCAAGCAAAAGAGTCAAATTGAGAAGCAGTTTAATAAGGTAGACGAAGGGAAGCAGAAAAGCACCAACCAGCGTTCATCGCCTCTAAGTCAGAGACACGCTGTTGAAGCAGCACCAGATTCCAATGGGCCAGGGACGAAGCTCTCTTCGGAACAGAAGCACCCTGTAACTTCAGCTGACTAGCCATCTCGTCCACTAACGCCTGATATCGAGAGCAGATAAGTGCAAAGACAGCAGTTCGTCGGGTGTAAAAGTCAAACTAAAATATGGCATAGTACCTGGAGGTTGGAGAAGAAGGAGGGGACTCCCAAATCGTGAGAAATCAATTGATGGTTTGGCATGGAGTCACCATCCAGAGCGACTTGCAATGAACCAGCTGGAACCAATTCAGTGTCATCAGCAGAGCCCAAAGCTTGGTCGCCAGGAACGCTGGCCTCTAAAGCGACTCCTTGACCAGAAACTTGGGCTACCACCATGCAACCAGAGTGTAGAGGAGATCCGACGTGAACATCCATGGAAGTACAAGAGGGAGACCCCGCTCGGACACCCTCGGGGGCTGGGTCATAGCTCACGCTGCCCACTTGAGCCGGATCGTCTCTGGCAACACCCTCGGGGGCTGGGACGTGGCTTACGCTTCCCACTCGAGCCGAATCATCCCCGGCAACACCCTCGGGGGCTGGGTAAGCGTCAACACCATCCCTAAGGGTCAAGTTCTCTGTGGCAGCCGCCTCTAAGGCTGAAGGCCCCTCAGTTACTTCCATGAGAGCAAGACGATCCAAGTCAGTTTCCTGGCCCTCCAGACCACGCTCTAAGGTCGATGAGGCGCGGGACGCTGCCCGGGATGACCCCAACCCGGCGTCAAACACATCAGCACAAACATCCATCGCGTCACCATCCGCTGGCTCTGATAACAGGTCCTCTGGAACCATATATTCAAGAGTCTGATCAAAGTTCGCCAGAGACAATTCCTGTAGACCGATGAGGGCAGACAGAGCAGGAGAAGGACTCCACTACTTTCCCCACTGGCAATATATTGCCGACTGTTTTTCCGAGTCAAAGGGACATCATCTTCTTCCTCCCCCACGTTTTTGTCAGCAACACAGACAGCACCCCCATTAGGATCAGCGATAGATGGATCACACCCATTGGGTTCAGCGTCGATAAATTCAGGCACAGGCACTTCCTCAGCAGCAGGAACCGAAGGACCAACATCCCGATCCAAACTAGATACTCGCCGAAGACGTCTCCTTTTCTTTTTCTGCTCATCAGCAGGAGAATCAGGTTGATTGGCTCGGCAAGGGCGTTTCGAGCGAACACTGACAGGCTTTTGAACATCCAAGGTTGTACCAGCTTCCGGGAGAGGCACCACCGCCAATGTCCCAGCAGGAGCAGCATCAGAAGAGTCTTCAGCCAGCATATCAAGCATAGCACTTATTTCTGCATCATTAGGATCCAAAGGCACCTCAAAGTGGACTTGCCGTTCATCATCGGGAATTTCTCCAATCAGAGCAACCAAAGCACTAACTTCTTCGGCAGAGGGTCGTACTCTAAGGCCCAAACCACCGTCAGCAACAGGAGGATTCGACACAAAATGAGTAAAAGCCTTGGAAGGAGGCAGGTTCCAGGCCGAGTATGCGATAGGGGCACCAACATTTGATACCTTGCCTTTAAGTATCATTTCAAGCCGGTTCACCAAGTCTACAACGGGAATTCTTCTATTGGTGACCCAGGTTGAATCAGCTAGACCTCGGTAAAAGTAGGCTGGGTATGCCCTATCCTTCAATGGCTGGATGTTCTTGAAAACAAAATCAGCAACCACAGCCTCTGCAGTCAGACCCCTCTCCTTCAGCAGTCCAACCTCAGCCAGCAAAGCCCCTGCCTCAGCCACCTCCTAGTCTATAGGAGACTCGGTCCAACTCGGAGTACGAACATCTGGCTGTCTCCCTGACCGTGGGGGGAGAGATTTTCCGTGGTTCTCAACAATAAACCATTCCAAGCGCCATCCTTTGATACTATCCTTGAGTGGGATTTCAAGGTAGTCAGTCTTCCTCCCACGGCGCATCTCTAAACTCGCACCCCCCACTAGCTAATGCTGCCCCCCGGCCATCCCAGAGCGACAATGATACAAGTACTTCCACAGTCCAAAATGTGGCAGGACACCAAGAAAAGCCTCGCATAAATGAATGTAAATGGAAATTTGCAGAATGGAATTGGGATTCAGATGGGTCAAATTAAGGCGATAGAAATCAAGGAGACCGCGGAAAAAGGGAGAAATAGGAAGAGCGAGACCGCGGAGAAGAAAAGGAACATAAATCACGGATTCGTGGGTATCCTCTGTTGGGACAGTGACCCCATGGCAAATCCGCCAAGAACAGAGCTCCTTCGAAGGAAGAAACCCGATGGACACGAGATGGAGAAGGTCGGGCTTAGAAACGACAGACATGTGGTTACCTGCGAAAGGCAACTGGCTGTTTGGGTCGATAGGGGGAATCACCGCAGCGGATGAACTCGAGGCCTTTCGCTTGGGCGCCATCTCAACTCCGCTGGCGAACAGAGTGGGAGCCGAGTTGCAAAAGGACAGAGAGGATCTGGAGGCAGGAAAGCAAGAACTAGGGCACGGAAAGCAGAGGCGGCTGAAAGTGCAGTGCATATGGGATCTTCCCGGGCCAGATACCGTTTCCAAAAAGCGCCCAGTCATCACCCGGTGGTTACTTCTAAAACACCGGCGTGCCATGTCATCACCCGGCGGTTACTTCTAAAACACCGGTGTGCCATGTCATCACCCGGCGGTTACTTCTAAAGCACCGGTGTGCCACATCATCACTCGACTATTACCTTCAAAGTGGTCGATGTCGTCTCCAGTCACTCGGTAGTTATCTCTAAAACGCCGACGTCGTCTCTAGTCACTCGGCAGTTATCTCTAAAATGCCGACGTCGTCTTCAGTCACTCGGCAGTTATCTCTAAAACGCCGACGTCGTCTCCAGTCACTCGACAGTTAACTCTAAAACACCGACGTCGTCTTCAGTCACTCGGCTGTTACCTCTAAAAGCGCTGACGTGGTCATCAGTCATTCCAACGCTGATGTGGCTTCGTCATCACTCGGACGCCACTTCAAAAGCGTAAATGTTGACAATATAACTTAGCCATCACCCTAAAAGCGACGATATGATGCCCGAATGACTCAACTACTACTCCAGAGGGATGGACTTCACAGACAAAGCAAACGGAGGAATGACTTGAAAACTCCAAGCTACGACACAAGCATGACAGACAGAGAACATCATGGACAATAAATATCGCGAAAATCATCAACTGACTATGAAGCAAAATAATCAACACAGGAGGAGACGAAATCATTTTTCATTAAGGGAAGTTTCAGAACTTACAAATCAACTCATTATGAGTTGATACTTCCCTATTACTACTAATACACTACATTCTACTACTACTACACTACATTCTACTACTACTACACAACATTCTACTACTCTACACTACTAACTACTACTACATTGTTTCACTATACTACTTCTAATCTATACTAACATTTAAAAACTAGTGGAATCTAGCCACTGGCCTTGTTGCTGCCTTTGCTGCTGCCGCCACCGTTGCTGCCGCTGCCACCGTTGCCGCCCCTGTTGCCGCCGTTACCGTCATCGTCGCCGTCGTCATCATCGCCCCCGCCGTCGCAGTTGTCTCCGCCATCGCCGTCGCCGCCCTCCTCGGACGAGTCCGAAGAGTCCTCCTCGTCCGAGGAGTACTCCGACTCATCCGAGTCCGCGAGCCCGGAGCGCTCGACGGCCCGGATGTAAGTCCAGACCTCCGCGGCAATCCCCTAGGAGTCATCTGAATCGTCAGACGACGCCGGGGGAGAGACGGGAGCCGGAGACCCCTCGGACTCGGAGGAGAGCTCCTCCTCCGAGTATTCCGAGTTGCCGAAGTCCTCCGATGGAGGAGTCGGCTCACGCTTGCGTTTGTTATTCTTACCCATGGTGGAAACCAGAGAGGCGAAGGCACTATTTATATAAGAAGAAAGCAAGCAACAGAGAACAGCAAGAGATGTGAAGAAACCGGAGAGGCGAAGGCACTATTTATATAAGAAGAAGGCAACCGCTCACCTCCTACCACGGTCGCTGAACAGTCGCAAAATATTCAATATACGCTTCAACCCGTCTGAAGATATGTCAGGCGGCTGACGCCGCTTCATGCAACGCAACACCCATTGGGACTCCAGTCAACTGCACAGGCGATATGATTACACCCGCCGTCACATCACATTACTACTCAGAAGCAGCCGGCTAAAACACTCAGCGTACCAAGCCGTCCCTTGCCCACACCCATTTGGGGGGACGCCCAGGAATTATCAGTATATTTTTGAAAACTGTCACGTCCGTGCAGGGCATACAATGAATACCTCAAGACAAAAATGAGATATCAGTAAGGATCAAAGGGAAGCCAAATATAGCTGGTGAAGTACAACGTCTGACCGACAGAAGCGACATGAAGACTAGCTAGGGGACGTCCATCGAACGTCCAATCAATTGCAGATCAAATAAATTGCACCACCTAGCAAGATATGGGCAGATCACGAACTCGGCTCCAAAGACAAAATACATGCTGACCTCTAAAGCGTAATATCGATGACATAATGCTGACATCTAAGGCATTCGGAAAAAAGAAGAGATGACTCTCAGCAAAAGGACACGAAATGAAGACCTTCGAGTGGATTATTTTCAAAAATCCACTCGAAGCTCGGGGGCTACACCCATTGGGTGCACCTCCAGTGCACCCAATGAAGTTCAGGATCCTACAAATACGAAATGCTGACCTCCAAAGCGCGAGTTTGAGACAAAACGCCAGTTTTCGTGCAGAAGGAGATAGTAAGAAATCGTTTTTACCAAACTACCTGGAAAGCATCCCTTGTCATAAAATGAAGACCGCAAGCTGGACCTAGGATCTTTGGGCCGATTATCTCAAAATCAACCCAAAGATCGGGGGCTTGTGGGGGACAGATATCCCCCGGGTCCACTGGAAGGATAAAAGACCTCACGAAAGGCCCAAGGGCCTAATAAATCGTAAGGTCATCCCTTCGTGGGCCTGGGGAAGAACGACCAGCGAAGCAGATCGATGTAAGGACGGATCGGCGCGAGCCTGGATGGCCCCAACAACGTTGGGCAAGCAACCACAACAGAGACCCGACTTTCCTGCGCTGGAGCCCCGTATGACGGAACCAGGCGAGGATAAGTCGGCCGAATTATAGTAAGTTAGACTCGATCAGTTCACTATCTCTTGGGTGCGCATTGTTATCATATCTGCATGTATTGCCCCACGGTCGAATATATAAGGCCTAGGGGGCACCCCTTCAGAACGATGGACCTCATTACTTAGCCACCAACTCTGGCTCTCTACGTTTCCAATACTAGAGAACCTCCTTGTAACCCACCACATAAAGTACTCACGCCAGGACGTAGGGTGTTACGCATCTCAAAGCGGCCCGAACCTGTAAACATCGTTCACTGTTTCTCGTGCATCCGGCACGAACCATTTAGCTACAGTCGGCAACACCGTCCTACTCCTAAAAGCACCTTGAGGGGCAACCCCGGGTGTGCGGTCGGACCCAAAACACCAATAGGTTGTGTCTAGAATTGAATGCTATAGCTCTTGTAAGAGGTTGGAGAGTGGAAAACTTGGATGCAATTGAATGTGGGGTGGTTGGGGTATTTATAGCCTCAACCACCAAAATGTGGCCGTTGGAAGTCTGCTGTCGCATGGCGCACCGGACAGTCCGGTGCGCCACCGGACACTGTCCGGTGCGCCAGCCACGTCAGCCAGTTGTTGGGGTTCGACCATTGAGCTCTGACTTGTGGGGCCTCTGGGCTGTCCGGTGGTGCACCGGACAAGTCCTATAGACTGTCCGGTGCGCCAACTGCGCGTGCTCTGACCTCTGCGCGCGCAGGCGCGCATTAAATGTGTTGCAGTCGACCGTTGCGCTTGAAGTAGCCGTTGCTCCGCTGGCACACCGGACAGTCCGGTGTGCCTTCGGACACTGTCCGGTGCATACACCGGACGGTCCGGTGAATTATAGCAGAGCGGCCTCCATTTTCCCGAAGGTAGCGAGTTCAGCGTCGGGTTCCCTGGTGCACCGGACACTGTCCGGTGCGCCAGACCAGGGTGCCTTTGGGTTGTCTTTAGCTCTCTTTGTTTGAACCCTTTCTTGGTCATTTTATTGGTCTGTTGTGAACCTTTGGCACCTGTAAAACTTATAGACTAGAGCAAACTAGTTAGTCCAATTATTTGTGTTGGGCAATTCAACCACCAAAATCAATTAGGAAAAGGTGTAAGCCTATTTCCCTTTCAAGGCGCCACCTACCAGAGGTGCATGAACCACGTGTTCGGAGAACACATCGGCAGAACGGTCGAGGCTTACGTCGATGACATCGTTGTCAAGACGAAGAAAGCCTCCGACCTCCTCTCTGACCTTGAAGCGACATTCAAGTGTCTGAGAGCGAAAGGCGTGAAACTCAATCCTGAGAAGTGTGTCTTCGGAGTCCCCCGAGGCATGCTCTTAGGATTCATCGTCTCTGAGCGGGGTATCGAGGCCAATCCCGAGAAAATCGTGGCCATCACCAACATGGGATCGATTAAAGATTTGAAAGGAGTACAGAGGGTCATGGGATGCCTTGCGGCTCTGAGCCGCTTCATCTCATGCCTTGGCGAGAAAGGCTTGCCTCTGTACCGCCTTTTAAGGAAGACCGAGCGCTTCACTTGGACCCCCGAGGCCGAGGAAGCCCTTGGAAACCTTAAGGCGCTCCTTACAAATACACCCATCCTGGTGCCCCCGCTGCAGGAGAAGCCCTCTTGATCTACGTAGCCACGACCACTCAGGTGGTCAGCGCCGCGATCGTAGTCGAGAGACGAGAAGAAGGGCATGCACTGCTCGTCCAGAGGCCAGTCTACTTCATCAGCGAAGTGCTTTCCGAGACTAAAATCCGCTACCCACAGATCCAGAAGCTGCTCTACGCAGTGATTCTGACACGGCGAAAGTTGTGACACTACTTCGAGTCTCATCCGGTGACTGTGGTGTCATCCTTCCCCCTGGGGGAGATCATCCAGTGCCGTGAGGCCTCGGGTAGGATAGCAAAGTGGGCGGTGGAACTCATGGGCGAGACGCTATCATTCGCTCCTCGGAAGGCCGTAAAATCCCAGGTCTTGGCATACTTCCTGGTTGAGTGGACTGACACCCAGTTACCAACAACTCCAATCCAACCCGAGCTCTGGACCATGTACTTCGATGGGTCACTCATGAAAACAGGGGCAGGCGCTGGCTTGCTCTTCGTTTCACCCCTCGGAAAGCATCTCCGCTACGTCATACGCCTCTATTTTCCGGCATCAAACAACGTGGCCGAATACGAGGCTCTGGTTAACGGGCTGCGCATCGCCATCGAGCTTGGGGTCCGGCGCCTTGACGCTCATGGCGACTCGTAGCTTGTCATCGACCAAGTCATGAAGAACTCCCACTGTCGCGACCGAAGGATGGAAGCGTACTACGACGAAGTCCGGCGCCTAGAAGACAAGTTCTATGGGCTAGAGCTCAACCACGTCGCCCGACGATACAACGAGACTGCGGATGAGCTGGCAAAGATAGCCTCAGGACGGACGACGGTTCCCCCGGACGTCTTCTCCAGAGACCTACATCAACCATCCGTCAGGATCGACGACACGTCCGAGCCTGAAGAAGCCTCGGCCCAGCCCGACGTACCCTCGGCCAAACCCGAGGTACCCTCAGCCATCGAGGAAGAGGCCTTGCCCGTCGAGGAGGAACAGAATGGGGTCACACCAGATCCGAACTGGTAGACCCCGTACCTGGAATATCTCCTCCGAGGAGAGCTTCCCCTCGACAAGGCCAAAGCTCGGCGACTGGCTCGGTGCGCCAAGTCGTTCGTCTTGCTGGGTGATGAAAAGGAGCTCTACCACCGCAGCCCCTCAGGCATCCTTCAACGATGCATATCTATCGCCCCAGGACAAGAGTTGTTGCAAGAAATACACTCGGGGGCTTGCGGCCACCATGCAGCACCTCGAGCCCTCGTAGGGAATGCCTTTCGACAAGGTTTCTACTGGCCAACCGCGGTGGCCGACGCCACTAGGATTGTTTGCTCCTACCGGGGGTGTCAATTATATGCGAAGCAGACACGCCTGCTCGCTCATGCCCTGCAGACGATACCCATCACCTGGCTGTTTGCCGTGTGGGGTCTAGACCTCGTCGGTCCCTTGCAGAAGGCACTCGGGGGCTTCTCGCACCTACTGGTCACCATCGACAAATTCTCCAAGTGGATCGAGGTCCGACCCTTGACCAGCATCAGGTCCGAGCAGGCGGTGGCGTTCTTCACCAACATAATCCATCGATTCGGGGTCCCAAACTCCATCATCACCGACAATGGCACGCAGTTCACGGGAAAAAAGTTCCTGGACTTCTGCGACGACCACCACATCCGTGTAGACTGGGCCGCCGTGGCTCACCCCATGACGAATGGGCAGGTGGAGCGCGCCAACGGTATGATTTTGCAGGGACTCAAACCGAGGATCTACAACGACCTCAACAAGTTCGGCAAGCGGTGGATGAAAGAGCTACCCTCGGTAGTCTGGAGTCTGAGGACGACGCCGAGCCGAGCCACGGGTTTCTCGCCGTTTTTTCTAGTCTATGGGGCCGAGGCCGTCCTCCCCACGGACTTAGAATACGGCTCCCCGAGGACCAGGGCGTACGACGACCGAAGCAACCAGACCAGCCGAGAGGACTCGCTGGACCAGCTCGAAGAGGCTCGAGACGTTGCCTTACTACATTCGGCACGGTACCAGCAGTCGCTGCGACGCTACCACGCCTGAAGCGTTCGGCCCCGAGGCTTCCAAGTGGGAGACTTGGTGCTTCATCTGTGACAGGACGCCCGAGGGCGCCACAAGCTCACTCCTCCCTGGGAAGGGCCCTTCATCATCGCTAAGGTTGTGAAGCCCGGAACATACAAGCTGGCCAATGGCCAGGGCGAGGTCTACAGCAACGCTTGGAACATCCAACAGCTATGTCGCTTCTACCCTTAAGATGTTTTAAGTCATTCATGTACCTCGTTTTCTTCACATACGCAAAGCCTAACCGTCAAGGAAGGGTCGGCCTTGCCTCACCAAAGCCCGACCCTCCCTCGGGGGCTAGAAGGGGGAACCCCCTCTGCGTCAAAATTTTCCTCGGAAAAATTTTCTACCAAAACAACCTTTCATGCTTTCGACTTCTGTATCGATAGTGGGATCCTAAAAACGACGAGAGTACACATAAGCGGCAAGGCCGACCGAGCCGAGGGACTCCTACGCCTCGGAGATACGGATACCCCACTCGTCACCTTCCGCGAAAAGTAACTCTCGCTCGGACAAGTGGTTCTACTACCAACGAACAAGTCATGGCGCACGAAACAAGAGGAAAGAAAACGCAGCTTTATGATATGACGATGAAAGTGTTTAGGCCTCGGCGGCCGCAATGAACACACACATGCTACAAATAAACTGCTCCAGCAGGATCAGGCATCAGTAGGGGAAGCAGCTGCGCCCTCGGTGCCGTTTCCGCCTTCGGCGAAGTCTGGCCCAGCCTCACACGACGACGCGGGCGGAAGGATCTCCACCTCGAAGGAGGAGGCCAGCATCACGCTTGGGCCCTCGGCGGCCACGTCAAGCCTCTGGACCTCGGCTACGGCAGCCTCGTCTTCGTCGGGTAGACAGTACCCCTCGCTGACCCGCTCCAAGTCCACATCGTAGTGGGAAGCGAGCACGACGAAGGCCCGCCTAACGCCGTGATGCAGCGCCCTGCGGAGTATGCTGCGCACATGGCCACCCAAGGCCCGCAGATGACTCTGGGGGGAGCTACCCGAGGGGACGTCGTCAAGGTCAAAGGCTCGGCAAAAGCCCGAGATAGCCTCGGACATAGCCACACGGTCGGCCTCATTCTGTTCAGCCGCCCGGGCGTGCGCCTTGGCGGACTCATTAAGAGCCCTCTTAAGCTCTGCAGATAGCCGATCAAAATTCTTCAGACACGAGTTGAAGAATGAAGCGAAATTGAAGTCGCAAAGCAGGTGAAGCATACCTTCAGCCCGGGCACGCTCATGCGAGGCCACGACTTGGGCAGACTGGGCAGATCCGACGGCCACAGCCAGGTCCACCGCAAGGGCTCCGGCCCGAGCGGACACCTTGGCCAGCTGACCCTCAAGGGCCTCAGCCCAGCCCACGACCTCGGCAGCCTGGCTCCAAGACTGGTCCCGCTCGTCGATGGCCCGGCCAAGCTCCAGCTGTCGCCGCTGTGCCTCCGTCCGTGCCAACGCCGCCTCTGCCCGCGCCGCCGCCTTAGGTCATCACAGAGCAGCCAAAGGTCCGCTAGCTCGGTGCTCTATTGGGCGAGGCACTCATTATCCTTGGCAAGCGTGGCTCTCTGGGACCGCAGCGAACCCCAGATGCCGCTCTTGCGGCGGATGATCAGTGACTTGGCGTTGCTTACATCCGCCAGTTCCTGAGCAAGGCAGACAAGGTATTACAAAGAATGCCCTGGCCACCCAAGGCATGCGCTTGAAATCCTTACCTGGAGGACCTTGGGAACGTCCCTAGAAAGGATCTCCATGGTCGACCGAAGCGACCCCATCGCCGCCTCGGCATACTCGCGGAGCTCATCCCGAAACTGCTCCTCCTGCTCATCGTTGAGGACGAGGAGGGGTTTCGAGGCGCCGCGGCTCCAGAACTGGAACGCCTGTCCACACCACTCATTGGGGTTGCGCTACGCGGGGATGAGGATGCCGCCCCCTGAGACGGGCCGCGGTGTTGTGCGCTTCACCGCCAAGGCGTCAGGTTCCCCTGCAGTCAACACGTCGGGCACCATCGCCATCGACGCGCTGGGTTTCCCCTCGGCTAAGGTGGCGGGTTTCTGGTCGCCGACCTCGGCAACAGCGTTAGCCCCCTCCTCAGGGCCAGGAACGGGGAGGTCACGGACAACCGCGAGCGGCGACGCCCCAACCATCTCGACGTCGGGGGCGGTGGACGGCTCCACGGGCGAATCAGCAACGACCGCGGTAGAAGTCGACGCCGGCACCGACGACACGTCAGGCGGGCTCAGGGCCACGGCCGCGTCAGCAGCCTCCCCCGGCACGATGACCGCCCCGACGGAGGGGTCGGCCTGGGAGGCTTGCCCCATGGTAGCTCGTGCCGCCTGGACCCCCCGCTCGAGAGCATCCTGTGCGGAGACCAGCCAACCGGCGTGGCGCGCCGCGGCACCGGCGGCAGAAGCCGGGACCATCTTAAGGGCCTTCGTGGGGACCAGGCCGGTTGGGCCCTGCCTCCGCTTGCTGAAAGGAAGAAAGAAAGCAAGTTCAAGTCACGCGACGAAAGAAGCCAAAACAGAGGCATTCTCATACACCTACCCGCTCCGGACCAAGGCCAATCGTGCCTACAGGGAGGCCCCTCGGGCCTCGGTCCCCACAGGCGCCGCCAAGGGTTGCCCCGCTACCGACTTCGGCGCCGCTCCCACTTCGGGCGCCCGAGGCGCCGAAGGAGCGGCCTGCCCAGGCGTCGCCGCAGCGGCCGGAGGATCGACCTCCTGCACAGCCGGCACGGGCGCTTGCCCCTGAGGGATAGAGGGGTCGGCCTGACTCCCCGGAGTCAACGCAGCCGCCTCGGCCAATGGGTTAGGTGCCCCTCGGCCTGCCTCTGCTCCTCGGACTGGGACCCTGATGTCCCGGCCTCGGGCACTGATGGTACCAGACCAATTGGAGGCTGGCACGGCAACCCCTGGCCCGACCCCGGGTCCGGGCTGAAGCCAAGATGGGCCACCATGTCGTCATCCTCGTCATCATCATCGTCATCATTGTCATCAGGCGTCTCCAGCGATGGCTCCCTCGGGAGCCCGTCCCTCTCTTGTCTCCGACGACGCTTCTCCAAGGCGTCCTGAGCTCGCATCCGCTCGCGAGCCCGAGCCTTCTCCGCGTCCTTCTTCTTCTTCTTCTCCTCCGCGACGACCCTCCGCACGGCTCGGTCCACCGCGTCCTCCGGGACCCGCAGCAGGGAGGGTTTATAAAAACTTAACCCCTGGAAGAGCAAAGATCCCAACAGTGGGAATCGAAGGCAACACGGCGCAGTACAGGAGAAGGATCAGATACTTACCAGGGAAACATACCCATGGTCGGGACGCATCGCAGGCTGGTTAAGGGCACCGGCATCCAGCCTCCCTACCGTGCCCGCTACCCCCTTGCGGAGGTCGTCGTCGGGGAGAGGGGCCGAGGACATCCGTGAGCCCTCCAGATCGACCCCCGTCTCATCTCCGAGAGCTGCAGCCACCGCTCTGCCAAAGGGAGTACCTTCCGGCGATGGATAGCGGCAACAACCCCCACAGCGGTAAGGCCCCCATCTCGTAACTTCTACAAAGCCTATAGAATAGGCTGGAGCTTCTCCTGTCTCTCGCGCATGGCGCCCCAGCGCCAGTTGCTGCCGGCGGCGATCACCACTCGTTGAGAAAACGACAGAAGCCTCCCGTCGTCGTTCCGGAGATAAAACCATCGGCGCTGCCACCCCTTGTTCGAAGACACAAGGATGGCAGGGATATACTGCTGCGCGCGCCCCTTCCTCAGCTGGAGGGTGTAGCCACCAGCCCGCACCGCCATACGGACCTTCTTCGCATCCGTCGTCAAGGCGAAGAGCTCCAAGGAGAAGAGGTGGGTCCATAGATCCCAGTGAACCTCGATCCCCAGAAAACCCTCACAAACCGCCGCGAAGATGGCCGCTTGAGCAATGGAGTTGGGGTTGAGGTTGTGTAGCTCCACCCCGTAGTGGTGCAGGAGCGTCCGCATAAAGCGGCTCGCTGGCACTCCAAACCCCCGCTCATGGAAGGCGATGAAGCTAACCACGTACCCCGGCGGCGGGGAAGGGACGGCCTCGCTCGGGGCCATCCACTCTGGCTGCGCCCCACCAGAGAGGGGACGGAGCAGACCATCAGTGACGAGGGCCTCCAGATCCTTTGCGACGACGGTGGAGGAGGGCCACGGGTTGCGCGGCGGGACAACGGTCACCCTGTCAGCCATCACCGAACGGAGGTGGTGGAGGCGGAGGAGATGAGGTGCACGGTTTCCTTTTCCCTGGCTATTCTCTTAGGTTGCAAAAACCAGAGCAAAAGGCAGGCGCAAATGGCAGAGTGACGAACCACTGTCGGCCCCCCTTCCGAGTATATAAAGGCCCGGGCGAGAACCGTTCAAAACTTTGCCTGAACTCGCCACAAAATTCAAAACTCGAAGGTAAAGCGATCTTTCCGTTCCTCAAACGGCTCGCACGCGCAACGGGCGCCACGCGAATCGCCCGTCCCGTCGCATTAACTCCCCGGCGGAGCAGGCGACACCTCTGGCAGGCAAGGCGGGCGTCGCCTCGCCTTCGCCATGATGACCGCGTCAAAAAAGGTGTGCCACCTTATTTAAATTCATATCCTTCCCCTCCTCCTCCTCCTCCTCTCTCTCTCTCTCTTGCTACAGGGACCGGGAAAGGGGATGTTGTGGAAAGGATCCTTCTCGGCGAAGGAAGCGGCCCCCGAGCCCTCCTACTGATCAGGGGTTCGAAGGCTGGCCCCTCGGAAGGGTTTCGACAGCCGCCCCAGAGCACTCGAACTTCAAGCCCATTACTAATCAGGGGTTCGAAGGCTGGCCCCTCGGAAGGGTTCGACAGTCGCCTCAGAGCGCTCGGGCTCTGTGCCCATTACTGATCAGGGGTTCGTAGGCTGGCCCCTCGGAAGGGTTCGACAGTCGCCCCAGAGCACGCAGAGTGAGGGATGACTCTGGGTACGTCCGATACATGGCCGAGGCTCGGGCTATGCTCCCGAGGTACCCTAGGACATTTCCGAGACCGGTGGGAACGATTTGTAATAGAATCCCACCGGAGGGAGGCATCGAGCCCTTGGACCCTGTCGAAGGGGTCTGGGTCCGGTGAATCACCCGCAGGTACTTTTGGAGCACGCCTCTGGGCCACCAGCCGACCCCTAACGAACAGGGCACGGGCGTCCACTCGGATCACCCATTAGCAGCTCACTGGAAACACCATGTTCGGCGCCCTCCGAGGGCAACATGGCGCTTTCCCCCTCCTTGCGGAAAGGCGACGCAGGGGCGTATGATAAAAGTCGGGAAAGTCCTTGATCGTCCTCTCGCTCCGTGCAGAGGCTTGAGGGCTGCTCTCGCACCCGGCTACGGCCAAACTGTTGACAGCGTCAATAAACCAGCTTGATAACTTGGAACCTGACCATGAACCCGGGCTACGGCCAGGCCGCATGAGGGAACGATCAGACCGGCCGAGGCACCACGAAAAGCATTCAGACCTCAGAGGAGTCAAACCACTCCTCCGAGGCCTCGGGGGCTACACCCGGCGGGTGCGCTCGCGCGCACCCACCAGAACAAAGCAAAAACCGAGAAAGGCCGGTCCCCTCACCGAAAATGCGGCAAAAGCCTCCAAGCGAGTACCAACACTCCCTTCGAGGCTCGGGGGCTACTGTCGGGTACCATAATTAGGGGTACCCCCAACACTCCTAATCACGGCTAGTAAACACCCTCAGACCAACTGATGGGCGCGGTTCAAGTCAAGGCTTCGTCCACCCAAGGGACGCCACCTCACCCGAGCCCAGCCTCGGGCTAGAGCAGTAGTCCCAGACGAGTTCACGCCTCGCCCGAGGGCCGTCTCAGGCAACCGGCACCCCCCTCGGCTCTTCCGAAGCCCGGCTCGGGCAGGCTTCGTTGTGAAGCAACCTTGGCTAGGCCGCCTCACCAACCGACCGCTTCGCAGGCGCATTCAATGCAGGGGATGCCTGACGCCGTATCCTGACACACGCGCCTCAGTCGGCCAGGCCGAAGTGACCGCAGTCACTTCGCCCCTCTTCTTTACTTCCGATGTGACGGGAAAACAGCGCCGCTCGCCCCGCTCCGACTGCCGTGTCAACCACCCAGGCAAAGACTGACAACAAGTCACGATCAACCACCGAGTTCGGCCTCGGGCGCAACAGGGAGCTCCGCCTCGCCCGACCTCAAGCTCCGGCCTTGGAGGAGGTCTCCGCCTCGCCCGACCTTAGGCTCCGGCCTCGGGAAGAGGTCTCCGCCTCGCCCGACCCCCGGACTCGGCCTCGACCTCGGTCTCGGGAGGAATCGCGTCCTCGCCCGACCCCGACCTCGGCCTCAAGAGAAGTCTCCGCCTCGCCCGACCTTGGGCTCGGACCGACCGCGCCAACAGGGGATACATCATTACCCTATCAGGCTACAAGGAACAAGACCGGCGTCCCATCTGGCTTACCCCGGCGACGGGTAATGATGGTGCCCCGCGTGCACCATGACGCCGGTGGCTCTCAGCCCCTTACGACAGCAAGGAGACGTCAGCAGGATCCTTGTCGCACTGCCAGCTGTACTCCTACAGGACTCAGGCGCTCCTCCGACGGCCACGCTATCACGTGTACAGGGCCCAAGCTCTCCCCCGACAGCCACGTTGGCATGTACACAGGGCTTAGGCACTCCTCTGCCGGACACGTTAGCGCATAGCTACGCCCCCCGTTGTACGTCTGGACCCTCTCCTTGCGTCTATAAAAGGGAGGTCCATGGCCATCTTGGAGGGGGGTTCGCGCGAGGGAAGGAGCGGACGAACAGGCTCCCACTCTCTACCTCACTCTCCCTCACACGACGCGTTTGTAACCCCTACTACGAGCGGCACCCCTGGTGCAGGATAATACAAGGCTTGCCCCACATCTTGTGTTCCATCCCACGCCAATCCATCTGAGCAGGGGCACGCAACGATTTCACTCGTCGGTCCAGGGACCCCCCCCCCCCGGGTCCGAAACACCGACAGAATGCAATGTGTGGAATGCTTGGATGGTTGGAGTGGAGGTGGTTGAGGGGTATTTATAGCCCTCAACCACCAAACAACCATTGGGGTTGGGCTGTTGTCGATGGGCGCACTAGACAGTCCGGTGCGCCAGCCACGTCACCCAACCGTTAGGGTTCAGGAGCAGTCGACCGTTGGAGGCTTTGTCTTCTAGTGGCACCGGACAGTCCGGTGCCGCACCGGACAAGCACTGTTCACTGTCCGGTGCGCTTCTGACGACTGCTCTGACTTCTGCGCGCACTGTTCATCTGATCCGTGCTTTTGCAGTCGACCGTTGCGCCGAAGAGCCGTTGCTCCGCTGGTGCACCGGACAGTCCAGTGGCACACCAGACAGTCCGATGAATTATAGCGGAGCGTGCTGGTTGAAACCCGAGAGTGGTCAGTTCACTCTGGTACGGACCTGGTGCACCGGACACTGTCCGGTGCGCCAGACCAGGGCACACTCGGTTTCTTTGCTCCTTTAAATTTGAACCCTTTCTTTTATCTTTTATTGGTTTGTGTTGAACCTTTATGCACCTGTGAATATATAATCTAGAGCAAACTATTTAGTCCAATATTTGTGTTGGACATTCAACCACCAAAATTAATACTGGGAAAAAGATTAACCATATTTCCCTTTCATAGACCCCCTCGCATTTAGGACCATATCTAGTCAGACAATCATGTGGGTTATCAGAAAATGGTAAAATCACTGTAGCCATGTCTAAACAGAACGATGGTACTTCCATGTAATAAAAAGTATGGGGAGCCATATCGATGTCTTATTAGTGCGTACCAGCGCCATTAAGGCACATGTCCTCTCATTTTGAGTAGGGTCCCGCTAAGTCACCATACTAGTATGATTACACTAGCACACGTCTGTCATGTACTGATTACGAGGCAAAAGACCTGCCTTTGTATAGGGTCGAGATAGTATGGGGGCAGTTGGCCCAATGACAAATAGGGTCTATAGGTAGAATATACATGTAAGCTCACCATTCACTTGGACTATAGACGAAAGAGGTCGAGTATCATTTAATAAATTCAATCAAAGGTATCTTTAGTTGGTGATAGTCTATCTTACCACAACACACCCCACATGTGGGAGGTCCTAGAGCTCACTAGTGTCGGAGCTTGCAATCTCTATCATCAAAATACACCAATTGATCATCAACTGAATAATACATAGGATATATTGCACATTCTATGGCTTGAACCTATACAAAAATCCATGTGTATTAGAGTTTGATGTCATAACTTTGTAGGCATACTTTACGATGCGAGGACTCTCTCCCTTCTCTCTTTTCCATTTTCTCTAGTACCCTTTGTATCATAGTGCCTTTGCAACAACACTACCCAAAAGAACATTTAAACATGAAAACTTTTATAGAGTGGTGGGAAAATTATTAAAAAAGGAAAAATATATATAGCTTGTACTGTACATCGGCACTGCGTTTGTATATCAGGGGAAGGCATGCATGTATGTACGGGTTCGTGGTACGGGAGCGAGTATACATGTCCAATGGGTCGTGCCAAGCCGGCCCGGCCCGGGCACGAGGGGCATCAGTCCAAGCCCGGCATGGTTCAATATCGTATCGGGCCAGATCGGCCCGCGGGCTGGCTGACGTGGCCCAGACCCGACACGATTATTCTTACACGGGCCATGCCGGGCCGGAGGCACGACGGGCCTGTCGTGCCAAGTCGGGCCCGAACCCGTAAACAAAAAACACTCCAAAATTAAGAATTTTAAGGTAATATTTAAATTTATTTTAGATTCAATTAATTATATTTATAATTTTAGATACATACTTAGACAAAGAATTTCAGATACACATATTGTCGGCGTTCCGAGACCGGGGGGTCCTCGAGCCGACGAGTGAGAGTGCCGCGTGCCCCAGCCCAGATGGGTCGAGCGCGTGGAGCGAGCGCAAAGGGGGGAACGGAGTGAGAGAGAGGTCGGTGGCCGGAGCCGGATCGCGAGGGAGTCGGAGAAATTCCCACGGCCTTCGTGTTCGTCCCGCGCCCAGGTCGGGTGCGCTTGCAGTAGGGGGTTACAAGCGTCCGCACGAGGTGAAGGGAGAGGGCGGCCCCGAGAGAGCGCCTGCCCCTGCCTTTCGTCCCCGCGAGGCCAACCCTTTTTTTAAGAAGGCCCTGGCCCTTCCTTTTATAGTCGTAAGGAGAGGGTCCAGGTGTACAAGACGGGGGTGTAGCAAGGTGCTACGTGTCTAGCGAGGGAGAGCTAGCGCCCTATGTACATGCCCAGGTGGCAGCCAGAGAGATCGTGGTACCCTGTTGGAGTGGCGTCGTGGCTGTTGGAGGAATAACGGAGCCGGACGGGGGGACAGCTGTCGAGGTGGCTGGGTCCTTGCTGACGTTCTCCTGCTTTCGTAAGGGAGCTGGGAGCCGCCGTCGTCATGATCTAGCGGGGCGCCATCATGGCCTATCTGGCATAGCTGGCCAGATGGGACGCCGGTCTTGTTTTCTGCGACCCAAGTCGGCTCAGGGCAGGGTGATGATGACGCTTCCTGTTGACGTGGCGGTCTCGTATCCTAGGTCGGGCGTCGTGGAGGCTCCTCCGAGGCTGTGGCCGAGTCCGTCCTGCAAGACAGAGACAGAGTCCGAGCCCTGGTCGGGCGAGGCGGAGATTATTCGGCAGAGGCCGAGGCGGAGTCCGAGCCCTGGGTCGGGCGAGGCGGAGGTCGCCGTCTTCCGAGGCCTTAGCCTGAGTCCGAGCCCTGGGTCGGGCGGAGCGGAGTTCGCCGTCTTCCGAGGCCTTAGCCTGAGTCCGAGCCCTGGGTCGGGCGGAGCGGAGTTCGCCGTCTTCCGAGGCCTTAGCCTGAGTCCGAGCCCTGGGTCGGGCGGAGCGGAATTCGCCGTCTTCCGAGGCCTTAGCCTGAGTCCGAGCCCTGGGTCGGGCGGAGCGGAGTTCGCCGTCTTCCGAGGCCTTAGCCTGAGTCCGAGCCCTGGGTCGGGCGGAGTCTCCTATGGCACTACTGGCGAAGTCTGGCCGCCCGTCGGTCTTACCTTTTGCGTTAAACGCCCTGGTGACTCGGTCGGTTGGTGCGGTGATTTAGTCAGGGTTTCTCCTTATCGGAGGCGGGGCCTAGGGCGAGCCGGGGATGCGCCTGCCGTGAAAGAGGAGACCTCAGGCGAGACGGAGTCATCTTAGGGTCGGCTGCCCTCGCCCGAGGCTAGGCTCGGGCGTGGCGTGGTCAAGTCACTCGTGTGGACTGATCCCTGACTTAATCAAACCCATCAGGCCTTTGCAGCTTTATGCTGATGGGGGTTACCAGCTGAGAATTAGGCGTCTTGAGGGTACCCCTAATTATGGTCCCCGACAGTAGCCCCCGAGCCTCGAAGAGAGTGTTAACACTCGCTTGGAGGCTTGCATCGCACTTTTTTGCAAGGGGACCAGCCTTTCTCGGAGGTACCTTGTTCCGGTGGGTGCGCGCGAGCGCACCCGCCGGGTGTAGCCCCCGAGGCCTCGGAGGAGTGGTTTCACTCCTTCGAGGTCTTAATGCCTTGCGTAATGCTTCGGCGTGACTAGCGGTTCCCTCATGCGAGCAGGGCGTAACCCAGGTGCACTGTCGGGGCCCAAGTTCTCGGGCTGGTATGTTGACGCTGTCAACGGTTCGGCCGGAGCCGGGTTTGCGAGAGCAGCCCCCGAGCCTTCGCACGGAGCGAGAGGACGATCAGGGTCAGACTCGACTTTTTATATACGCCCCTACGTCGCCTTTCCGCAAGGAGGAGGGGGGGAGTGCGCCATGTTACCCTCGATGGGCACCGAACATGGTGTCTCCGGTGAGCTGCGATCGGGTAATCCGAGTGGACGTCCGTGCCCCGTTCGTTAGGGGTCGGCTAGGGGCCCGGAGGCACGCCCAAAAGTACCTGCGGGTGATCTGCCGGACCCGGTCCCCTAGCGACGGGGTCCGAGGGCTCGTTGCCTCCCTCCGATGGGATTCCGTTACAGAGTCGTTCCCGCCGGTCTCGGAAATGTCCTAGGGTACCTCGGGAGCGCAGCCCGAGCCTTGGTTATGTATCGAACGTACCCCTGGTCATCCCTCGCTCGGCGTCTGAGGCGGCTGTGAACCCTTCGACAGGCCAGCCTTCGAACCCCTGATCAGTAGGGGGCACGGAGCCCTAGTAGCCTGAGGCGGTCATGGAACCTTTCGGGGGCCGACCTTCGAACCCCTGACCAGTAGTGGGTGTCGGGCCCACGCGATCTGAGGCGGCTGTTGAACCCTTCGGGGGGCCAGCCTTCGAACCCCTGATCAGTAGGGAGGCTCGGGGCCTAGTTCCTTCACGGGGAAGGATCCCTTTGGGGTTATCCCCCTTCTCGGTCCCTGTTGCAAGAGATAGAGAAAGAAGGAAAAGGGAAAAAGGGATTCGAAATTGAACTTCGTGGCGTACCTTTCTCGGCGTGGCCGTTTTTGGCGGAGGCGAAGCGCCGCCAGCTGCCCCTGCCAGAAACGTCACCTATTTCGCCGTGGAGTTAACGCGCTGGGGTGAGTAGTTGGCGAGGTCGCCGTTGCGTGCGCGAGCCGTTCGAGGTACGGGTCACGGACGCGTCGTCTTCACGCCGTGAGAAGGGTTCTCTTGCTGCCCCCGGATGGGACGTGAGCCTGGCCGATGGCGTGACCGCTGCCCTCACACGCCTGCCACCGTCATTACTGCCGGCCCATTTTTGACCGCGTTTGACCGCTGCGCCAGGCTGGCGCCGCTGGATCGCAGGCTGGGCGGCCTCGAGTCGCGGTATCGGTTCCGCAATCGAGGAGGTGCGGTGGTGGAGCGAGAGGCGCAGCGGTTCGCATGCAGCGCCTGGCGCGCCAGTTGAACGACGCGTGGTCTTGAACCGTCGCGCTGGCCTGTCAGGAGTCGGGGAGGCGCGTCCACTTGGCGTGGCTGCATGCCGCTTGCATGGCCGCTCGCCCCCTTTGCCCGTTGGTCTGGGCAAAAGTGGAGGGTCACTTGTAACCGCTGGGCGGTTACGTGCGTCGTGCGCGGCGGTTTGGCTCCCTCTGCTTGGAGCTGGTCTGCATGACAGGCGGGCCCCAGCCCCCGCGCCGCGGGGAAGGGCCTTGGAGGCGCGTTGGAGAAGACTCAGCCCATGACGGTTGAGGGTGCTAGCAGGGGGAGTTGCCTTTAAAAGGAGGGCGACCCTCTTCGTGAGGCGACCATGTCTCCTTTCTCCCTTATGCATTGTGTCTCTCCATCTTCCAGGCCCCCGGATGGGGGGAACCGCCGTCTTTTCGCTCCATCGTTGGAGGAACGCGACCCCGCGGGGGTTGGTACCTTTCAGCCATCGTTCGGCTTCAAGGATTTTCATCACACAGCCCAGCGGCTTCCCTCCGCCGGTGGTCACCCAAGGTGGTGGCCTCCAGCTCCCGAATGGGGAGGGGCAAACCGGGCTGTGGTCTTGGCCCTGCCCCCAGTGTTGAGGGTGTTCGTCGTCCTCGCCGGGGCGGAGATCGAGGCGAGCCGGGGCCCCACCTCCTACGCGGGCCGGCGGGCCACCTCATTTTCCAGCTTCTGGTGGCGGCAATCGCCTTTTAGCCCCATGGCGGAGACATCCTCCAGCCATGCCGGGGAAGGAGAACTGTTGCTGCCCAGCTAGGATGCAACATTCCGCCTCCCTCCTCGCGTTCGCGGCGAGGGCGGCTGCGAGGATCTGCCGGGGTGATTAGGGGTGTCCCGCGTTTGCTGGTGATTCGCCCGGAGCTTGTTGCTCCACGGGCTTCCCAGGCGGGGAGGTTGTCCGTACCCGCGGGGACGGAACCAGAGTTCCGTTTACGATGGCGCTTCGAGTGCCGGGTTTTTTGTTCATTTCGGCTTTTGGGGCCTGAACATGTATGTAACTCCGGCACAGAGCCGTGTTTTTTCCTCATTTCTGAGCAATAAGACTTGCCTATCGATTGTCTGAATCGCTTCACCAAGCATGAGTCGCCCCGTGTCCAGGTGACGAGTGAGGTATCCGTATCCCGGAGGCGTAGGAATCCCTCGGCTCGGTCGGACCTGTTGTCCGAGGCTCTTCTAGCTTAGTTAAAAAGACCCCTCGGTCGCTCTTCGACGAGCCGAGGCCAGGGGTAGCGATATCAGCACAAGCAGAGGCGTTGTTGGCTCGGAAATGGAACCTGGTTGGCCGGAGCCCAGCTGGGTCGTCTGCTGGCAGGCTCGGCGCCGGAGTTGATTGGCCGAGGCCTCGGACCGAGCTGGCGCCCTCGGAAGGGGTCGGCCGAGGCCTCGGAGGTGGCCGGCCGAGCCGTCCGCTTGGGCCGGATTCTCGGGGAAGCCTCTGGCGGAGGTTGCTCGAGCGCGGTGTCGACGTCGTCCTTTGGAGCGGAGGCCTTCGGACCGCGTGGCCACCCGAGGCCAGGTCGGGTCTTGCCGAAGGTGCTGCTGATGCCGAGGGTGTCGTCACCCTCTTCCAGCGCCGAGGTCCGCGCCTGCAGGGTCAAGTCGTTCTGTAGCGTGGGCCTTGTGCGGCCGTTGAGGCCAGAACACACACCCTTGTCGCGTTATAAAGCTGTGTCTCTTTTCCTCTTGCTTCGAGTATCTGGACTTTTTGTCGGTGGCAGGGATGTTAGTGCGAGCAAGAGTTGCTTCTCGCGGGAGGTGATGAGTGAGGTATCCGTATCCCGGAGGCGTGGGAGTCCCTCGGCTCGGTCGGCCTCGCCGCTTACGCGTACTTTTACCCATCCATGAGGCCCTGTCACCGACTCGGTCGAGAAGGCTCGAAGAACCTGCTTCAACAGAAGAGCCTCCGTACGTAAAGATTCATTCGATCCGCGGAGTCACCTTATCCGCACGCGAGTTACTTATCACAGAAGGTGACGAGTGAGGTATCCGTATCCCGGAGGCGTAGGAGTCCCTCGGCTCGGTCGGCCTTGGCTGCTTACGTGTACCCCGTCGTTTCTAGGACCCACTTTTCGAAGTAGTCAAAAAGCACGAAAGATGTTCTGGTAAAAGAGGTTTTTTGTTCGAGGAAAATTTTGACGCAGAGGGGGTTAACCCCCTTTTAGCCCCCGAGGGAGGGTCGGGCTCCGCCGAGGCGAGGCCGACCCTTCCTTGTTGACTAAACTTCGCTTGGGTACGGGGTATAAGAACAACTTGGAAACATTCTTAAGGATAGAAGCGACGTAGCTGTTGGATGTTCCGAGCGTTGCCGTAGACCTCGCCTTGACTGTTGGCCAGCTTGTAAGTTCCAGGCTTCAGAACTTTGGCGATGATGAACGGCCCCTCCCAGGGGGGCGTTAGCTTATGCCTCCCTCGGGCGTCCTGCCGCAGCCGAAGCACCAGATCGCCCACCTGGAGATCTCGGGGTCGGACCCCTCGGGCGTGGTAGCGTCGCAGGGACTGCTGATACCGCGCTGAGTGTAGTAGGGCCCTGTCCCGAGCCTCGTCCAGCTGGTCCAGCGAGTCTTCTCGGCTGGCTTGGTTGCTTTCTTCGTCGTAAGCCCTCGTCCTCGGGGAACCGTACTCCAGGTCCGTGGGCAGGATTGCCTCGGCCCCGTAGACCAGGAAGAACGGCGTGAAACCCGTGGCTCGGCTTGGAGTCGTCCTCAGGCTCCAGACCACCGAGGGGAGTTCCTTCACCCATCGCTTGCCGAACTTGTTGAGACTGTTATAAATCCGAGGCTTAAGCCCCCGTAGAATCATGCCATTGGCACGTTCCACTTGCCCATTCGACATGGGGTGAGCTACGGCGGCCCAGTCCACCCGGATGTTGTGATCGTCGCAAAAATCCAAGAATTTTTTGCCGGTGAACTGGGCGCCATTGTCGGTGATGATGGAGTTCGGGATCCCGAAGCGATGGATGATGTTGGTGAAGAATGCCACCGCCTGCTCGGACCTGATGCTGCTTAGGGGTCGGACCTCGATCCACTTGGAGAATTTGTCGATGGCGACCAGCAGGTGCGTGTAGCCCCCGGGTGCCTTCTGCAGTGGGCCGACGAGGTCCAGACCCCACACAGCGAAGGGCCAGGTGATGGGTATCGTCTGCAGAGCCTGAGCGGGCAGGTGGGTCTGCTTCGCATAGAATTGGCACCCTTCGCAGGCGCGGACAATTCTAGTGGCGTCAGCCACCGCCGTTGGCCAGTAGAAGCCTTGGCGGAAAGCATTCCCGACGAGGGTTCGAGGTGCTGCATGATGACCGCAAGCCCCCGAGTGTATTTCCTGTAGGAGGTCCTGACCCTCGGCGATGGTGATGCATCGCTGGAGGATGCCCGAGGGGCTGCGGTGGTAGAGCTCCTTCTCGTCGCCCAGCAGGACGAACGATTTTGCTCGTCGCGTTACCCGCCGAGCCTCGGTTTGGTCGAGGGGCAGCTCTCCTCGGCGGAGATATTGCAGGTACGGGGTCCTCCAATCTTGATCTGGCACGACCCCGTCCTGCCCCTCCTCGACGTGCAGCGCTTCGCGCTCGGGCCCCGAGGGTTCCTCGGAGTGAGCCGAGGACGGCTCGGGCTGAGCCGAGGTCACCTCGGACGAGGCCGAGGGTGCCTCGGGTTCGGGCGCGTCGCCTATCTTGACGGAGGGTTGGTGCAGATCGCGGGCGAAGACGTCCGGGGGAACCGTTGTCCGCCCCGAGGCTATCTTCGCCAGCTCGTCCGCAGTCTCGTTATAGCGTCGGGCGATGTGGTTAAGTTCGAGCCCGTAGAACTTGTCCTCCAGGCGTCGAACCTCTTCGCAGTAGGCCTCCATCTTCGGGTCGCGGCAGAGGGAATTCTTCATGACTTGGTCGATGACGAGCTGCGAGTCGCCGCGTGCATCGAGGCGTCGAACCCCTAGCTCGATGGCGATTCGCAACCCGTTGATCAGAGCCTCGTACTCAGCTACATTGTTAGACGCCGGGAAATGGAGGCGAAGCACGTAGCGCAGGTGTTTTCCGAGGGGCGAGACGAAAAGCAGGCCCGCGCCAGCTCCCGTCTTCATCAGCGACCCGTCGAAAAACATGGTCCAGAGTTCTGGTTGGATCGGAGCCGTTGGTAACTGGGTATCGACCCATTCGGCTACGAAATCCGCCAGTGCCTGGGACTTGATGGCCTTCCGAGGGGCGAACGAGATCGCCTCGCCCATGATTTCCACCGCCCACTTTGCGATCCGTCCCGAGGCTTCTCGGCACTGGATGATCTCCCCCAGGGGGAAGGATGACACCACAGTCACCGGATGGGACTCGAAGTAATGTCGCAACTTTCGCCTCGTCAGGACCACAGCGTATAGCAGCTTCTGGACTTGTGGGTAGCGGGTCTTGGTCTCGGACAGCACTTCGCTGACGAAGTAAACTGGCCTCTGAATGGGCAAAGCATGCCCTTCTTCCTGCCTTTCGACCACGATCGCGGCGCTGACCACCTGAGTGGTTGCGGCGACGTAGACCAGGAGGGTCTCTCCATCAGTTGGGGGTACCAAGATGGGCGCCTGTGTGAGGAGTGCCTTCAGGCTCCCGAGGGCTTCCTCGGCCTCGGGAGTCCAAGTGAAGCATTCAGCCTTCCTTAAGAGGCGGTACAGGGGCAGGCCTCTTTCGCCGAGGCGCGAGATGAAGCGGCTCAAGGCCGCGAGGCATCCCATGACCCTTTGTACGCCTTTTAAGTCCTTGATAGGTCCCATGTTTGTGATTGCTGCGATCTTCTCCGGATTGGCTTCGATGCCCCGCTCGGAGACGATGAACCCCAAGAGCATGCCCCGGGGCACCCCGAAGACGCACTTCTCGGGATTGAGCTTGACGCCCTTCGCCTTGAGACACCGGAATGTCAGTCCGAGGTCGGAGAGAAGGTCGGAGGCTTTCCTCGTCTTGACCACGATGTCGTCGACGTAGGCCTCGACCGTGCGACCAATGTGTTCGCCGAACACATGGTTCATGCACCGCTGGTACGTTGCACCCGCGTTCCTCAACCCGAACGGCATTGTGACATAACAGTACATGCCGAAGGGCGTGATGAAAGAAGTCGCGAGCTGGTCGGACTCTTTCATCTTGATTTGATGATACCCTGAGTAGGCATCGAGAAAAGACAGGGTTTCGCACCCTGCTGTGGAGTCCACAATTTGGTCGATGCGAGGTAGAGGGTAGGGGACCTTTGGACATGCTTTGTTGAGGCCAGTGTAGTCTACACACATCCGCCACTTCCCCCCTTTTTTCCTCACAAGTACAGGGTTGGCAAGCCATTCGGGATGGAATACCTCTTTAATGAACCCTGCTGCCATCAGCTTGTGGACCTCCTCGCCTATCACTCTGCGCCTTTCCTCGTCGAATCGGCGCAGAGACTGTCTGACCGGTCGGGCCCCGGCCCTAATATCTAGCGAGTGCTCGGCGACTTCCCTCGGTATGCCGGGCATGTCCGAGGGACTCCACGCGAAAACGTCGGCGTTTGCGCGGAGAAAGTCGACGAGCACTGCCTCCTATTTGGGGTCGAGCCCCGAACCGATCCGGATCTGCTTGGAGGCGTCGCCACTGGGGTCGAGAGGGACGGCCTTAACCGTCTCTGCTGGCTCGAAGTTGCCGGCATGCCGCTTCACATCCGGCACCTCTCGGGAGAGGCTTTCCAGGTCGGCAATGAGGGCCTCGGACTCGGCGAGGGCCTCGGCGTACTCCACGCACTCCACATCGCATTCGAATGCGTGTTTGTACGTGGGGCCGACGGTGATGACCCCGTTGGGGCCCGGCATCTTGAGCTTCAGGTAGGTGTAGTTGGGGATGGCCATGAACTTCGCGTAGCATGGCCTTCCCAACACCGCGTGGTAGGTCCCTCGGAACCCGACCACCTCGAACGTCAAAGTCTCCCTTCGGAAGTTGGAGGGTGTTCCGAAGCAGACAGGGAGGTCGAGCTGTCCGAGGGGCTGGACGCGCTTCCCGGGAATGATCCCGTGGAAGGGCGCAGCGCCTGCTCGGACGGACGACAAGTCGACGCGCAGGAGCTTGAGAGTCTCGGCGTAGATGATGTTGAGGCAGCTGCCCCCATCCATCAGGACCTTGGTGAGCCTGACGTCGCCAATGACAGGATCGACGACGAGCGGGTACTTCCCCGGGCTCGGCACGTGGTCGGGGTGGTCGTCCTGGTCGAAGGTGATGGGCTTGTCGGACCAGTCTAGGTAGACTGGCGCCGCCACCTTCACCGAGCAGACCTCCCGACGCTCTTGCTTACGATGCCGAGCCGAGGCGTTTGCCACATGCCCCCCGTAGATCATGAAGCAGTCGCGGACCTCGGGGAACTCTCCTGCTTGGTGATCCTCCCTTTTGTCGTCGTCGTGAGCCTTGCCACCCTCGGCGGGTGGCCCAGCCCGATGGAAGTGACGCCGAAGCATGACGCACTCTTCGAGGGTGTGTTTGACGGGCCCCTGATGGTAGGGGCACGTCTCCTTGAGTGCGTTGTCGAAGAGGTTTGCACCTCCGGGGGGTTTCCGAGGGTTCTTGCGCTCGGCGGCGGCGACAAGGTCAGCATCGGGAACGTCGCGTTTCGCTTGCGACTTCCTCCTGCCTTTCTTCTTGGCGCCGCGCGGAGCAGACGCCTCGGGAGCATCTTCCGACGGGCGGCCCTGGGGCTGCTTGTCCTTTCGGAAGATGGCCTCTACCGCCTCCTGGCCGGAGGCGAACTTGGTAGCGATGTCCATCAGCTCGCTCGCCCTGGTGGGGGTCTTGCGACCCAACTTGCTCACCAGGTCGCGGCAGGTGGTGCCGGCGAGGAACGCGCCGATGACATCGGAGTCGGTGATGTTGGGCAGCTCGGTGCGCTGCTTCGAGAATCGCCGGATGTAGTCCCGAAGGGACTCTCCCGGCAATTGCCGACAGCTTCGGAGGTCCCAGGAATTCCCGGGGCGCACGTACGTGCCCTGGAAGTTCCCGGCGAAGGCCTGGACCAGATCCTCCCAGCTGGAAATCTGCCCCGGGGGCAGGTGCTCCAACCAGGCACGAGCGGTGTCGGAGAGAAATAGGGGGAGGTTTCGGATGATGAGGTTGTCATCGTCCGTCCCACCCAGCTGGCAGGCCAGGCGGTAGTCTGCAAGCCACAATTCCGGTCTCGTCTCCCCCGAGTACTTCGTGATAGTAGTCGGGGGTCGGAATCGGGGCGGAAACGGCGCCCGCCGAATGGCTCGGCTAAAGACCTGCGGACCGGGTGGTTCGGGCGAGGGACTTCGATCCTCCCCGCTGTCATAACGTCCCCCACGCCGGGGGTGGTAGCCTCGGCGCACCCTTTCGTCGAGGCGTGCCCGACGGTCACGATGAGGGTGCTCCTCGCCGAGGTGGCCCGGGGCCGCAGGCGCGGTGTTGCGCGTGCGCCCGGTGAAGACCGAGGCTTCCCGCGTGAGTCGGGAAGTCGCGGCACGAGGATCCGGGGTGTATCCCCGCCTTCGAGAGGCAGAGCTCTCTGCCCGCCGGGCCGCAGCGCCTTCCAGGAGATGCCTGAGTTCTCCCTGGATCCGCCGTCCCTCGGTGGTTGATGACTCCGGCATCGCGCGGAGGAGCATTGCTGCAGCGACCAGGTCCTGGCCAGTCCCGCCGGATGCGGGTGGCGGTTTGTCCCTGGCATCGTTGGCGATGCGGTGCTGGAGACCTTGGGGCAAGTGACGTATTCCTCCGGCCGGGGGTTGGCTCGCCCATACCTGCCCGATGTTCTGACGGATTGCCTCGAGCGCTCCTGCTCCTTCATCGAACCCGGCCTGCGCCCCGCGGACTTGCTCGAGCTGTGGGTCGTGACCTCCCGCCGAAGCGGGGACCACAGCTAGCTCCCGCGGGATGTCAGCGCGAGGCGCTGGCCTAGGGGGATCACCATCCTCCGGCATGCCGAGACAGCCGCCTCCGGAGGGATCCCCTAGCTCGATGTGGAAACATTCGCGACTCAGGCCGCAGTCCTTGTCGCCAAGGCTGCGGCTGCCGTCGGAACAGTCGGAGAGGCAGTAGTCACATGCGGTCATGAAGTCCCGCATGGCACTAGGGTTGCCAGATCCGGAGAAATCCCAGCAGATGCTGGGGTCGTCGTCTTCCTCGGACCCAGAGGGTCCGTAGGTCGAGACACCCGTCAATCGGTCCCAAGGCGACCGCACAGGAAACCCCAGAGAGGTTGCACTCGCCTCAATGTGAGCGCCCGCCAAAGCGAGATCGCCAGGCGGGCTGAGGCCGAGTCGAAATAACGAAAGATGGGTAGCAGTCGATACCTTTTTGTCGACGAGGAGCGATGAAGTCGCGTCGGGGGCGGACCGCGTCGTCGTCTTGGGTCCGAGGGTGACGTCCTGCAGGCCTTCCGTGAGCGTGCTGGCGTCGTCCACTTGCTCGGAGTCGACGTGTTGCGGGGGGATGGCGCTCGCGTCTGCCTTGAACGCGAGGGCGACGCTTGGCGTGTCCTCCGTCGAGGCGCCGGGGACGTCGATTTGCCCGACAGCCGTCGGAGCGCGACCTCCCGCTCGGCCCCGGTTGCCCTGCCTCCTCCTCCTCCGATGGCGAGGGAGAGGATGGGGCGAGCTCGAAAGTTGTCCTTCCCCTACGCGGGAAAGACGTCGTCGATTCCGCCGCCAGCGGGCGGGCTGTCCGCCATCAATGTCGCCGTCGCGCGGCGGTGGAAGGAGTATCATGTCGTAGTCGCCGTCGAGCGAGATGAACTCGAGGTTCCCGAAACGGAGCACCGTCCCGGGTTGAAGAGGTTGTTGGAGACTGCCCATCTGGAGCTTGACGGGAAATCGGACGTCAACACGCAGCGTGCCCCTACCTGGCGCGCCAACTGTCGGCGTTCCGAGACCGGGGGGTCCTCGAGCCGACGAGTGAGAGTGCCGCGTGCCCCAGCCCAGATGGGTCGAGCGCGTGGAGCGAGCGCAAAGGGGGGAACGGAGTGAGAGAGAGGTCGGTGGCCGGAGCCGGATCGCGAGGGAGTCGGAGAAATTCCCACGGCCTTCGTGTTCGTCCCGCGCCCAGGTCGGGTGCGCTTGCAGTAGGGGGTTACAAGCGTCCGCACGAGGTGAAGGGAGAGGGCGGCCCCGAGAGAGCGCCTGCCCCTGCCTTTCGTCCCCGCGAGGCCAACCCTTTTTTTAAGAAGGCCCTGGCCCTTCCTTTTATAGTCGTAAGGAGAGGGTCCAGGTGTACAAGACGGGGGTGTAGCAAGGTGCTACGTGTCTAGCGAGGGAGAGCTAGCGCCCTATGTACATGCCCAGGTGGCAGCCAGAGAGATCGTGGTACCCTGTTGGAGTGGCGTCGTGGCTGTTGGAGGAATAACGGAGCCGGACGGGGGGACAGCTGTCGAGGTGGCTGGGTCCTTGCTGACGTTCTCCTGCTTTCGTAAGGGAGCTGGGAGCCGCCGTCGTCATGATCTAGCGGGGCGCCATCATGGCCTATCTGGCATAGCTGGCCAGATGGGACGCCGGTCTTGTTTTCTGCGACCCAAGTCGGCTCAGGGCAGGGTGATGATGACGCTTCCTGTTGACGTGGCGGTCTCGTATCCTAGGTCGGGCGTCGTGGAGGCTCCTCCGAGGCTGTGGCCGAGTCCGTCCTGCAAGACAGAGACAGAGTCCGAGCCCTGGTCGGGCGAGGCGGAGATTATTCGGCAGAGGCCGAGGCGGAGTCCGAGCCCTGGGTCGGGCGAGGCGGAGGTCGCCGTCTTCCGAGGCCTTAGCCTGAGTCCGAGCCCTGGGTCGGGCGGAGCGGAGTTCGCCGTCTTCCGAGGCCTTAGCCTGAGTCCGAGCCCTGGGTCGGGCGGAGCGGAGTTCGCCGTCTTCCGAGGCCTTAGCCTGAGTCCGAGCCCTGGGTCGGGCGGAGCGGAATTCGCCGTCTTCCGAGGCCTTAGCCTGAGTCCGAGCCCTGGGTCGGGCGGAGCGGAGTTCGCCGTCTTCCGAGGCCTTAGCCTGAGTCCGAGCCCTGGGTCGGGCGGAGTCTCCTATGGCACTACTGGCGAAGTCTGGCCGCCCATCGGTCTTACCTTTTGCGTTAAACGCCCTGGTGACTCGGTCGGTTGGTGCGGTGATTTAGTCAGGGTTTCTCCTTATCGGAGGCGGGGCCTAGGGCGAGCCGGGGATGCGCCTGCCGTGAAAGAGGAGACCTCAGGCGAGACGGAGTCATCTTAGGGTCGGCTGCCCTCGCCCGAGGCTAGGCTCGGGCGTGGCGTGGTCAAGTCACTCGTGTGGACTGATCCCTGACTTAATCAAACCCATCAGGCCTTTGCAGCTTTATGCTGATGGGGGTTACCAGCTGAGAATTAGGCGTCTTGAGGGTACCCCTAATTATGGTCCCCGACACATATAAACACATATTATAATTATATAATAACAGAATCATCAGTATTATAGCTAAAAACAGACTCACTGTTTCAAAATCAGTCCCTCAAGCGGGTCATTACTATGTCTACCCTTTAACCGGGTCGGGCCTGTGCCTGCGGGCCAGACGGCCAGCCCAAGCCCGGCACGGCTATCAGGCCGGGCCGGCCCGGCCAAGCTTCTAGTCGGGCCAGACCGTGCTCGTGCTGGACCACGACCGTGCTGGGTAACAGGCCCAGTGTCGTGGGCCCATTTGAACATTTATAGCGGAGGAGCCCATATTATATTGCTGCATCAGTGCAAGAACCTGCACATGCCACAGACCACAGTGCATGCAAAAGCTTAAAGCTAGCAGTACTACACGAGTGCATGCATCGGCATCGATCTCCCGTCCCATGCTGCCATACGGATCGAGACAGTCAGCCCACATGCACGACGAACCTTAATTTTGCGACCACCCCAGTTACTACTTTTGCTCGCGCAGTTCGCCGCCGCTGTGTAGTGTACGTCGCTCAGCGACAGCAAGCTAGAGGAAGGGGACTAGGGGAGCCATGCATGCATGCAGTGGGTTGACACGCTCCATTGATGCCCCGGCCACTCGGCCAGGCCAGTCGGGCACCGATTGTGCCTGCTCCGCTCGTCGTACGTGGCGCGTGACAGAGTAGTGTCCTGTCCTGTGTCCTCCTCTATCTCTCTATGGCTGATGCTGTGATAAAAAGGATGGTGTCGGCCGGTGGCACTGGCACTGGCACCAACACCGTCCATCATCAATAATCACGATGCGAGTGCGAGTGCGACTGCGATGCGACCATACAGCGACGGCCGGCCGGCCGGGGACCATCATGCATGCATGGCGCAGACGACGCGGGCACAGTATTGGCCGTCATACACATCCTGCCGCCGTACCCACTTATGACTACGGCTCCATCTCCATGTGCACAGCCCCTACACACGCAGCCATGCTCATGCATGCACGGTCCCGGGCCGGGACAGCGTCGTCATCATGCCTCGACGCTCCGTAGTACTTGCGTGCGGGTGGCCCGGTGCTTCCACGGGAGGAGGAGGATTGCATGCCAACTTGCCAAGCACAGCCATCCATTACTATTAGCATGCTGCATGCATCTCTGATTCGCCTGTCGTATGGTGGATGTGTAGCAAACGTACGCTAGCGCTGCTACTGCTACCTACTGCTACAGGCGTGCGTGCGTGGATGCCTTTCACTTTTCTGTGCAAGCGTCTCGCGCGCGCAGCAGCACCAGCACTGCGGTGTGGATGATAGCTATAGTATAGCACGGCTGCAGGACCAGGATTGCGTGAGCAGTCAGAGTGGGGGCCCGGTCAGATCGGCAATGTACCGCCAGATACTGCTGCTCCACGGATCTGGATATGCTGTGATGTGAGTTGTGACCTGCAGCAGTCTCCGAGTGCTAGCTCGTAGCGTTCATCAGCGACAGCAGTGGCAGGAAGCACTGAAGCAGTAGCCTCTGCGTCCCTGCGCTGATACGGGTTGCTACAGAGTCCTGCAGCTGCACTAGGTGGCAAGTGTGGCATGTCTTCAAATATAATACTCACTCGGTTCCATAACAAGTAAACATTTGTGGTTATGTTATTCGTGCCGGTTTTTTTTTTAAGTTTGACTAAATTTATAGAACATATTAGCAACGTTTGTATCTTCGTTTTACAACAAAAATGGATTCAAAGATCTCTCTAATGATGTTAATTATGTACTATAAATGTTAACATTTTCTTATATAAATATGGTCAAAGTTAAAAATGGTTGACTCCTCGAAAAACGAGAACGTCCAACAATTGTGAACGGAGGGGGCATATTTGTACAGTTAAAACACTATCCCAAAATCTCTTTATGCGGCCGTGACCAGCAATCGTATATAGCCGTGCAAAACACTATATTGTATAGTAGATAGTTTAAAATATGAGATGACAGAGAAGATGGGATTGAACTCGAGAGATGCAATTATTTTACAACTAAGAGAGTAATACGCTGATCCTACTTTTAAAAAATTCTTAGTTAAAGTAATTAAAGTTTAATCAAATATATAAATAAAAATATTAATATGTATAACACCATATATATATATATATATATATATTGAATATATTGGAACAATCGTGATTACACCCTTCGGTGTCCTTGCAATTTTAACTTTTTTCTTTGTTTTTTAACTTTGTGATTTAACCTCTGCGTTTTAAAGACAAACCTACTGTTTCTCCCTCCTTATCAACAACGTTAGTGAAAATTAGAATTAATGATTAAAAGGAAAAAATCTGAAAAGAAAAGGAGTTAAAGGACTGAAATATCCTTCTATTTTGTACGAGCGCAACCTCAACAAAGAAATTACATAACATAACGAGGGTTAAATTCGCTATAAAGTGCATGAGCGTTTTTTGTCTTTTCGCATCATATTTAACACTGTCAACATCATGTAATGGTGCAAGGGTATGACAGAGCTTCATTTTCAAAACGGTGTGAGACCAGGGTAAAATCACAAAAGTTGAAAACGAGAGGTAAAATCACAATTACAAGGCTAGAGAGGGTAAAATCACATATGCCCCAAATATATTTATGGCAAATCCAATCATATCTATTTTTTACAACTAACATCTAGTGACGCACAATATAAGAAAAATAATTCAAACCTCCACAGCAAAGACAACATGTAAATGGAAAGAAATCTCGGTCATTAGGTCCCAATCACCCATACGCATGAGAAAAAACAATGCAAATGACCATTGTGAAGGCAACACTTAAATATGAGGCAAAGAAATCTCAGCCGTTAGCCACGGTCCTCCCAAATCATGACTGACTTAGGACCTGTTAGAATTATTTGGATCTAGCCTATTTAATTTCGAAATAATTTTAGAAAAACTCAAAGGCCCATTCACACAGAGTTGTGGCAACTAACATTTAGAGGAGTGTGGCAATACTTAGTCCCACCTTGCTAGTTAAGGTGGAGGGAACACAACTTAAATAGTTGAGTGTTCTTTGAGAACTTCCAAGTGTTGGATGAGAAAGTAGAAGGAAGAAGACGCACTCACTCACCTTGCCAGAGCGAAGAGTGTAGGTGCACGACATACATGTGAGAGGATGTTGTTGCTATTATAATGTTGATGGGCAACAAACTTTAGAAGTGCAGATGAACGTGTGTGTTGCTGTTAGTACGCGAGACCGTTCGTCCACTTCCACTACATCGATAAATTCTTCTTCTGTTGTGTTACGCATATAGTTGTAATGATCCATGATCTTCTATTTCCTATATATTATATATAGGTTTAACATGATAGATATCACTAGTAGAAAACAACTCTATATCTGTGGTGGGCAATAATTTATACATGTAGTTTCGGTTATCGAGCGCCAATAAGAATTAAAATAGCCGGCCCGACTCAAGAATCGCCAGTAGAAATCCTATTTATATCGGCGGGTTCTTAAGGAAACCGCCAATTGTACTAACAGTTTTCTTAAGAACACACTGATACAGAATAATTTGAAATTGATTTTTTGTATTTCAAATGACCTCATATGAAAAAAAAAAGTTGTAGATCTCTAAAAGTTATGAAATTTTGTAGTTGACAACCTTTTCATTTAAAATCATTTGGGCTCACAAAATTGCATATGAATTTGTCAAATTTAAAATACAAATTTTGCAAACGTCCTTGGATGGAGAAAGTACCAAAATAAAAGTCGTAGATCTTGAAAAATTATTTAACTTTGTAGTTGACAACCTTTTCGATTGAATTCGTTTAGGGCCCTCAAACAAACTATTTACGCTTGGTTTATTATAATATGTGGGTAAAAAACTGCAATATACATGTACATAAGTTAGTGATGGGTGGTGTGGTAGAGAAGGCTACTGGAAGGATGAGATCGCCAGTTTGATTCCTACCGGCACTCGTAGTGCACGAATTTTGCTTGAAAAATGTCGTGACTTTGATGGGATGAGCGGGTGGAGGCCTCCCTTGATTATTATTATTTTTGCTATTTTTATAACCCGGTTTATATTTCCTTAAAAAATTTGTACTGGTTGCTCTCAGTTAGCTATCCGTGGAAATAATAATTTCTACTTGCTTCTAGCGCTGCGCGGGTCTCATAGACGTCTATGAAAATGGGTTATACGAACTGTCTATGAGTTTCTTCGTAGTTTGTACTAAGGACGTAGCTTAGTAATTAGTATGTTTTTTTATGTACTCATATGATATCCCACTGTTTCCCTCTCTGCTGTGCGAGTGCGTGTCTGCACCAAACGACGACTGCTAATTGATGTACATGCTAATTAACTTTGTAAAGTGTCCATATCATTAATTAAGCTAATAACGTCTGAGTTGTAGTGAAAAGCTGAGAAAGAGCATGAATCGGGTGCTGTTTGTTGCGTATCGTGGGGGGAGGAGCGTGACCACCTCTGCCACTTGCAGCAACAGTGCTGCGTCCTGCTGCAGCCCACGACGCAGCGACTGGTTGCCCTGCCCTGCATGATGGCATCCGCGCCGTGCCGTGCCGTGCCGTGCCGTGCGACGTGCGTGGTGGGGCGTCGACGACGCGCGCGGCGGGACGAGACGACCGACCACCGTAGCTTGGGCGTTTGCTGTGCGACTGCGAGAGTGGGAGCGGTGCGACCGGCGCCAGGCAAATCTGCAGCCCCGGCCACGGGTCCGTCTCGCCCAGGAAAAGTCAAGTCGTGGTAGTAGTTTTTTCCACGGACAAAGTTTGGACTCTTATATATACTATATAATATATAATCGTATTCCTACCTTCACTTCTTTACTTGGATTCTCTCGCGTGTTCGTGTCAATAGCTACCCACCTAGTTGCTTGAAGTCGCAGCGCACGGTAGAATCGACGATGACCGTGATTGTTCCGAGTTCTGACCATAGCCGCTAATCAGGTCCAGTTCCTGTATTTGGATCGAGATGTGTCATCAGGACAGTCATTAAAAGAACCCGCAAATCGAGATTGTTAATTAATTAATCGAACATCATTTCACTCGTGTGTTCCGGCCTTCCGGGTGGGTATATAAGCTGGTGGACGAGTCCACCATGCATGTGGTCATGTGGACCTAACGTTTTTTTCAATTCCATCTGGACAACGCGCGGCCACTGGTCCAGTCCAGTCGTCAACACGCGCGCGCGGGAGGCAGACACCTGCCTGCCTGTGCGCCAGGGGTACACACACACACCCCATCCGGCATTGGCACGTCTCGCCGTCGCCGTCGTGGGGATCGGAATGATCAGCAGGCCGTGGGGTCCCCTGCCAGGAACGGCGGAAAAGGCAACCGGAAAGCCGAAAGCTACACGGGATTCGTCCGTGCGTCCCACTAGTATTATCCATCAATCGATTGGACCGGTCCACGCGAATCGTGAATCGTGAGGGAGCGAGCAAACTGTGAGAGCGAGGGAATTGAGAGAGAGAGAGAGAGAGAGAGAGAGGAAAAGCTATGCCGGCACATCGCTGCTCGGAATCGGACCCAGCCACCCAGTGGGGCTGGGGGCAAAGCTTTCCGCGGCCAGAGCAAATACACATGCGTCCCCGCGTGGCTGCACAAGAAAGGTCACATGTCAAAGCTTTGCCGTGGCTGTGCTGTGCTTGCATAAGCTGATACAGTGATAAGCGTAACCTTGTCTACCGGGTTACAAATAATTATATGACTCAAATCTCTCTGTTTCTAAATAACCAAATCCTATTTTCAGGACCGTGCCGGTCCATGTACCAGACTCTAGAACGAGACCTATCTCACTAGAAAAAAAAACTATTATCTTTTTGATCGATGAACATTTAGGTCTCGAGAAAATAACAAAAAACATCTGTTAAACATCATTAATGAACAATTATCTTTTTAGCAAGAAACATAAACTAACAGCAGTGAAAATAGTATGTGATCAAGCTCAAAACTAGCAACAGTAGAAGGGCACATCTAGGTAGCATCATAAGTCCATCGAACGACGCATAAATCTCTCTGGAAGTGAAAAGAAAAGAACCTATGCAAGAGCGCGCGCCAGGTATAGATTGCCAAACGGGCCGGCCTGGCCTGACCCGGCACGGTCTGTGTTGGGCACGACCCGTTTTAGGCACGACCCACCAGGCCCGGCTAGCAAATCGTGTCGTGCCGGAGGGACCCACGTGTCGCGGTAGTGGCTCAGGCATGACCCGTTGGCCTGCTAGCCGTGCCGATCTGGCTAGGTAGCACGCTGGCCCATATGAGTATATTGTATAATTTAACAAAAAATGTGTAGCTATGGGGGCTTGAACACGCACCACGTGTATAAGAGACTTAAACATACTAACCTAGCCAATGCAATTGTAGTTTTATTATGTTATATGTTAAATTATTATACTCAATATATGTAAACACACTATAGCCGTGTCGTGGACACTATACTAGCTGGGCCGGGTCGTGCCTGGGCCGTGCTTTTTGTGTTAGTGCCAATTGGCCATCTATAGCGCCAGGGGATAGGGGACAGGGGACGCCGATGTCTAAGTGTGAAAATGTCTAATTAGCGTCAGGCGCCAGCAGGGCCAGGGGAGCTCCGTCCATCGAGGCGAAGACTTGGGGAGAGGGGAGACTCCGTCCGCCGGGGCAGGAAGCAGGATGCGACCGCCGGTGCACGGGTGAAGACTTGGGGAGTTAGGGTTAAGTAGGGTATGTTGGGACTTGGGACTAAATTGGGAGTCGACTCAAATAAAGTCCTATGGTCTACGGATAGGTGAAGACCCATGGAAGCCCACGCCTATGCAAATCTATCTACACCCATGGGTATCAACCATTTTGACTCACAATACAAAATAAATCCACCCATCCTAACTCATTCACAATTAAAACCCATTACAACCCACCAAAACAAACTCATTTTTTAAACCCACCTAAAATACCCGTTTACACTCATCCCATTTGCAGGCCTAGGACCATATATCATCACACCTCTTGCACGTGCTCTCGCATAGCCCTACCTATTTTAATGTTTAGAACTTAAATATAAGACTTTTTGTTAGAGATGTTGTGGTTTGGTATAGCTCCTTCCCTACTGAAGCAGATTTCTCGATAAAGCTAACATATTTTTTAAAAAAAATGTTTGGCAAAGCAGTTTCACCCTCCAATACATGTACGATTGAGAGACGTAAGTAAAAGAGAAAGACATAAAAACTACCTTTTTTATCTTTAACTATCTCAGTTCCTCCATGAGAGCATAAAAAAGAAACATAACTCATCAAGCTATTATAAAAAATGGTGTTAGACATGAAAAAAAAATAGATCACAACCTCTCGTGAAGCTGTTCAAACATGGCCCAAATTCCCTCTGGATCAAACTATTCACATTCAGAGATTTGTTACTGACACTGTGATTAAGAGTTTAGAATTTTTGTAGACATTTCATATTAATTAATTAATTAAGTGTCAATTGTTGATAGTTTAGTCATCTGATAATTGCAGACAATAATTCTGATGGACATATTATATTTTTTTCAGTGGCATGATTGGTTTTTCCAGTGGCACGATTGGAAGTGGAGGGCTTCGCTCTGTTGCACATCAGGACTGGGCGCCTCGACATCGGTCACTAGAGAAGCGCAAGGAAGGAGATCGAGTCCTTCTGAGGACGTTGGCGGCAAGTTTTGGTTTGTCCTGATTCTTAACCATTCCATCTCGCCTAAACGAAGGACACTAATTATTCCCCAATCATTGTAAAATTTCTCTCAAATCTAACTAACCTTGTAGCAAATCTAATGTTACTTATTTAGTATACTATTTCTCGGGTTTTTTTTTTGTATAAATTTGCTTGCATTTGCTACAGCTTCGGCTTAGAGCTACGCTGGAGTCATTTTGTTTGGGTGACAAATGAGGTAGAGTTAAGAGATGGTAGGGTCCCATGCTCTTTTGGTGGCCCATCACTGTTTCCGGACCAGGCGACGATTTGGCGTCCCCTTGGCGTGCATCTGACAGCACCCTTGGCATCGGGTACTTGTACACGCGGTCCCCCCTTTTTTTACACGGGATGTTAATTGTTGTTTTGGTTGAGTTTGAGTACTAGTACGGTCATATACCTAGGTTTAAGTCCTTCACGAGATCCTACTTTTCTAATAAAAAAATCTCCTAGTCAATAATAACAATGAACTTGACTTTTTTAAAAAAAAAAACATCAGGTTCCGAACGGATTAGAGGGAGGCATTTTTCCTTGTCGGCCGAGCTGTCTACGAGAGGGGAGGTACCGTGCTTGGACGAAGAAAGGAAGTTCCTTTAAAAAGCAACAGAAAAGCAAGGCAATCATGTCCATTCGAGCAGCTCTTCAATGTCTAGGACTAGATCTGAGATCTCTTCTTCCGCGGGAGCTAGGGAGCAGCTCATCTCATGTTGGAATGGATCCAAGTGTGCTTTCAGTGGGCTTTTGTCCTAACGCGGAGGCAGGGGAGAGCGTTTGCTGGGCAAGGGGCAGGGGCAGTTTCCATGTCCCTCTCTCAGTTTCTCAAATTGCCATGCGATGCTACCGTCCAAAGCGGGGGCAAATAATGGCGCGCCCATGTGTGGGCCTCAGATTGATCGATCATGTGCCCGATATATCATTGCACACTCGTGTCGTGTCGTTGCCTCGCGGATGCAGAGTGTACGGATTGACGCGATATTTCCAAAGGAACTGTATCTGGCCCACCACCTAGCTTTTTCCGGAGTATTTGCTCCTTCAAGTCTGTTCAGGAGTAGACCGAGTTTCAGTCATGTGCACTGTCCATTGCGTGCGATCCCTAACAATGAGCCCAAGGGGTACAATGATCCACGGAAAGCGTGCGTGTCTGTGATATTAGCAGAAGTACAACCTAGCGACGCTTAGACCGAAGCGTGCGTGTCTGTGATATTAATTCAAGAGAGGCGTGCTCTCGGTACGCTCTCTAGCTAGTCACCACAATTTCGCCGACCAATGATCCACGGGAAGCGGACGCGTATGACTATAAATTAGTACAAACGTGCTTTTTCCGTAGTCGCATCTGTAATTTATCGAGACTTTGTTTTGGGCCTAGCTGCTAAAATTAGTCGTAAAGGCTCTAAACACCTCCAACTAATAAAACAGCTAATTATTAGCTAACTAACAGCTAATAATTAGTTTATTAGTTGGTTCATGCTATATTTAAATGCACTAAGCTAATAGTTAGCTACTAAAATTAGCTATAGACATTCAAACAGCCTAGCTAATTGTTGGGAGAAATGATCACCGGTCTCCGGGCCCGACCAGTCACTAAGCGCACTGAGGAAAGAGTTCCAGATCGCTGAAACCTGTTAGTCAGTCAGAAAAGACAGACACGTCAACCCTGAAAGGACCTGCCCTCGGTCGAACCCCACGGCACCGAGCCTAGGGTCAGGCGTGGCGGAACCTGACAAGGCATGCTAGGCGTGTCTCAAGGGAACCACTCGAGTGGATCCCGCGCCCGGCCGCAGACTGGCCCGCTATAAATGGCTGGCCGCATTAACTACGCCTGAGTGCGCAGACCTTTCGCAGTGCACTACACGACGGTTTGCGTCGAGCCCCATGCTACGGAAGTTAGGGGTCGACGTAGCCCAAATGATGGCACCTGGGACCAACGCCGCCCCATATCATCCACCACAATAAATACGCGACAACAAGGCAGCCACTGTCCCCATGAGTACGTGTGACCTCACCTGGGGTAAAACGCCTACCATACGACTCCTTCCTAGAGAAGCCATAGCTGGCCAACCCCTCTCCCAGCCTATAATAGGGAGAGGGTCACCTTAGGGCACGTAGGTGGAGAGGAAGAGAAGGACGGACCAAAGAGGGGAGCTCTTGGAGACATCCAGATGCCTTCAGACAGAGATGAACCCATAAGGACGAACAAGAGGAGGAGCGCCAATGAGGACCAGGAGGCCGGAGCCCCGCCAAGCCAAGACTTAGCTAGGACTCTACTTTGCAGTTTCCAATCTCCACTTCCACCCTTGATAAGAGATCTAGGAGCCTCTCCTCCCACTCTCGTCTGCTTGTGACCCCTATTAAGAGTTTGATCATCAATGGTGTCGCTAACGCAAACCACCAATGACTGCAAGTAGGGACATTATGTCCGAACCAGTATAAATCTTGCGCCCTCCACGCACACCCTCCGGAGCCCGGAACACACACAATAAATTTACTTGTCGGAGTGAGGTTCGAAACACTGACACTAATAATTTAGCTATTAGCTATTTTTAGCAAATTAGTTAATAGTCAGCTAGCTATTTATTAACTACCTAATTCCACTACCATTTTTTAGCACTACTATTAGCTCTAGTGTATTCAAACACTCCCTCAACCTAGCTAATAATGTGTTAGCTGGCTTACCATTAGCTTTAGGGATTCTAAACATGACTTTAGTAATCCGTGTCTGCAATTAAGGCCCTGTTTGGTTTATGTTGACTAAACTTTAATTACTTTTAGTCACTAAAATATCAAACAAGGCGACTAAAAGCCCCCTCCTAAAGTTTACTCCTCTAATCACTAATGGGAAAGTGGCATATGCCCTTTCCCTTCTTCCCCGTGCCCTATTAAATAGAAGTAATGCATGCATAATGCTATTTAGTTAGACTTAGTCATTAAAACCAAACAGGGTACTTAAGAGCATGTACAACCTTAAGACATTGAATCGGTTCTCTAAGTACAAGAGAGAGATAAAAGACAACATGATACAACCATGAGATTTTGGATTATAAATACAGACAAGACACAATATGTATGGAGAGCCGTGTAGAGACGGTTTGCGAAGAACATGTCTCTTGTATTTTTTCAATTAACCCCTTAGAGACCCTCAAGAGACCCCATATCTAATGAGGTTATACATGCCTAGTGACTAAGGTGACTAAAGGAACCAAATAGGACATAAATAGCACACCACAAAGTATATGAACTATGTCTCTGTAACATGTTGATTTACTAGAGACGTATGTTCTATATACACATATTTACTCTTGAAAGTTGCCTAGAGGGGGTGAATAGGCGAAACCTGAAATTTATAACTTAAGCACACACTACAAGCGGGGGTTAGCGTTAGAATTAAAACACAAGTCTGAAACAAAGGGAAAACAAATCAACCAAGAAATAAAGCGAGTGAACACAGTGATTTGTTTTACCGAGGTTCAGTTCTAAAGAACCTAGTCCCCGTTGAGGTGGTCACAAAGACCGGGTCTCTTTCAACCCTTTCCCTCTCTCAGACGGTCACTTAGACCGAGTGAGCCTTCTCTTTAATCAAATGGGTCACTTAGACCCCGCAAGGACCACCACACACTTAGGTGTCTCTTGCTTTGATTACAAGTTGCTTGAGAACAAGAAAGAGAAATAAAGAAGGCAATCCAAGAGGCAAGAGCTCAAAAGAACACAAAATCACTCTCTCGCAAGTCACTAAATGTTTGAGATGAATTTGGGACTTGGAGAGGCTTTGATCTTTTGAATTGTGTCTAGGAGTGAATGCTAGAGCTCTTGTAATGAATGTGATACTCATAAATCTTAGATGCTTGAAGTTGTGGTGGTTGGGGGGTATTTATAGCCCCCAACCACTTTGGTAGCTGTTGGGAGGCTGCTGGCGATGGACGCACCAGACACTCTGGTGCGCCACTAAACAGGTACTGTACCATGTCCGGTGCGCCGCCACGTCACCCAATCGTTAGGGTTCGGAGCTCAGTCGACCGTTGGAGCCTTGTCTTCTTGCGGCACCGGACAGTCCGGTGCCACACCAGACAGCTCCTGTTCATTATCCGGTGCGCCACTGACTCTGTGCTTTGACCCTGCCGCGCACTGTTGCGCACTGTTCATCTGATCATCAGCTTTTGCAGTCGACCGTTGTGCGAAGTAGCCATTGCTCTGCTGGTGCACCGGACAGTCCGGTGACACACCGGACAGTCCGGTGAATTATAGCGGAGTGCGCCTGAAGAAACCCGAGAGTGGCTAGTTCAACCCTATATGGACCTGGTGCACCAGACACTGTCCGGTGGCACACCGGACAGTCCGGTGCGCCAGACCAGAGCACACTTGGTTTCTTTTGCTCCTTTGAATTGGATCCCTAACTTGAATATTTATTGGTTTGTGTTGAACCTTTATGCACCTGTAGAACATGTATTCTAGAGCAAACTAGTTAGTCCATATATTTGTGTTGGGCATTCAACCACCAAAATTAATTGTGAGAAAAGGTTAATCCTATTTCCCTTTCAATCTCCCCCTTTTTGGTGATTGATGCCAACACAAACCAAAGCAAATATATAAAGTGCAGAAATGAACTAGTTTGCATATGGTAAGTGCATAAGTTACTTGGAATTAAACCAATTGAAAGCCTTATTACATATGAATAAGAGTGAATTGATTGCTTTCTTTTATTTAATATTTTGGACCACATTTGCACCACTGTTTTGTTTTTGCTTTGTTTTTGCAAATCCTTCTGGAAAATCTTTTCAAAAACTTTTGCTAATAGTCAAAGGTATATGAATAAGATTGCGAGAAGCATTTTCAAGATTTGAAATTTCTCCCCCTATTTCAAATGCTTTTCCTTTGACTAAATAAAAACTCCCCCTGAGTAAAATTCTCCTCTTAGCTTTCAAGAGGGGTTTTTTTAAAAGGATATCAATTTTGAAATCTTATTTTCATAAGCATAGATACCAATTGATATCAATTGAAAAACAAACATTTGTGAAAACCAATTAAATCTTCATTTCGAAAATTTTGAAATGGTGGTGCGGTCCTTTTGCTTTGGGCTTAATATTTTCTCTCCCTTTGACATGAATCGCCAAAATGGAGAACTTTGGAGCCCTTTTTGTATTTTCTCCCCTAATGATAACAGAAATATTAGTGAAAGATTATACCAATTGGAGAGATGGGTGGAAGCATTGTCTTTGCCAAAAACTCCATTTCCCTTTCAATCTAAGACTAAGGATACAAATATACTTGAGAACACATTATCTTAGCCTTGGCACAAAATGATAAGAAATATGTATATGTCCCAAATGAAAGAGGTATGATCAAAGGTATATAAATGAGCTATGTGTGCAATGTTTCAATCAAAATTCCGAGAATCGAGAATATTTAGCTCATTCCTAAGTTTGCTAAAGGTTTTCTGATCTAGTGGCTTGGTGAAGATATTGGCTAATTGATCTTTGGTGTTTACATAAGCTATTTCGATATCCCCCCTTTGTTGGTGATCCCTCAAAAAGTGATACCGAATGTCTATGTGCTTAGTGCGGTTGTGTTCAACGGGATTATCTGCCATGCAGATTGCACTCTCATTATCACATAGGAGAGAGACTTTGCTCAATTTGTAGCCATAGTCCCTGAGGGTTTGCCTCATCCAAAGTAATTGCTTACAGCAATGGCCTGCAGCAATGTACTCGGCTTCAGCGGTGGAAAGAGCTACAGAGTTTTGTTTCTTTGAAGCCCAAGACACCAGGGATCTTCCCAAAAACTGACAAGTCCCTGATGTGCTCTTCCTATCAATTTTACACCCTTCCCAATCGGCATCGGAATAACCTATTAAATCAAAGGTAGATCCCCTGGGGTACCAAAGCCCAAACTTAGGAGTGTATACTAAGTATCTCATGATTCTCTTCACGGCCCTAAGGTGAACTTCCTTAGGATCGGCTTGGAACCTTGCACACATGAATACAGAAAGCATAATATCCGGTCGAGAAGAACATAAATAGAGTAAAGATCCTATCATCGACCGGTATACCTTTTGATATACGGATTTACCTCCCGTGTCGAGGTCGAGATGCCTATTAGTTCCCATGGGTGTCTTGATGGGTTTGGCATCCTTCATTCCAAACTTCTTAAGAATGTCTTGAATGTACTTAGTTTGGCTGATGAAGGTGCCATCCTGGAGTTGCTTGATTTGAAATCCTAAGAAATATCTCAACTCCCCCATCATAGACATCTCGAATTTTTGTACCATGATCCTACTAAACTCTTCACAAGTAGATTTGTTAGTAGACCCAAATATAATATCATCAACATAAATTTGGCATACAAACAAATCATTTGCAATAGTTTTAGTAAAGAGAGTAGGATCGGCCTTGCCGACTTTGAAGCCATTAGTGATAAGGAAATCTCGCAGGCATTCATACCATGCTCTTGGGGCTTGCTTGAGCCCATATAGCGCCTTTGAGAGTTTATAAACATGGTTAGGGTACTCACTATCTTCAAAGCCGGGAGGTTGCTCAACATAGACCTCTTCCTTGATTAGTCCATTGAGGAAGGCACTCTTCACATCCATTTGATAAAGCCTGAAGCCATGGTAAGTAGCATAGGCAAGTAATATGCGAATTGACTCAAGCCTAGCTACGGGTGCATAAGTTTCATCGAAATCCAAACCTTTGACTTGTGAATAACCTTTGGCCAAAAGTCGGGCTTTGTTTCTTATGACCACACCATGCTCATCTTGCTTGTTGTGGAATACCCACTTGGTACCTATAACATTTTGATTAGGACATGGAACTAAATGCCATACTTCATTCCTCCTGAAGTTGTTGAGCTCCTATTGCATAGCCACCACCCAATCTGAATCTCTTAATGCATCCTCTACCCTGTATGGCTCAATAGAGGAAACAAAAGAGTAATGTTCACAGAAATAAGCAACTCGAGATCTAGTGGTTACCCCCTTATGAATGTCACCAAGAATGGAGTTGACGGGGTGATCTCTTTGAATCGCTTGGTGGACTCTTAAGTGTGGCGGTCTTTGACCCTGTATCTCTTCCTCATCTTCCTTATCTTTATTTTCTTCATCTCCCCCTTGATCATTGTCCTCCTCTTGAGGTGGCTCATCCTCTTGATCTTTGTATTCATTATCTTGAGCCTGATCCTCATCTTGAGTGGGTGGAGATGCTTGGTTGGAAGATGACGGTTGATCTTGCGCTTGTGTGAGCTCTTCGGATTCCTTAGCACATACATCCCCAATGGACATGTTCTTTAGTGCGACGCACGGAGCCTCTTCATCATCTAGCTCATCAAGATCAACTTGATCCACTTGGGAGCCATTAGTCTCATCAAACACAATGTCATAAGAAACTTCAACTAATCCAGTGGACTTGTTGAAGACTCTATATGCCCTTGTGTTTGAGTCATAACCAAGTAAAAAGCCTTCTACAGCTTTGGGAGCAAATTTAGATTTTCTACCTCTTTTAACAAGAATAAATCATTTACTCCCAAAGACTCTAAAATATGAAACATTGGGCTTTTTACCAGTGAGGAGTTCATATGATGTCTTCTAGAGGATTCGGTGAAGATATAATCGGTTGATGGAGTAGCAGGCGGTGTTAATCGCCTCGGCCCAAAACCGGTCCGGTGTCTTGTACTCATCAAGCATAGTTCTTACCATGTCCAGTAGAGGTCTATTCTTCCTCTCCACTACACTATTTTGTTGAGGTGTGTAGGGAGAAGAGAACTCATGCTTGATCCCCTCATCCTCAAGAAATTCTTCTATTTGTGAATTCTTGAACTCCGTCTCATTATCGCTTCTTATCTTCTTGATTATCAATCCGAACTCATTTTGAGCCCGTCTCAAGAATCCTTTGAGTGTATCTTGGGTTTGTGATTTTTCCTGCAAAAAGAACACCCAAGTGAAGCGAGAATAATCATCCATAATTACTAGACAGTACTTACTCCCGCCGATGCTTATGTAAGCGATCGGGCCGAATAGGTCCATGTGGAGTAGCTCGAGCGACCTGTCCGTCGTCATTATGTTCTTGTGTGGATGATGAGCGCCAACTTGCTTTCCTGCTTGGCATGCGCTACAAACCCTGTCTTTCTCAAAATGAACATTGGTTAGTCCTAAAATGTGCTCTCCCTTTAGAAGCTTGTGAAGATTCTTCATTCCAACATGGGCTAGTCGGCGATGCTAGAGCCAACCCATATTAATCTTAGCAATTAAGCAAGTGTCAAGTTCAGCTTTGTTTTCATTAAAATCAACTAAATATAGCTGACCCTCTAACACTCCCTTAAATGCTACTGAATCATCACTTCTTCTAAAGATAGTAACACCTACATTTGTAAATAGACAGTTGTAGCCCATTTTGCATAATTGAGAAACTGAAAGCAGATTGTAATCTAAAGAATCTACAAGAAAAACATTGGAAATAGAATGGTCAGGAGATATAGCTATTTTACCCAATCCTTTGACCAAACCTTGATTTCCATCCCCGAATGTGATAGCTCGTTGGGGATATTCATTTTTCTCGTAAGAGGAGAACATTCTTTTCTCCCCAGTCATGTGGTTTGTGCATCCGCTATCAATTATCCAGCTTGAGCCCCCGGATGCATAAACCTGCAAAACAATTTAGGCCTTGTTCTTAGGTACCCAAACAGTCTTGGGTCCTTTGATGTTAGAAACAAGCACCTTGGGTACCCAAACACAAGTCTTTGAACCCTTGTGTTTGCCCCCAACATATTTGGCAACTACTTTGCCTGATTTGTTAGTTAAGATATAAGATGCATCAAAAGTCTTAAATGAAATGTCATGTTCATTTGATGTAGTAGGATTTTCTTTTTAGGCATTTTAACATGAGTAGAATGCATAGAGCTAGAAGCCTCATTTTTGTACATAAATGCGTGATGAGAAACATTGTGAGGTTTCCTAGCATGAATTCTCCTAATTTTGTGCTTAGGATAATTAGCATGATATAAAATGTAGCCCTCATTATCTTGAATCATGGGAGCCTTGCCCTTAACAACATTAGACAATTTTTTAGGGGCATTAAGCTTGACATTGCTTCCCTGTTGGAAACTAATGCCATCCTTGATGCCAGGGCGTCTCCCATTATAGAGCATGCTTCTAGCAAATTTAAACTTTTTATTTTCAAGTTCATGCTCATTAATTTTTGTAGTTAATTTAGCTATGTGATCATTTTGTTGTTTGATCATGACAAGGTGATCATCCATAGCTTCTACATTAACATCTCTACATCTAGTGCAAATGGAAACATGCTCGATAGTAGATGTAGAGGGTTTGCAAACATTTAATTTATCTATCTTAGATTTTAGCATGGCATTTTCATTTCTAAGACAGGAAATGGAATCATTGCAAACATTTAAATCTTTAACCTTAGAAATTAAGCTAGCATTTTCATTTCTATGGCTAGAAATTGTACCAGTCAATTCATCAATCTTAGCATTTATACTAGCATTATCATTTCTAAGATAGATAATTGAGTCATGGCAAATGCTAAGCTACTTAGTCAAGTTTTCATTTTTCTCTACTTCCTGAGCATAAGCATTTTTTTACTTTAACATGCTTCTTATTTTCTTTAATAAGAAATTCCTCTTGGCTATCCAAGAGTCCATGCTTCTCATGAATAGCTCCTATTAGTTCATTAAATTTTTCCTTTTGTTGCATGTTAAGGTTGGCAAAGAGAGTAAGCAAATCATCTTCATCTTCACTAGAGTTACCCTCATCACTAGATGTTGTATATTTGGGGTGGCTCTAGATTGTACCTTCTTCTTTTTGTCATCCTTTGCCATGAAGAACTTGTGGCCGACATTGGGGAAGAGGAGTCCCTTGTTGACAGCGATATTGGCGGCGTCCTCGTCGGAGGAGAAGTCGGTGGAGCTCTCATCAGAGTCCCATTCCCGACACACGTGGGCATCACTGCCCTTCTTCTTGTAGTATCTTTTCTTTTCCTTCTTCTTCCCCTTCTTATCGTCGCCCTTGTCACTGTCACTTGAATTTGGACATTTAGCAATAATATGACCGGGCTTACCACACTTGTAGCACACCCTCTTGGAGCGGGGTTTGTAGTCCTTCCCCCTCCTTTGCTTGAGGATTTGGCAGAAGCTCTTGATGATGAGCGCCATTTCCTCGTTGTCGAGCTTGGAGGGGTCAATTGGAAGCCTACTTGGTGTAGACTCTTTCTTCTCTTCTTCCGTCGACTTGAATGCGATGGGTTGCACCTCGGGTGTGGAGGTGGTGCCTTGCTCCAAGTTGACGATGTGTTTGGAGTCTTTGATCATTAGCTCAAAGCTCACAAACTTCCTATCACTTCCTCGGGAGACATTAATTTGTATCTAGGATCCCCACGAATTAATTGCACTTGAGTGGGATTGCAAAAAACAAGGGATCTTAGAATAACCTTGACCATCTCATGGTCATCCCACTTGGTGCTCCCGAGGTTGCGCACTTAGTTCACCAAGGGCTTGAGCCGGTTGTACATGGCTTGTTGCTCTTCTCCCTTGTTGAGGATGAAACGACCGAGCTCCCCCTCGATCGTCTCCCGCTTGGTGATCTTTGTCACTTCGTCCCCTTCATGCGCCGTCTTGAGGACGTCCCAAATTTCCTTGGCCGTCTTTAATCCTTGCACCTTATTATACTTCTCTCGACATAAGGAGGCGAGGAGTATAGTTGTGGCTTGGGAGTTAAAGTGCCTAATTTGGTCGACCTCGTCCGAGTCATAATCCTTGTCCCCTACCTTTAGTACCTGCGCTCCATACTCAACAATATCCCAAATACTTTTGTGGAGTGAGGTTAGATGATGCCTCATTTTATCACTCCACATACAATAATCCTCACCATCAAAATATGGTGGTTTGCCTAAGGGAATGAAAAGTAATGGATCGCGCTTTGAAATACGAGAATAACGTAGGGGCATCTTACTATACTTCTTGTGCTCATGGCGCTTAGAAGCGACGGACAAGTTGGAGCCGGATGTGGAGGGCGACGAAAAGTCGGTCTCGTAGTAGACCACTTTCTTCATCATCTTATTGTCGCCTCTCTGATGGGACTTGATGGAGGAAGAGGATTCCTCCTTGTGCTTGTTGTCGGACTCCCTTGAGAGAGTCCACCCCGAGCTTGTGGGCTTGTCGCCGATCACGATCTCCCTCTTGGTGTCATCTCCCGACATCACTTCGAGTGGTTAGACTCTAATAAAGCACCAGGCTCTGATACCAATTCAAAGTTGCCTAGAGGGGGGTGAATAGGCGAAACCTGAAATTTATAACTTAAGCACACACTACAAGTGGGGGTTAGCGTTAGAATTAAAACACAAGTCCGAAAGAGACGGAAAACAAATCAACCAAGAAATAAAGCGAGTGAACACGGTGATTTGTTTTACCAAGGATCGGTTCTAAAGAACCTAGTCCCCGTTGAGGTGGTCACAAAGACCGGGTCTCTTTCAACACTTTCCCTCTCTCAAACGGTCACTTAGACCGAGTGAGCATTTTCTTTAATCAAATGGGTCACTTAGACCCCGCAAGGACCACCACACACTTAGGTGTCTCTTGCTTTGATTACAAGTTGCTTGAGAACAAGAAAGAGAAAGAAAGAAGGCAATCCAAGAGGCAAGAGCTCAAAAGAACACAAAATCACTCTCTCGCAAGTCACTAAATGTTTGAGATGAATTTGGGACTTGGAGAGGCTTTGATCTTTTGAGTTGTGTCTAGGAGTGAATGCTAGAGCTCTTGTAATGAATGTGATACTCAGAAATCTTGGATGCTTGAAGTTGTGGTGGTTGGGGGGTATTTATAGCCCCTAACCACTTTGGTAGCCGTTGGGAGGCTGCTAGCGATGGGCGCACCAGACAGTCCGGTGCGCCACCGGTCAGGCACTGTATCATGTCCAGTGCGCCGCCACGTCACCCAACCGTTAGGGTTCGGAGCTCGGTCGACTGTTGGAGCCTTGTCTTCTTGTGGCACCGGACAGTCCGGTGCCGCACCGGACAGCTCCTGTTCATTGTTCGGTGCGCCTCTAACTCTGCGCTCTAACTCTACCGCGAACTGGTGCGCACTGTTCATCTGATCATCAACTTTTGCAGTCGACCGTTGCACGAAGTAGTCGTTGCTCCGCTGGTGCACCGGACAGTCTGGTGGCACACCGGACAGTCCGGTGAATTATAGCAGAGTGCGCCTGAAGAAACCCGAGAGTGGCTAGTTCAGCTCTGTATGGACCTGGTGCACCAGACATTGTTCGGTGGCACACCGGACAGTCCGGTGCACTAGACCAGAGCACACTTGGTTTCTTTTGCTCCTTTGAATTGGATCCCTAACTTGAATATTTATTGGTTTGTGTTGAACCTTTATGCACCTGTAGAACATGTATTCTAGAGCAAACTAGTTAGTCCATATATTTGTGTTGGGCATTCAACCACCAAAATTAATTATGGGAAAAGGTTAACCCTATTTCCCTTTCAACTCTTTAATTAGCTAGATGCAATATTAAAGATGTGTCTTTTATCACTGACACTTTGTGTGGAGACACTTTCATAATGTACACAAATAGAGTAGTGGGCTACTTCGATATACACATCTTTATATCTGTGATGAGTTATCTATTGTTGGATGTATACCTCCGAGTGCTTGAACCTGATGGAGTTGCTGGAGCAGGAAGCTCAATTTCTAAAGGCACCCGTTCTTAGAGTTGGCCTTCAGTTTATAGCTCTTTATTGGTTATCCTTGCTACTTCTTCTGTAGCCTCCTGAGCTGCTCTAGCTTTGGCATTAGGTTTTTCTACTTCTAGCCTAGCCCTAACTATAGCTTCCTTAGCAGCCGATGCTCTAGTCCTTTAGGTGGCTTGTTTAGATGTAGGAATGTCTTTCTTTGCCTTCTTCCTTCTAGGCTTCACAATTATCTTTTTAGTTCTCTTAAATGCATACAAACTACCATTGGAAGTGGACCTATTGTTTTTACAAACTATTCCATGAACCATATCTAAAATTTTTATGCTAAGGGAAGCATCCAGTTATTCCATATAATGCTAGAGTTGTAGACATTTATCCATTACATTCCCCATTTAGATGAGTGGAATCAATGCTAATGTAAGGTTTACGTCCATATAAGAACCCATCTATGCTAACCTTGAATTCAAAAATTAATCTATGAAAATTGTAACACCACGTCCAATCCTTGGACCGACTGTACTTACTCCTAGCAGCTCTTTAGGATCATATATTGTCCCCACAGACCAACATGAGTCTTTTGTGCACATTTTGTCCTCACTTATGCGCACCAGAGAAAACTTCCCTATCGGTCACCCATCCTAAATTGCTCCAAGCCAAGCACGCTTAACCTAGAGGTTCTTTCGAGATAGGCTTCCGAAAAAGAAGATGCACTTTATTGGTATGATTACACTATTAATTCTATTAAGACTTGCACCAAGATATCACCATCCTAGGGGCCAGGATATCACAAAAATAAATATAATCACTAATTCTCACTATATCTATATTCTACAACATTACCAGGTGCCATCAACTCTACCTAAACTTTAAACCTATACGACCAAACATACGAATTATATCACTTACCAGAAAGTTTGTCTGCCACTCTCTGCCTACCATTCTATATAATTTGGTGTTTGAATTTAATCTTGTAATTTTCCTTAAGCTCTTCCCTCACTGCACTAATACCCATCATTGGCTTCCTCTTCAATAGCTATCCTACTAAGAACCTTGCATCAATATGCACAATATTGACATAAATATTCTTTTAAATATGTATAGACAAACACATAAAGTATTAGAAACTTACTTAGTCTAATCATGAGGTTCACACACATAAATACATGTTTAAAACATTAACAATTAGATAAGAGAGTACCTAGACACTTATCATGTGGAATCCTAGCTCCAATAATCCATGGGTATCATGCTATCTTGAAGAATCCCTTGAACATTCTTCGGTCTAGCTTCTCAATGCAAAACTCAAATTCATTCACGATGGCAGGTTGTCTATATGCCAACATAAAATCATACATACAAAGATAGTGTGTGCCAAAAGAATATTAGGACAATCTCTATCCCAACCATACACAGGCTCAATTGGTTATTCAATGGAATAACAACTTCTTCCATCTCTCTTTAAAGTTCACTAGTAATAGCAGGAATGGGAACTTCCTATAATAGCTTCCTTAGCCCTCTCGTCCACTATTTGAAATCCCATTGCCTCATACACTTGTTCCTTATTAGCTATTGCATTGGCTTCACCATCTTCTTCTACATCTGCTATTATGGCCAATGTATCCTAGAATACTGAAATTGTCTCATCAAAATCCTATGGTGGAGAGGTACAAGTATTAAAAATGCCTTCTGTATTATGTACAACATAAGAAACTTCAACATTGGTCACACCAAACCTTGAAATACTAGTATTCTAACCTTAGATGCCACTAAAGTATCATTTATTTATATCCCTCTTTGGAAACAACCTCAACAACAATGTGTGACACCCTTTCATCCCATTCATTCTTCATCATTTGATCAAATTGACCATATCTAATAATTTTCCATTCAGACCTAGTATTTGTATCCATAGCCCAAAGTGATAATGTCTGGCTAGTCCCCAAATGATCTTTGTAGCCACTTCATAAAAAAACTAAGATAGACTACAATCTTTGCTCCTATCCAACCACAACTCATGCTCTTGCTCAACCATTTCTACCGGACCATATTCAACATCAACAATATATTGAGTAGACTTAAAAACTACTCTAAACACATTGCTAGGTTCAATCTTTTCATGAATGCAAATATAAAATCATTTCAGAGTTATATATATACCCACTCCATGAAATCGTTAGCTATAGTGGCAATACTAGGGCTTAATAAGGGGCAACTGATTGAATCCATTATCATAGATCTAGCTCGAACACCTGCTATATCACTCGCCGAACAATAAAAAGCAAAGAAACCATTTCATACCAGCAACATAGAATCCCCATGAAACCATAACCCTAGTTCGACAATGCTGGGTGCATAATAAGGGGCAATGTGTCGGGGTTTAGAGCCCGACCGCACACCCGGGGTTACCCCTCGTGGTGCTTTTGGGTAGGACGGTGCTGTCGACTGTAGCTCAATGGTTCGTGCTAGACGCACGAGAGATGACAGGCAATTTTCTGCAGGTTCGGGCCGCTTGGAGGGGCGTAATACCCTACTTCCTAGGGTGGATCTTTATGTGGTAGGTTACAAGTGAGATCTCCGGAATGGAGAAAGAGCTAATGAGATAGGTAGATGGTCGATCGATGGAAACAAAAGGGTACCCCCTAGCCTTATATATCTGACCGTAGGGCACTCCTTGCGTACATGAGTGGATGCATATCCCCTAGATAATAGTGAACTGACCGAACAGAACTTCCTACAACCCTGCCGACCTATCCCTAATCCATCCCTATATTCAAGGACGCCATGCGCAGGAAAGTCAGGTGGTTGCTATGGATAGCGCATGAGTTGACAGGTTGCATGGGCCTGAGTATGCTTCTTCCTTGTGTCAACCTACTCCACCGGTAGTTCTGATTCGACCCACGAAGTAATGGCCTTGCGAGGTAACTGGCCTAAGGCCCCACGCGAGGCTTTCTCGCCTTCTAGTGGACCCGGGTGATATCTGTCCCCCACAAGCCCCCATTCTTTGAGTTGATTTTGAAATAATCGGCCCAAAGGTTCTAGGTCCAGCTCATGGGTTCGTTATGTGGCACGGTTTCCATTCTGTCGATGGGTGCACCGAAGGTGCACCCATTGGATGTAGCCCCGAGCTTTGAGTGGATTTTTTAAAATAATCCATTCAAAGGTCTTCATCTCATGCTTTAGAAATCAGCATTTTATCATTATCTTATGCTTTAGAAATCAACATTTTGTCTTCTTTAGACTAAAAATCTATTAGGTGCACCCACTGGGTGTAGCCCCCGAGCTTTGAGTGGATTTTGGAAATAATCCATTCAAAGATCTTCATCTTATGCTTTAAAAATCAGCATTTTGTCATCATCTTATGCTTTAGAAATCAGCATTTTGTCATCATCTTATGCTTTATAAATCAACATTTTGTCTTCTTGGGACTAAAAATCTATTGGGTGCACCAAAGGTGCACCCAATAGGTGTAGCCCCCGAGCTTTGAGTGGATTTTGGAAATAATCCATTCAAAGGTCTTCATCTTATGCTTTAGAAATCAACATTTTGTCTTCATCTTATGCTCTGAGAATTCAAGCGACACTATCTGTCCATGCCTTGTTAGGTCTGAAATTAATTTGATCAATGACAGATTGGACATCCGTCCAGCCGAGGCAGATGGTTCTCAGCTGGGCGTCACTCCACTCTGTGCTTCAATGCTTCTGTTGATTGGACTTGCACTCGAGTATCCACATTTGGACTTCCTTCTATCGTAGCTGATCTCCTTCTTTTGTCGTGGTACATTCATTGCGTATATTTTGTGGATAAGACTTCTTCAGAAAATCTTTAAAAATTCCTGGCGACACACCCAATGGGTGTGCCCAAGGCGTGCCTTGGCACGCAGAGTGTTTTACCATACTGTCTTGGAGTAGTAATTTGATGTGACCGCGAGGTGTAATCATATTGCCTGAGCAGTTGACCTTGGTCCAAAGGTGTCGTGTTACACGAAGCGGCGCCTGTTGCTTGTCTCATTTTCAGGCGGCTTGAATTGCTTATTGAATACTTGCGACTGTTCAACGAGCGTGATAGGAAATGGACGGTCACCCCAGCTTCTATAAATAGCCTGCTTGCTCTGCTGCTTTCTTCATCCGGCCTTTGATCTTCTGCTTTCCTCTTCTTCGCTCTCTCCTTTCTCCAACCAACCATGGGTAGAGGCAGGAGAGGTTAGGGTTTGTCTCGCCGTGCTGGCGACAAGAGGAAGCATGCTCCAAGTCCTCCCTCGGAGGACTTCGGCGATTCTGAGTACTCGGAGGAAGTTTCCTTCGGGTCTGAGCGATCACCGGCTCCTGCTTCTTCCCTGGCTTCATCCGACGACTCCGATGACTCTAGAGGTTTGTCCGTTGTAGTCTGGGAGTACTAGAGTGCCATCGAGCGCGACAGACTTGGAGGATCGGATGAGTCGGGGGTCTCCTCGGATGAGGCAGACTCCTCCGACTCTTCTGAGGAGTGGAGCGGCGGCGACGGTGACGACGAGGGCAATGGCAGTGGTGACGACAGCGGCAAGGGTGACGGTAGCGACGACAACAATGACGCGGCAGCAAGGGCGATGGTGGCGACGGTGACAGCGACGGCGGCGAGGGCGACGGCGGCAAGGGCAAAGGCAGCGACGGCGGCAAGGGCGACGGCAGCGACGACGGCAAGGGCGACGGCAGTGGCGGCAAGGCCAGTGGCATAGTGCCCATGATTTAAATATTAGTATAGATAGTAGCAGTAGTAGTAGTAGCAGTAGAATAATGTAGTGTTAGTTAGTAGTATGGTGTAGTGTAAGTAGTAAGGTAGTGTAATGTAATATAGTAACTAGGGTATAAAAAGTCGACTCATAATGAGACGGCTTCGAGTTCGAGTTACCCCCTCCAGTATGAATCAAGAATTTGGTTGCTTCAAATGACCACTGCTTTATTGATTTCCATTTGCGCGTTTGAAAGTTTATCCATGTGCTTGATAGTGCTGGCATTTTAGAGGTAATGGCCGAGTTATGTCTAAGGATTTTGCTTTTCCGAGTAGTGAACTGGCACTTTTGAGATAATGCACGACCCAAGAACCCCATTTTATACTCACGCCGGCGTGCCTTTTTGATTCCCGAGCCCTAACTTCACTTTTTAGCCTTCAGCCGCTCCTCTGCTCCCCTAAAATTCTGAGCCCGCTCATACCGCCCGAGAGATTGCGATGGCTCCCAAGCGGAAAAGGCAAAGCACCGTTGCTGCGATCATTCCGCCCATCGACCCCAACAGCCAGCTTTCGTTCGTTGGTAACCACATGTCTATTATCTCCGAATCTGACCTTCTCCACCTTGTTGAGAATGGGGTTTTGCTGCCAAAAGAACTCTGTTCTTGGCGGATCTGCCGTGGGGTCACTGTTCCAACAGAGGACACCCATGAATCTATTGTCTACATCCTGTTTCTTATCTACAGACTTGCTCTTCCTATCTCTCCTTTTTTCTGCAGCCTCCTTGATTTTATGAATTAAATCTGACACACTTGAACCCTAACTCTATTCTGCAAGTTGCCATTTTCGTACATCTATGCGAGGCTTTTCTTGGAATTCTTCCCCATTTCAAACTCTGGAGGTATCTCTATCATTGTCGGCCCGGGATGGCTGGAGGGTAGCATCAACTTGTCGGCGGCGCAAGTTTAGAACTTCGCCGGGGGAGGAAAGTGGAGTATCTCGATATCCCCCTCAAGGACAGCATTAAGGGATAGCGTCTTGAGTGGTTCATCATGGAAAATCATGGCAGATCACTCCCCCCGGCCAAGGAGGCAACCAGACGTTCGCACGCCTAGCTGGGTAGAGTCTCCCACCTTTTTAGAGGTAACCGAGGCCAAAGTGTTACTTGCTGAAATCTGCTTGTTGAAGGATAGGGGTCTGACTGCTGAGGTCGTGGTTGCTGACTTTGTCTTCAAGAACATTCAACCCTTGAAGGACAGAGTTTATCCCGCTTATTTGTATACCAGCATCAATGATTCCACCCGAGTCACAAACAGACAGATTCCCAATGAGGATTTGCTGAGCCGACTAGATATGATGCTGAGGGATAGAGTCTCAAATCCTGGTGCTCCTTTAGCCTACTCTGCGTGGAACCTGCCTCCAGATAGGCTATTTTCTGAATTTGTCTCCAACCCTCCTGCTCGTGATGGTAGCCTGGTCATAGAGTGCGACCCTCCCCCGAGGATATTGAGGCCTTGATTGCCCTACTTTGGAGTCTTCCTGAGGCTAAGAGGCAAACTCACTTTGAAATGCCAGCTAGCATCGATGATGCTGAGATGGACGCCGTACTTAGCCTGCTGGCCGGGGAATCATCTAACTCTATCCGCACTGAGCCAATGGCCATCACGATTGGACAGGAGCTTGGCAAAGATGTGGAGATCCAAAAACCTAAAGGTACCCGCCCAAAGCGTTAACGCCGAGTGAACCGCCTGGCTGCACCTGTTGAAGAGAAGAAGAAAAAGAGGCGACTTCGGCAACTGTCGTACCTGGATTAGAATGCTGGTCCTTCTGCACCGATCCTCGGCGATGGCTTGGTGGATGCCATTCTCGAGGTCAACGTTGAAGGTTGTGATGATGAGCAAGTTGCTGGTGGTGTGTTTGATGAGGATGAAGAGGAAGAAGAAAAAGAGATTCCGCAGATCCGCAAGAACAACCGTCACTATAGAGGCAGTGACAGGGGCAGTGATATTCCCTCCCAAGCTCTGTCGGCACTCGTCAGCTTTCAGGGGCTTTCGATATCAGACTTTGATCAGGCACTGGAAAAGGTTATTCTTGAAGACATATTATCGGAGCCTCCTAAGGCTGACATTCCAACCATATGTTTAGAGGTTCCAGATGGTAGACTTTCGCTGCTTGATTCTACCGGATAGGATGTAACCCGGGTGGTGTCTCATGCATCGTTGACCTTAGAGGGCAGTCTTCCATGTAAAAATATTGATCTGAGTCATCCAACTCCTGTGGAGGTGGCTGAGGGGCCTTCAGCCTTAGAGGTGGCTGTTGCAGAAGATCCAGCCCCTGAGGGTGGCGCAGGTAGTGACCTAGCCCCCGAGGGTGTTGAGGCATGCTCTCTCTCTACTGCTTCCATGAACGTCCACATTGGATCGCCCCCAGTTTGGTCCGAGGAGGTGACAGTGAGACGTGTTTCTACGGCTCTCACTGGCCAAATCGCTTTGGAGGTCAGCGAGCCAGACGCCAGGAGCATGCTTCCTGCTGGTGGGGTTGGGGCCACCCTGAGTCATGCCCTTGAGATTGTTCCTGCTGATCTTCCCTTGTCAAGCCATGCACCAGCCCTTCCTGCGTTGGGTCTTCCACTATTCCTTTCTAATCTTCATGTGAATCAACCTTTTGCTCTTTATTTTTCATACTAGCAAATTATCTTTTTTTGCTTATCTGTCTATGACCATAGGATTTTGTTGACGGTGTATCCGCCCAATTGAGATCTTGCGGCACTGCTGTTCCCGATCAAGCTTTATCTCTGATGCAATGGAACCCTCTGCTGCTCCAAAAACAGATAGATGATTTGAAGAAGTCGAATGCTGCTTAGTGAGCTCACAGTTTCTCTAGTTGCTTTAATTGCTTAGCTTATCTTTAATCACATGTTCTCTTCTAGCTGATTTATCAGATATGGCTCGATGGTGCTCTGACTTTGAAGAGAAGTACTCTCAGAGTCAGGCCGATCTAGCCCAGACTTCTGCCTTTTTGGATAGTGCACGTTCCCTAAATTTTCTCTGAATGCCCAGCTTGATTCCTAGAGGATGGCACATGAGGTAAACTTCCTTGGCTGACCTTGCCTTGCTATTATTATTTTAATGTTGAATGCTATTTTCCGCTTGCAGGAAGAGAAACAAGCACTTGTCGCCTCTCGCGATAATCTGGACAGGTTATACCGTGATGCCAGTAACTCCTTGACCATCTTGGAGAGGAGCCACCGCTTCACCATGTCTGACCTAGACCATCACCGCTACGAGCTGCAGGCATCTCAGGATGAAGTTTTCTGACTTGGACAATTGTTATCCACCAAAGACTCGACCATCAAGGAACTGCGCGCCTCCAAGAAACTTGTCGCACAGGAGCTGGAGGCCGCTCAACTTGTTGTCAAGAATATGGAGGACAATTGTGTCATCTTGAAAGCTCAGCGCGACAGGGCTATGGACAAAGCCGTTCGCTGGGCGGATCCTGATGAGGAGACCCGGTGTTGTAGTGCCCGACGATATTGTTGCTGATGTCAGGGTCGCGCCTGACGCTGCGAGCCGTCCATCCTCTTATGTTGCCCCTACGAAAGAAGATGTAGGCAAGGACACTTCGATGTAGTGACTCCCTGTAAAACACTTATTTATCAAGTTAGCATCTTTTAGAGGAAAGATGTAATATGGATCCTGAATGTGCGTAGCAGTTATGTTAGAACTTGATTATTCCGTGTGCAGGGTGCTGGAAAACACCCCAGGCACTTGTAAGCGGAATATTTTCTTTTTTCGGAGTATTCTTTGTTTGTGTTGGTTATTCTACTACTAGGGTTCAGTGGTCACCCTAAACAATGCGAAAGCAAGTATACTGCGCTGATTTAAGGTGCTTCCGACTTAAGTCGATCGCTCCATTGGTAGAGCATAGTGGTCACCCTAAGTCAAGTAAGCGTGAGCATGTCGTACTGACTTAAGTCGATTGCTCCGTTAGTAGGGTATAGTGGTCACCCTAAGTCAAGTAAGCGTGAGCATGTCACACTGACTTAAGTCATCACCGACTCAAGCCGATTGCTCCGTTAGTAGGGTATAGTGGTCACCCTTAGTCAAGTAAGCGTGAGCATGTCGCACCGACTTAAGTCGTCGCTGACTTAAGCCGATTGCTCCGTTAGTAGGGTATAGTGGTCACCCTTAGTCAAGTAAGCGTGAGCATGTCGCATCGACTTAAGTCATCGCCGACTTAAGTCGATTGCTCTGTTAGTAGGGTATTGTGGTCACCATAAGTCAAGTAAGCGTGGGCATGTCACACCAACTAAAGTCGTCGTTGACTTAAGCCAATTGCTCCGTTAGTAGGGTATAGTGATCACCCTAAGTCAAGTAAGCGTGCCGATTTCAAGTTAAGCCCAATCGAAGTCAGCTGCAAGTCGAGAATCTGAATGTCTTTGGAAAACAAAATCTTTATTGATGATGAAGTCTTCAGATTATAGAGCACAATATTCCATCAAGAGTTTTTTGAGACCTTGCTAAGGGTAGAACTTTCTAAGGTGTTCTATGTTCCACGAGTTCCCCACTTCTGTGTCATCCATCTGAGTAAGCCGGTATGATCCCGACCGTGTGACTTCTGAAACAATGAATGGTCCTTCCCATAGTGGTGATAACTTGTGTCGTCCCTCCCCCGTTAGAATTCGACGGAGGACCAAGTCTCCCACTGCAAAGGATCGATATCGCACAGCTTTGTCGTGGTAGCGCCTCAAGGTCTGATGGTACCTGACCAACTGAATTACTGTGTTCAATCATTCTTCCTCCAGCACATCAATGTCTTCCAGCCTGGTTGCTTCTGCTTCAGCTATGTTTTCGAAAGTCAGCCTTGGTGCCCCAAAGATTAGATCGGCAGGCAGCACTGCCTCCGACCCGTAAACCATGAAAAATGGGGTGTTTCCATGTAGAGCTCGACTGGGTTGAGTTCGCAGGCTCCAAACCACGTATGGCAGTTCTCTGACCCATTTTCCTGCAAGCTTTTCGCTCTTATCAAATACCTTCTCTCTGAGTGCCTCTAGTATCATTCCGTTGGCTCTTTCCACCTGGCCATTGGCTCTTGGGTGTGCCACTGATGTGTACTTAATCTGGATGCTTCTTTGCTCGCAGAAATTGAAGAATTTAGAGCTGGTGAAGTTGGATCCCAGGTCAGTGATGATGCTATTCAGTATCCCAAACCTGAATGTTATGTCTTGGATGAACTCCACTGCTTTGGCTGAGGTTAAAGAGGCAATTGACTTGTACTCTATCCATTTTGTGAATTTGTCAATGGCAACTAGTACATGAGTATAGCTACCCTGAGCCTTCTTAAAGGGTCCGATCATGTCCAGCCCCCAGCATGCAAACAGCCAGGTTACAAGAATGGTCTGCAGCTGCTGCGCGAGCAAGTGCTGTTGCTTTGACAAGAACTGACGTGCCTCACACTTCTGGAGTAACTCAGCATCATCACTCTTCGTAGTTGGCTAGTAGAAACCAGATCTGAAAGCTTTCCCACCAAAGTCCTTGATGCAGCATGTACCCCACACTTCCCGGCATGGATTTCATCTAACAATTGTCTCCTAGTAGCCGAGTGAATACATTTCATGAAGACTCCTCCGGCGCCTCTCCTATACAGTGAGCACCCTATGATGGTGTAGTGGGCTGATTGTCTTGCGATGCGCTCTGCTGCAGCTTTGTCATCCGACTCTTCTTCATTCTTTATGTACCTGATGATAAGCTCTCTCCAGTCGTTGGAATCTGCCTCTGGTTGGCTCAAGGCATGTAACACCCGGGTTTTAGGGGTCCAAAACCCGGGCGCAAACATAAACACCAGGTATGCTGGGACCAAGTCTCACACATATGATGTATAGTGGCACAGGATCGAATGTCACAACTTTATATATAACAGGAGTTCTATACAAAATAAATAATTACATTATAAGAAGACAACGGTCCAGCAACCCAAAGTTGACTGGGAGACGACGGCCTAGACTTCTCACGAACACATCACAGCATCCTCCAAGCGCTTCATCCTGTGGTACCTGTTCTTGACCTGTGGGGTGTGTGAGACAGCAAGAGTGAGCTCACATACGTTCATTGCTCAACAAGTTGTGGGGAATAATGTGCATGAACTCGCCAAAGGTGGGAGCTCACGTGAAGTGTAAGGCTTACCAAAGAGGAAGGTTAGAGCTGAGCATTGCTTTTAAAGTTGGTCAAAATTTTATTAGCAATTACTAAGTATAAGTAAATACCAACCCAATTAAATAGTAGAACAAAAGTAACAACTTCACCTGCAATGCAATGCATATGACAAATTGAGTTTAAGTTCCATAATTTAATCATGTGAGTGTCCGAGCTGCTCATGACCGTGAGCACGGCTAGTATACCAGTTTTACACTCTGCAGAGGTTGCGCATCTTTACCCACAAGTCATGTTACCCATCTGCCAAGAGACGGCCAATCCCATACACCTCTACCGAGGAGGCGAGGCAGGGTAACACTACGAGGCCTTTACAAAGTTCCACTAGCTTCAGAAAACCCGCTACAGTTTATAGGAAGTTCCAGTGCAGGAATCCCTTGCAGGACCGCCATCGCAGCAAAATCCTCCTGAGGGCCTCCCTACACTGACCACTCCCCTACTGCCCTTGCCCCTTTCGGGTAAGGTAGTCTTCCACTAGCTTTCCTAATTAATCGGCCAAGGGCGTCCCATTCCACCCTTGTGGTAGCACTGTTTTCCCGGGTGGTTCTCCATGTTCCAATTAACATAATGATCTTAACATGAACAATAATAATAAACAGATAATAAAAGTGTGATCATGAATATTGTATCTTCATACCCAAAACCACATAAAGCACTAGCAAGTACTACCCAAAAAGGTTCAGTGGTAAACAAGGTATAAAGATAATCAAACTAGGGTAACCTATTGGGTCCCATCAAAATTAACCTATGCAGATCATTATGATTAATTAGAACATGAGTGGGTAAAAAGAAGTGATCAAGGGCACAACTTGCCTGGGACTTGAGATTCCAGGTACCAGGATGATCTTCAGATTCTCGTGACCTCACTGCCAGTCGTTGCAATACAAACAAGCATGGTATAGGCAAAATTAACATCACACCAAACATAAAAATAAACTGCATAAAAATAATCTACGCGAAGCTACGAGACTAACACAACTCGAACGGATCAAATTGGAATTAAAATGGGGAAGTTATGAATTTTCAAAGTTTTTATGTATTTGATATGAGATTAATTAGGAGATCAATTTTATTATTGTTTTCATGACAAAACAGAGGCTCTAAGTGATAGAGAATCAAATTATAAAAATTTAGAAAGTGGAATGGACTAATTTGGAGCAAGTATGAATTTTCTATGAATTTATCAAGTTCTAGTAATTATTTTCATATTAAAAATCCATTTTCTATTTCATTTATTCAGATTAAATGAGTTCTGGACTGGGCCTCAATAACTGAGAACAACAGGGGTCTCGGGGTAAAATTCTTAAGACTCAGCGAATATTACCCTGGGACGGCGGGTTCTAATTCGTATAAACAGAGGGGCTCTTTAACAAAAGTGCCAGCGCGAAGGGGTATCGGTGAACTAGAGCCGTCCGATTCAAAACAGACGGATCCGATTAGATCAAATAGTGCGCGAACCGGTACACTACACAGACCGTTGGATCCCCGAGCAGCGGCCCAGATTTAAATACCCGAGACTCCAACGAGACCCTCGGATTCTGATCGAACGGCCACCCGCCCGAGCCGCGAAGGGGTATCGCTGAACTAATCTCGGCCGCCCGCGAGAGATCAAACGTCCAAGATGATTCAACAGCTGCGGTCCAATCCAATCCGTCCCTTGCTAATCCTACGGTCCACGATTTGTCTTCCACCTCGCGACACGCGGGTGACCGAGCCCGCCAGCCGAAGGCAAACTCGCCGCCGTGAACGCGAATAACCAAAGCAGCACCCAACACACGCCCAACCGACACCACACCTGCCACCCGCCACGCTACAGAGAAGGAACCGGATCATACCGCGTATCGGGACGAAGGAGAGGTCGATGCAGATCCCTTGCCCGCACCACGTCGGGTTAGTCGAGGTTCCAGACGCCGGTTCGCCAAGCCGCCTCCACCGTTCGCCCCGAGAAGTCACGCCGCGCCCGGACTCTTAGAGATCTCACAAAACGAAGGCGAGAAGACGACAACGGCCGGCGATGTGCACTCACACTCTCTCACCTCCGCACTCCCTGGCGATGACGGGCGGTCTCGGCAATGGCGTTTTGGTTCGCGTCAGTGGTCGGGGAAGCACAGGGGTGCGCATCGTTGGCTTATATAGCCCGAGGACTCGGACCCAGGCGAGATGGACGTAACAGCACCGAGATCCCCGGCGCACGCTCCGCCATGGCCGGGTTCTGTTGGGGGGAGCGATCTGGCCGGTTCGGCCCACGTGCAAGAGACAGCGACGAAGCTGGGCAGTGGGCCCACGAGATCAGCCAAACCTGGAGTTAGCGCGCGCGCGTGTGAGTGATTGAGCGGCTTATGATGAGTGGGCCCCACCTGTAAGTGCCCGGAATAAAGAAAAAGGGAAAGGGAAGGAGATGGGCCGCGCGGGGGAAGAAAAGCCGAGTTGGGCCAGAATGAAGAAGCCGGCCCAGGTAAGGTTTTTAATCTTTTTCTTTTTATTTTCTTTCCTATTTTCCATTCCAATTACCCAACTCAATTCAAATTTAAATTCCAATTTAAATCCAAAGTTTGTGGCGAATTTGTCTTCATTTAAATGTTCAATGTGAACATAGCATGAATAAATTTTATTTATTTATAGATTTATTTTGCTTTGCATAGTATTCTCTCTTGCCTTATATATATTATTTCCCCTTTCCTAAAGTGCACCCCTTTTGGGTTAACTTCAAATTCTCAATTCCATTATTATATTTTATTATTATTTTAAATGCACATACAATTAAAACTCCAACATGAGTGCCAAGTATGGTTCTATTTATTATTTTATTCACTTAAGCAAATGCTTTTAAATAGGGAGATGAGTCTTCAAATGTTATGAGAGTTCTAAAGAGAGAGAAAAAGAAAAATTCTAATGCAAGATCTTTGAAATTTTTTACTATATTCTCAAAATGAGATTTAGGGTGTTACAAATCCTACCCCCCTTAAAAAGAATCTCGTCCTCGAGATTTGTAAGAAAAGGGATGTATACTCATATTGTTCTCGGAACATTTGCACAAACAAAGGAATCTCGGCATGAGGCATAATCCTTTAACAAAACATAGGGTCAATAGACCTTATTGTTCCTTCTAAAATAATATCATATCATCTACTAACTAAAGTAACATCTAGATCTTTACAAATCATCATAATCTATATTTATGTAGCTTGGTGGAGCTGGTGGTGGTGGTGGAGGTTGTTGTTGTTGTCTCTCCAACCGTACTTGCCTTATTTCTTGACGGACCTGACGTATTTCCTCGCGTTCTTGTCTTATCTGATTTTGCATCTCGGTCACCAGGTCTGTTAATTGTTGTATTACCAGTCTTTGGGCAGCAACCACTTGATCGATTTCAACAGGTGGAGGATTTGGAGGATTCATTTCTGTTTGCTGTTACGTGATAATCTTTCTTTTCCTGGTATTGACCATGAAAGTTAGAGGCATATGGTAATAGTTTTGCAAAGGAAATTATTCAATAAGCGGAATGAATAAGCTAGTAGCTGGTTATAATCTGAAGATTCTTTAGTAGGGCTTAATCTTTGTTTTATGTTCAGATTGAGGTTACCAGTCGTATAAGGTGGGTATCCAAAGGTAGGATAGAATTTTGTCACGATTAGATATATATGGGTGAGATAGACTACATAATGTAGGTCAAAATCTGGTTTGATGTCAGGTGGTGGTTGATAGATTATGCAATCCATTAAGACTCTATTGATTGGGTAAGTTATGTAACTTGTTATATAGGTCGAGTTGTTGTGTATGGCCAAGTTGATATAAGTCTCCAAATTAGGCTTAAGTGATTTAGGAGTATGGCCTTATCCTTTCCACCAGCATTAAGTAACTCACACTAGATTAGACCATATTAAATTAGATATGATCTAGATTAGACTAGTTTAAGTTAGATAGATTTATCAGGGTAAGATATATCTTGTTAGGATATGTTAGAATCTTTTGAGATAGGATGGGGTATACGGTGTAGGTAGGTCAGAAGCTCTATTAGTGTTAACACAGAGGGATTATGCAACTATCGGATGGGTAAGGTAGTTGCATATGTATATGGTCAAGTTAATCTAGGGCATCAATTTAGCTTAAATCATTTTTATAGGAGTGAGGTCTAATCCATTTCACTAGTACTAACTAATTTATTAAATAACTCACTTTAGATTGGATCATATTAGATTAGATGGGATCTAGATTGGTATCACCGGATTAGTCTAGACAATATCTAATTACTTTGAATTAGATCATGGTTGATATTTTAGACTAGGGTAAATATGCTAATTAGGGTAGGATGAATTCATAAGGATAAGGTATAATCTTTTGAGGTAAATTAGATCTATTAGGATAACAAAATCTTTTCAAGATAAGATGAATTTATTAAGGCACGAGAGTATCTTGTAAGATAAGATGGATCTATTAAGATAAGAGAGTGTCTTTTAAGATAAGAAGAACTTCTACGAGATAGATACCTTTTAGTGGAGGATAATCTAAGTTGTTTAGTTATCTTATGAATTCTATTTATGCCTATACGTATATGCAGATGTAATTGTGGACATTACTCCACAACTAATCACACTCAATCAAAGATCCAAATCAAACAAGTATCATAAGAACAAACATTCAAGTTCATAGATATCTATAAAAATAGTTTTGTTTTTGTTCCTAAGAGTAGGTCTCCTTATTCCTAAAGGTCACTTTAGGCACAGGATTTCAAAGTGTGAAATCCACATTTGTCTTTAGAAAAGAAAAGATAAGAATAATCAGAGTAAGCGGAAATAGATGAGAAAGGATTAAGATAAGTTTAGAAAAGATCAGAGTAGCAAAGGTAAGTAAGTATTGGTTGTCCAGTTCTATCTAGGTTTCGTCCTACAGTCAACATTCCTCTGATACCACTTCTGTAACACCCGGGTTTTAGGGGTCCAAAACCCGGGCGCAAACATAAACACCAGGTATGCTGGGACCAAGTCTCACACATATGATGTATAGTGGCACAGGATCGAATGTCACAACTTTATATATAACAGGAGTTCTATACAAAATAAATAATTACATTATAAGGAGACAACGGTCCAGCAACCCAAAGTTGACTGGGAGACGACGACCTAGACTTCTCACGAACACATCACAACATCCTCCAAGCGCTTCATCTTGTGGTACCTGTTCTTGACCTGTGGGGTGTGTGAGACAGCAAGAGTGAGCTCACATACGTTCATTGCTCAACAAGTTGTGGGGAATAATGTGCATGAACTCGCCAAAGGTGGGAGCTCACGTGAAGTGTAAGGCTTACCAAAGAGGAAGGTTAGAGCTGAGCATTGCTTTTAAAGTTGGTCAAAATTTTATTAGCAATTACTAAGTATAAGTAAATACCAACCCAATTAAATAGTAGAACAAAAGTAACAACTTCACCTGCAATGCAATGCATATGACAAATTGAGTTTAAGTTCCATAATTTAATCATGTGAGTGTCCGAGCTGCTCATGACCGTGAGCACGGCTAGTATACCAGTTTTACACTCTGCAGAGGTTGCACATCTTTACCCACAAGTCATGTTACCCATCTGCCAAGAGACGGCCAATCCCATACACCTCTACCGAGGAGGCGAGGCAGGGTAACACTACGAGGCCTTTACAAAGTTCCACTAGCTTCAGAAAACCCGCTACAGTTTATAGGAAGTTCCAGTGCAGGAATCCCTTGCAGGACCGCCATCGCAGCAAAATCCTCCCGAGGGCCTCCCTACACTGACCACTCCCCTACTGCCCTTGCCCCTTTCGGGTAAGGTAGTCTTCCACTAGCTTTCCTAATTAATCGGCCAAGGGCGTCCCATTCCACCCTTGTGGTAGCACTGTTTTCCCGGGTGGTTCTCCATGTTCCAATTAACATAATGATCTTAACATGAACAATAATAATAAACAGATAATAAAAGTGTGATCATGAATATTGTATCTTCATACCCAAAACCACATAAAGCACTAGCAAGTACTACCCAAAAAGGTTCAGTGGTAAACAAGGTATAAAGATAATCAAACTAGGGTAACCTATTGGGTCCCATCAAAATTAACCTATGCAGATCATTATGATTAATTAGAACATGAGTGGGTAAAAAGAAGTGATCAAGGGCACAACTTGCCTGGGACTTGAGATTCCAGGTACCAGGATGATCTTCAGATTCTCGTGACCTCACTGCCAGTCGTTGCAATACAAACAAGCATGGTATAGGCAAAATTAACATCACACCAAACATAAAAATAAACTGCATAAAAATAATCTACGCGAAGCTACGAGACTAACGCAACTCGAACGGATCAAATTGGAATTAAAATGGGGAAGTTATGAATTTTCAAAGTTTTTATGTATTTGATATGAGATTAATTAGGAGATCAATTTTATTATTGTTTTCATGACAAAACAGAGGCTCTAAGTGATAGAGAATCAAATTATAAAAATTTAGAAAGTGGAATGGACTAATTTGGAGCAAGTATGAATTTTCTATGAATTTATCAAGTTCTAGTAATTATTTTCATATTAAAAATCCATTTTCTATTTCATTTATTCAGATTAAATGAGTTCTGGACTGGGCCTCAATAACTGAGAACAACAGGGGTCTCGGGGTAAAATTCTTAAGACTCAGCGAATATTACCCTGGGACGGCGGGTTCTAATTCGTATAAACAGAGGGGCTCTTTAACAAAAGTGCCAGCGCGAAGGGGTATCGGTGAACTAGAGCCGTCCGATTCAAAACAGACGGATCCGATTAGATCAAATAGTGCGCGAACCGGTACACTACACAGACCGTTGGATCCCCGAGCAGCGGCCCAGATTTAAATACCCGAGACTCCAACGAGACCCTCGGATTCTGATCGAACGGCCACCCGCCCGAGCCGCGAAGGGGTATCCCTGAACTAATCTCGGCCGCCCGCGAGAGATCAAACGTCCAAGATGATTCAACAGCTGTGGTCCAATCCAATCCGTCCCTTGCTAATCCTACGGTCCACGATTTGTCTTCCACCTCGCGACACGCGGGTGACCGAGCCCGCCAGCCGAAGGCGAACTCGCCGCCGTGAACGCGAATAACCAAAGCAGCACCCAGCACACGCCCAACCGACACCACACCTGCCACCCGCCACGCTACAGAGAAGGAACCGGATCATACCGCGTATCGGGACGAAGGAGAGGTCGACGCAGATCCCTTGCCCGCACCACGTCGGGTTAGTCGAGGTTCCAGACGCCGGTTCGCCAAGCCGCCTCCACCGTTCGCCCCGAGAAGTCACACCGCGCCCGGACTCTTAGAGATCTCACAAAACGAAGGCGAGAAGACGACAACGACCGGCGATGTGCACTCACACTCTCTCACCTCCGCACTCCCTGGCGATGACGGGCGGTCTCGGCAATGGCGTTTTGGTTCGCGTCAGTGGTCGGGGAAGCACAGGGGTGCGCATCGTTGGCTTATATAGCCCGAGGACTCGGACCCAGGCGAGATGGACGTAACAGCACCGAGATCCCCGGCGCACGCTCCGCCATGGCCGGGTTCTGTTGGGGGGAGCGATCTGGCCGGTTCGGCCCACGTGCAAGAGACAGCGACGAAGCTGGGCAGTGGGCCCACGAGATCAGCCAAACCTGGAGTTAGCGCGCGCGTGTGTGAGTGATTGAGCGGCTTATGACGAGTGGGCCCCACCTGTAAGTGCCCGGAATAAAGAAAAAGGGAAAGGGAAGGAGATGGGCCGCGCGGGGGAAGAAAAGCCGAGTTGGGCCAGAATGAAGAAGCCGGCCCAGGTAAGGTTTTTAATCTTTTTCTTTTTATTTTCTTTCCTATTTTCCATTCCAATTACCCAACTCAATTCAAATTTAAATTCCAATTTAAATCCAAAGTTTGTGGTGAATTTGTCTTCATTTAAATGTTCAATGTGAACATAGCATGAATAAATTTTATTTATTTATAGATTTATTTTGCTTTGCATAGTATTCTCTCTTGCCTTATATATATTATTTCCCCTTTCCTAAAGTGCACCCCTTTTGGGTTAACTTCAAATTCTCAATTCCATTATTATATTTTATTATTATTTTAAATGCACATACAATTAAAACTCCAACATGAGTGCCAAGTATGGTTCTATTTATTATTTTATTCACTTAAGCAAATGCTTTTAAATAGGGAGATGAGTCTTCAAATGTTATGAGAGTTCTAAAGAGAGAGAAAAAGAAAAATTCTAATGCAAGATCTTTGAAAATTTTTACTATATTCTCAAAATGAGATTTAGGGTGTTACAAGGCATTGCATTCCTCCGCCTGATTTGAAAGGATGCTCGACTGTGATATTTATTGGATGAAAATCCCAAGTGGAGCCTAGGCCCGACTGGATCCTAGCTTCGACAACGCATCTGCTGCTGCATTGCGGTCTCTTTCCACGTGATGGAACTCCAATCCCTCGAATTTGTCTTCCAACTTTCGCACGGCTGCGTAATACTTCCCCATCGAATCAGTCAAGCAGTCCCAGTCCTTGTTTATCTGGCTTATGACCACCAGCGAGTCACCATATACCATTAGTTTCTTGATGCCGAGTGATGCGGCGATGCTCAGCCCATGGATTAGTGCTTCATACTCTGCCACATTATTCGATGCTAGAAACAGCAGCTGGAGTGCATACTTGAGTTGCTCACCTCTAGGGGCAATGAAGAGAATCCCTGCACCTGCTCCATGAAGCTTCAATGAGCCATCAAAGTACATTCTCCACACCTCAGTAGCTTCTAGGCTGTCCGAGACCTGGTGCTCAGTCCATTCTGATATGAAGTCGACCAGCGCCTGAGTCTTTATTGCCGTGCGGGGCCGGGACTCTATGTAGTGAGCTCCCAGCTCGCACACCCACTTGGCTATCCTTCCAATAGCTTCTTTGTTGTGGAGAATGTCTCCTATCGGAAATCATGTGACTACTATGACTTTGTGGTCGTCAAAGTAGTGACGGAGCTTGCGAGCGGTTAGGAGTACCGCGTACAACAGCTTCTGGACTTGAGGATACCTTATCTTTGAGCGCTTGAGGACTTCACTGATGAAGTAGACTGGATGTTGCACTAGGTACACATGTCCTTCCTCCACCCACTCGACTACTAATGCGGTGCTTACCACGTGAGTCATGCAGGAGATATATAGCAGCAGATCTTCGGCCGACTGACTCGGCGTACCTCGGTGCGGCAGCTTGAGTACTAGTGGTGTGGTCAAGAACTTCTTCAGTGCCTCTAGAGCTTTTTTGTGCCTCTATGGTCCACTGAAACTTGTCCACCTTTTTGAGCAATTTGTAGAATGGCATGCTTTCTCACATAGCCTTGATATGAACCTGCTTAGGGCTGCCATGCATCCGGTAAGCCTCTGCACCTTTTTCTGTGATCGTGGCGCTTCCATTCTCATGATGGCCTCAATCTTTTATAGATTAGCTTCAATTCCTCGGTGACTGACAATGAATCCGATCAACTTTCATGCGGGTACCATAAAGACACACTTTTCTGGGTTAAGCTTACACCGGTAGCACCTCAGGCTGTTGAAGACCAGCTGCAAATCTTCGATGAAGTTTTCCAAGTTTTCTATTTTGATTGCCACATCATTGATGTAGGCTTCCACCCGCTTGCCCCAGTGATCAGCTAAGCATGTTTGGATGGCTCTTTGGTAAGTCGCTCCCGCGTTCTTGAGGCCGAATGACATGGAGGTATAGCAGAAGGCTCCAAATGGGGTGATGAAAGCAGCCTTCTCCTCATCTTCTTTTGCCAAGCTGATCTGATGGTATCTAGAATAGCAGTCTAGGAAGGACAACATAGAACAGCCAACAGTCGAGTCAACTACTTGATCTATTCTAGGGAGTCCAAAGGGATCCTTCGGACAATGTTTGTTGAGATTAGTATAGTCGATGCACATGCGCCAATCTACTTTATTCTTTTTGAGTACAAGAACGGGATTTGCTAGCCACTCGGGGTGCAGCACCTCCCTAATGAACCCTGCAGTCACTAAGCGGGCTAACTCTGCACGGATAGCTTCTCTTTTATTAGGCGTGAAACGACGCAGCTTCTGTCGAATCAGCCTTGCTTGAGGATAGACCTTCAATTTGTGCTCAGCCAGCTCTCTCGGGACTCCTGACATATCTGCAGGTTGCCATGCGAATACGTCTCGGTTATCTTGCAGGAATTGGACGAGCGCGCTTTCCTATTTGTCGTTGAGACTGGAACTGATGATGGCAGTCTTGTGCTCGTCGACGAATCCTAGGTTGATCCTCTTAGTCTCCTCAGTCGGCCATATAGAGGTCACGACTTGAGCTTCATTAGTGGGTATTGTGAGATCCTCCTCTAGCTTGATGTTCGCTTGTGCGGTAGGAGCTATCGGGGGCCCGACAGTGAGGGTTGCTTGGATGGCTCCCCGAAAGCACTCCACGGCGCCTTGGAAGTCAGCGCACACGGTGATGATTCCTTGAGGTCCCGGCATCTTCAATATCATGTATGAGTAATATGGAATGGCCATGAATTTCGCCAGTCCTAGCCTGCCGATGATGGCATTGTACCCGTAATCGAAGCATGCCACCTCGAATCTCAGGAACTCGGTTCTGTAGTTCTCTGGAGTCCCTAAGGTGACAGGCATGTAGATGTGCCCGAGTGGGTACTCTCCTTCAGTTGGCACGATACCGAAGAAAGGAGTATCTGACTCGGTGAGGTCTTTGAGTGCAACCCCCAAGGCTAGGAGCGTCCGGGGAAGGTAACGTTAATGCTACTTCCCCCGTCCACTAGTACTTTCTTCACCCAGCTCTCTCGGATCACCTGATCGATGAGGAGCGGGTACTTGCCGGGGTGGTCGAAGTTGAGCCACTGATCCACTCGGTTGAAGGTTATTGCATGCTCCGACCATCGATAAGGAGCTGGGGCACTAGTGGTTGCCACCAGGACTATCGGTCATTGAGTTTCTGCTGCCTCCTGTTTTCCTGCGAGTCGTGTCCTCCGAAGATGACGTTGACCTCCCTATCAACGCGTGGGAACGCTCCACCCCCTCCCCCTTCTTGCTGCTGAGGCTGCCTGGGCTCGCCAGGCCCTCCTCGTGGTGGGGGAGGTGGTAGAGGCTGGAACGGTCGGCCGTGTCTAACGGAGTGCTTGAAGTCCCTACAATTTCATAAGGTGTGGCGCATATCCTTGTGGTACGAGCATTGGGCTTTGAGGATATCATCCAGTGTTCGTTCGCCTCCGCGGGGCGCACCTCGGGCTCAAGTGACGGGTGGTCCAGCGGCGTGTACCTCCTCACAAGGCCTCTTCTCCTAGCGCCTATCAGGTTGCTGGTTCATGTCGTGCCATGGTGCAGGCGGTGCAGGTTTCATACCTGCGATGAGGTCCTGGGCCTGCTCGTCAGCGGTGATGTAGAGGTCTACCTCCCGAAACAGCTATTCGGAGGTGGTCGGCGCTTTCTGCAGTACGGCTCGGACAAAGGCCGAGTCATTGGATCCCCCGTAGAAGTCTTCAATCACCGTTGCCTCGGTGACTTCGGGGATGCAATTTCTCATGGTCTGAAACCTCTTGAGGTATGACCAAAGTGTTTCATCCCCCTGGCGTCTGATGGATTTGAGATCCCATGGCTGCGCTGGCTTGTCAGAGAGGGACTGGCAGTTGGCGATGAACCGTCGACTGAAGTCGCTCCAGTCGTCGATGCAGTGTCGTGGCAGATGTTGTAGCCACTGCATTGCATCTTGCCCTAGGATGATGGGCAAATACGTTGTCATTACGTCTTCTATTGCCCCGACGGCCCGAGCGACAGTCGTGTAGATGGCCAACCAGCCCTTCGGGTCCTGCTTTGGCTCGTACTTGTCGATGTTGTAGACTTTGAAGTTAGGGGGCCACTGGATGGCCCAGAGACTGGAGTAAGCGTGGAGACTCTGCATGTGTCTTCTTGTTGACGCTCATGATGTCGGTTTCGGGGAGGAGAGTCGGTGGTGTGTCGTCTCGACCGTCCTTGGATTGGGCCACTAGTTGAGGCCGCAACTGACTCAACTCGGGTGGCATGACTTCGAGCCAGGATGTCGTGGTCCCGGTCATACTCCTCCTGGTGCCTTGTCTCGTTTTTGTGTCGTTGGTCGCATGAAGCGTTGATGGAGCTCCACGTGTCTCGTCGACTGTTGATGGCATGTCGTAGGTCGCTCGGGGGATGAGCAATAGGTAGAAGGTGATTAGCTGCCCGAGTAAGCAGCCGCCGATAGCCCTCAGCGTCCAGAGTTCGCGGGAGGCCATCAGCTATCTGGGCTAGCACTCCTCTAACTTCACTCGGTGTGTTCATTGCGCGGACGAAGTCAGGGTTCAGGTTTCGAGCGAAGAGAGGATTCTCTCGGCGCAACCATGCACCCTGCTTGGCTTGCGCCCATTCTTGGTCCTGAGCCTGTCGGCGATCAGGACAGTGAGAATTCCGCCTTTCTTGGTATACTCGCTCGTCGGGAGTTTCTCCTACTTCTGAAACTTCATCCCGGGATACGGGCTACGCTGGGTCCCGCTCCCTAGTCTCGTGATGTCACCGAACATTCCAGCGTCTGTTCCTTCGTCGTCGTGCTTCACGCTGGGGAGGTTCTTCCCCTTGCACGGTCGGCTCGTCGTTAGATATGGGAGACAACTCCAATCTCCCCCCCCGATGAAGAGGATGTCGGGGTAGAAAGAAGCTGTTGTGATGGCGTGTTTTCCGTCCTTCTTTGAGGGCGAAGGTGCCGGAAAGATAACTCGGGGAGACTCCATCCCTTTTCTCGGGATGCTTGCCTCTTTCTTTCTTGTAATCCGTGTCCACTCCTTTGAGGGTGAGGTGGGCAGAGGAGTTCTTCGGGCAGGTAAATTCCCAACTTTTGGCTTGTAAGAGGTAATCTTCGCTTGAGGCATAGGATGCTGTGCTACCCATCGTCTTACTCTGGCTTTCCTAGGGATCTCCAAGGAAAAGTTCTTCGACGGATCTGCTATGCGGTGCAGAGTTCCATTCTCATCTGCTATGGACGAGATGGTTCCGAAGCAGAACACGGATCCAGGGCGAAGAGCGATCTTGCACTGGGATGTAACGGCCATTGAGCTAGCTTGGATCAACGACACACCCCTACCTGGCGCGCCAGCTATCGGTGTTTAGAGCCCGACCACACACCCGGGGTTATCCCTCGCGGTGCTTTTGGGTAGGACGGTGTTGTCGAATGTAACTCAATGGTTCGTGCTAGACACACGAGAGATGACAGGCAATTTTCTGCAGGTTCGGGCCGCTTGGAGGGGTGTAATACACTACTTCCTAGGGTGAATCTTTATGTGGTAGGTTACAAGTGAGATCTCCGGAATGGAGAAAGAGCTAATAAGATAGGTAGATGGTCGATCGATGGAAATGAAAGGGTACCCCCTGGCCTTATATATCCGACCGTATGGTACTCCTTGTGTACATGAGTGGATGCATATCCCCTAGATAATTTTGAACTGACCGAACAAAGCTTCCTAAAACCCTGCCGACCTATCCCTAATCCATCCCTATATTCAAGGACGCCATGTGCGGGAAAGTCGGGTGGTTGCTGTGGATATCGCATAAGCTGACGGGTTGCATGGGCTTGAGTATGCTTCTTCCTTGTATCGGCCTACTCCACCGGTAGTTTTGATTCGGCCCACGAAGGAATGACCTTATGAGGTAACTGGCCTAATGCCCCGCGCGAGGCTTTCTCGCCTTCTACTGAACCCAGGGGTTATCTGTCCCCAACACAATGGCCTCACTAATGTTTCTTGTAGTAGGAGCACCTAAGGAAATTGCACATCTATCGGGTTCAATGGAGAAGGGGCTGCCGACATCATCACAGTGGTCAGTCATCGTCGATATCGCTATAGAGTTGGAGGAGAATGGAGAGGTGGATAAAAAAAGGGTGAGCAACGGTATGAGTGAGGACATGGGCGATAAGATAGATGAGGTGCCCCTATAATTTTGTCTAGTGCCTTATTTGCCATCGCAATTGTCCTAATCTCTTCTATGTGACTCGGCTCTTATCCTTCCATGCAGTGGCGTAGCTAGGATTTTGATGATGGATGGTCCAGTTTATTTTTTTCATAATATAAGAACAACATTCAACAAATAGGCATGTAATAAAAAGTTATTAAATATAATATAGTAAAAAAAATGTCGTACAATCATCTACATTTTTAAAAATAAAAGTATAAAAATCATTTGACATCTAAAAAGTATAAAAAATTAACAAAATATATGGTTGTATGTATTGCGCTTGTACGTATAATTGCATGAAAATTAATCGATAGAGTGTTGTCGATTAGATTTATGATACCTGCATGGTGAGCACGACCTTCTTCTACCTAAGCGATTTGACATGACCAAAAACGTAGAACACGTGATAGGCATAGTCATGCTAGATCTGCTCGAAAGCATCATTGTGCATGCTTGGTCTAGAACCATATAGCCATTTGGTGCGATTGCAAACCTAGAAGCTCAATTTCACTTGTTTGTTATGATGTATTATCTCGTCCTTATAGATACATCAAATAAATAAAACAAAGTTGTTGTCTAAAAGTAACATGCTAATACATGATATTTTAGGCTAGGGTGGGTTGTGGTCCACACGGGCCACCCTTTAGCTCCGCTACTGCTTCCATGCTACCACTAATGACATAGAAGGGATTAGAACATAAAATTTTCTTATCCTTCTATGCCACCGGCGATTACCTTATTAGTAAAAACTTACATCCGAGTGCCATAAAAAAGATTAGGATATTTACTATTGCAAATAAGATACCGAGTCAAATTGTGGTGACACATACAAAAAATTCATGATCAAAGAGATATTTTTGCCCATGTTCCGATGTGATGTTATGAAAAATATTGTTTTAAGACATTAAGTCTATTCGGATGGTAAAAACGCTACTATAATCTTTATTTATGATTTAGAGTATTATCTTTTGATATATTACATTATAACATTAACAAATATGTGAAAATAAATCCTGACAGATATATACTGTGCATTCAATTTTGTCAAAAAAAAAATGGGCCGTAGCAGCCATGGACAGCGGTGCGCTTGAACTTCCCGTGACTGTGCCGAGGCTCCAATTTTTGCGGGACTCCGCCACTGTTTGTACCGTAGATATTATTTTTTTCTCTAAAAATTATATATACATTTATCATAAGTACTATTATATCTATCATGCGATAAATTAAAAAAAAAGCTTAGAGGGCTATTGTAATACTCAAAATTGTATACCAACAATAATAGAGAGATCTCCTCATTTTATGTGCCTCATTTGCATTTTAAAAAGAGCATATACAAAATTTAGAGATTAATTCAAACAAATGATAAAAAAATTTGCATCATGTTGGGTTTATATGTTTGTGCATTAAATAAAATAATAATGTTTATGATAATAGGATAATAATTACTAGAATTTGAATTAAACCCTAAATTTGAAAATAGGGTTTTGAAAATAAAAAGAAAAGAAATACCACATAACACTTAGGGAATAAATATACACATAAATATATTCTCTTCAACTTCAAATGTAAATTGGCACTTTTGATATAAGTACAAATCCATAACTGAAATTCAAATTTGAATTTGAAATCTAAAAGGAGAAATGAAAATCTAAATTTGAAAAGGAAAAGAAAACAGAAAATAGAAAAAAGAAAAGAATAAAAAGCTTACCTGGGCCCGGATTTCCCCTTCTAGCCCAATACCCCGAATTACCTTCGCACGGCCTGCTGCTGGATCACACGCTCACTGCCACGTCGGGCCCGCTTGGCAGCCGATTTCTACACCTGAGTGTCTCCCGTGCTCCTGTGTGTCCCACTTCTCCTGCGCGCGCGTCGTGAATGACCGGTGGGACCGGCTTACAGCGACGAAAAAGGTCTTCTCTCCATAGTTGGCCGCAGTCATTGCAGGCTCCGTGGGACGTATGGATCCAACCACCTCCGCGAGTTCCTCGGCGTTTGGCCCGGAGATCCCCGCCCTTGCGATTAAAAGCCCGGGCGCGCCGTGCTTTTCTTCTGTTCGCGACCACCTCCATGCCTTGGCGGTAGACATTCACCGAGAAGCTGAGGATTAGAGAGGAGAGACAACTCACGCCGCGACCGCGGTATTCACCGTATACGCGCTCGATTCGTGTGGACGCTAAGGAATTGGGGGCGGCGGAACTTCCAGGTGCGGCGGCAGAGGCGGCTTGGCGACGCGGCGTCTACCCCGGTGCTTCCATCGCGGTGCGGGCTCAGGATCTGCGCGTCAGCCTCGCCTTCGTTTGGTTTGGCGGTATGATCCAGTTCCTTTCTCTGTTGCATGGCGGGTGGCGTGAGGGGTTTTGGTTAGGCGAGAGCTGGGTGCTGCTTGGGTTGTTCGCAGTCACGGCGGCGAGTTCGCCTTCGGGTGGCGGGCTCGGTCACCCGCGTGTCGCGCGAGGAAGACGACGGTCCGGCCGTTGGATCTGGCGCCTGCGGCCGTGATTTAATCCGTGAATACCCCTTCGTCCAAAGGAACCGTAGACGTAGATTTCTGATCGGTCGGATCCAAACGAATCTTGTTACATTAAAATCTAGGTCGTAGATCTTTCATCCAAGGGGCGTGATTCCATACCGGTTCGGTGATCGCCAGAACTAATCGGGGTCAGTTATTTTTGATCCAACGGCCAGATTTGGCCAGTACCCCTTCGCGAGGCATATTATCTAAAGAGACCCTGGGTTTTCTCGGATTCAACCCGCCATCCGGAGTGTACTATGCACTGAGTCTGGTATAAATTACCCGCTAGCCCCTACATTTTCCAGTTATTAGGGCCCCGTCCAGAGAGTTATAAAATCAGGAAAATGCATTAGAAAATGAGTTTTAATATGAAAACAATTCATATAATTTGTATAATTCATAGAAAATGCATATGAACTCCAAATTGGTCCATTCCAGCTCCTAAATTTTTGTAACATTATTGTCTATCCATTAGTGCCTCTGTTTTGGCATAAAAGACACATTAAAATTTATCTATCACTTAATCTTGTAGTAAATACATAAAACCTTTAGAAATTCATAACCTAAAATCTATAACTCCAAATTTAATGATTCCAGTTCCTATGATCCTATTTTAATGTCTAGATTATTATTGTGTATTTTATTTACATGTTTGGGATGATGTTAATTTTTGCTATACTATGTATGTATTGTGTTGATGCGAGTAGACGAGCAAGCTATAGAGGATCCTGGGGTTTAGCTGGTAGAGACTGCTGAGCAGGAGCTCGTTGAAGGCAAGTTGTGCCCTTGATCACTTACTTTTTCCCAGCCATGTTCTTATTAATTATAATGATCTGTATAGGTTAATTTTGATGTGATCCTTTAGGTTACCCCAGTTTTGATTATCTTTATACCTTGTTCACCACTGAATTATTTTTGCGTAGTACCTGCTATTGCTTTATGTGGATTGGGTATGGAGATACATTATTCATGATTACTCTTTTGTTACCTTTTTATTATTACTGTTCATGTTAAGATTATTATATTAATGGGAACATGGAGCGACCACTCGAGAAAACAGTGCTACCACAAGGGTTTAATGGGATACCCTTGGCTGATTAACTAGGAAAGCTAGTGGAGGTCTTCCTTACCCGAAAGGGGCAAGGGCAGTAGGGGAGTGGTTAGTGTAGGGAGGTCCTTGGGTTGATTTTGCTGCGATGGCGGTCAGCCAAGGGATTCCTGCACTGGAGCTTCCTATAAACTGTAGCGGGATTTCTGAAGCTAGTAGAACTTTGTAAAGGCCTCGTAGTGTTACCCTGCCTCGCCTCCTCGGTAGAGGTGTATGGGATTGGCTGTCTCTTAGCAGATGGGTAACATGACTTGTGGGTAAAGATGCGCAACCTCTGCAGAGTGTAAAACTAGTATACTAGTCGTGCTCACGGTCATGAGCGGCACGGACCCTCACATGATTAATTTATGGAACTTAAATTTAATTTGACATTTGCATCGTAGTTGGGATTATTTTACTATTACTTTTCTTTATTATTATTAAGGTTTGGTATTTACTTACACTTAGTAATTGCTAATAAAATTTTGACCAACTTATAAAAGCAATGCTCAGCTTCAGCCTTTATTTCATTGATCAGCCTTACACTTCATGAACTCCCACCTTTGGTGAGTTCATGCCACATTATTCCCCACGACTTGTTGAGCTATGAACGTATGTGAGCTCACTCTTGCTGTCTCACCCCCACAGGAGAAGAACAAGTGGTCGAAGAGGAGCCGCCTAATACTGAGGCATTCGACTTGATCTAGGTGGCGTCTCCCAGTCAGCTTTGTGGCGCCAGGGATTATTATTTAGTTCATTTTACTTTATCATTTATTTTTGTAAGTCTTCCGCTATGTAATAAGTACATTTATGATATTTATGACATTTATCTCTATGCACTCAGTTATTATGTGTGTTGTTCTTCCTTGGCGCACATATGAGATGCACCCGGATTTGTCCCTTAAATTCGGGTGTGACAGAAGTGGTATCAGAAGAAATGTTGACTGTAGGACGAAACCTAGATAGAAATGGATAAAACCCTTACCTACTTATCTCATTCTGATTCATTCTATACTTACCTTACTCTGATTCTTTCTATACTTACCTTGATCCTGTCTCACCTTCTACTGTTCTACTCTGATCATTCTTACGTCTTCTACTCTGAGACAAGATGGATTTCACACCTTGGAATCCTTACCCCTCTGACATTTTTAAGAGATAGGAAGCCTAAGACAAAATCAAAACTATTTTCTATATTTAAAAATGTTGTTTGATTGTTCTGATGATAAATGTCTGATTTGCTTCTTTGATTGATTGAAGTATTATATATGGATATCTTACCATGTACCACCATAAGGTAATAAATTAGCTATGGTAGGTAAAACATTAATCTGCTCAGCTAATAAAGCCCCCAAAGTAACATGATTCGTAATTACTGCCTTGTCTACTACTCTCTCTTACCATATGTATCTAACTCAGATGGTCAATACCAGGAGGGGTGGTGGAATTGATTTGCCTCCTAATCGACACACTTGGTGGATATATAGACAACCTCAGCCACAGCCAGCAGATATAAATCCTCCTAATCCTCCACCAGGCGGAGTTGACCCACTGATTGCAGCTCAGATGAGGATGATGCAGGAAATGGCGGAAACTATGGCTGATATGCGTGCTCAGATGCAGCAAGAACGCCAGGAGATGCGTCAGGAAAGAGAAGAGATACGCTAGGAGTTACGCCAGGAGAGAGGAGAGATACGTCAGGAGAGAAGGGCACAACAGCAGCTGCAACAACAATTTCAACAACAGCAGCAACAGCAACAAGTACCACTGCCTCCACCACCACCACCAGTTCTACCTCGTGATAAGCACCGGGAATTTATGAGTCATAAGCCACCGACCTTCGCCAGTTCGCCAGATCCACTTGATGCAGATGATTAGTTGAAGTCAATTGAGAAGATGCTCAACATCGCCCAATGCTCAGACCGGGAGAAAGTTCTTTATGCCTCTAGTTGTCTGACAGGTCCTGCTGCTGACTAGTGGGATTCTTATACTGCTGCCCATGATGCTGCTGATACTATTACTTGGGCAGAGTTCAGCACACAGTTCAGGAACTACCATATTCCAGCTGGTATGATAAAGATCAAGAAGAAGGAGTTTCTGTCATTGAAGCAAGGCAACATGTCGGTCAACGAGTACGGAGATAAATTTATTCAGTTGTCGAGATATGCTCCGGAGAAAGTTGCTAAGGATGAGAGAAAGCAGGAGCATTTTATTGAAGGACTTAATGGACCCCTACAGTATGCACTGGTTGCACACACTTTTCCATCATTTCAGAGGCTACTGGATAAGGCTCTTGCTATTGAACACAAGCGTGTTCAACTGGGTGATTTGAAGAGGAAGGCTATCTCATAGGGACAGGGTAGCAGCAGTGTTCGTCCCCGCTACGTTTCACCATAGGGTACACCAACTCGACCAAGAGGACCACACCCAGTTCAGTATGCTCCACAGGGGTCTCCACGTACATCTCCTACTCGTCAGGCTACTCCCACTAGCACTCCGACGAGGCCTACAAGACAGAAGACCGGCCCTACATGCTTCAAGTGCAGTCAGATTCGGCACTATGCTAATGCTTGTCCTATGGGGAATTCTGGTACACCAGCTGTCGGGGACCATAATTAGGGGTACCCTCAAGACGCCTAATTCTCAGCTGGTAACCCCCATCAGCATAAAGCTGCAGAGGCCTGATGGGTGCGATTAAGTCAGGGATCAGTCCATACGAGCGACTCGATCATGCCTCGCCCGAGCCTAGCCTCGGGCAAGGGCAGCCGACCCCAAGGTGTTTCCGTCTCGCCCGAGGCCCCCTTTTTACGGCAGACGCATCTCCGGCTCGCCCGAGGCCTTGCCTTCGCTAAGAAGCAACCCTGACTAAATCGCCGCACCAACCGACCGAGTCGCAGGGGCATTTAACGCAAAGGTAGCCTGACACCTTTATCCTGGCGCACGCCCCCCGGCAGAGCCGAAGTGACCGTCGTCACTTCGCCGCTCCACTGACCGGTCTGACAAAAGGACAGTGCTGCCTGCGCCATCCTGACTGCAGTGCCACTTGACAGAGTGAGACTGACAGGCAGTCAGGCCTTGCCAAAGGCGCCATAGGAAGCTCCGCCCGACCCAGGGCTCGGACTCGGGCTAAGGCCCCGGAAGACAGCGAACTCCGCTCCACCCGACCCAGGGCTCGGACTCGGGCTAAGGCCCCGGAAGACGGCGAACTCCGCTCCGCCCGACCCAGGGCTCGGACTCGGGCTAAGGCCCCGGAAGACGGCGAACTCCGCTCCGCCCGACCCAGGGCTCGGACTCGGGCTAAGGCCCCGGAAGACGGCGAACTCCGCTCCGCCTGACCCAGGGCTCGGACTCGGGCTAAGGCCCCGGAAGACGACGAACTCCGCTTCGCCCGACCCTAGGGGTCGGACTCCGCCCTGGCCTCTGCCGAACGACCTCCGCCTCGCCCGACCCAGGAGCTCGGGCTCGGCCTCGGCCATGGAAGACAGACTCGACCTCGGCCTCGGAGGAGCCTCCACGTCGCCCGACCTAGGGCACAAGTCCGCCACGTCAACAGAAAGCGCCATCATCACCCTACCCCGAGCCGACTCGGGCCGCAGAGAACAAGACCGACGTCCCATCTGGCTAGCTCCGCCAGATAGGCAATGATGGCACCCCGCTAGCCCTGTGACGACGGCGGCTCTCAGCTCCCTTACGGAAGCAGGGGGACGTCAGCAAGGACCCAACAGCTCCGACAGCTGTCCCTCCGCCAGGCTCCGTTGCTCCACCGACAGCCACGACACCACACCAGCTGGGTGCCAAGATCTCTCCGGCTGCCACCTTGGCATGTACTTAGGGCGCTAGCTCTCCCCCGCTAGACACGTAGCACTCTGCTGCACCCCCATTGTACACCTGGATCCTCTCCTTACGCCTATAAAAGGAAGGACCAGGGCCTTCTTAGAGAAGGTTGGCCGCGCGGGAACGAGGACGGGGCAGGCGCTCTCTTGGGGCCGCTCGCTTCCCTCACCCGCGTGGACGCTTGTAACCCCCTACTGCAAGCGCACCCGACCTGGGCGCGGGGCGAACACGAAGGCCGCGGGATCTCCACCTCCCTCACGACTCGGCTCCGGCCACCTCGCTTTCCCCCCTTCACGCTCGCCCACGCGCTCGACCCATCTGGGCTAGGGCACGCAGCACACTCACTCGTCGGCTTAGGGACCCCCCGGTCTCAAAACGCCGACAGTTGGCGCGCCAGGTAGGGGCCTGCTGCGTGTTGACGAGCAGTTTCCCGACAAGCTCCAGATGGGTAGTCTCCAACGACCTCTCCAACCCGGGACGGTGCTCCGTTTCGGGAGTCTCGAGTTCATGTCTCTCGACGGTAGCTACGACATGATACTCCTTCCACCGCCGCGCGACGACGACAATGGCGGCCGACAGCCCGCCCGCCGGCGGCGGAATCGACGACGTCTTCCCCGCGCGGTGGAAGAACAACATTCAAGCTCGCCCCGTCCTCTCCCTCGCCATCGGAGGAGGAGGCGGGGCAACCAAGGCCGGGCGGGAGGCTGCGCTCCGTCGGCTGTCGAGCGAATCAACATCCCCAGCGCCCCAACGGAGGACGCGTCGGGCGTCGACCTCGCGTTTGAGACGAAGGCGGGCGCCGTCCCCCCGCGACACGCCAATCCCGAGCAAGTGGACGATGCCAGCACGCTCGCGGAGGGCCTACAGGACGTCGCCCTCGTACCCAAGACGACGGCGCAATCAGTCCCCGATGTGACTATGTCGCTCCTCGTCGACCAAAAGGTACCGACTGATTCCCATCCTACGTCCTTTCGACTCGACCTCAACCCGCCTAGCGACCTCGCTTTGGCGGGCGCTCACGTTGAGGCGAGTGCAACCCCTCTGGGGTTTCGTGTGCGGTCGCCTTGGGACCGATTGACGGACGTCTCGACCTACGGGCCCTCTGGGTCCGAGGAAGATGACGATCCCAGCATCTGCTAGGATTTCTCTGGATCTGGCAACCCCAGTGCCATACGGGACTTCATGACCGCATGTGACTACTGCCTCTCCGACTGTTCCGACGGCAGCCGCAGCCTTGACGACAAGGACTGCGGCCCGAGCCGTGAATGTTTCCACGTCGAGCTGGGGATCCCTCCGAAGGCAACCGTCTCGGCATGCCGGAGGATGGCGATCTCCCTAGGCCAGTGCCTCGCGCCGACATCCCGCGGGAGCTAGCTGTGGTCCCCGTTCCGGCGGGGGGTCACGACCCACAGCTCGAGCAAGTCCGCGGGGCGCAGGCCAGGCTCGACGAGGGAGCAGGAGCGCTCGAGTCGATCTGCCGGGACGTCGGGCAGGTATGGGCGGGCCAGCCCCCGGCCGGAGAAATACATCACCTGCCCCAGGGTTTCCAGCACCGCGTCGCCAACGATGCCAGGGACAGGCCGCCACCCGCATCCAGCGGGATCGGTCAGAACCTGGCAGCCGCAGCGATGCTCCTCCGCGTGATGCCGGAGCCATCAACCACCGAGGGTCGGCGAATCCAGGGAGAGCTCAAGAATCTCCTGGAAGGCGCTGCGGCCCGGTGGGCCGAGAGCTCTGCCTCCCGAAGGCAGGGGTACCCCTCGGAACCTCATGCCGCGACTTCCCGATTCATGCGGGAAGCCTCGGTCTACACCGGGCGCACGCGCAACACCGCGCCTGCGGCCCCGGGCCACCTCGGCAACGAGCACCATCGTCGCGACCGTCGGGCCCGCCTCGACGAAAGGGTGCGCCGAGGCTATCACCCCAGGCGTGGGGGACGCTACGACAGCGGGGAGGATCGGAGTCCCTCGCCCGAACCACCCGGTCCGCAGGCCTTCAGCCGGGCCATCCGGCGGGCGCCGTTTCCGGCCCGGTTCCGACCCCCGACTACTATCACAAAGTACTCGGGGGAAACGAAACCGGAATTGTGGCTCGCAGACTACCGCCTGGCCTGTCAACTGGGTGGAACGGACGACGACAACCTCATCATCCGCAACCTCCCCCTGTTCCTCTCCGACACTGCTCACGCCTGGTTGGAGCACCTGCCTCCGGGGCAGATCTCCAACTGGGAGGATTTGGTCCAAGCCTTCGCCGACAACTTCCAGGGCACGTACGTGCGCCCCGGGAATTCCTGGGACCTCCGAAGCTGCCAGCAACAGCCGGGAGAGTCTCTTCGGGACTACATCCGGCGATTCTCGAAGCAGCGCACCGAGCTGCCCAACATCATCGACTCAGATGTCATCGGCGCGTTCCTTGCCGGCACCACTTGCCGTGACCTGGTGAGCAAGTTGGGTCGCAAGACCCCCACCAGGGCGAGCGAGCTGATGGACATCACCACCAAGTTCGCCTCTGGCCAGGAGGCGGTCGAGGCCATCTTCCGAAAGGACAAGCAGCCCCGGGGCCGCCCATCGGAAGAGGCTCCCGAGGCGTCAACTCCGCGCGACGCCAAGAAGAAAAGCAGGAAGAAGTCACAAGCGAAACGCGACGCCGCCGACGCGGACCTTGTCGCCGCCGCCGAGTACAAGAACCCTCGGAAGCCCCCCGAAGGTGCTAACCTTTTCGACAAGATGCTCAAGGAGCCATGCCCTTACCATCAGGGGCCCGTCAAGCACACCCTCGAGGAGTGCGTCATGCTTCGGCGCCACTTCCACAAGGCCGGGCCACCCGCAGAGGGTGGCAGGGCCCACGACGACGACAAAAATGAAGATCACCAAGCAGGAGAGTTCCCCGAGGTCCGCGACTGCTTCATGATCTACGGAGGGCATGCGGCGAATGCCTCGGCTCGGCATCGCAAGCGAGAGCATCGGGAGGTCTGCTCGGTGAAGGAGGCGGCGCCAGTCTACCTAGACTGGTCCGACAAGCCCATCACCTTCGACCAAGCTGACCACCCCGACCACGTGCCGAGCCCGGGGAAGTACCCGCTCGTCGTCGACCCCATCATCGGCGACGTTAGGCTCACCAAGGTCCTGATGGATGGGGGCAGCTGCCTCAACATCATCTACGCTGAGACCCTCAGGCTTCTGCGCGTCGATCTGTCCTCCGTCCGAGCAGGCGCTGCGCCCTTCCACGGGATCATTCCTGGGAAGCGCGTCCAGCCCCTCGGACGACTCGACCTTCCTGTCTGCTTCGGAACACCCTCCAACTTCCGAAGGGAGACTTTGACGTTCGAGGTGGTCGGGTTCCGAGGAACCTACCACGCGGTATTGGGGAGGCCATGCTACGCGAAGTTCATGGCCATCCCCAACTACACCTACCTGAAGCTCAAGATGTCGGGCCCCAACGGGGTCATCACCGTCGGCCCCACGTACAAACACGCATTCGAATGCGACGTGGAGTGCGTGGAGTACGCCGAGGCCCTCGCCGAGTCCGAGGCCCTCATCGCCGACCTGGAAAACCTCTCCCGAGAGGTGCCAGACGTGAAGCGACACGCTGGCAATTTCGAGCCGGCGGAGACGGTTAAGGCCGTCCCTCTCAACCCCAGTGGCGACACCTCCAAGCAGATCCGGATCGGTTCCGGGCTCGACCCCAAATAGGAAGCAGTGCTCGTCGACTTTCTCCGTGCAAACGCCGACGTCTTTGCGTGGAGTCCCTCGGACATGCCCGGCATACCGAGGGATGTCGCCGAGCACTCGCTGGATATTCGGGCCGGAGCCCGACCGGTCAGGCAGCCTCTGCGCCGATTCGACGAGGAAAAGCGCAGGGTGATAGGTGAGGCGATCCACAAGCTAATGGCAGCAGGGTTCATCAAAGAGGTATTCCATCCCGAATGGCTTGCCAACCCTGTGCTTGTGAGAAAGAAAGGGGGGAAATGGCGGATGTGTGTAGACTACACTGGTCTCAACAAAGCATGTCCGAAGGTTCCCTACCCTCTACCTCGCATCGATCAAATCGTGGATTCCACTGCTGGGTGCGAAGCCCTGTCTTTCCTCGATGCCTACTCAGGGTATCATCAAATCAAGATGAAAGAGTCCGACCAGCTCGCGACTTCTTTCATCACGCCCTTTGGCATGTACTGCTATGTCACCATGCCGTTCGGTTTGAGGAACGCGGGTGCAACGTACCAGCGGTGCATGAACCATGTGTTCGGCGAACACATCGGTCGCACGGTCGAGGCCTACGTCGATGACATCGTAGTCAAGACAAGGAAAGCCTCCGACCTCCTCTCCGACCTTGAAGTGACATTCCGGTGTCTCAAGGCAAAGGACGTCAAGCTCAATCCCGAGAAGTGTGTCTTCGGGGTGCCCCGAGGCATGCTCCTGGGGTTCATCGTCTCCGAGCGAGGCATCAAAGCCAACCCGGAGAAGATCGCAGCCATCACCAGCATGGGGCCCATCAAGGACTTAAAAGGCGTACAGAGGGTCATGGGATGTCTCGCGGCCTTGAGCCGTTTCATCTCACGCCTCGGTGAAAGAGGCCTGCCTCTGTACCGCCTCTTAAGGAAGGCCGAATGCTTCACTTGGACCCCTGAGGCCGAGGAAGCTCTCGGGAACCTGAAGGCGCTCCTCACCAAGGCGCCTATCTTGGTACCCCCAGCTAATGGAGAAGCCCTCTTGGTCTACGTCGCCGCGACCACTCAGGTGGTTAGCGCCGCGATTGTGGTCGAAAGGCAAGAAGAGGGGCATGCATTGCCCGTTCAGAGGCCAGTTTACTTCGTCAGCGAGGTGCTGTCCGAAACCAAGATCCGCTACCCACAAGTTCAGAAGCTACTGTATGCAGTGATCCTGACGAGGCGAAAGTTGCGACATTACTTCGAGTCTCATCCGGTAACTGTGGTATCATCCTTCCCCCTGGGGGAGATCATCCAGTGCCGAGAGGCCTCGGGCAGGATCGCAAAATGGGCGGTGGAAATCATGGTTGAGACAATCTCGTTCGCCCCTCGGAAGGCCATCAAGTCCCAGGTATTGGCGGACTTCGTAGCCGAATGGGTCGACACCCAGTTGCCGACGGCTCCGATCCAACCGGAGCTCTGGACCATGTTTTTCGACGGGTCGCTGATGAAGACGGGAGCCGGCGCAGGCCTGCTCTTCGTCTCGCCCCTCGGGAAACACCTGCGCTACGTGCTGCGCCTCCATTTCCCGGCGTCCAACAATGTGGCTGAGTACGAAGCTCTGATCAACGGATTGCGAATCGCCATCGAGCTAGGGGTCCGACGCCTCGACGCTCGCGGCGACTCGCAGCTCGTCATCGACCAGGTCATGAAGAACTCCCACTGCCGCGACCCAAAGATGGAGGCCTACTGCGATGAGGTTCGGCGCCTGGAAGACAAGTTCTACGGGCTCGAGCTTAACCACATCGCCCGGCGCTACAACGAGACTGCGGACGAGCTGGCGAAGATAGCCTCGGGGCGAACGACGGTTCCCCCGGACGTCTTCTCCCGGGATCTGCACCAACCCTCCGTCAAGATCAACAACACGCATGAGCCCGAGGCGTCCTCGGCCCAGTCTGAGGTACCCTCGGCCCAGCCCGAGGCGTCCTCGGTTCAGCACGAGGAACCCTCGGCCCCCGAGGGTGAGGCGCTGTGCATCGAGGAGGAGCGGAGCGGGGTCACGCCTGATCGAGATTGGCAGACCCCGTACCTACAATATCTCCGCCAAGGAGAGCTACCCCTCGACCAAGCCGAGGCTCAGCGGGTAGCGCGACGCGCCAAGTCGTTCGTCTTGCTGGGCGATGAGAAGGAGCTCTACCACCGCAGCCCCTCGGGCATCCTCCAGCGATGCATCTCCATCGCCGAAGGTCAGGAACTCCTGCAAGAGATACACTCGGGGGCTTGCGGCCATCACGCAGCGCCTTGAGCCCTCGTCGGGAACGCTTTCCGGCAAGGCTTCTACTGGCCAACGGCGGTGGCTGACGCCACTAGAATCGTCCGCACCTGCGAAGGGTGTCAATTCTATGCGAAGCAGACCCACCTGCCCGCTCAGGCTCTACAGACGATACCCATACCTGGCCCTTCGCTGTGTGGGGTCTGGACCTCGTCGGCCCTCTGCAGAAGGCGCCCGAGGGCTACACGCACCTGCTGGTCGCCGTCGACAAATTCTCCAAGTGGATCGAGGTCCGACCCCTAAACAGCATCAGGTCCGAGCAGGCGGTGGCGTTCTTCACCAACATCATCCATCGCTTCGGGGTCCAAAACTCCATCATCACCGACAACGGCACCCAGTTCACCGGCAGAAAATTCTTGGATTTTTGCGAGGATCACCACATCCGGGTGGACTGGGCTGCCGTAGCTCATCCCATGTCGAATGGGCAAGTAGAGCGTGCCAACGGCATGATTCTACAAGGGCTCAAGCCTCGGATTTACAACGACCTCAACAAGTTCGGCAAGCGATGGATGAAGGAACTCCCCTCGGTGGTCTGGAGCCTGAGGACAACGCCGAGCCGAGCCACGGGTTTCACGCCGTTCTTCCTGGTCTACGGGGCCGAGGCCGTCTTGCCCACTGACCTGGAATACGGCTCCCCGAGGACGAGGACCTACGACGATCAAAGCAACCAAGCTAGCCGAGAAGACTCGCTGGACCAGCTGGAAGAGGCTCGGGACAGGGCCTTACTACACTCGGCGCGGTATCAGCAGTCCCTGCGACGCTACCACGCCCGAGGGGTCCGACCCCGAGACCTCCAGGTGGGCGACCTGGTGCTTCGTCTGCGGCAAGACGCCCGAGGGAGGCACAAGCTCACGCCCCCCTGGGAAGGGCCATTCGTCATCGCCAAAGTCCTGAAGCCCAGAACGTACAAGCTGGCCAACAGTCAAGGCGAGGTCTACGGCAACGCATGGAACATCCAACAGCTACGTTGCTTCTACCCTTAAGATGTTTCCAAGTTGTTCATATACCTCGCACTCACGCAAAGTTTAGTCAACAAGGAAGGGTCGGCCTCGCCTCGGCAAAGCCCGACCCTCCCTCGGGGGCTAAAAGGGGGGAAACCCCCTCTGCGTCAAAATTTTCCTCGAAAAAAAATCTCTCCTACCAGAATGTCTTTCGTGCTTTTTGACTACTTCGAAAAGTGGGTCCTGGAAACGACGGAGTACACGTAAGCAGCCAAGGCTGACCGAGCTGAGGGACTCCTACGCCTCCGGGATATGGATACCTCACTCATCACCTTCTGCGATAAGTAACTCGCGTTCGGATAAAGTGGCTCCGCGGATCGAACAAGTCTTTACGTTCGAAAGCCCTTCTGCCGAAGCGATCCTTCGAGCCTTCTCGACCGAGTCGGTGACAGGGCCTCATGGACAGGTGAGAGTACGCATAAGCGGCAAGGCCGACCGAGCCGAGGGACTCCCACGCCTCCGGGATACGGATACCTCACTCATCACCTTCCGCGAGAAGCAACTCTCGCTCGCACAAACATCCCTGTTACCGACAAAAAGTCCAGATACTCGAAACAAGAGGAAAAGAGACGCAGCTTTACAACGCAGCGAGGGTGTGTGTTCTGGCCTCGACGGCCGCACAAGGCACACACTACAAGACAATCTGATCCTGCAGGCTTGGGTCTTGGCGCTGGAAGGGGGCAGCAACACCCTCGGCATCAGCGACACCTTCGGCGAGGCCCGACCTAGCCTCGGATGGCGACGCGGTCCGAGGGTCTCCGCTCCGAAGGACGACGTCATCACCACGCCCGAACAATCGCCGCTAGGGACTTCTCCGGGAATCCGGCCCGAGCAGGCGGCTCGGCCGGTTACCCCTTGGGCCTCGGTCAACCATCTTCCGAGGGCGCCAGCCCGGTTCGAAGCCTCGGCTGATCAGCTCCGACGTCGATCCGGCCAACGGACAACCCGGCTAGGCTCCGGCCAACCAGGTTTCATTTTCGAGCCGACTCCACCTCTGTTCATGCTGATATCGCTACCCCTGGCCTCGGCTCGACGAAGAGCGGCCGAGGGGTCTCTTTAACTAAGCTAGAGGAACCTCGGACAGCAAGGCCGACCGAGCCGAGGGACTCCTACTCCTCCGGGATAAGGATACCTCACTCGTCACCTTGACACGGGGTGACTCATGCTTGGTGAAGCGGTTCAGATAGTCAACAGACGAGTCTTAGTGCTCAAAAATGAGGAAAATACACGGCTCCGTGCCGAAGTTACATACATGTTCAGGCCCCGAAAGCCGAAATGAACAAAAAACCCAGGCATTCGAAGTGCCATTACAAACGGAACTCCGGTTCCCCCCCCCACAGGTACGAACAACCCCACTCGATAGGGGTGGGCCTGCGGAGCAACAGAAGACCGACGAACGGCTAGTCATCGCCCGCCCTAGCAGCGGCGACGATGAAGACTTCTGTCCCGGGGGGCCGAACAGCAGCAGTGATGACCTCAGGGCGGATGCTGCTGCTAGGAGGCCCCCGCCCTTGCCCAAACTCGAGAGGCAAGGACGGGCAGAAGGCCGTAGAGTTTGAGGTCGGTCCGTGGCCAGCCTTGGCTGTCGCGCCGGCGGAAGAACCTCTTCCAGTTGCCGTGGCAAATGCCGGCGCCGCGAGCGGCTCCGAAGCCACTCGCGTCCGAAGGCCAGGCACGCTGCAGATGCCAACGCCGTGGACGACAACCGCTCCTCCCTCCGATCACTGAGTGAAGGAGCGGGCCGCCGCCCACGCGGGGGCCGACCTCAACTCGGCACACTCCCCTCCCTAGCCCTGGTGATGAAAATCCTTGAGGCTGAGGGAGGGGCAGAGGCCGCAGCCCGGCTCGCTTTCTCCCACCATCAAGCTGGAGGTCACCATCTTGGGTGACCACCGGTGGAGGGGTGCAGCCGGGCTGCATGATGAAAATCCTTGAAGCCAAACGATGGCTGAAAGGTACCAACTCCCACGGAGTTGTGTTCCTCCAACGATGGGGCGAAAGGACGGTGGTTTCCCCCATCCGGGGGCTTGGAAGGTGGAAAGACACAGTGCATAAGGGAGGAAGAAGACATGGTCGCCTTACGAAAGGGGTCGCCCTCCTTTTAAAGGCGACTCTCCCTGCTTGCGCCCCCGACCGTCACGGGCTGAGTCTTCTCCAACACGCTCCAAAGCCCTCCCCTGCGGCGCGGGGGCTGGGTCCCGCATGTCATGCAGACCGGCTCCGAGCAGAAGAAGCCAAACCGCCGCGCATGGCGCACGCAACCGCCCAGCGGTTACAAGTGACCCTCCACTTTTGCCCAGACCAACGGGCGAAAGGGGCAGGCAGCCATGCAGGCGGCATGCAACCGCGCCAGGTGGACGCGCCTCTCCGACTCCCGACACGCCAGCATGGAGGCCCAGGCCCACGCGTCGCGCGACTGGCGCGCCGGATGCTGCATGCAAGCAACTGTACCACTTGCGCCACCACCGCACCTCCTCGATTGCGGAACCAATACCGCGACTCGAGGCAACCCAGCGCGCGACCCAGCAGCACCAGCCTGACGCAGCGGTCAACGCGGTCAAAAGTGGGCCGGCAGTGATGACGGTGGCAGGCACGCGGGAGCAGCGGTCATGTCGTCAGCCAAGCTCACGTCCCATCCGAAGGCAGCGAGAGAACCCCCTCTCACGGCGTGAAGACAACGCGCCCGCGACCCGTTCCTCGAACGGCTCACGCACGCGCAACGGCGGCCCTGCCAACTACTCGCCCCGTCACATTAACTCCGCGGCTGGACAGGCGGCGTTTCTGGCAGGAGCAGCGGGCGACGCTTCGCCTTCGCCGAAACAACCGCGCCAAAAAAGGTACGCCGCGTCTTTCGGCTTCGTATCCTTTTTCCTTTTTCCCTCTTTCTCTATCTCTTGCGACAGGGACCGGGAAAGGGGGATACCCCGAAAGGGATCCTTCCCCGTGAAGGAACTAGGCTCTGAGCCTCCTTACTGATCAGGGGTTCGAAGGCTGGCCCCCCAAGGGTTTAACAGCCACCTCAGATCGCGTGGGCCCTACACCCACTACTGGTCAGAGGTTCGAAGGCCGGCCCCCCAAAAGGTTCCACGGCCGCCTCAGGCTACTCGGGCTCCGCGCCCATTACTGATAAGGGGTTCGAAGGCTGGCCCCCCGAAGGGTTCACAGTCGCCTCAGACACCGAGCGAGGGATGACCAGGGGTACGTTCGATACATAACCGAGGCTCGGGCTGCGCTCCCGAGGTACCCTAGGACATTTCCGAGACCAGCGGGAGCGATCCTGTAACGGAATCCCATCGGAGGGAGGCATCGAGCCCTCGGACCCTGTCGCCAGGGGACCGGGTCCGGCAGATCACCCGCAGGTACTTTTGGGCGTGCCTCTGGGCCCCTAGCCGACCCCCAATGAACGGGGCACGGACGTCCACTCGGATTACCCGCTTGCAGCTCACCGGAGACACCATGTTCGGTGCCCATCGAGGGTAACATGGCGCTCTCCCCCCCTCCTCCTTGCGGAAAGGCGACGTAGGGGCGTATGTAAAAAAGCCGAGTCTGTCCCTGATCGCCCTCTCGCCCTGTGCGGAGGCTCGGGGGCTGCTCTCGCAAACCCGGCTCCGGCCAAACCGTTGACAGCGTCAACATACCAGCCCGAGAACTTGGGCCCCGACCGTGCACCCGGGCTACGGCCAGTTCGCATGAGGGAACCACCAGACCAGCCGAAGCATTACGCAAGGCATTAAGACCTCGAAGGAGTGAAACCACTCCTCCGAGGCCTCGGGGGCTACACCCGGCGGGTGCGCTCGCGCGCACCCACCGGAACAAAATGCAACCGAGAAAGGCTGGTCCCCTTGCAAAAAAGTGCGACGAAAGCCTCCAAGCGAGTGCTAACACTCCCTTCGAGGCTCGGGGGCTACTGTCGGGGACCATAATTAGGGGTACCCTCAAGACGCCTAATTCTCAGCTGGTAACCCCCATCAGCATAAAGCTGCAGAGGCCTGATGGGTGCGATTAAGTCAGGGATCAGTCCATACGAGCGACTTGATCATGCCTCGCCCGAGCCTAGCCTCGGGCAAGGGCAGCCGACCCCGAGGTGTTTCCGTCTCGCCCGAGGCCCCCTTTTTACGGCAGACGCATCTCCGGCTCGCCCGAGGCCTTGCCTTCGCTAAGAAGCAACCCTGACTAAATCGCCGCACCAACCGACCGAGTCGCAGGGGCATTTAACGCAAAGGTAGCCTGACACCTTTATCCTGACGCATGCCCCCCGGCAGAGCCGAAGTGACCGCCGTCACTTCGCCGCTCCACTGACCGGTCTGACAAAAGGACAGCGCCGCCTGCGCCATCCCGACTGCAGTGCCACTTGACAGAGTGAGACTGACAGGCAGTCAGGCCTTGCCAAAGGCGCCATAGGAAGCTCCGCCCGACCCAGGGCTCGGACTCGGGCTAAGGCCCCGGAAGACGGCGAACTCCGCTCCGCCCGACCCAGGGCTCGGACTCAGGCTAAGGCCCCGGAAGACGGCGAACTCCGCTCCGCCCGACCCAGGGCTCGGACTCGGGCTAAGGCCCCGGAAGACGGCGAACTCCGCTCCGCCCGACCCAGGGCTCGGACTCGGGCTAAGGCCCCGGAAGACGACGAACTCCGCTTCGCCCGACCCTAGGGGTCGGACTCCGCCCTGGCCTCTGCCGAACGACCTCCGCCTCGCCCGACCCAGGAGCTCGGGCTCGGCCTCGGCCATGGAAGACAGACTCGACCTCGGCCTCGGATGAGCCTCCACGTCGCCCGACCTAGGGCACAAGTCCGCCACGTCAACAGAAAGCGCCATCATCACCCTACCCCGAGCCGACTCGGGCCGCAGAGAACAAGACCGACGTCCCATCTGGCTAGCTCCGCCAGATAGGCAATGATGGCACCCCGCTAGCCCTGTGACAACGGCGGCTCTCAGCTCCCTTACGGAAGTAGGGGGACGTCAGCAAGGACCCAACAGCTCCGACAGCTGTCCCTCCGCCAGGCTCCGTTGCTCCACCGACAGCCACGACACCACACCAGCTGGGTGCCAAGATCTCTCCGGCTGCCACCTTGGCATGTACTTAGGGCGCTAGCTCTCCCCCGCTAGACACGTAGCACTCTGCTGCACCCCCATTGTACACCTGGATCCTCTCCTTACGCCTATAAAAGGAAGGACCAGGGCCTTCTTAGAGAAGGTTGGCCGCGCGGGAACGAGGACGGGGCAGGCGCTCTCTTGGGGCCGCTCGCTTCCCTCACCCGCGTGGACGCTTGTAACCCCCTACTGCAAGCGCACCCGACTTGGGCGCGGGGCGAACACGAAGGCCGCGGGATCTCCACCTCCCTCACGACTCGGCTCCGGCCACCTCGCTTTCCCCCCTTCACGCTCGCCCACGCGCTCGACCCATCTGGGCTGGGGCACGTGGCACACTCACTCGTCGGCTTAGGGACCCCCCGGTCTCGAAACGCTGACACCAGCTAAGAACAAGCAACAGACTCCTGGCAAGGGATATTCTATAGCCAGGGTTAATTAAGTCAGCGTCAATGATACTCCTGATGGTGCTGACATCGTACTCGGTATGTTTTACATTAATGCAATTCCTGCAACCATACTATTTGATTCTGGTGCTACACATTCATTCATGTCTGCCCGATATGCCAACACTAATGAGATACCCCTGCTAAATATGAGAAAACCGATGATAGTAATCACACCTAAAGGGCCTATTGAGGCAAATCAAATGACATGTAGATTGACATTATCAATTATGGGAAGAGAATTTGGAGCTACCGCTATAATATTAGAGGCCAGCAGTATAGATCTGATCCTTGGTATGTCATGGTTAAGGAAGGCAAAGGCCATTATAGCATGTGGTAGGGGTACTATAGAACTCACTAGCCCTAAAGGAGAAACATTTCAAGTTAATATTGCAGTAACCACCTCATCCAAGCGTGCAATGTTCTTTATACCTGAGGAGTTTGTTGGTGACAACATCCGGGTGGTTAGAGATTTTCCGGATGTCTTTCCAGAGGAGTTACCAGGGATGCCACCAGATAGGGAAGTTGAGTTTGTTATTGATCTTTTACTTAGAACTACACCTATTTCTAAACGACCATATAGGATGGCTGTAGAAGAACTGAAGGAGCTTAAGAAGCAGTTAACTGAGTTACAGGAAGCAGGGTATATTCGTCCGAGTTCCTCACCTTGGGGAGTAGCGGTGTTATTTGTACAGAAGAATGATGGATCGCAACGGATGTGTGTAGACTATAGATCACTTAATGATGCCACTGTGAAGAACAAGTATCCATTACCCCGTATTGAGGATTTGTTTGATTAGATGAGAGGAGCCAGGGTATTCTTGAAGATTGATCTTCGATCGAGATACCATCAGATGAAGATTAGACCATCAGATATTCCTAAGACGACTTTCTCAACCCGATATGGATTATATGAGTTCACTGTTATGTCATTTGGATTAACCAATGCACCAGCTTATTTCATGAATTTGATGAATAAGGTGTTTATGGAGTACTTGGACAGATTTGTCGTGGTGTTCATCGACAATATTCTTATCTATTCTAAGAATGAAAGTGATCATGAAGAACATCTAAGGTTGGTGCTACAGAAGCTACGAGATAATCAACTCTATGCCAAGTTCAGCAAGTGCGAGTTTTGGATTGACAAGGTGCCATTTCTTGGTCATATTATTTCTAATGGAGGAATAGCAGTGGATCCTGCTAAAGTGAAGGAGATAATGGAGTGGAGAGTGCCCACTACAGTTACTGAGATTCGGAGTTTCTTGGGACTCGTAGGATATTATCGGAGATTTATTGAAGGGTTCTCTAAGATTGCCAAGCCTATGACCTCGGTTTTGGAGAAAGGAAGAGAATTCAAGTGGGGTGAGAAATGCCAAGACAGCTTTGATCAATTGAAGAGCAGGTTGATGTTGCCACCAGTACTAATTATGCCAGATCTACAGAAGGGATTTGACATTTATTGTGATGCATGTGGCCAAGGATTGGGATGTGTGCTCATGCAAGAAGGACATGTGATCGCCTATGCATATCGTCAGTTGCGGAAACATGAATTGAACTACCCCACTCATGACTTAGAGCTGGCGACTGTTGTGCATGCACTTAAGATTTGGAGACACTACATTATGGGAACCAAGTGCCAAGTATACACGAATCATAAGAGTTTGAAGTACATATTCACTCAGAAGGATCTCAACCTTAGGCAACACCGTTGGTTGGAGCTTATTAAGGATTATGATTTGGAAATTCATTACCACCCAGGCAAGGCAAATTTGGTCGCAGATGCTTTGAGTCGGAAGGAGCATGTTCACTCCGCTTTCGTTGTCCAGCTACCCAATGAATTAGCAAAAGATTTTGAGAGGCTCAACCTGGGGATTGTTACACACACAGAAAGAGTTACCATTGAATTGGAACCTACCTTGGAGCAAGAAATTCGTAAAGGTCAGATTGGTGATGCTAAGATTCAGGAGATCAAGGATCTGATAACAGAAGGTAGAGGCCCGGAATTCACAGAGGATGATATCTTCGGGAAACCATATTGAAGGAGGCACATGATTCAGTTTATTCTATTCATCCTGGGAGTACTAAGATGTATCAGGATTTGAAGCAAAAATATTGGTGGTATGGATTGAAGAGAGATGTGGCTGCACATGTGGCTATGTGCGACGTGTGTCAAAGAGTTAAGGCTGAACACCAGAGGCCAGCTGGACTACTGCATCCACTGAAGATACCTGAGTGGAAATGGGAAGAGATTGGCATGGACTTCATTGTTGGATTACCCCGCACGTCTGCTGGATATGATTCTATATGGGTGATTGTGGACAGGCTAACTAAAGTAGCCCACTTTATTCCAGCGAAGACGACGTATTCAGGAGCCAAGTTAGCATAGTTGTACATGGCACAGATTGTATGCCTACATGGTGTGCCAAAGAAGATTGTGTCCGACCGGGGATCACAGTTTACCTCTCGGTATTGGAAGAAGCTGCACGAGTCCTTGGATACAAGATTGAATTTTAGTTCGGCTTACCATCCATAGACTGATGGGCAGACTGAGAGGACCAATCAAGTGCTGAAAGATATGTTAAGAGCTTGTGCCCTTAAGCATGGTGGTAGTTGGGATAAGAGTCTACCGTATGCGGAATTCTCATATAATAATAGCTATCAGGCCACTTTGAAGATGTCACCGTTTGAGGCTTTATATGGTAGAAAGTGTAGGACTCCACTGTATTGGGATCAAACTGGTGAAAGGCAGTTGTTTGGGCCTGAGATTATACAAGAAGCAGAGGAGCAAGTCCAGCAAATAAGGGAGAATTTGAGAACTGCACAATCCAGGCAGAAAAGCTATGCTGATACTCAGAGAAGACTGCTTGAGTTTAAGGAGGGAGATTATGTCTATTTGAAGGTGTCACCACTACGGGGTATGAGAAGATTCAAAGTCAAAGGAAAGTTGTCCCCTCGCTTTATTGGACCCTTCTTAATCTTAAAGCGAGTGGGAGAGGTTGCATACCAATTGGAGTTACCGGATCATCTTGCGGATGTTCATGATGTCTTTCATGTATCTCAGTTGAAGAAATGTCTCAGGGTGCCTGAAGAACAGTTACCAATGGAGGACCTTAGTGTTCAAGAGGATCTAACTTATGCTGAGTACCCCATCAAGATTCTTGATACACTGACTCGAGTTACAAGAAATAAGGTGATAAAGATGTGTAAAGTGTAATGGAGTCACCACGGTGAAGATGAAGCTACATGGGAAAGAGAAGAAGAGCTTCGCATAGATTTTCCCCATCTTTTCCCTAGACCTTCTTAAATCTCGAGGACGAGATTATTTTTAAGGGGGGTAGGATTTGTAATACTCAAAATTGTATACCAAGAATAATAGAGAGATCTCCTCATTTTATGTGCCTCATTTGCATCTTAAAAAGAGCATACACAAAATTTAGAGATTAATTCAAACAAATGATAAAAAATTGCATCATGTTGGGTTTATATGTTTGTGCATTAAATAAAAGAATAATGTTTATGATACTAGGATAATAATTACTAGAATTTGAATTAAACCCTAAAATTGAAAATAGGGTTTTGAAAATAAAAAGAAAAGAAATACCACATAACACTTAGGGAATAAATATACACATAAATATACTCTCTTCAACTTCAAATGTAAATTGGCACATTTGATATAAGTACAAATCCATAACTGAAATTCAAATTTGAATTTGAAATCTAAAAGGAGAAATGAAAATCTAAATTTGAAAAAGAAAAGAAAACAGAAAACAGAAAAAAGAAAAGAATATAAAGCTTACCTCGGCCCGGATTTCCCCTTCTGGCCCAATACCACGAATTACCTCCGCACGGCCTGCTGCTGGATCACGTGCTCACTGCCACGTCGGGCTCGCTTGGCAGCCGATTTCTACACCTCAGTGTCTCCCGTGCTCCTGTGTGTCCCACTTCTCCTACGCGCACGTCGTGAATGACCGGTGGGACCGGCTTACAGCGACGGAAAAGGTCTTCTCTCCATAGTTGGCCGCAGTCATCGCAGGCTCCGTGGGACGTATGGATCCAACCACCTCCGCGAGTTCCTCGGTGTTTGGCCTGGAGATCCCCGCCCTTGCGATTAAAAGCCCGGGCGCGCCGTGCTTTTCTTCTCTTCGCGACCACCTCCTGAGAGCACCTAGAGGGGGGGGGGGTGAATAGGTGATCCTGTAAAACTTGAAACTTAAGCCACAAAAACTTGGTTAAGCGTTAGCACAATAATCGCCAAGTGGCTAGAGAGAAGTCTCAACAAAACACAATAACCACAAGAGATCAATCACAGAGATAGCACAGTGGTTTATCCCGTGGTTCGGCCAAGACCAACGCTTGCCTACTCCACGTTGTGGCGTCCCAACGGACGAGGGTTGCAATCAACCCCTCTCAAGCGGTCCAAAGACCCACTTGAATACCACGGTGTTTTGCTTTGCTTTTCTTTATCCCGTTCGCGAGGAATCTCCACAACTTGGAGTCTCTCGCCCTTACACTTGAAGTTCACAAAGAAGCACGGAGTAAGGGAGGGATGAGCAACGCACACAAGACACAAAATCAGAATGTCAACACGCACACAAGTCGCAACAAGAGCTCGCAACACAACCCTTGGCCTTTTTGTAATTCTTCTTCTTTTCTCTTTTGTTCCCTTTTTCCTGGTCACTTTCATTATCGGGGCAGTTAGCAATAAAATGACCAATCTTACCACATTTGAAGCATGAGCGCTTCCCCTTTGTCTTGGTCTTGCTTGGCTGTCCCTTGCGACCCTTTAGCGCCGTCTTGAAGCGCTTGATGATGAGGGCCATCTCTTCATCATTGAGCCCGGCCGCCTCAACTTGCGTCACCTTGCTAGGTAGCGCCTCCTTGCTCCTCGTTGCCTTGAGAGCAATGGGTTGAGGCTCATGGATTGGACCGTTCAACGCGTCGTCCACGTATCTCGCCTCCTTAATCATCATTCGCCCGCTCACGAACTTCCCAAGGACTTCTTCGGGCGACATCTTGGTGTACCTAGGATTTTCACGAATATTGTTCACCAAATGTGGATCAAGTACAGTAAAGGACCTTAGCATCAGGCGAACGACGTCGTGGTCCGTCCATCGCGTGCTTCCGTAGCTCCTTATTTTGTTGATAAGGGTCTTGAGCCGGTTGTATGTTTGGGTTGGCTCCTCGCCCCTTATCATCGCGAATCTTCCAAGCTCGCCCTCCACCAACTCCATCTTGGTGAGCAAGGTGACATCATTCCCCTCATGAGAGATCTTGAGGGTGTCCCAGATCTGCTTGGCATTGTCCAAGCCGCTCACCTTATGGTACTCGTCCCTGCACAAAGAGGCTAACAACACAGTAGTAGCTTGTGCATTTTTATGAATCTGTTCATTAATAAATATAGAACTATCCGAGCTATCAAATTTCATTCCATTCTCAACAATCTCCCAAATGCTTGGATGGAGAGAGAACAAGTGACTACGCATTTTGTGACTCCAAAATCCGTAGTCCTCCCCATCAAAGTGTGGAGGTTTGCCAAGAGGGATGGAAAGCAAATGAGCATTTGAACTCTGAGGAATACGAGAGTAATCGAAAGAAAAGTTCGAATTAACCGTCTTTTGTTTCTCGTAGTCGTAGTCATCCTTTTGGGAAGAAGTGGACTCATCGCTGTCGTCGTAGTAGACGATCTCCTTGATGCGTCTCGTCTTCTTCTTCTTCCCATCTTTCTGTTTATGGCCCGAGCCTGAGTCGGTAGGCTTGTCATCCTTCGGCTCGTTGACGAAGGACTCCTTCTCCTTATCGTTGATCACAATTCCCTTCCCCTTAGGATCCATCTCTTCGGGCGATTAGTCCCTTCGTGAAGAGAACGGCTCCGATACCAATTGAGAGCACCTAGAGGGGGGGGGTGAATAGGTGATCCTGTAAAACTTGAAACTTAAGCCACAAAAACTTGGTTAAGCGTTAGCACAATAATCGCCAAGTGGCTAGAGAGAAGTCTCAACAAAACACAATAACCACAAGAGATCAATCAGAGAGATAGCACAGTGGTTTATCCCGTGGTTCGGCCAAGACCAACGCTTGCCTACTCCACGTTGTGGTGTCCCAACGGACGAGGGTTGCAATCAACCCCTCTCAAGCGGTCCAAAGACCCACTTGAATACCACGGTGTTTTGCTTTGCTTTTCTTTATCCCGTTCGCGATGAATCTCCACAACTTGGAGTCTCTCGCCCTTACACTTGAAGTTCACAAAGAAGCACGGAGTAAGGGAGGGATGAGCAACGCACACAAGACACAAAATCAGAATGTCAACACGCACACAAGTCGCAACAAGAGCTCGCAACACAACCCGACGAGTTCACAACTCAACTAGAGCTCTAGATGCTATCACGAAGAAACAAATGCGTGGAATCGAAGTCTTGGTGCTTAGGAATTCTTTGAGTATGCTTGGTGTGTTCCTCCATGCGCCTAGGGGTCCCTTTTATAGCCCCAAGGCAGCTAGGAGCCGTTGAGAGCATTCCAGGAAGGCTGATCTTGCCTTCTGTCGCCTGGCGCACCGGACAGTCCGGTGCACCACCGGACACTGTCCGGTGCGGATATCCTTCCTTATTTGGCAAAGCCGACCGTTGGGGTTTGAGAGCCGTTGGCGCACCAGACACTGTCCCGTGCACACCGGACAGTCCGGTGCCTCCTTCTAGCCGTTAGCTCGGCCACGTGTCCCGCGCAGATCACGCGGCCGACCGTTGGCCCGGTCGACCGTTGGCTCACCGGACAGTCCGGTGCACCACCGGACAGTCCGGTGAATTTTAGTCGTACGTCGTTAATCATCTCCCGAGAGCGACGAGTTCGCCTGTGAACAGCTCACCGGACAATCCGGTGCGCCACCGGACAGTCCGGTGAATTATAGCCGTACACCGCCATCGAAGTCCCGAGAGCAGCAAGTTCGCCAGAGTCAGTCTGGCGCACCGGACACTGTCCGGTGCACCACCGGACAGTCCGGTGCACCCAGACTGAGCAGACTTTGGCAGAACAAAGCCATTCTTCTCTAACTTGATTTTTCCTGTTTCCAGCACTTAGACACAATACATTAGTCCATAAAACAATGTACTAAGTCTAGAAACATACCTTTTGACATGATTTGCACTTTGTCCACCACTTTGCATAGATTAACACAAAAGCACTTGTGTTGGCACTCAATCACCAAAATACTTAGAAATGGCCCAAGGGCACATTTCCCTTTCAATCTCCCCCTTTTTGGTGATTTATGCCAACACAACATAAAGCAACTAGAACACGTGCAATATCAATGCAAATGAAAACTCAATATAGTTTTGATTCATATTTGGCATATATGGATCATTCTTTGCCACCACTTGGTTTGTTTTTGCAAATCAAACTCAATTTCCTATCTCTAAGTCAAATTCACTTGTAGAGACATAAAGAGAGGTATTCCAAATGAAATTGATCAATGATTTCAAAAACTCCCCCTTTTTCCCATAATCAACACTTCTCCCCACAAGAGGCCAACTTTTGACAAAAGAGACAATAAAAGAGTTTTGACAAACCAAAAGCTCTATTCTACTATTTTCAAAATTTCTCAAGTGGTAGCTGATCCATTTGTTGCTTTGGCCTTTATTTTCTCCTCCTTTGGCATCAAGCACCAAAACGGGATCAACCTTGGCCCTAGAACCCCATTGCCTCACCAAAATCTTCAATAAGAATACCAAGGCAATAAGAGTACATGAGATGAACTTGGAATAAGTTACCCTCTCATCGGAGTGCAGTGGAAGTCTTTCATGGTCCAAGTCCACCTTTTCCCTTTCAAACCTCCTTTGAGACTAAATTAAGCAAACTCAAGCACACGGTTAGTCTCAAAGGGTCAAGTTGTAGCACAACTCCCCCTAAATATGTGCATCACTTGCAAAAGGACTTGTGAGGTCCAGGGAGTGATTATACAACTTGAGCACCACAGTAAGCAACAAAAAGCATAAGGAACATGATCAAAGGCATAAATACATGTATGCTATAAATCAATCCAAGTTCCACGAATCTAGGATATTTAGCTCACTTCGCAGCCTGCAAAAGGTCTTTTCATCTAAAGGCTTGGTAAAGATATCGGCTAGCTGGTTCTCGGTGCTAACATAAAACACTTCGATATCTCCCTTTTGCTGGTGGTCTCTCAAAAAGTGATGCCGGATGTCAATGTGCTTTGTGCGGCTGTGCTCAACAGGATTTTCCGCTATTCGGATAGCACTCTCATTATCACATAGGAGTGGGACTTTGCTCAGATTGTAGCCAAAGTCCCGGAGGGTTTGCCTCGTCCAAAGTAGTAGCGCGCAACACTGTCCTGCGGCAACATACTCGGCCTCAGCGGTGGATAGGGCAACGGAAGTTTGTTTCTTAGAGTTCCATGACACCAGGGACCTTCCTAAGAATTGGCACGTCCCCGATGTACTCTTCCTATCGACCTTACATCCAGCATAGTCGGAATCTGAATATCCAATCAAGTCAAAGGTAGACCCCTTTGGATACCAGATCCCGAAGCAAGGTGTAGCGACTAAATATCTAAGAATTCGCTTCACGACCACCAAGTGACATTCCCTTGGATCGGATTGAAATCTAGTACACATGCATACGCTAAGCATAATATCTGGTCTACTAGCACATAAATAAAGCAAGGAACCTATCATTGACCGGTATGCCTTTTGATCAACAGACTTACCTCCTTTGTTGAGGTCGGTGTGTCCGTCGGTTCCCATCGGTGTCTTTGCGGGCTTGACGTCCTTCATCCCAAACCGCTTTAGCAAGTCTTGCGTGTACTTCGTTTGGGAGATGAAGGTGCCGTCCTTGAGTTGCTTCACTTGGAACCCAAGGAAGTAGTTCAACTCGCCCATCATCGACATCTCGAATTTTTGCGTCATCACCCTGCTAAACTCTTCACAAGACTTTTGATTAGTAGAACCAAATATTATGTCATCGACATAAATTTGGCACACAAAAAGATCACCATCGCAAGTCTTAGTAAAAAGAGTTGGATCGGCTTTCCCAACCTTGAAAGCATTAGCAATTAAAAAGTCTCTAAGGCATTCATACCATGCTCTTGGGGCTTGCTTAAGTCCATAGAGCGCCTTAGAGAGCTTACACACGTGGTCGGGGTACCGTTCATCCTCGAAGCTAGGGGGTTGCTCCACGTACACCTCCTCCTTGATTGGCCCGTTGAGGAAAGCGCTCTTCACATCCATTTGGAACAACCTGAAAGAATGGTGAGCGGCATATGCTAGCAAAATACGAATTGATTCTAGCCTAGCCACAAGAGCGAAAGTCTCCTCAAAGTCCAAACCTGCGACTTGGGCATAACCTTTTGCCACAAGTCGAGCCTTGTTCCTCGTCACCACCCCGTGCTCATCCTGTTTGTTGCGGAACACCCACTTGGTTCCCACAATGTTTTGCTTGGGACGAGGCACCAGTGTCCAAACTTCATTACGCTTGAAGTTGTTGAGTTCTTCCTGCATGGCCAATACCCAGTCCGGATCTAGCAAGGCCTCTTCTACCCTGAAAGGCTCAATAGAAGAGACAAAAGAGTAATGCTCACAAAAATTAACTAATCTAGAACGAGTAGTTACTCCCTTACTAATATCCCCTGATATTTGGTCGACGGGATGATCCCTTTGAATCGTCGCTCGAACTTGGGTTGGAGGTGCCTGAGGTGCTTCTTCCTCTTCAACTTGAACATCCTGTGCTCCCCCTTGATCATGCGCCTCCACTTGAGGTACCTGTTCGTCATCTTGGGTTGGGGGATGCACCATTGTTGAGGAAGAAGGTTGATCTTGCTCCAATTGTTCCTGAGGTCGCACATCGCCAATCACCATGGTGCGCATAGCGGCCGTTGGAACGTCTTCTTCATCTACATCATCAAGATCAACAACTTGCTCTCTTGGAGAGCCATTAGTCTCATCAAATATAGCGTCGCTAGAGACTTCAACCAAACCCGATGATTTGTTGAAGACCCTATACGCCTTTGTATTTGAGTCATAACCTAATAAAAACCCTTCTACTGCTTTGGGAGCAAATTTAGAAGTTCTACCTTTCTTCACAAGAATATAACACTTGCTCCCAAATACACGAAAATAAGACACATTGGGTTTGTTACCAGTTAGCAGCTCATACGAAGTCTTCTTGAGGAGGCGGTGAAGGTAGACCTGGTTGATGGCATGGCAAGCCGTGTTCACGGCTTCCGACCAAAAGCGCTCGGGGGTCTTGAACTCTCCAAGCATAGTCCTTGCCATATCGATGAGCGTCCTGTTCTTCCTCTCTACCACACCATTTTGTTGTGGTGTGTAGGGAGCGGAGAACTCGTGCTTGATCCCCTCCTCCTCAAGGAACTCCTCCACTTGAAGGTTCTTGAACTCGGACCCATTGTCGCTCCTTATCTTCTTCACCTTGAGCTCAAACTCATTTTGAGCTCTCCTGAGGAAGCGCTTGAGGGTCCCTTGGGTTTCAGATTTGTCCTGCAAAAAGAATACCCAAGTGAAGCGGGAAAAATCATCAACTATAACAAGACCATACTTACTTCCTCCTATGCTTAGATAGGCGACGGGTCCGAAGAGGTCCATATGAAGCATCTCCAAGGGTCTTGATGTGGTCATCACATTTTTGGTGTGATGAGAGCTTCCCACCTGTTTCCCTGCTTGACAAGCTGCACAAGGTCTATCTTTTTCGAAATGCACATTAGTTAGACCTATCATGTGTTCTCCCTTTAGAAGCTTGTGGAGGTTCTTCATCCCCACATGTGCTAAGCGGCGATGCCACAGCCAGCCCATGCAAGTCTTAGCAATTAAGCATGCATCTAGACCGGCCTCTTCCTCTACAAAATCAACCAAATAAAGTTTGCCGTCTAGTACACCCTTAAAAGCTAGTGAACCATCACACCTTCTAAAGACAGACACATCTACATTTGTGAATAGACAATTATATCCCATATTGCATAATTGACTAACAGATAACAAATTATATCCAAGAGACTCAACTAAAAACACATTAGATATAGAGTGCTCAGATGAAATAGCAATTTTACCTAACCCTTTTACCTTGCATTGGTTCCCATCACCGAATATTATTGAATCTTGGGAATCCTTGTTTTTGACGTAGGAGGTGAACATCTTCTTCTCCCCCGTCATATGGTTTGTGCATCCGCTGTCGATAATCCAGCTTGAACCTCCGGATGCATAAACCTGCAAGGCAAATTTAGGCTTGGGTCTTAGGTACCCACTCTTGTTGGGTCCTACAAGGTTAGTCACAATTGTCTTAGGGACCCAGATGCAAGTTTTATCTCCCTTGCATCTTGCCCCTAATTTCCTAGCAATTACCTTCTTACCCTTTCTACAAATGGTAAATGAAGCATTGCAAGCATGATATATTGTAGAAGGTTCATTAATTTTCCTAGGAACATTAACAACATTTCTCCTAGGCATATGATGAACAACATTTCTCCTAGCAACATTTCTATCATGCACAACACGGGAACTAGAAGCAGTCATAGCATGAGAATCAAAAGCATCATAACTTCTAAAAGCATTCCTAGAATGTCTCCTATCATGATACATGAAAGCATGGTTCTTTTGCACACTACTAGCCATAGGGGCCTTCCCTTTCTCCTTGGCGGAGATGGAAGCCTTATGGCTTGTTAAGTTCTTGACTTCCCTCTTGAATCCAAGACCATCCTTAATTGAGGGGTGTCTACCAATCGTGTAGGCATCCCTTGCAAATTTTAGCTTGTCAAATTCACTCTTGCTAGTCTTAAGTTGGGTATTAAGACTAGCCACTTCATCATTTAATTTAGAAATTCAAGCTAGGTGTTCACTACAAGCATCAATGTCAAAATCTTTACACCTAGTGCAAATCATAACATGTTCTACACAAGAGTTAGTTTTATTTGCTACTTCTAGTTTAGCATTTAAATCATTGTTAATTCTCTTTAAGCTAGAGATAGAGTCATGACATGTAGACAATTCACTAGAAAGCATTTCATTCCTTTTAACTTCTAGAGCAAGTGAATTTTGTGCACTAACAAATTTATCATGCTCTTCATATAAAAGGTCCTCTTGTTTCTCTAAAAGTTTATCCTTTTCATTCAAGGCATCAATCAATTCATTAATCTTATCTATTTTAGTTCTATCCAATCCCTTGAACAAACTAGAGTAATCTATTTCTTCATTACTAGACTCATCATCACTAGAAGAATCATAAGCAGTACTGTCTCGAGTACATACCTTCTTCTCCTTCGCCATGAGGCATGTGTGACGCTCGTTGGGGAAGAGGGATGACTTGTTGAAGGCGGTGGCGGCGAGTCCTTCATTGTCGGAGTCGGAGGAGGAGCAATCCGAATCCAACTTCTTTTCGATATGTGCCTCACCCTTGGCCTTTTTGTAATTCTTCTTCTTTTCCCTTTTGTTCCCTTTTTCCTGGTCACTTTCATTATCGGGGCAGTTAGCAATAAAATGACCAATCTTACCACATTTGAAGCATGAGCGCTTCCCCTTTGTCTTGGTCTTGCTTGGCTGTCCCTTGCGACCCTTTAGCACCGTCTTGAAGCGCTTGATGATGAGGGCCATCTCTTTATCATTGAGCCCGGCCGCCTCAACTTGCGCCACCTTGCTAGGTAGCGCCTCCTTGCTCCTTGTTGCCTTGAGAGCAATGGGTTGAGGCTCATGGATTGGACCGTTCAACGCGTCGTCCACGTATCTCGCCTCCTTGATCATCATTCGCCCGCTCACAAACTTCCCAAGGACTTCTTCGGGCGACATCTTGGTGTACCTAGGATTTTCACGAATATTGTTCACCAAATGTGGATCAAGTATAGTAAAGGACCTTAGCATCAGGCGAACGACGTCGTGGTCTGTCCATCGCGTGCTTCTGTAGCTCCTTATTTTGTTGATAAGGGTCTTGAGCCGGTTGTATGTTTGGGTTGGCTCCTTGCCGCTTATCATCGTGAATCTTCCAAGCTCGCCCTCCACCAACTCCATCTTGGTGAGCAAGGTGACGTCATTCCCCTCATGAGAGATCTTGAGGGTGTCCCAGATCTGCTTGGCATTGTCCAAGCCGCTCACCTTATGGTACTCGTCCCTGCACAAAGAGGCTAACAACACAGTAGTAGCTTGTGCATTTTTATGAATCTGTTCATTAATAAATATAGGACTATCCGAGCTTCAAATTTCATTCCATTCTCAACAATCTCCCAAATGCTTGGATGGAGAGAGAACAAGTGACTACGCATTTTGTGACTCCAAAATCCGTAGTCCTCCCCATCAAAGTGTGGAGGTTTGCCAAGAGGGATGGAAAGCAAATGAGCATTTGAACTCTGAGGAATACGAGAGTAATCGAAAGAAAAGTTCGAATTAACCGTCTTTTGTTTCTCATAGTCGTAGTCATCCTTTTGGGAAGAAGTGGACTCATCGCTGTCGTCGTAGTAGACGATCTCCTTGATGCGTCTCGTCTTCTTCTTCTTCTCATCTTTCCGTTTATGGCCCGAGCCCGAGTCGGTAGGCTTGTCATCCTTCGGCTCATTGACGAAGGACTCCTTCTCCTTATCGTTGATCACAATTCCCTTCCCCTTAGGATCCATCTCTTCGGGCGATTAGTCCCTTCGTGAAGAGAACGGCTCCGATACCAATTGAGAGCACCTAGAGGGGGGGTGAATAGGTGATCCTGTAAAACTTGAAACTTAAGCCACAAAAACTTGGTTAAGCGTTAGCACAATAATCGCCAAGTGGCTAGAGAGAAGTCTCAACAAAACACAATAACCACAAGAGATCAATCACAGAGATAGCACAGTGGTTTATCCCGTGGTTCGGCCAAGACCAACGCTTGTCTACTCCACGTTGTGGCGTCCCAACGGACGAGGGTTGCAATCAACCCCTCTCAAGCGGTCCAAAGACCCACTTGAATACCACGGTGTTTTGCTTTGCTTTTCTTTATCCCGTTCGCGATGAATCTCCACAACTTGGAGTCTCTCGCCCTTACACTTGAAGTTCACAAAGAAGCACGGAGTAAGGGAGGGATGAGCAACGCACACAAGACACAAAATCAGAATGTCAACACGCAAACAAGTCGCAACAAGAGCTCGCAACACAACCCGACGAGTTCACAACTCAACTAGAGCTCTAGATGCTATCACGAAGAAACAAATGCGTGGAATCGAAGTCTTGGTGCTTAGGAATTCTTTGAGTATGCTTGGTGTGTTCCTCCATGCGCCTAGGGGTCCCTTTTATAGCCCCAAGGCAGCTAGGAGCCGTTGAGAGCATTCCAGGAAGGCTGATCTTGCCTTCTGTCGCCTGGCGCACCGAACAGTCCGGTGCACCACCGGACACTGTCCGGTGCGGATATCCTTCCTTATTTGGCGAAGCCGACCGTTGGGGTTTGAGAGCCGTTGGCGCACCGGACACTGTCCCGTGCACATCGGACAGTCCGGTGCCTCCTTCTAGCCGTTGGCTCGGCCACATGTCCCGCGTAGATCACGCGACCGACCGTTGGCCCGGTCGACCGTTGGCTCACCGGACAGTCCGGTGCACCACCGGACAGTCCGATGAATTTTAGCCGTACGCCGTTAATCATCTCCCGAGAGCGACGAGTTCGCCTGTGAACGGCTCACCGGACAGTCCGGTGCGCCACCGGACAGTCCGGTGAATTATAGCCGTACACCGCCGTCGAAGTCCCGAGAGCAGCAAGTTCGCCAGAGTCAGTCTGGCGCACCGGACACTGTCCGGTGCACCTAGACTGAGCAGACTTTGGCAGAACAAAGTCATCTCTTCTCTAACTTGATTTTTCCTGTTTCCAGCACTTAGACACAATACATTAGTCCATAAAACAATGTACTAAGTCTAGAAACATACCTTTTGACATGATTTGCACTTTGTCCACCACTTTGCATAGATTAACACAAAAGCACTTGTGTTGGCACTCAATCACCAAAATACTTAGAAATGGCCCAAGGGCACATTTCCCTTTCAATCTCCCCCTTTTTGGTGATTTATGCCAACACAACATAAAGCAACTAGAACACGTGCAATATCAATGCAAATGAAAACTCAATATAGTTTTGATTCATATTTGGCATATATGGATCATTCTTTTCCACCACTTGGTTTGTTTTTGCAAATCAAACTCAATTTCCTATCTCTAAGTCAAATTCACTTGTAGAGACATAAAGAGAGGTATTCCGAATGAAATTGATCAAGGATTTCAAAAACTCCCCCTTTTTCCCATAATCAACACTTCTCCCCACAAGAGGCCAACTTTTGACAAAAGAGACAATAAAAGAGTTTTGACAAACCAAAAGCTCTATTCTACTATTTTCAAAATTTCTCAAGTGGTAGCTGATCCATTTGTTGCTTTGGCCTTTATTTTCTCCTCCTTTGGCATCAAGCACCAAAACGGGATCAATCTTGGCTCTAGAACCCCATTGCCTCACCAAAATCTTCAATAAGAATACCAAGGCAATAAGAGTACATGAGATGAACTTGGAATAAGTTACCCTCTCATCGGAGTGCAGTGGAAGTCTTTCATGGTCCAAGTCCACCTTTTCCCTTTCAAACCTCCTTTGAGACTAAATTAAGCAAACTCAAGCACACGGTTAGTCTCAAAGGGTCAAGTTGTAGCACAACCCCCCCTAAATATGTGCATCACTTGCAAAAGGACTTGTGAGGTCCGGGGAGTGATTATACAACTTGAGCACCACAGTAAGCAACAAAAAGCATAAGGAACATGATCAAAGGCATAAATACATGTATGCTATAAATCAATCCAAGTTCCGCGAATCTAGGATATTTAGCTCACTTCGCAGCCTGCAAAAGGTCTTCTCATCTAAAGGCTTGGTAAAGATATCGGCTAGCTGGTTCTCGGTGCTAACATAAAACACTTCGATATCTCCCTTTTGCTGGTGGTCTCTCAAAAAGTGATGCCGGATGTCAATGTGCTTTGTGCGGCTGTGCTCAACAGGATTTTCCGCTATTCGGATAGCACTCTCATTATCACATAGGAGTGGGACTTTGCTCAGATTGTAGCCAAAGTCCCGGAGGGTTTGCCTCATCCAAAGTAGTTGCGCGCAACACTGTCCTGCGGCAACATACTCGGCCTCAGCGGTGGATAGGGCAACGGAAGTTTGTTTCTTAGAGTTCCATGACACCAGGGACCTTCCTAAGAATTGGCACGTCCCCGATGTACTCTTCCTATCGACCTTACATCCAGCATAGTCGGAATCTGAATATCCAATCAAGTCAAAGGTAGACCCCTTTGGATACCAGATCCCGAAGCAAGGCGTAGCGACTAAATATCTAAGAATTCGCTTCACGGCCACCAAGTGACATTCCCTTGGATCGGATTGAAATCTAGCACACATGCATACGCTAAGCATAATATCTGGTCTACTAGCACATAAATAAAGCAAGGAACCTATCATTGACCGGTATGCCTTTTGATCAACGGACTTACCTCCTTTGTTGAGGTCGGTGTGTCCGTCGGTTCCCATCGATGTCTTTGCGGGCTTGGCATCCTTCATCCCAAACCGCTTTAGCAAGTCTTGCGTGTACTTCGTTTGGGAGATGAAGGTGCCGTCCTTGAGTTGCTTCACTTGGAACCCAAGGAAGTAGTTCAACTCGCCCATCATCGACATCTCGAATTTTTGCGTCATCACCCTGCTAAACTCTTCACAAGACTTTTGATTAGTAGAACCAAATATTATGTCATCGACATAAATTTGGCACACAAAAAGATCACCATCTTAAGTCTTAGTAAAAAGAGTTGGATCGGCTTTCCCAACCTTGAAAGCATTTTGCTGCGATGGCGGTCAGCCGAGGGATTCCTGCACTGGAGCTTCCTATAAACTGTAGCGGGATTTCTGAAGCTAGTGAAACTTTGTAAAGGCCTCGTAGTGTTACCCTGCCTCGCCTCCTCGGTAGAGGTGTATGGGATTGGCCGTCTCTTGGCATATGGGTAACATGACTTGTGGGTAAAGATGCGCAACCTCTGCGGAGTGTAAAACTAGTATACTAGCCGTGTTCACGGTCATGAGCGGCTCGGACCCTCACATGATTAATTTATGAAACTTAAATTTAATTTGACATTTGCATCGTATTTGGGATTATTTTACTATTACTTTTCTTTATTATTATTAAGGTTTGGTATTTACTTACACTTAGTAATTGCTAATAAAATTTTGACCAACTTATAAAAGCAATGCTCAGCTTCGGCCTTTATTTCATTGGTCAGCCTTACACTTCATGAACTCCCACCTTTGGTGAGTTCATGCCACATTATTCCCCACGACTTGTTGAGCTAAGAACGTATGTGAGCTCACTCTTGCTGTCTCACCCCCACAGGAGAAGAACAGGTGGTCGAAGAGGAGCCGCTTAATACTGAGGCATTCGACTTGATCTAGGTGGCGTCTCCAGTCAGCTTTGTGGCGCCAGGGAATATTATTTAGTTCGTTTTACTATATCATTTATTTTTGTAAGTCTTCCGCTAAGTACATTTATGATATTTATGACATTTATCTCTATGCACTCTGTTATCATGTGTGTTGTTTTTCCTTGGTGCATATATGAAATACATCCGGATTTATCCCTTAAATTCGGGTGTGACAGCTATATTGTCTAGTTTGCCCGGGCCCTTAAAATCATAGAGAGCCGGGCCCTACGTAGAAGGAATTAGGACATACACTTCTCTTATCCTTTCGTGCGACTGACGATAATATGGAAGGGTAAAAACTTGCAGTCGACTCGAGTGCCATAACAAAAGGGATTAAGATACGAAGCAAAATTGCTGTGACATGTACGTAATTTTTCTCACGGTACCGAGCATGGAGACCTCTTTACCTGTCTCTGATTATAATTCACGCTGGGCGGATGACATGGACTGGCACGATGCTAAAAGTGACAAAAGCTATAGACTTTCGAACTGCTCATACGGTGATTTTTTTTTTTATAATTGGCAAAGTAAAGTTGCCAACTCCACACGAGTATACGCTACGGCAATGGCAAAGATTTGAAATTTTTCCGGACGTCACCTCGTCGCTCTCGGCTGATGGAATGGAGCAAACAGCAGCCTAGCCCCCTTGACCTACCGGCCGGGTCATTTGCCCTACTACGTCATCACCGACTGACTTTAAAGTTTAAACTAGCCCACTAGCTAGGCCGGCCCTGCATTGCTCTTGCTGAAAGTCGCGGCATGTGAATCCATAGTTTGCGAGTCCAATCAGGCGTGCCCCCCAATTATTTAAGAGATGAGACAGGGGGGGAGGGGAGGGGACTGACTGATGGATAGCGAGCGCTAGCTACCTAGCCTTGTGTCTGGAGGTGTTAACTTCTAGGTTGCGGGGGCGAGAGGCGTCGTCTCGTCTGTCTGGAGTGAAAGTGATCTCACGAGGACGAGGACGAGTGTAATAGGACCGCCAGTGTGCGCGGCATGTTTCACGGCAGATTACAGCACGGATGCAATGGATTAGCGGGTCGTTGTCGTGCGTGCTTGTGCTGCCCGATCATTTTCAAATTACGGTCCACCTGCTGCTGGAGCCTGGATGATGCCTCCTCTAACCACTGTTGGCGCGTGCGTAGACGCAGAGCAAGTGGACATGTAAACCACTGCTTGGATTTATAAGGTCTCGATCTCTCCATCTTCAACCAAAACAGAGCAGCAGTGGCTTATCTTATTGAACAGTTTTCACTCTCTCTCTCTGCGGCTTTTCTTATAAGAAAAAAAATATTTGGTAAAACTGTGTGTTTAGAAGAAAACAAAAAATGATATCTTCAGAATCAGAACCAGACAGCGCCTCAAGGACTGACTAAACCCTTGGCAATCTCCATCCAGCATCCAACGGCGCTTCGAAGAGAAGGCAGTGGACATTGGTGAGTTTGTGACTTGTTGCTGCACGTGAAGAAAACTTTTTTTCCTCCCCTTTCGTTGGACATCGTCCCTGATCCACTTCTGCGGCCATATCTCCGGTTATTAACAGGATGGCCATCGCACGATTTGCCAGGACGTTCTGTGCTGTGTGCCACATTGCGTTCGCATGAACCGCGCATCAACCGTAACCGGCGCATCGCGTTCGCAGGAAGCCTCGTCTCCTCCCTGCCATGGCCTCGGCTCGTGTGACGTTAACGTAACGTAACCAGTCGGCGAGGCGACGAACATGGTAGGTGTTCAGTCCATCAGGAGACGAGGACGTGGAGCGAGCCGTTCTTGGCGGCCGCGCAGACGGGGCAGGCGTCCACGCCGGCCTCGCACGCGCGGCACAGGCACAGGTGCCGGCACGGGAGCAGCAGCACGGACGCCTCGCCGCCGCCGCACGACCTGCACGCCAGCTTGGACCTGGACGCGCACGCCGCGCCGCCGTCCTCGAAGCAACACGACTCGGCGTCCTCGGCCTCACCGCCTTCCTCGCGGCCGCCGCCGGCGCCACAGGGTGACTGCAGGAGCTGGTCCAGCGTGGCGCGGAGGCCAGCGGCGGCGGCCTCGTGCCTCCTGGCGACGCCCATCCACGCCTGGCACTCGGCGCCCGCCTGCCGGGCCTTCTCCTCCAGCTCCGCGCCGCGCCGGAGCGCGCGCTCGAGGTCCGTCTCCGACGCGCGCAGCCGCCCCGACGCCGCGCGCCCCACGGCGGCCAGCAGCGCGCGGGCGTGCCGCCGCCGCGCCTCCTCCAGCGCCGCGCGCATCCTCTCTGCCTGTGCACCACAAGATAATGTCTCACAGATCAGAGACCATCGGACCATGCGTTGTTGTCCCATATGACGAAGAAGGAAGAAAATCAATTGACAGATGAAAATCACGACCGAACAATGGCCGGCCGGCCGTACGCCCGTACCTCAAGTCTAACGAGCGCGTCGATCTCCACGCCGTGGCGGTGCGTCCACGACGACAGCAGTCCCCGCGAGGCCGCCACGGTCGCGCCACTTGCCACCCTCCCACTGGTGGACGCCGTGCCGGAGGCCGCCACCGCCCGGCGGCTCCGTACGTCGACGAACGGTGCCACTGGCAGTGGCAGCAGGCGTTCCGTGCCCGCCGGAGGCAAACCCGCGCGCTGGTCTTCCAAGAGAAGACCACCGCCCGCTGCTGGCGCCGCCGTCGTCTCCAGGCGCGGCCGCTTCCTCGGCAGGAAGCCGTCGTAGTTGCACCAGGCAACCTCGACGCGCGGGAAGTCGCTGAGCGCCGTCGTGGCGTCCACGACCCGGGCCGGGGCCGGGGCCGCGGCCGGCGCGCACCCGGCGTGCTCGTCCAGGAACAGGTAGCCGCCCGCCGCCTGGGCTGCTAGGCCGTGCGACAGGTGCCGCCCCTGCACGGCCATGGCAAGGCGCAACTCAAGGACGACCGCGAAGGCGTTGGGCGTGGGAACCGACTGCCAGTGGGAGGAGTGAGAATGGATGGTTTGCAACCGAGGTGGTTATATATATACTGTCACGGTTAGGGAAGGCATGCCATGACTCCGGCTCGGGTGGGGCGGAGGTGCCAGCAAAAACACGTAGTAGGGGGGCACGGCGCGCGGATGCGATCGAGGCCGGGACAAAAGCGGATCGCTTTCCACCCGCCTGGCCGGGACGGGTGGGGCGGACGCCGTTCTTTACTGTGTGAGCCTAGCAATAGCAATCTGCTAGCTAATCCCCGTTGCAGACGGGCGGACGTTCACTCGTGTATTCCAGCGAACCAACGGAGTGATGAGATTTTTTTTTTACCCCGTGGTCTGCTGCTACTGCCGATATGATGGGTAGGTAGTACATACTCGATGGACTGTAGTATGTGTTATTCATTTTGCTTTCACTTTCACGTGCGTGTATGTGATCTGTAGTAAATGGTTGTTTTTATCTCTCCGTATCTACCGTTCTTTGGTATTTTCCATTTTTTTTCTCCATTTCTCTCACCTTGGCTTGGACCAATTTATCTATGGTCACATTCATGGGCTGTCAATTTTCTGGCTTTTCCATTTATTGTTTTTTAATCTCTTTTCTCTATCAGATTTTATGTTCTCGCGTTCTTTGTCCCCCTCCTGTTCAATTCTCTGGCTTTTCCATTTATTGTCCTCCTCCTGTTTTTTCCTCTCTCTTTTTATTTATTTCTCTCTCTTTTCTAATATACGTTGAGAAATTCGATCAAAATAAACTACATAGATAAGTATACGTCAAGAAATCTGATGAGTGTGATATGATGTTGGGCGGTGGACGTGGACCGGGCTGGATGGATCAACAAATGTGATGGATGGGCCACACCCCACTTCCATGTTTCATGGCCGATACAAGTCGTCTAGCTAGCTAGTGCATGTCGTCGTGGCTTTTTTTTTTCTCTGCTTTGTTCTGGATCGGATGGGAAAGCTAAAACTAGGGCAACCGTGTCCGTGCCACTGGTAAAAGCAGCGATGTGCTGTGTGCATCTCCGGCTGCGGCGGGGCGGCCGGTCAAAGTCTTCCCCCGTCGGAGACGGCTTACCGCACGCGAGAAAGATCCGATCTCGCAGTCGCAGTGAAACTTCACCCTCGAGCGATGCGATGCGATGCGGCCCAAACAGTCGCAGTCCCTGCCTAGACGACGTGCGGCTGCGGTTTCAACGCCACCCAGCGAGAAAGGCGCGCGGGAAGTCAGGAACCATGCAAACTGATTTTCTCCGCACGTTGCATATGGGTTTTTTTTTCCCCAAATGATTCGATTCCAGATGCATGCCGGCCCGGATCATTGGGTACGTTAAGTACGATCAACGACCTCCGCTGGGCTGGCAAGCTTGGAAAGACTTTTTTAGGCCCCGTTTGGTTACCCCAAACTAAAGTTTAGCCCCTGTCCAATCGAATGTTTGAACCTCCGTTTCGGGTATTAAATGTAGTCGGATTATAAAACAAATTTGTCAGCCGAAGATTAAAAGACGAGACGAATCTAGTCCAGTTGGTTGGGTCTATATTTCATACTCCTATTTGAAAGTCAAACGCTTGATGTGACCCGGGCTAAACTTTAGCAGGGGCAACCAAACACCCCCTTAATTATCCGTAGCTACGGCACTTCCTATACAGTTATCTACACATGAAGGGTCAGGCGTCAGGCTTAGCGGTTGACCGGTTGTGCCAGTGGTACAAGCAGCACACTAATCGCCTCCTGTCCTTTGATGGACAGAGTACCACTTCATGCATAAGTAAATCTTAGATGGTGTTTGGTTGCATCAAACTAAAGCTTAGATGGTGTTTACCTGGAGAAACTATAAGGCCATGTTCATTTACATAGGTAATCCTCTCCGATCTCACTAAAACCAACCATATCCGAAGAAGCCCTAAGTGGTTTGATTACCGATGGTAACATAACCATTTACTATTGTTCGTTTGAGCGCTCCCGTAATGAACTACCACCGTTATAAGATATACCGATCTATACGAAGCTATTATCGCTCTCTCCCCAACATAATCAGGTTGCGATTTGGCTATTAGATTTATTTTGGGTACTCTAGTATTGACCTCAATCCACTTGTATTGAGGTGAATTAGGGTGTAACTTAAACTAATTTACACCCCAATCCACCTCAACACATGTGGATTGAGGCCAATACTAGAGTACCCAAACAAAGCCTTACTGTTACAGCAAGTGAAACAAACAAAGTCTCTATTCTGATGCTTCGGCAACGTTATCACCGTATTCTATTTACCTTCGTGCCTATGTTACCATTCCTCATCCAAACACCATCTTAGTCTCTATCACATCAAAGATTTAAATAATAATTATGAGTATTAAATATACTCTAATTATAAAACGAAGTACACAATTAAAGATTAAACGAAGTGACAATTTAATATTCATAATTCAATTTATATTCAAATATTTGATGTCACACAACCCCGTCCTAGTTTCTGTCGTGTCCCAGTCACGGCAGCGCTAGACGTGGAGGCAATAGATTGGATCTAGTTTTGTTTTGGTTGTAGCATATATTGAGACGTATGAGGTGGTTATCGGTATAGTCGTACAACTTGTTTGCCCCTGTTAGCTAGAATCACCATATGGGCATAAGACCATTTCACTTTCCCTTCTGATTACTTGTATAACTTGCTCCTATCAGTTTGTTTCTCTATCGAGGCTAACAGTGTGTTTAGCTTTCAGTGCCTTAGAATCAAATTTATTTGATCAATCTAACGAGATTTTCATCATGATTTCATCTATATGACATGTGGAATTTCGTTAGGTTTTCATAGTGAACCATTTCCATACAACTCATAGATCGTTTGGACAATCCTTTTTACATCACACTACTGTAGTATCTAGTTCTCAGAATAACATGTTTTAGGGAAATGTTATGAATGGTATGACCCATATATATATATGATGCATGATATTTTTATATAATTGTTTTAACATCTAGTGTGGCAGCATTGTTCTTGATGTTATCATAGAGGACCCAAGCATGAAGGTATGGAGTGTGCGACATAGATATCTTGTAGGACCTCAAATTGAGTTCATGGGTTGTTAGAGGGCCTTAGTAGACGAGATAATTAAGTCCACAAGCTAGCCGGCTAACTCATATCCAAGGACAACAGGAAGATTTCATAAAGCACAAAGACATCGTAACAACACTCCCGATAAAGCCGTGGAGATTTATGTCGCTTGTGAGTCAGAATAGAATCGACATGCATGCAACGTCGTCCGTGGACGGGAACAAACTCGATATGTGTATAGTAGAGATAGGCGTTGGCATGTAAAGCCTTATCCCATCATCTATATAAGGCAGGATAGGCACCCCAACAATAGGATTCCACACCCCTCATAGTCTGACAGAGCATTCCATTCTATAACCTCAAACTCAGATTAATTCCATCAAAATAGAGAACATGACACATGGTATTACACATTCTGGCAACCCGAACCTATATAAATCTTCGTGTTCCGTCGTGCTTTGCACGAACCATCGAGCTATCGTTGATCTCACTGAAAGGGAAATGGGTCTTAAAACCAATTCTACACTTGTTTTATGATTGATGACCATCACAACCATTTGAGCTAACTAGTTTGTTGAGTTATGATCTCTGGTACAACCGTACAAAAGAAAGATAATTCAAGAAGATCAATTCACATTTCAGCATATTGTGGACCATCCGGACCTCAGTCGCGGACCGTCTGAGGTATTGACAACCACTTCGGACAGGAACTATATCAAAACAGTGATATGAAGTACAGAATGTCTGAAGAAAAAAAGTATCGTCCAACACCCTATGCGGACCGTTCGACCTCACGAGCGAATCGTCCGGCTATACAAAAATAGACCAACCTGAAAGTGCCAAGTCCAGTAATAATGGATTTTAGTGTCTACGTGGACCATCTGGAGGCACGACTAGTCCGTCTGCATCATACTTTATCTGACATCTAACGACACATTTAATGCGAGTATAGCCATCGATATAGCAGTTACAACTAACCGTTTGCGATCCAGTCGTTGATCTTGCAGGGGCAGATCGTCCGAACTAGAGGCGCAGACCGTCCACGCGTGGCAGGAAAGTGGCAATGGGTAGGATGTGGTTGGTGGCTACAAATACAATTCCAACCACCCCCTTCAATGGTACCCAAGATTTCCAAGCATTTATTCCATTCCTTTGCAAGAGCAAGAGTTTTCAAGTCACATGCAAAGCAATAAAGATCCTTCAAGTGCCATGATTGTGATTGTGATCATTAGTGATTGGTGCCTTGTGAGAAACTTTGGAGAGTGTGATCTTGTGTTTTCTTGTTGCTCTTTTGCTTGGTGTTTTGATCGCGCTCTTTCTTATTCTCATCCTCAATTCTCATCCCCTCTCTATTGTTCTCTTTCTTGAGATTGATTTCATATCAATTTGAGTTGGCTCCCAAAGTAATTACACAATTGTTTGAGCAAGTCTAGCAAGAAGAACACCTCTCCCTCACTCTGATTATATTTATACTCATTCTAACGACAACCCAGGGTTTGAAATTTGTGGTCAAGTTTGTAAATTTCAGATTTTGCCTATTATCTCCCCTTTAGGTGACTTTCAATTGGTATCAGAGTTTGACACTTTCTAGAGTGTAATAACTCAAACTAATATCGAGAGAAGTTGCCAAGAACGAGAAGACCCACTCGGGTGATAAGCACAACTAAAAAGTGTTGTCGGGAGACATCAAGATGTCTTCGGGGGAGAAGCACAAGGAGCGGAAACAAGAATACACCGGCTCCTCCAAGACACACAAGAAGAAGGACGACAAGAAGAAGCAGATGAAGAAGTTGGTCTACTACAAAACCAATTCTTCATCACCTTCGAGATCCGATGCCTAATGAACCTCGTCAAAGCACCAAGAACACAAAAAGAGTAACCAAATTCCTCATCGCTATCCTCACATTCACAAACACACTCAACTATTTTCGGTTACATTTGGCAAACCACCATAATTCGATGGTGGGGATTATTCATGGTGGAGTGATAAAATGAGGCATCACCTAACCTCACTCCACAAATCGTTGTAAGGACTAAAGAGCATGATCATAACATTAATTCGAAAATGTATTGACCTAATCATTTGAATCCCATTTTTATCTTGCATTGTTGTTTAGGTCATATAAATGAGAAATGCATAGAGATGCTCCACAAAGATGGTCTTCTCAACTCATGATTTTGAATCATTTGAGACTTGTGAGTCATGCTTACTTGGCAAGTTGACTAAGGCACCTTTCACTAGTCTGTAGGAAGCGGTGACACGTAAGAGGGGGGGGGGGTGAATTAGGACTTCTAAAAAATTCCTCTAAACTAGGCCACAAATAAATCCCTAGAACAAAACTTATGCAAATAACCAATTTAAAATGTGCAAATTAGATTTTGTCTAAGTGTTGCTATCTCTACCGCAAAGCCTAAGTTTCAACCCTAAATAATCTAACTAGAAAGGAAAGATTGAAACTTAAATACTTAATATAAATGCGAAAGTTAAAGAGTAAGGTAGAGATGCAAACTCTCATGGATGATGCCAGTATTTTTACCGAGGTATCCGGAACCACGCAATGTTCGAACTAATCCTCGTTGGTGTCCCTACGCAAAGGGTTGCCCACTGAGGGCCAAGCACCTCGGTCAAGTAACTCTGTAGAGAGCTGTGGACCTTCTCCACGCGCAAGTTGTGCTCCGTTTCTGGCTCCTCTCGGACGCTCCCCGCCGTATCCACCATCGAGCTTCTGGCCAAACGCTGCGGACCTTGTTGCCTCTAGTACATGATGGTGATCGTGACACAAACTCGGTTGTCACGGTCTCGCAAGACTCTCGCCCCACTCGGTACAATTACTACGACTCGCGCAAGAGCCGAGGGGTTGTATGATTTTTCTAAACTCACTGAACTAACTAGGATTTACCTAGAGCAAGCGCATAAGTGGTCTAACTAACCTAAGCACTTCGCATAGCACCTACGCTAATCATTTAGTGATTCTATTAAGTACTTGGGTATATGAGCATTTGGAAATGTCTACAATATGTCTTGTTATGTTGCTTGGGCTCCCACACCTTCAAATGGCCGGTTGGAGGGATATAAATATCCTCCCCCTCAATTATAGCCGTTGGACAGAAAAGTTGTTGCTTCTGTCGTCGGGCGCACCGGACACTCCGGTGCCCTGCCACGTCAGCCGATCGTTGAGGCCTATAGCAGTCGACCATTGGATTTGACCGTTACCCAAACAGTTCGATGCACACCGGACAGTCCGGTGCACGCAGGACAGTCTGGTGCTACAGCCCGAGAGTCCCTGATTGCGGTCCTCTCTGTGCAGACTGCTGGGTGCCTCACCGGACAGTTCGATGCACACCAGACAGGTACTGTTCACTATTCGTTGCGCGACCAGAACGATAGCTGACTGCCCTCTTCTTGGATTTCTTTGTTGTTTCCTTGGGCTTCTTTTGTTCTTGAGTCTTGGACTTCCACACATCTTTTAGGTCTTCTTTTGACGTGTTGCATCCTTAGAGCCTTAGTCCAATCATCTTTGCATCCTGTGAACTACAAACACTAGCAAACACATTAGTCCACAAGGTTATGTTGATCATCAAACACCAAAATCATTTAGCCAAACGGCCCGGGGTCCATTTTCCTTACATAGTCAAAGTGAGAGACCAAGTGATGACTGGATAGGTCTACAACATAATGATTTACATGGACCAACGAATTCTATAGTCAGAGGTGGTTTTCAATACTTCATCACTTTTACTGACTGCTTTAGCTTATATGGGTATGTCTACTGAATGAAACACAAGTTTAAATCATTTGAGAAGTTCAAAAAATTTAGAATGAGGAACATAATTAGTTTGAAAAACTATTGAGTTTCTTCAATTAGAACGTGATGCAAATATTTGAGCCACGAGTTTGGCGTCATCTAAAACAATGTGCCACAGTTGACTCCACATGGTATCCTCAATAGAATAAAATCTTTGAGTGGAGGAATCTGACTTGTACATGGTTCGATTGATAATGAGGCAAGTTAATCTTCTAATGTCTCTCTAGGGATATGCTCTACAAACTACTGTGTTTACATTGAATAGAGTTTTAGCTAAATCGATGGATAAGACCCCATACGTGGATAGGAAAACATCCTAGACTGTTTTCCTTATGATATGGGGTTGTTAGTCTTATGTAAAACATTTGACATCTAATAAACTCCAACCCAAATCAGATAGATGCTTCCTTCTAGGACATCTTAGGAAAACCAAAGGATGTTATTTTTATAACCTAGAAGAAGGCAAAGTGTTTGTGCCTAGAATGATGTCTTTTGGAGAAAGAGTTTCTCAAAAATGAGTTAGTGGAAGCAAGGCATAACCTAAGTAGGTCAGAGAGGGCACCTCACACTACTAATAGGTTTTTTCTCCTAATCTCTATGCAATGTGACATATTATTATTAGACAATGATTATCCCTTAAACTACATGGAAGTAGTGATGGGACTAGAGTCTGAGAAATGGCTTGGAGCCACAAGTTTCGAAATCGAATCTGTGTATGATAATCAAGTTTGGAAATTGGTTGATCCACTAGATGGTGTTCAAACCATCAACTGCAAATGGATTTTTTAGAAAATATTAGACATGGATGTAAATGTTCACATCCATAAGCTGTGATTGATAGTGAAAGGTTTCAAGCAAGTTCAGGGTGTTGATTATGCTAAAACTGTTTCACTTGTTATGCTAAAGTCTATTCAAATCATCATATCAATTGGTACCCATTTGGATTATGAAATTTGACATACAGATGTCAAAATGGCTTTTTGGAATGGAAACCTAATTAAGGATGTGTATATGACACAATTTTAAGGTTTTGTTGATGTAACACCCCTGGTGTTACTATCACTAAAACTTGAGTATAACATCATCAGCATTAGCATTTCATATGTTTGATACACCTAGAATGCATTCACTAGGTAAAGACTTCAAACAAGTTGTATTGATCTGGCATTTTGCAAATAAAACCCTGGAATAGGGTACTTAACCCTAAATGAGGTTCAGAAGGGTAAAACAAAACCCAAATAGAGAAAACCCTAAAGCTTAAGTGAAATAGTTACAAAATGTTACTAAGAATGAATCTAAGTTGCATTCACACCCCTGAAATACCAAGAACCCTAATTGGAACCCTAGAAAACCCTAAACCTAAACCCTAGGGGGCTAAGTGCAAAATTAGGGCACTTTTGGACTAAAGTGTAAAAACTATGATGTTAAAGCATATAAAGTCATATGGTTCACAATCATGAAGATTTGCAAGCTACACCCTGAATTTTGGATCTATTTGTAGAAAGACCCTATTTGAGTTCTCAACCTAAGTCTGAAATTTTGTGACATGGGCTCAACTTTGGAGCTTTGTAACTTTCAAATTATAAGGTTTTTGCCCTAGGTCACCACATCAATTTTGTAAACCTATTATAGGAGAGCAACTTTGATGCAGACATCCCCTTTGGTTGTTATGCAAAAATTGGAGAAAAGCAAGCCCAAAGTTGCTCTATCAGAACTGGGTTAGATAACTGAAACTGAACCCTAGACCAGAAATGGTCACATTGAGAAGAGGCTAAATTTGATGCGCCATATCTTTGAATCCACTCGGTTTTGACCCAAATATCCAGTAGAAGGTTTGAAGGCTGTTGAATCAAGAATAAACTTTATTAAGGGAGATTGCTCTGTTCTTAACAAGAATCCAGAGTTAAAAATGGAAGAAGGTGGTCGGTTCAGACAAAAACCAAAGATCGAGCGCTGCAAATATCTGATGAAGCGATAAGAACCGGGCACTGTTGAAATGGATGAACTTGCGCGATCCAGTGCTGGGGATTGATCCGGGGTGGATAGCCTCGAACGTGGCATGAATTTGCGAACCCAGTCGTCTGTGGCCGGAGATAGTCACCGGCGGCCACCGTGACTCAGCCAGTTTTTGCCGCGGTGTCATCCATGCCCGATTCTACCTCACTGTATCTCTTCCTTACATGTAAGCTTGCGCTAACAAGGTTATCCGTGGCCGTGAAGTGATCGCCGGACCGCTGTGGCTATAAATAGCCCTATGGTCCACGACGAGGTATGAACATCACACACACAGTGAGTTGAATCAAAGCCAAATTCGTGCTGCCTCTGCCCCCTCCTCTCAAATTGATTGTGCACGGTAAAACTAGAGTCCCTTGCGACCGTATAGCCCCAAGCTCCGCCCTCAATTTCACCCTAGCACGCCATGACACCGTTTTCCCCTAAATCGGTCAGCCATGCCGCCGAGAATAGCTCGTCCGTGGCCAGCCTACTCTGGTGAGACTCTGTCCAATTCAAGCGTTGTTTTAGTAGATCTGCATGCTAGTGAAGCTTATCGTGGCACTCGTTTGCTCAATTCGGCCATGATTTGGCGGGAAAGCTCTCATGATCCCGGTTTCCGCCATGATCGTGGGCAGACAGTTCCTAGTGAAGCTCATGTCAAATTAACAGGTGTTCTTAGATCATCCTTGGTCGGTTATGCCTCCCCGATAGCTAGCCGTAGCAGTCATCGCCGGTCATGGCCAGTATGGGCCGTGCCGGGGGTGAACGGCGAGCGCGTCGTGGCCAGGGATGTTTGTGGAGAAGAAATAGAAGTGTGAGGGTATTTCTGCAAAGTGTCAGTGACTATTTTAAATAGTGTTTTGGACTCCTTCGGGTTATTCAAAACTGCAGGGGCTTATTCGCAAAGTCGTCATCGCGCGCGCGGGCGCGCATGGGCGCGTCCCTGTTTCTGTGCAAGCTGGGCCGTTTGGGCTGCTTTCGGCCCAGTACTGTTCACGTTTTTCTCTTTTCTTTTTCTGTGAAACTTTGGAAATCTGTAGAAAATTGTAGAAAAATGATAAAAATGTCAAACCAATTTTTATAGATTCCTAATTTTCCATAGTATTTAATAAAAATAGTTTTATGATTTTTAGGTCAAATAGGTAATTTTGGAGCATTTAAAATAGCCTAAAACATTGTTTCTGGATTTTTAGAAAATAGATAATAATTCCAAAAATCCCAAAACTTTTTATATGAACTCTAAACATTATTTAGAAGCTTTGGGTAGAATTTGGTATGATTTGGACATTGTTTGATACCTATACCCCCAAAACCCTACCCCCTGCCCTTTGAATTCCTTTACTAACTCCGGAAACCCTAAGTTCTCGGAGATCCATGAAAGAAAATTGTATTCAAGACTTTAGATAATAAACATTTATTATCTTTGCATTCTCATGAGCATTACATGGGCATTCATTATTATGTATGGTTATATTTAGAAAACAAAGAAGTCGAAGTCGAAGGAGAGAAGACTTCACCACCACCACCTCAGGAACATCAGGCAGACAACTATTTTTATTTTGACATCTGTGGAACTGAGCCTAAATCATCTGTAAACCAATGCAAGCCTCGGTGCATTTGCCACCTCCTTGACTCTTTTAAAATCTTTCTCACTTGCTTGATGCATTAGGTGATAGGAGTTGATTGCTAAAACAATTCCTGCATTACCTTCCTTGAATTTGATTACCTTCCTTTGAATCCCTGTTTTATAAAAGGTCTTTACTATGCTTAGTCTTGATCTAGCAATGAAAAAGGTTTTGTTTTTACAAAAGACGATGTGGCAAAGTGGGAGGGATGTTTTTGGAAAATAAAATTTGATGGTGGATCCATCATGGCTATGATGGGTTCAACATCGGAAAAGATGTACCTCTGTCAGGTACCAAACTTTAGGATTGAAATGATTAAGTTGAGACCGGGTGGGTGACTTGCAAGAGAAGAGAGTCTCGGTGTAGTGTCTCCGTCTGTGTCGATTAAGGACCGTCTCGATGTAGGCTTGCTGACCGAGGACCCTTTAACTGGTCACATGCCTCGTCATGGGTAAGCTTTGTCTCGGGTAGACTAAGGCTAGAATAAGATACCATGCAATGGGAGTGGAGAGATGGCGAGAGTAGCGTGTACCCTCCGTGGCAAGAGGCTGGACGGTGGTGTATCTGTGCTCTCGGTTGGCGTGAACCTGATCTGATCTTAGGAACCCCGGTGGCGAGTTGACATATACAAGGGTTAAGTGCTACATATGTCGTGTAATTGGAGATCCTTAGCTGAGTATAATCGATTCGGATCGCCGTACCTTCGCGGTTATGAAGACTTGGTCACTGCCCTATACGTAGAACTTCAGTGAAGATGAAGGGTTGTTAAGAAAATTGGCTAGTGCAGGTCAAGTGATTGAACTAAGGTAGAAAGAACTCTAGTTGCAGGTAATTTTACTTAACTTGACAAATAAAATTGGATTTTTAAGGATCCACTTCTAGTAAGCATTTCTGCAAACAGAGTCTTTGATTATTGTTAAGCCTTACCTTGACTCCCTCAAGCCAGCATACCCTTGAGAGTCTTTTTCTTTAGTCGGGTAAGACTTGCTGAGTAATTCCATACTCAGGGTTTTATTCCCTATTGTTTTTAGGTGAAGAAGCGACAAACTTTTGTTGCTTCTGTTCTAAGGTGGTACCAAAGGAAGAGCACCAGGAATGAAGTTGCGGGAGGAAAGGATCCTCCATAAAAACTTTTGTTTGATACTTATCGGGAGGGGTTTTTGCCTCCCATGGTTTGTAATAATAAATACCCTGCACTCGTATGTTATATTCTGGTCTGTAAATATTTAACCTTGTCTTACTTTTAAATAAAGGTAAGTTTATGTAACCGCTTCCGCATTTCCGTATCTCCAATGATTTGTAATGTCTGCGTGACGGGTAAAACACTCTTGGGAAAGGTGAGAAAAGCATATATCAAACTTGTCAATTGATTCAGGGGCACCTACAGGGTTGTCTGAGGTCCGTGGGACAAGGACAACTGTTGGTGGGCCTAATGACTTGGGAGGTTCCGTCACAGTTGATCCTAAAAATGTTGGCAAAACATGCAAACTTTAGAAGTCTATTTATGTATTAAAGCTAGCATTTAAGATTTGAAATCTTCAATTTGATGACAAAGTCAAAAGGTTTCGCTTCATCATGAATGAAGAAGAGGCTTTTGTTTATAAGAAAACTAGTGGAGGCACATGTATTTCTTGTTTTATATGTAGATGACACATCATTGATGGGAAATGATATTCCTATGTAATAAGTTGTCAAGTCTTCACCAAAAAATAATTTCTCTATGAATGATCTAAGAGCGACAACATACATTTTGGGTATTAAGATTTATAGAGAGATCAAAAAGGCTAATTAGATTAAGCCAAAGTACGTACATTGATAAGGTATTAAAATGGTGCAATATGCAAGATTCCAAAAAGGTTTAGATTAAGCCAAAGTACGTACATTGATAAGGTATTAAAATGGTGCAATATGCAAGATTCCAAAAAGGTTTATTTTCAACGTGACATGGCATTACCCTAAGTGATACTCAATGTCATTCGACACCTATTGGGCAAAAAAGAATGAGTGTGATTTTGTATGCCTCCACGATCGGATCCATCAAGTATTTCATACTTTGCACACATTCGGATGTTACTTATGCTCTAAGCATTATGAGTAGGTGTATATAATAATGGTGATGCTCACTAGGTGGCTTTAAAAAGTATCCTAAAGTACCTGCAAATAACTGAAGCTATGCTCCTAGTTTATGGAAGGGAAGACTAGCTCATATTAAATGGTTACACTGTGCTGGCTTCCAAACCCCCAAAGAAATAATAATTAATCATAGTCCTAATTTGTGTTTTGCCTTAGTGGAGGAGCAATAAGATGGAAAAGTTCCAACCAAGAGATGATGTTTGGTTCTACAATAGAGGTTGAGTATATCACGACATTAGAAGTTATTAAGGAGCTTGTTTGTGTTAGAAAGTTTTGTTTCTGAGTTAAAGTGTAGTTCTAAGCGCGCAAAATCCTTTGGACCTTTATTGTGATAATAATGGTGCCATTGCACTAGACAAAGAATATAGATCACACCCATAAACTCAAAACACATACTTTGGCGATATCACTTTATTGTAGAAATAGTTAATAGAGGTTATTCGAAGATTTGCATAGTATACACATATTTGAATGTTGTTGATTCATTGATAAAATCTCCTCCACGATAAAAATATGAGGCACACATGCCATTATTAGATACCCACATTATTGACTATAGTGTATTGGAAGATAATTGAGTAAACGTCTTATGTTTTTATGAGTATTGAATAAAGTGTTATTCTGTCCCTTAAATTTTCATTATTACATTTATTGGAAAGTACATGGCTCGTTCATGAAAGTCTATGTTTTGTAATTGTCGATACCTCAAGATTGGGGTACCCACTACTAGTGGATCAAGACGGACCCTCTGGACTACCCTTAGTCACCATGCTAATGGTTGTCCATCCTCGCCCAATGGCCAGGCCTCCCTAGTAAGGCCTTTGGCCTCGAGGAAGACCAACACTTGTAATTAGCGTTCTGGAACCCCAGCGGTGGGGGTCCGGGTTTCCCACGTGTCTTGAAGACAAGGGCTCTCGAAACCTACGCTTGGGGCTGGACCCCCAGAAACGACCACAACCCTCGTGGCAGGCCACCCAGACCTCTGGCCTAAAGGGGTCTAGTGCTGCCACGTGTTGGACAAAACCAGAGAAGACAAGACCTCCCCCGAACGCATTCCAGACCCCCAACCAAGGGCGGTCCGGTGCTGTCATGGAGAAGGGCGGTCCCAATCACTACTCCCCACACAAGGCAATGCCTGATGCTGCCACACGTTCTACGATATGTGACGTAAGCCATCGAAGAATGCCCGACGTCAGCCTCCGTGTGTAGTGCGCATCTGCATTAATTGCAGACAAGACATGCACATGTCCGCCCCAGTGGCAAGCGGTGCGTCCGTAGTACGCAGGCCACATAGTAACTCACATGGTACCAGGGAGAAAAAAACCATTGACTCCCTGCGTCGCTTAGGCTGCCATCATTATGACGCCCACTGTAGCTCACACGTTACCGAGGCAAAGGGTGGTAGGAGGAAAAGACAGGCCACCGCCGCCTGAGAACCCGTACACCCGGTTGCGCTTCAGCCTACACTGCAACCTACTACTGCGCTCTGCTCCGATTAGACGGGGCAAGGGCACGACAAGCCAAGAGATCTGCATGAAGACTAGGAGAAGATATTCGTTCACCACGAACCGATGCTCCACTTACTCTATATCTAGCAATAGACTACTGGGCCCACTTGTTGGGGCTCGGTCACCATGTACGTGCCTCCCTTGGGCTATAAAAGGGAGGACACACACAGTAGAGGACATACCTGAACAAGGTTGGAAACAAGTTCCAACTAAGTCTTGGGATGAGTTGAAGACAACAAACAAAGACTTCTAAGCAATACAATTCATAGTGGATGTAGGGTATTGCGCTCCAGTGGCCCGTACCTCTCTAACCCTTGTGTCCTCGTGTTCTTCCAGCTAATCAGGCAATCCCTAGGCCCCCTCCTCATCTTAGGATCAGGGCAGGTGCACTTCGCCACCCCGCCGGAGAAGTTTTCTCTCTAACATTTGGTGCGCCAGGTAGTGGCTGAGGCGCTTAGCCTGGCCCCTTGCTGATGACATCCCACTCATCCACGATGAGCTCGATTGAGGTGGATTTGCCAACATTGGGCGAAAGGCAGAAAAGTGACGCCTCAAGATGCACGCCATCGATCTCAGACGACACATCAATAGCTGTGCCAACGCCATCAGGAAAAAGGCGGTGGAAACCTCAAGCACGATGCTTTAGGTTACAATCGTTGTCCCTCCTCTAGACTCTATCATTGAAAGTCACCTAGAGGGGTGGCAAATAGGCGAAACCTGAAATTTATAAACTTAAACACCCACTAAGACCGAGGTTAGCGTTAGAATTAAATTCGAGTGTGGAAGAATGTTTCTCTTGCTAATAGTTGCTCAATTGATGCAGATGATGTTTGGGAGCAAACTCAAATCAATATTAGCAAGGAAACTTTAGAGAGAGGAAAGAGGGCAAACAAATCAAGCGAAGGTCAATGCATGTGAACACGGTGATTTGTTTTACCGAGGTTCGGTTCCAAAGAACCTAGTCCCTGTTGAGGAGGCCACAAAGGCCGGATCTATTTCAACCCTTTCCCTCTCTCAAACGGTCACTTAGACCGGATGAGCTTTCCCCTTAATCAATTGGGTCACTAAGACCCCGCAGGACCACCACACACTTAGGTGTCTCTTGCTAGCTTTACAAAGCACTTAGAGAATAAGAATGGGGAAGGAGAAAGCAATCCAACGACAAGAGCAACAAATGAACACAAACTCTCTCTCTCTCTCTCTCTCTCAAGTCACTAAGTGGTTGAGTTGATTTTGAGACTTGGAGAGGATTTCATCATTGTTCACTTTTGGCAGGCGACCGTTTGCACCAGGTAGCCGTTGCTCCATTGGCTCACCGAACATGTCCGGTGCACATCGGGTAGTCCGATGAATTATAGCGGAGCATGCCCTGAAGAAACACGAGAGTGGCGAGTTCGAGTGGACCTCGGCCTGGTGCATCGGACACTGTCCGGTGCGCCACTTGATAGCACACTTTCAAGTCCTTTGCTCCAAATTAATTTGAGTCCCCAACTTGAATTCTTTCTTAGTTTGTGTTGAACCTTATGCACCTGAGATAAATGTCTTCTAGGCAAACTAGTTAGTCCACGTGGTTTGTGATGGACGTCAACCACCAAAATCGATTATAGGAAATGGTTAAGCCCATTTCCTTTCAATCTCCCCCTTTTTGGTGACTGATGTCAACACAAACCAAATCAAATATATAGTGTAGAAATGTAACTAGTTTGCATTTATGATTGATGTGCATATGTTACTTAGATTTAAACCAATTGAAAGACTTTGTACATATGTCTAAGAATAAACATGATTGCTTTCTTCTATTTAACATTTTGGACCACATTTGCACCACTTGCTTGTTTTTGCAAATATTTTGGAAAAATCTTTTCAAATTCTTTTGCAAATAGCCAAAGGTATAAGAATGAGATTTCAAGAAGCATTCTCAAGATTTGAAATTTCTCCCCCTGTTTTAAATGCTTTTCCTTTGACTAAAAAAAGCTCCCCCTGAAGAAGTTCTCCCCTTAGCTTTCAAGAGGGTTTTTGAAATGATTTTCCCTTTTTGAATTAGATACCAAATGAAATTTGTACCAATTGAAATTTTATACTAAACTGAAATTTTGAAATCAATTAAGATGCCAATTGAAAAGTAACTCAAATACCAATTGAAATAAACATTAGTGAAGTAATTTCTTACTTTATTTTTCGAAAATTTTGAAATGGTGGTGCGATCCTTTTGCTTTAGGCTTGATACTTTCTCCCCCTTTGGCATTAATCGCCAAAAATGGAAAACTTGAGAGCCCTCTACAGTTCTCCCCTTATGGGGCCTAATACTTTCTCCCCCATTGGTAAAAGAAATATGAGTGAAGGGTTATACCAATTGAGAGTTGCATGAGTAACGACAAAAGGTAAATGATACCGACAGAGGTGGAGTGGGAGCCTTGTCTTTACCGAATACTCCATTTCCCTTTCAATTGAAGACTAAGCATAGAAATACACTTGAAAGCATATTAGTCTTAGCCTTGGTACAAGAAAAATAAGAAATATACATTTGTACCAAATGAAAGAGACATGATCAAAGGTATATGAATTAGCTATGTGTGCAATATTTCAATCAAAGTTCTGAGAATCAAGTATATTTAGCTCATTCCTAAGTTTGCTAAAGGTCTTCTCATCTAGTGGCTTGGTAAAGATATCGGCGGTTGTGAGTGTTAACATAAGCAATGTCGATATCCCCTTTTTGTTGGTGATCTCTCAAAAAGTGATACCAGATGTCTATGTGCTTAGTGCGGCTATGTTCAACTGGGTTTTCCGCCATGCGGATTGCACTCTCATTATCACATAAGAGAGGGACTTTGCTCAATTTGTAGCCATAGTCCCTAAGGGTTTGCCTCATCCAAAGTAATTGTGCACAACAATGGCCTGCAGCAATATACTTGGCTTTGGCGGTAGAAAGAGCTAATGAGTTTTGTTTCTTTGAAGCCCAAGACACCAAGGATCTCCCCAGAAACTGACAAGTTCCTGATGTGCTCTTCCTATCAATTTTACACCCTGCATAATCGACATCAGAATGTCCAATTAAATCAAAGGTAGATCCCTTGGGGGTACCAAAGCCCAAACTTAGGAGTGTAAACTAAATATCTCATGATTCTTTTCACGGCCCTAAGGTGAACTTCCTTAGGATTTGCCTGGAACCTTGCACACATGCATACTGAAAGCATAATATCCGCTCGTGAAGCACATAAATAGAGTAAATAACCTATCATCGACCGGTATACCTTTTGATCTACGGATTTACCTCTCGTGTCGAGGTCGAGATGCCCATTTGTACCCATGGGTGTCTTGATGGGTTTGGCATTCTTCATTCCAAACTTCTTAAGGATGTCTTGAATATATTTAGTTTGGCTAATGAAGGTGCCCTCTTGGAGTTGCTTGATTTGAAATCCAAGAAAATACTTCAACTCCCCCATCATAGACATCTCGAATTTCTGTATCATTATCTTACTAAACTCTTCACAAGTTGACTTGTTAGTAGACCCAAATATAATCTCATCAACATAAATTTGGCATATAAACAAGTCTTTAGCAATAGTCTTAGTGAAGAGAGTAGTGCCTGCTTTTCCAACTTTGAAGCCATTAGTGATTAGAAAGTCTCTTAGGCATTCATACCATGCTCTTGGGGCTTGCTTGAGCTCATAAAGTGCCTTTGAGAGCTTATAAACATGACTAGGATACTCACTATCTTGAAAGCCGGGAGGTTGCTCAACATAGACTTCTTCCTTGATAGGCCCATTGAGGAAGGCACTCTTTACGTCCATTTGATATAGCTTGAAGCCATGGTAAGTATCATAGGAAAGTAATATACGAATTGACTCAAGCCTAGCTATGGGCGCATAGGTTTCATCAAAATCCAAACCTTCGACTTGTGAATAACCTTTTGCAACAAGTCAGGCTTTGTTCCTTATCACCACACCATGCTCATCTTGTTTGTTGTGGAATACCCATTTGGTACCTACAACATTTTGGTTAGGACGCTGTTGGGGGCCTTCGGCTTTCGAAGGTCCTTAAAAACAGGATTTGACAATATTTTCCGAGTGAAACATGTGAACAGGTATCTTTGGAGTCAGGTTGCGGATGTACGAGAGTATGATTAAGACGAAGCTTGACTGAGGTGAAAAGCAACCACGACGAAGGATAAGACGATTACGAAGCTACGTGCAGAAAAGCTTCAGCATAACGGCGGAAAAGAGGAACCGACTTAAAGATGAAAAGTCAAATTAAACCTCGAAGGATTGCTATAAAGTTATTGTCAAATGTAAAGGGCATCGATGTAATTTTACACAGGCTGCGTCCTGTGCCTATAAATAGATGAACAGTACTCCCGTACTGTTCACGCTGACTTGGCATACACTTTTCCATATCACGTTCGCACCTTTACTCTCCAATAATCTGAAGGTACATTTGTAATTTGTTTTCATGAGTTTGGCGATAAAGATAAGTTAATGATAATATTCATATCATTACTTGTGTCTTATATATGTGTTCTTTTTTACCATTAATCAATCTTACGAAGATCTTTTCCTTTGTAACCTTCGTCCAAGATTCATTATATCCGAAGGGACATAATGTTTATAAGGACAAAGGAATTTAACATTTAACACTTTTCATGTTGCCTTGTTCTTAATTCATAGCATTTGAGAACAAGTCCCCAACATTGGCGCCCACCTCCTGTGAACTCACGTCCATTTTTTGAGTTTTGAAGACCTTCGGCAAGCCTCACCTTCGTCATGCCGCCGAAAAAAGCTTCAACGACAGGCGCTGCCACTCTGCAGCCGCTGGATCACAATCAAGATGTCGTTTCTCTTAGGGAGGCCCGAAGCCAGAACAGAAAGGTCACCAGTCCAACACCTCCGGAGGACGACTTGGATCAAGAAATCCAAAATTTGGAGATGATCAATCAACAGGTCCAACGGAAGAAGGAGAAGATGGCTCGTCTAGCTGATCTTCAAAGGCAGATAGACGAAGCCTCTGAAGAGCTTCGACATCTTGCTCAAGATGACCAGAACCAGAGGCCCCCGCGCAGAGAGCTTCATCAAGAGGGCTTCTACAACGAGGGTGACTGGTATGAAGATTTCCATCACGGAAATTTTGCTTTTGATGATACTTCTCCCCTGTCAACAGAACTGCAGGCTACTCCTTGGCCACAATCTTACAAGCCACCCCAACTCCCCATGTACGATGGTCATTCAGATCCGAAACAATTCTTGATGAGCTATGAGGCAACCATATCTTCATATGGTGGCAACACAGCGGTCATGGCAAAGTCTTTCGTCATGGCTGTCAGGAGTGTTGCGCAAACCTGGTACTCCTCTCTTAGGCCAGGGACAATCACCTCATGGCAGAAGCTGAAGGATATGTTGATAACCAGCTTTCAAGGGTTTCAGACGAAGCCAGTCACGGCTCAAGCTTTATTCCAGTGCACCCAGGATCACGAAGAATACCTTCAGGCATATGTCCGAAGGTTCCTACGCCTGAGGGCACAAGCACCAATAGTGCCCAATGAAATTGTCATTGAGGCCTTGATCAAGGGGCTTCGACCAGGACCTTCAGCTCAGTACTTCGCCAGGAAGCCTCCTCAAACTTTGGAGAAGCTGCTCCAGAATATGGACGAGTACATTCGAGCCGACAATGATTTCCGCCAAAAAAGGAAGCTTTCAGGTTCTCTGAAATGACCAGGGGCTTCGGAGGAAGATTTTATCCGAGGCACGTCAGGTCAATTCACAATTCTACTCAAAATGATGACAAAGGGAGTCAACAGCAAAGGCCACAGTGTTCCTCGCAAGCTTCGGGGCAACAGCAAAGCTCTTTCTGGTCGCCAGCGCCAAGGGGCAGAGGCGCTAGGGGCTTCGGGGGAAGATTTGGAGATCAACCAAGAAAAATTTACTGCCTATTCTGTGGTGAAGGCAAGGGCCATACCACCAGGATGTGTCATGTTACCATCCAGAAGCAAAAGGAGCTAGCAGAAGCTGCAGCGCAACAGAGCCAGCCGAAGCAGGTTATGCATACTGCTTCGTACCATTCGCCTTACATTCCAGAATATGTAGGCAATCACCCTGCAGCCTCTGTTGCTTCGGCAAGCCAACCCCAAGCTTCCTGGCAATAGCTTCCACCGCCACCACCAATACAACGAGCTCTGCAGCCAGAAGGGAGCCAGCCCTCTCACCCCCAGAGGGACTTCAGAGAGGAGTCCGAAGCTCGCACAGTTAATAGCACTGTGCCAGAGTCGAAGCACATTTACTGACAAAATATCCTACCTCGACAGCAGCTTTTTGCATTTTCACATTCAGTTTTACTTTCTTTGTAGTAAAGAACAATTATGGGAAGTTTAAGTGCCTTTTATTGTTTTTTCAAATTTTTGTAACAGCTTAGCTTATTGTCATAATGAAAATATATCTTCTCCATAGGCTTGAGTTGCCGAAGCACAAGAATTTATGGTGGCACGGAGAACCTTCGAATTATCAAAAACTTGTTCTAAGGAACGCACCGTAATTTCTTCGAAGTAGTAAAAAGTCGTTCTTAAGGGAGCGCAGTGTAAGTTTTTTGCTCAAAAGTCGTTCCGAAGGGAATGCAGAGCTTACAGCGAAAAATAAACGCTGATTCCGCTGAAAGTAAAAGGCGAAGAAGCTCCTAAGGGAGGCTTACAGCGAAAAATAAACGCTGATTCCGCTGAAAGTAAAAGGCAAAGAAGCTCCTAAGGGAGGCTTACAGCGAAAAATAAACGTTGATTCCGCTGAAAGTAAAAGGCGAAGAAGCTCCTAAGGGAGGCTTACAACGAAAAGTCAGCGCTGAGATAAAATGATTATGTGCTCTATTGCAGGGATGTGTGTATCTTCGGCATAAATATCATTTTGCATAGCATAACATCATCACATCATTTTGCATAACATAAACATCATACATCATATCGCATGTAGAATAAGAAGGGGACACGGTATTGATCTTCGAAGAATGTTTTGGAAAAAGAGAAAATTGTGCTAAGGCACAAGATAAATTGAGAAGAAGTGCAGCTTCATTAGGGAGGCAGCATAAAACTTTTTTATAGCTTCGAAGAATGTTTTAACGAAGCTTGGATATTCTTCATCAGAGAAGTATGGAAATTCTTGTGATACATAAAAGATTTTCTTCACGAAGCATGAAAAGAAGGGAAGGTGTTTTTTCGCCGAAGGCTCAAAAAACGGTATGTATGCAAAATTTCATGCATCGTAAAGAATTGAACCATAAATAGATTATATATTACATTCAAAGTTACAAAGTTTTACACATGTCATGTTCCAAATATTTTTACAATAGCACTTAATCTTCCCTAAGAACTACTTGTGCAGCTTCGTTCAGTAGCTGATTGACAACTTTGTCCATGATGGCTTCGGCCATTTGTCTAATTTCGTCGTCCCCCTTCGGGGGGGGGGGCCTGGAGATGCCTCAGCAGGTTCTAAGGGAGGAGAGGACACGACTATATTACTATTACAAACCGCGAACAAAGTTCAAAATAAAAAATCACAACAGAATAAAAACCACTAGTTAATACCTATTTGCCCTTCGGGCCCTGTGCTTTTTTCAGCAGCCTCCGCTACCTTCCTAGCGTCATGGATGCCTTTTTCGCTTCTCTGAATGATTTCTTGAGCCATTTCTCGGCCGCCATTGTCCCAAATGTCGGTGAAAAATTTTCCACCGACCTGGCTTGCTTCGGCTGAAGGGTCTTTAATATCTTCAGAAGATAAAGCAGCTTCAGATTGTGCTAAAGATTTCACATGCTCGCACCCTTTCTTCTCCAGAATAGTAACAATTCCCCTGGCGCCCGAAAAAGCGCAGATGTCCCCGCGACTATTCAAGATTTCCTCGAAGGCCTCAGCTTCGTGTCTGATCCATTCAATCGGGCCTACTGGATTCCCCCTTGTGAAATTTTCCTCACTAGAAAATGCGCCAACACTGGCGAAGCTGGATTTTATCTTTTTAACACACTCTATGGATTTATCATAGCACCTTTTCTTGGAAGCACGAAGCTCTTCAACGTTTATTTCCAAATGATTAGCCCATTGATCACTTAGTTCTCGTTTTGTTTCTTCAAGAAGGTGTTCTTCTTTAGCTCGGGCTAATTGTTTCCGAAGATCTTCGATTTCGCGCTTCTGAGCTTTGGCTTGAGTTTTAGAATTAGCTTCGTCTTCCTTCATTTTATCCACTAATGTAAGCAGAATTTTGTCCTTTTCCAAGGCTTCGTTTCTTAGCCTGATAACATCTGTTCGAAGGTTGTTAAGAGCAATAGTGCAGCTCTCGTCTTCAGCGTTCTTTTGTGCCCTTAAGGCAGCGCTGAGTATTAAGCCCTATTCAAAAGAATGAATGGATTAACATAAGAACAAAAGACTAATTCAAAATTCATAAACTTCAAAATTCACAAATTTTGTACCTTCAGACTATTATATGCAAGGCTATCCGCAAGATCCTCCTTCGTCATGGCGCAAAGGCCAGCTTCAAGCTTCGGGAATCCCATACTTCTAGCCATCTCTCGGCAGACGGATAATTCTTTATTGTCTGGGAGACAGTATAGGAAGTCATCTTCGTCTGTTCCATTGAACACTACGGCGCCCTTCAGATACTTCATTTCTCGGGCATAGTGATTAGCTTCAAAAATCTCTTCTTCAGATAGTTTCTTCCCTGAAGCATGTCGCACAATATAATCATGTATTTTGGAAGATGCTTCGGGGGCGGTAGTGTCAATTTCTTCAATCAAAATTGGCTCTGTTATTTTTGTTTTTCCGGTTTCCGAAGTTGCCTCTGTCAATTTTGTTTCTTTAGCTTTCAAATGTTTTACCTAGGTGGGCTCTGAAGGCCCAACTTCAGCTTCAAATTGTTGCTTCAAAGCTTCAGCAACAAAGGCTTCTGTAGACACTGCAGAAGCTTCAACAGTTTTCTTCGGAGTTATGCTTGAAGATTTAACTATTTCCAAAACATCCAGCACATTAACCATCCTTTTTCTTTTTGGGGTCGCTGCTGGACCCTTTTGGATTTTTGTTGAAGGACTTAAAATTTCTAATGTTTTTGCTTCTTCAGTCCTCGGTTCTTCTGTTTTCTCTGTTGCTGGTACTTCGGCCATTTCTTCGATTTTTGGCACTGGAGTTGGCTCTCTAGCTACGGTGGCCGAAGAGGCCTCACCAATAAACTCAGGCACTGTGGCCGGTTCAATATAACGTGGCCGGTGTGTGAGCACTTTTACCTTTTTCCTCTTCGAGGATGGCTCGCTAGGAGCAGCTGAAGCAATTTTCTTTGCAGGAGAAGTATTTTTCCTTTTTTGGCCCCGCATTGGGTAATGATAGTCGGGGTAGACAAACCCAATTGCATCGAATACTCGGTTAAGTCTCTTCTTCTTTCTCCGAAGGCCGCTGATAATGCAATATCTTCAGCTTTCGAATATACCCAAAGCAATTCGTCACTTATGGCCTCAATACTTTTTAACCAGTCATCATCTGGTTCAACAAACTTATCTCCGTATTTGAATGTGTATTTTAACCTAACTAGTCCACCTTCGTCAGGTTCCTTGACGGTCTCCTTCGGCATTTCCCACTTTTCTACATGTGGCCATATTCTGAAGGCAATATGCTCTTGGACCAAGTCCCTTGTCCCAATAAAAGAGCAAACCACGCCGAAGGCTCTCTGGCATTCTTCGGCTGCTTCATCCATTTCCACCTTCGGCTTCCGGAGGCCGAAGCGTTGCAAGATAGGGCGCATGATGATACCTTTGATATCTTCGCGTGATTTCAAGTCATTTTTCACATAAAACCATTCTGTCATCCAGTCGCCGGGCCACCTCTTTCGAAAAGTTGGCACAGGGCAGCTTGACCCGGACCGAGCGCCGAAGCTGTAGCAGCCAAAGTTGTTATGATACTGCTCTTTACCCCGGGGTTTTGTCTCATACAATAGCTCGTGTATGTTACAGAAGCTTTTTGCGTTAGGTTCCAAACCTTGGCTTCTCACGACCCACACAAAGATGTTCATCCTTATGATTGCTTCATGGATAAGCTGGTGAAGGTAGATTTCAAATGTCCTCAGCACTTCCACGACAAAACTACTCAAGGGAAATCGTAATCCAGCTTTTAAGAAGCTTCGGAATATCACGACCTCATTTTCTTCGGGAGTCGGACAAGTCTTCTCTCCTTTGTCAGCCCTCACAATAGACAAGTCCTGAAAGTATCTTCCTCTCATGTTGACAAGATGATTTTCCCTAATACTGGACTTACCAAAAACTGCATGGCTTGGTCGCCAGGGTCGATCTTCGGAATCTTCACCACCACTATCCGCATCGTAACTTTCACTGTCGCCAGTATCTTCAGATAAACCCTCCAAAATCTCCCTGGTAATCTTCTCCGTATTAGTCTTTGACATTGATTCAAGAAAGCCCAGGTGCATCTCCTCAGAAAGGCTTAGCTTCGAAGCACCAACAACTTTCTTATCCTCAGGCATCTTCGCAAATGCTGACAGAACACACTCGAAACCGAAGCTTAAAAATTTGAAACCGAGCAGGTGCTGTTGCGCGCAGGCTGAGAAGTTGGGTGAGTGAAAGCAGATGGCAAAAGAGCGTGCCAAATAAACTTGCGGTGAGCTCTTATTTATACACCCAGTGTGTCGAAAGCTAGAGGGCCCCGTTTGTCAATGACTGTTGCTATTCTAGCAGAAGGAAGGTGTTTTTTTTGGATCTTCGGCTTCAAGCCTTCGTCCATGTCGCAATATGAATTTATCATTAACAGTAAATTAATATTACTGGGGGCTACTGTTGGGGGCCTTCGGCTTCCGAAGGTCCTTAAAAACAGGATTTGACAATATTTTCCGAGTGAAACATGTGAACATGTATCTTTGGAGTCAGGTTGCGGCTGTACGAGAGCATGATTAAGACGAAGCTTGACTGAGGTGAAAAGCAACCACGACGAAGGATAAGACGATTACAAAGCTACGTGCAGAAAAGCTTTGGCATAACGGCGGAAAAGAGGAACTGACTTAAAGATGAAAAGTCAAATTAAACCTCGAAGGATTGCTATAAAGTTATTGTCAAATGTAAAGGGCATCGATGTAATTTTACACAGGCTGCGTCCCGTGCCTATAAATAGATGAACAGTACTCCCGTACTGTTCACGCTGACTTGGCATACGCTTTTCCATATCACGTTCGCACCTTTACTCTCCAATAATCTGAATGTACATTTGTAATTTGTTTTCATGAGTTTGGCGATAAAGATAAGTTAATGATAATATTCATATCATTACTTGTGTCTTATATATGTGTTCTTTTTTACCATTAATCAATCTTACGAAGATCTTTTCCTTTGTAACCTTCGTCCAAGATTCATTATATCAGAAGGGACATAATGTTTATAAGGACGAAGGAATTTAACATTTAACACTTTTCATGTTGCCTTGTTCTTAATTCATAGCATTTGAGAACAAGTCCCCAACAGACGCGGAACTAAATGCCATACCTCTTTCCTTGTGAAGTTGTTGAGCTCCTCTTGCATTGCCACCACCCAATCCGAATCTCTTAGTGCACCCTCTATCCTGTATGGCTCAATAGAAGACACAAAAGAGTAGTGTTCACAAAAATGAGCAACTCGAGATCTAGTGGTTACCCCCTTATGAATGTCACCAAGTATGGAGTTGATGGGGTGATCTCTTTGAATTGCTTGGTGGACTCTTGGGTGTGGCGGTCTTTGATCCTGATTCTCTAGATCATCTTCCTTGTCTTCATTATCATCATCTCCCCCTTGATCAATGTCCTCCTCTTGAGGTGGCTCATCATCTTGATCTTCATCTTCTTCTTGAGCCTGATCCTCATCTTGAGTTGGTGGAGATGCTTGTATGGAAGATGATGGTTTATCTTGTGCTTGTGGAGCCTCTTCGGATTCCTTAGGACACACATCCCCAATGGACATGTTCCTTAGCACGACGCATGGAGCCTCTTCATCATCTAGATCATCAAGATTAACTTGCTCCACTTAGGAGCCATTAGTCTCATCAAACACAATGTCACAAGAAACCTCAACTAATCCAGTGGGTTTGTTGAAGACTCTATATGCCCTTGTGTTTGAGTCATAACCAAGTAAAAAGCCTTCTACTGCTTTAGGAGCAAATTTAGAATTTCTGCCTCTCTTAATAAGAATAAGCATTTGCTCCCAAAAACTCTAAAATAAGAAACATTAGGCTTTTTACCAGTGAGGAGTTCATATGATGTTTTCTTAAGAATTCAGTGAAGATATAAACGGTTGATGGAGTAGCGGGCGGTGTTAATCGCCTCCGCCCAAAACCGATCAGGTGTCTTGTATTCATCAAGCATGGTCCTTGCCATGTCCAAAAGAGTTCTATTCTTCCTCTCTACTACACCATTTTCTTGAGGTGTGTAGGGAGAAGAGAACTCATGCTTGATGCCCTCCTCCTCAAGAAATCCTTCAATTTGTGACTTCTTGAACTCCGTTCCATTGTCGCTTCTAATATTTTTGGTTCTTAATCCGAACTCATTTTGAGCCTGTCTCAAGAATCTCTTTAAGGTCTCTTGGGTTTGAGATTTTTCTTGCAAAAAGAAAACCCAAGTGAAGCGAGAATAATCATCCACAATAACTAGACAATACTTACTCCCGCCGATGCTTATATAAGCGATCGGGCCGAATAGTTCCATGTGGAGCAGCTCAAGCGGCTTGTCTGTCGTCATGATGTTCTTGTGTGGATGATGAACTCCAACTTGCTTTCCTGCTTGGCATGTGCTACAAATCCTGTCTTTCTCAAAATGAACATTTGTTAGTCCTAAAATGTGCTCTCCCTTTAGAAGCTTGTGAAGATTCTTCATCCCAACATGAGCAAGTCGGTGATGCCAAAGCCAGCCTATATTAGTCTTAGCAATTAAGCAGGTGTCTAGTTCAGCTTTGTTATCATTAAAATCAACTAGGTATAGTTGACCATCTAACACTCCCTTAAATGCTATTGAATCATCACTTCTTCTAAAGACAGTTGTAGCCCATTTTATATAATTGAGAAACTGAAAGCAAATTGTAGTCTAAAGAATCTACAAGAAAAACATTAGAAATGGAATGGTCAGGAGATATAACAATTTTACCCAAATCTTTGACCAAACCTTGATTTCTATCCCCGAATGTGATAGCTCTTTGGGGATCTTCATTTTTCTCATATGAGGAGAACATCCTTTTCTCCCCTGTCATGTGGTTTGTGCACCCGCTATCGATTATCCAACTTAATACACCGGATGCATAAACCTACAAAACAAATATAGGCCTTGTTCATAGGTACCCAAATGGTCTTGGGTCCTTTGGCATTAGAAACAAGCACCTTGGGTACCCAAACACAAGTCTTTGGACTCTTGTGTTTACCCCCAACATTGACAACTACTTTGCCTTATTTGTTAGTTTGCACATAAGAAGCATCAAAAGTCTTAAATGAAATGTTATGCTCATTTGATGCATTAAGAATTTTCTTTTTAGGCATTTTGATATGAGTGGAATGCCTAGAACTTGAAGCCTCATTTATATACATAAAAGCATGATGAGAAACATTGTGAGGTTTTCTAGCATGAATCTTCCTAATCTTATGCTTAGGATAGTTTGCAGGATATAAAATGTAGCCCTCTCTATCCTGAACTATGGGAGCTTTACCCTTAACAAAATTAGACAATTTGTTCTTGGGGGCATTAAGCTTGATGTTGCTTCGGCTCCCTTGTTGGAAGCCAATGCCATCCTTAATGCCAGAGCGTCTACCATTATAGAGCATGCTTTTAGCAAATTTAAAATTTTCATTTTCTAGCTCATGCTTGACAATTTTAGCATTTAATTTTGCTATGTGATCATTTTGTTCTTTTATCATGGCAAGGTGATCATCAATAGCATCAACATTAACATATCTACATCTAGTGCAAATAGTGACATTTTGAACAGTAGATGTAGAGGGTTTGCAAACACTCAATTCTTCTATCTTAGCATTTTAACTAGCATTCTCATCTCTAAGACAAGAAATTGAATTATTGCAGATGCTAAGTTCCTTAGTTAAGTTTTCACATTTTCTACTTCTAAAGCATAAACATTTTTCAACTTAACAATTTTTTTATTTTCCTTAACGAGCAGGTCCTCTTGGCATTCTAAGAGATCATCCTTCTTGTTAATGGTTTCTATTAATTCATTTAATTTTTTCTTTTGGTCCATGGTAAGGTTGGCAAAAAGAGAAACTAAATCATCTTCATTATCGCTAGAGCTACCCTCATCATCGGACGTAGTATATTTAGGGTGTCTCTAGAATGTACCTTCTTCTTTTTGCCGTCCTTAGCCATGAGACACTTGTGGCCGATGTTGAGGAAGAGGAGACCTTTGTTGATGGCGATGTTGGTGGCATCCTCGTTGGATGAGGAGTCGGTGGAGCTTTTGTCGGAGTCCCATTCCTGCCCCATGTGCGCCTCTCCACCCTTCTTCTTGTAGTACCTTTTCTTCTCCATTTTCTTCTTCCCCTTCTTGTCTTTGTCCCTGTCACTATCACTTGTATATGGACATTTAGCAATGAAGTGACCGGACTTACAACACCTATAGCAAACCCTCTTGGAGCGGGGTTTATAGTCCTTCCCCTTTCTTTGCTTGAGGATTTGCCAGAAGCTCTTGATGATTAGAGCCATCTCCTCATTGTCGAGCTTGGAGGCGTCTATTAGAAGTCTACTTGGTGTAGATTCCTCATTCTTTTCTTCCGTTGCTTTGAATGCAACGGGTTGCACCTCAGGTGTAGAGGTGGCGCCTTGCTCCAAGTTGACAATATGTTTGGAGTTTTGATCATAAGTTCAAAGCTCACAAACTTACCAATCACTTCCTCGAGATACATATGTTTATATCTAGGATCCCCATGAATTAATTGAACTTGAGTAGGATTACAAAAAATGAGGGATCTTAGAATAACCTTGACCATTTGATGGTCATCCCATTTGGTGCTCCCGAGGTTGCACACTTGGTTGACCATCATCTTGAGCCCATTGTACATGGCTTGCGGCTCTTCCACTTTGTTGAGGATGAATCGACCGAGTTCTCCATCGATCGTTTCGCGCTTGGTGATCTTGGTCACCTCGTCCCCTTCGTGCGCGGTTTTGAGGACATCTCAAATCTCTTTGGCATTCTTCAACCCTTGTACCTTATTATACTCCTCTCAACACAAGGAGATGAGGAGTATAGAAGTTGCTTGGGAGTTGAAATGCCTAATTTAGGCGGCTTCATCCGAGTCATAGTCCTCGTCGCCCACCTGTGGTGCCTGCGCTCCAAACTCAACAATATCCCAAATGCTTTCGTGGAGTGAGGTTAGATGGTGCCTCATTTTATCACTCCACATACAATAATCTTCACTATCAAAATATGGTGGTTTGCCTAGGGGTACCGAAAGTAATGGAGCGCGTTTAGGAATGCGTGGATAGCGTAGAGGCATCTTACTATACTTCTTGCGCTCGTGGCACTTCGAAGTAGTAAACTCAGTGCCAGATGTGGAGGGTGATGAAGAGTCGGTCTCGTAGTAGACCACCTTCATTTTCTTTTTCTTCTTGTCACCCCTCCTTAGTGACTTGATGGAGGAACATGATTCCTCCTTGTACTTGTCGCCGGACTCCCTTGATGGAGTTCTTCCCGAGCTTACGGCCTTGTCGCCCGTGACGATCTCCCTCTTGGCATGATCTCCAGACATCACTTCGAGTTTGTTAGACTCTTAATGAAGCATTGGCTCTGATAGCAATTGAAAGTCGCCTAGAGGGGGTGAATAGGCGAAACCTGAAATTTATAAACTTAAACACCCACTAAGGCCGGGGTTAGCATTAGAATTAAATTAAATTCGAGTGCAGAAGAATGTTTCTCTTGCTAAGAGTTGCTCAATTGATGCAGATGATGTTTGGGAGCAAACTCAAATCAATATTAGAAAGGAAATTTTAGAGAGAGGAAAGAGGGCAAACAAATCAAGCGAAGGTCAATGCAAGTGAACACGGTGATTTGTTTTAACGTGGTTTGGTTCCAAAGAACCTAGTCCCCGTTGAGGAGGCCACAAAGGCCGGGTCTATTTCAACCCTTTCCCTCTCTCAAACGGTCACTTAGACTGGATGAGCTTTCTCCTTAATCAATTGGGTCACTAAGACCCCGCAAGGACCACCACACACTTAGGTGTCTCTTGCTAGCTTTACAAAGCACTTAGATAATAAGAATGGGGAAGGAGAAAGCAATCCAAGCAACAAGAGAGCAACAAATGAACACAAAACTCTCTCTCTCTCTCTCTCTCAAGTCATTAAGTGGTTGAGTTGATTTTGAGACTTGGAGAGGATTTGATCTTTGGAATGTGTCTTGGAGTGAATGCAATTGCTCTTGTATTGAATAGGAACTTTAGAAAACTTAGATGCCATTGAAAGGAGGTAGTTGGGGGTATTTATAGCCTCCAACCACTTCCTAGCCTTTGGCTGTTTTTGCTGGCGATGGGCACACCGGACAGCCTAGTGGCGCACCAGACAGCCACTGTTCACTGTCCGGTGCGTGCCAGTCAGCACGCCCGTTGGGGTTTGGAGCAAATTGACCGTTGGAACCCTTGTCCTGAAGTTGCACCGGACAGTCCGGTGCCACATCGGACATTTCCGGTGCACTCTGACTTCTCTGCTCTGAACTCTGTCGCGCATTGTTCATCACTGTTCACTTTTGGCTGACGACCGTTGGTGCCAGGTAGCCGTTTCTCTGTTGGCTCATCGGACAGTCCGATGAATTATAGCGGAGCGCGCCCTGAAGAAACCCGAGAGTGGCGAGTTCGAGTGGACCTCAGCCTGGTGCACCGGACACTGTCCGGTGCGACACTTAGCAGCACACTTTCAAGTCCTTTACTCCAAATTAATTGAGTCCCCAACTTGAATTCTTTCTTGGTTTGTGTTGAACCTTATGCACCTGAGATATAAATGTCTTCTAGGCAAACTAGTTAGTCCACGTGGTTTGTGATGGACGTCAACCACCAAAATCGATTATAGGAAATGGTTAAGCCCATTTCCCTTTTAATCATGCACAGGGTCACAGAAGTCGACCCCCGGCAGAGCACAGTGGTATTCGAGGTGGTCATTGCCATCCACAGCCAGGCGCAAGTGAGGCCGCCACCGACGATCGGTCGTTATGCTCCATAGTAGATGGAGTCATCTCCCCCGCCCGCGAGGGATGACTTCCTCTACCTGCCAATGGGTTTCAGAAGCCATAATAACAAAGGCTACGCATTTGTTAACATGGCCTCCCAAGATTCCATTGGTAGGTCCTCATGGGCTAGGAGCAAGGCGAGCGCAGTCCGCTGCGCTAGCCTATGTCCTAGTCCCATGGCACGTATGGTGACTATCGATGGCCACCGCATAAGCTCATGGTGTGCTCAGTCTCCACCATCGCCCATGCTCGGAGGGGGTTAAGTCCCTACTCCCTCGTCGTGCTGGTGGAGCCCAGCAAGCAAGCCAATAATGGGTTGCGCCTTTGACAACCTCATCATGCATGAGGTGGCTAGCATGCCATGGAGGGCCGATGGGAGCTCTCCACGTGCACCAGTGGCTCCAAGACCCAACTTGTCGGCTACATGCTCCATGGCATTCGGGGTAGCAGCCAACAGCCTCCACCGGACCCTGCATACCCTTCAAGTCAGATGCACAACGGAGCTCAGACGGTTTAGGTCGGCCCCGAGCCTTACACCCAAAAGATAGCATGAGAATGAACTCTTCCTTTGTAATAGGATTACATTTATTTATGATCCAGTCCAGTAAGGTCCGCCCTCATAAACCCGGTCTCTAGCGCCATCCGTGGCCCAGCCCGGTGAGAGCCGCCCTTATAAACCCAGTCTTGGGTATCACATGTATCTAATTGTGAAAGAGGATAAAGTTCTCATCCATCGGTTTCTTTTCCTGTTTATGCTTGTTGTTTCCCTGTACCCCTTTCGTGGATCTAAACTTCTGTTGTAATCATGAAACTCGAATAATAGTGCCTATTTGTAACACCCTGAATTTGGGGGTATAAATTTTTTTCTCTAATATCTACCAAATTCTGGTGTTAACTCTTCTCTCCTCTCTATAGATTTCCTTTCCCCTCCTTTTAATGGAGTTTGGTTTATTCATTTGGGAGATGTATTATTTCTTTAGTATATTAAAACATAGGGGAAACATGAATTGTTGCATCATGCTGAGCTTAAACTTTGTTTTTGGTTGATGCACATGTTTGAAATATTTAAATTTGAATTTGTGGTTTGGTTGAATTTGAATTCAAAAGTGTAAATAAAAAGAAAAGGAATTAGAAATTCAAAAGAAAAGTAAAAACTAAAGCAGCCCATCCAACCCCCCTCGGCCATTTGGCCCACCATGCCCAGCGTGCGCCCGCGTGCACCCGCCCCCTCTTTCCCTCTTCCAGGCAGGCCCGACCGGTCAGCCCGCCCTCAACCTAGGTCGCTGACCGCTCTGGCCCATCTGTCAGCGCTCGCTCGTGCCCATGCGTGCGCTCGCCCGTGGATGTAATCTCGTTCGTTGATCTGTGATCGGATGGTTAGTAGCGCTTGATACCCCCTCGCCTAGTAATTTTGTTAAAGAGCCCCACAGTTTCTTAGGAAGCAACCCATAGTCCGTTTTTCTTGCGACTGAGTCCTTTTTTTGCAAAGAGACCCCTGGACTTTATTTTAATCAGAGAAATAGGTTTAATTTAGTGTTTTTGAATTCTAACTTGTAAATTTCATATCTTTTGCATATGAACTCCAAATTCGGTGGTTCAAATTGCAAAATGTTCATAATGTTATTCTCTATCAGTTTAAATTGTGTTCATTGACTATTTTCATGTCTCAATTTTGTGGCTAGTCTCTTGGTTAATTTAAAGTGATAGAATATTTATTAAAGGTAAAATAAAAGGTAAACCCTAGTGAATATTCATGTGCCTAAATTTTTAGACCTAACCTCATTGAATGTAATCCCATCCCTGGAATAAGTTTATTTAAGTAATTTACTGAGGTAGACTTAGTTAGAGAATAATAGACCACTAGGCATATTAATCTACCCCAAAACCTAGATTGCACCTGTGTGTCTTTACCTCTTATTGAACTTGTGTTCACTTTGTTGCATATGTTTGGTGTACCGTCCTTTGTCATTTCCAAAGTGTGTTGAATGAATGATTGCTTTGTGTAGACAACGAGCAGTTTGAGGTTCCCAAGTGTGTTGCAGGAGTTTTCCCTGAGCAGCAACCTAGTGAAGGCAAGTGTCCTCTGACCCATTATGTCCTATTTACTTTATAATTCACTGCCCCGCATTACCATGATCAACCTAAGGATTGACTAGTGTTCTGTTTTTCCTATCCTTGTTTACCCTTTGGGAATTGGTTACTATGATTAGTATCATGCTATTGCTTTACTTTAATCAATGAACATCATGAGAACATTTATGATACGTTGATGATATCTCGTTGGATGACCACCCGGGAAAATAGTACAACCATGAGGGTGAAATGGGATGCCCTTAGCTGATTAATTGAATGAACTTGTGGGTGTAGTTGGCTTCATCATTGTGCCGTCAATGGGTGCCGGGGCATAGTGCTTGCTCTGCTAAGGGTGGGTGCTGAGGTTCATTCGATTTGATTTTGTTAGTCACCCACGTTAGGGAGGAGTACTGTATTTGTACGATTGGCAAAACCTAATGGGCGACTACACACCAGGGGAATCTTTGTAAAGGCTACGTAGTGATACCCTGTCAGATCACCTAGGTAGTGGTCAATGGGGAGTAGCGTTTCTCGAGCAAAAAGGGAATCACGGCTTATGGGTAACATGTGCAACCTCTGCAGAGTGTTAGAAACTGGTATATCAGCCGTGCTCGTGGTTATGTGCAGCCTTGGGAGCTCCTTTTATTAGAGTAACTATGTATACTTTTATGATGATGCTTAATGTTGAGAATTATGGTTATGGTTTCTGGTATTTCCTCTTGAAGGGAGTGACATTTGGATAATAACTTGGGATTATTGTTAAAACTTGGCTTTCTACTAGTAATAAATACCTGACCATCTAAAAACAATTGCTTTAAGCTTAACCCCACATATAGCTAGTCCACTTTAGCCAAACGGGACATTTGCTGAGTACGTTTATGTGTACTCACCCTTGCTTAAAAACACCAAACCCCATGTTGTCCCCATTGCAATCAGTGCTCAGTAGAAGATGAAGGCAAGATGGAGGACTTTCAGGAGTTTCAAGACATCGACGAGTTCTAGAGTAGTTTTGTGGCAAATTGTAACACCCCTGGTGTTACAAGAACTAAAACTTTGGCATGACATCATATGCAATAGCATTTCATTATGTATGTTACACCTAGAGTGCATCCACTAGGTAAAAATTTCAAAACAAATTGTGATGTGATGACTTGAATTGATCTTTAATCCTAGGATAGGGTACTTGCCCAAGGACTAGAAGCATGTGGGTGTGTGAAATAACAATTTGAGTATGAAGTCAAAGGTTAGTGGAGATGTTTAAAAGAGACTAAACTTAGAGTGTTTGAGTGGCACATAAACCCTAGAACACTCAAACCCTAATAAAGACCCTAGAAACCTAATTAGTGCTTTATGAGGTCACTCCAATTTATATGCACTTTTGGACCAAAGTGCATATATCAAAGTGGTAGAATAACAAAAACTAGGCAACTTTTATATTTGGAGATTTCCAAGTTTTATGGAACAAATTGGAGTAAATTGCAAAAAGGTCCCTGTAACACCCTGATTTTGGGGTATAAAATTTCTTTCTAATTATCACCCAAAATCATGTGTTACTGTTCTTTTTCTCACTCTAGGTTTTCTCTCTCTCTCTAGATTCATTCTCCCTTTTTCCTTTTTGATTAGAGATAGCCTAAACTAGTGGAGGTTAATTATTTATTTTTGCCAAAACCTTATGAGTCATGACATGTTGCATCATGCTGAGTTTAAAATATTCTTTGAAGTGTTGCACAAGTTTGAATTTATTTGAATTTGAAACCTAGTTTGAATTTGGATTTGAAAAACCCTATAGAAAAAGAAATGGAAAAGGAATTAGAAAATTCAGAGAAAAAGAAAAGGAGAAAGTAGCCCAAACCAGCCCAGTCGGCCCAGCCAGGCCGCGCGCCCGCGCCGTCTGACAGGCGGATCCCGCCTGTTAGTGGCAGTTCTCCCTCGCACGCGCCCTCCCTCCCTCGCTCGCTGCCCAGTGGGGCTAGCCTGTCGGCGTCAGTTTTCTTCCTCGTGTGCTCCCTCTCTCTCTGTCTCGTGGGCCCGGTCCGCTAGTCGCCGAGCCGTTGCCCCGCACGCCCCTTTCTCCTCTCTCTGCGCCGTGGACCCTACCTGTCAGTTCCGCCTCCTCCACGCTCGCCGTGGACCGGCGCGTGCGCACTCGCGCACGTCACCGGATTTCTCGTCCACGACGCCCGCCCACGTGCCTAGCTCCCTTCTTAGAGCCCCGCTAGTGCCCCGCGCACACCCCTCACCTCATTTCGCGTAGCTTCGCCCTCTCTCCCGCTCTACGCACGCCGCCAGCCGCCGCTAGAGACCTGTGCTCGCGTTCCCGGCTATCCAGCTCGCCTGAGACCGCTCCAAGCCTCCTCGAGCTCCACCCCGAGGTGATACACCCGTCCCCGTGCCTAATTTCCCTTATTGCGCCCTGTGCTCGGCCAATTTCGCCTTCGCCGGTGCTCGGCCACGGCGGTCCGCCGTGCTCGCACGGTGGCCAGCCAATTTAGCCTAGTCTAGTTCCCAGAGTAGGTCCCTGTGTCACCCCTGCCTCTGCTGAAGCTAGCCCAGGCCTTAGCGCGCCTTAAGTCCGCTCCCCGTGGCCGGAATGGCTCACCGGAGTTACTCCGGCCCGCCCGAGACCTTCTCACCGCCGTTCTCCCTTCTCTGCCCATGGATTCATGGCCTCTTCCCCGCCATTGAGTTCACCATGGCTCCCTCTTCCCCTCTGCCCAACTCCGACGACCCCGGAGCCACCCTAGCTCATGCCTGCCTCAACTCCAGCGACCTCACCGCCGCGGTAAGGAGCGATGCCAACCGCAACCGTCTATTTCCCCCTGGTCTGATCCCCTCCGTCCAATTCAGATCGAACGACTCGGACCACGGATAACGCTTCGCCGCCCGCAGCCGTCTGTTTCCCCTGGTCTGATCCCCTCCGTCCGATTCATATCGAACGGCTCGGACTATGGATAACGCTTCGCCGCGCACAGCCATCTGTTTCCCCATGGTCTGATCCCCTCCGTCTGATTCAGATCGAACGACTCGGACCACGTATAACGGTTCGTTGCCCGCAGCCGTCTGTTTCCCCTGGTCTGATCCCCTCCGTCCGATTCAGATCGAACGGCTCGGACCATGGATAACGCTTCGCGCATGCGTGCCCTGACGCCCTGGCCTGCCTGTCAGCGCCTAAGTCCTCTGGCGCTGGGCCCGCTCGGTCAGTGCGCCCTCCCCCTCTGCCGCTGATGCCCCTGGCCCCGCTTGTCAGCCGCGCCTGCGCCCGCGCGATCTAATCTCAGCCGTCGGTTTCTGATCCAATGGTTGAGGGAGCCCGATACCCCTTCGCGTGGCTGTTTTGCTTAAGAAACCCCCTGGTTTTAGTAAACCAACCTGCCGTCCTCTGTTTTATTGCATAGGTCCCTAGTTTTTTAATTAGACCCCTGGACTTTTATTTAATCATAGATTTAGCCCTAATTTCATATTTCAAACTTCAAAACTTGTTTATTTCATATCTTTTTCATATGAACTCCAAATTTAGTGGTTCAAATTGCAAAAGGTTCACCAAATTATTCTCTGTTCAAGTAAAATATGACTAACTGTAATCTGTACACTTTAATTTTTACACTTAGAATATAGAATTAAAGTATATGTTGATTTATTTATTTAATGAAATAAATAAAAGGAGAACCCTAGGAATAATGTATATTCAATCTTGTGAGATTAGTGTTATGCATTACTTGGATTTATTTTTGGCTTAACCTCTAGGCCTTAATGACATAAAAGGAATTAGGAATGTAATTATGGATAATACTTAAAAGATAATCAAATTTCTTAATGAGAGTAGTTTATCTTATAATTCTAGCTTTCATTTGTTTTTTGTCACCACCCCGTGCTTGTCTTGCTTATTGCGGAACACCCACTTAGTTCCCACAACGTTTTGCTTTGGACGTGGCACTAGGCTCCAAACTTCATTCCTCTTGAAGTTGTTGAGCTCTTCCTGCATGGCCAACACCCAGTCCGGATCCTGCAAGGCCTCTTCTACCCTGAAAGGCTCAATAGAAGAGACAAACGAGTAATGCTTACAAAAATTAGCTAGACGTGAGCGAGTTGTTACTCCCTTGCTTATGTCACCCAGTATCTGATCGACAGGGTGATGTCGTTGGATCGTCGCTCGGACTTGAGTTGGAGGGGCCCGTGGTGCTTCTTCCTCCATAGCTGGTTCTTCTTGTGTTCCCCCTTGATCACGCGCCTCTTCTTGAGGAACTTGTTCATCATCTTGAGTTGGGGGATGCACCATCATTGAGGAAGAAGGCTGATCTTGCTTTTGTTGTTCCTGTGGTCGCACATCACCTATCGCCATTGTGCGTATTACGGCCGTTGGAACATCATCTTCATCTACATCATCAAGATCAACTTGCTCTCTTGGAGAGCCATTAGTCTCATCAAATACAACGTCGCTAGAGACTTCAACCAAACCCGATGATTTGTTGAAGACTTTATACGCCCTTGTATTTGAGTCATAACCAAGTAAAAACCCTTCTACTGCCTTGGGAGCAAATTTAGAATTTCTACCTTTCTTCACTATAATGTAACATTTGCTCCCAAATACACGAAAGTATGAGACGTTGGGTTTGTTACCGGTAAGAAGTTCGTACGAGGTCTTCCTGAGGAGGCGATGTAGGTAGAGCCGGTTTATGGCGTGGCAAGCTGTGTTCACAGCTTCCGACCAAAATCGCTCGGGCGTCTTGAATTCTCCAAGCATCATTCTCGCCATGTCAATAAGTGTCCTGTTCTTCCTCTCTACCACATCATTTTGCTGTGGTGTGTAGGGAGCGGAGAACTCGTGCTTGACGCCTTCTTCCTCAAGGTACTCCTCCACTTCCAGATTCTTGAATTCAGACTCGTTGTCGCTTCTTATCTTTTTCACCTTGAGCTCAAATTCGTTTTGAGCCCGCCTTAGAAAGTGCTTAAGGGTCCCTTGGGTTTCTGATTTATCCTGCAAAAAGAACACCCAAGTGAAGCGGGAAAAATCATCAACAATAACAAGACCATACTTACTTCCCCCGATGCTAAGGTAAGCAACGGGTCCAAAGAGGTCCATATGTAGTAGCTCCAGTGGTCTTGATGTTGTCATCACATTCTTGTTGTGATGAGTGCTCCCCACTTATTTTCCCGCCTAGCAAGCTGCACAAGGTCTATCTTTCTCGAAACAAACATTTGTTAGTCCTAACACATGTTCTCCCTTTAGAAGTTTATGAAGGTTCTTCATCCCAACATGTGCTAGACAACGATGCCACAACCAGCCCATACTAGTCTTAGCTATTAAGCATGCATCTAGATCGACCTCCTCTTTCAAAAAATCAACTAAGTAGAGTTTGTCGTCTAGTACACTCTTAAACGCTAATGAACCATCACTCCTTCTAAAGACATAAACATCAACATTTGTAAACAAACAATTGTAGCCCATGTGGCACAATTGACTTACAGACAGGAGATTATACCCTAATGACTCTACTAAGAATACATTTGAAATAGAGTGCTCGCTTGTGATGGCTATCTTTCCCAAACCTTTAACCTTGCCTTGGTTCCCATCTCCAAAGATAATCGTATCCTGGGAATCCTTGTTCTTGACGTAGGAGGTGAACATCTTCTTCTCCCCCATCATGTGGTTTGTGCATCCGCTGTTGATAATCCAGCTTCAGCCCCCGGATGCATAAACCTGCAAGGCAATTTACACTTGGGTTTTAGGTACCCAACTCTTGTTGGGTCCTACAAGGTTAGTCACAATAGCCTTTGGAACCCAAATACAAGTCTTATCTCCCTTGCATTTGGATCCTGTCACACCCGGGTTTCAGGGCACCAAGACCCGGGCGCGAACATAATCACCAGGTGTGCTGGGACCAAGTCTCACACATATGATGAATCATGGCACAAGATCGAATGTCACATCTTTACTATATAACAGGAGTTCTATACAAAATAAATAAATGATTACATTATAAGGAGACAACGGTCCAGCAACCCAAAGCTAACTGGGAGACGACGACCTAGATCTCTCACGAACACATCACAACATCCTCCATGCGCCTCATCCTGCGGTACCTATTCTTGACCTATCGGGGGTGTGAGACAGCAAGAGTGAGATCACATACGTTCATAGCTCAACAAGTTGTGGGGAATAATGTGCATGAACTCGCCAAAGGTGGGAGCTCACGTGAAGTGTCAGGCTTACCATAGAAGATGGTTGAAGCTGAGCATTGCTTTTAAAGTTAGTCAAAATTTTATTAGCAATTACTAAGTATAAGTAAATACCAACCCCATTAAGTAGTACAACAAAAGTAACAACATCACCTGCGATGCAATGCATATGACAAATTGAATTTAGTTCCATAAATTAATCATGTGAGGGTCCGAGCTGCTCATGACCGTGAGCACGGCTGATATAACAGTTTTACACTCTGCAGAGGTTGCGCATCTTTACACAAGTCATGTTACCCATCTGCCAAGGGATCGCGACTTCCCATACACCTCTACCAAGGAGGCGAGGCAGGGTAACACTACGAGGCCTTTACAAAGTTCCACTAGCTTCAGAAAACTCGCTACAGCTTATAGGAAGCTCCAATGCAGGGACCCCTCGCATGACCGCCATCGCAGCAAAATCATCCTAAGGGCCTCCCTACACTGACCACTCCCCTACTACCCTTGCCTCTTTCGGGTAAGGTAGTCATCCACTAGCTTTCCTAATTAATCAGCCAAGGGGTCCCATTCCTCCCTTGTGGTAGCACTGTTTTCCCAGGTGGTCGCTCCATGTTCCAATTAACATAATGATCTTATCATGAACAGTAGTAACAACTGATAAAAGTATAATCATGAATAATATGTATCTCTATACCCAAAACCACATAAAGCAATAGCATGTACTACCCAAAAATTCAGTGGTGATCAAGGTATAAAGATAGTCAAACTAGGGTAACCTATTGGGTCCCATCAAAATTAACCTATGCAGATCATTATGATTAATTAGAACATGAGTGGGTAAAAAGAAGTGATCAAGGGCATAACTTGCCTGGGACTTGAGATTCCAGGTACCAACTTGCTCTCCAGATGGCTCGTAACCTCACGCTAGTCGTAGCAATACAAATAAACAGTGTATAGGCAAAATTAACATCACATCAAACATAAGAATACACTTCATAATAATAATCTATGCGTCACAACGAGATCGTGGGATCGAGAACTACTAAGATCGGAGTTATGATTAAGGAGTTATGATTTTATAGAAGATTTGCGTGATTAAAATATTAAACTATATTATAAATTGGTTAATATAAATCATATAAGAGGTTATTCTATAAATAATTGTCTCAACTTTAATCTAAGTTATAAATTGACCATAGATTATATTCTAGTAGATTATAATGATAGTAGTTTAACGAGACTATCCAACATAAGTTAAATAAAGATATATTTATAAAAGAACAAAACATGATATAATAAGTGTTTTTATTATATTGTAAATATTTATACGATACTAATGCAACTTGAACGGATCAAATCGAAGTTAAAATGAAGAAGTTATGAATTTCTAAAGATTCTATGTGTTTTGTAGAAGATTAAATAGAATATAAATTTTAATGTGACTTTCATGTCAAAACATAGGTACTATATGATAAACAATAATATTATAGAATTAATGAACTAATTTGGACATCATATGAATTTTCTAAGGATTAAATAAGATTCTGGAATTGTTTTTATATAAGAAATTCATTTTATAAATCATTTTCTTTGATTTTCCATTTCTCTGGACTGTGCCTCAATTATCAGAGAAGACAGGGACCTCTGCGCAAAGATCCTAAGACTCAGGGAACAATCAACTTGGATGGTGGGTTTATTTCTAGATTCCCCAGGGACTCTTTAGCAAAAAAAAAGACACGGTCGAATAGGTACGGGGTTTTCTGACCGTCCGATCATCCCCCAATGGATCAGATTAGATTTATAATCCGTGGAACCGGCACACCATCACAACCATCGAATATGAAATATACGATCACGATTTAACATAGCGAAGGGGTAAGATCGATCAGATCCTGGCCATTGCTTCACAGATCGACGGTCGTCGACGTGGGATCTGCCCGCCTAATCGTGACCGTTTATCACAAGACTAACGGCACCCGAGCTTCTTCTCCCACCTGGCCGACCAAGGCGGTGCCTCCCGCAACAGTAGCGGAAGCATGCCGGTATTCATCGACCCCCCGCACAGGCGTTACAATCGGACATCGGATAGGTGCAGCGCGGTGCAAAAAAAAGAATGCCATGGAGGCGGTCATACCGGTGCTCAAGACGGCGGCGAGGCCCGACCACAAAGCACAGCGCAAGCGTGGCGTCATATGAACGACGGTGAGAAATTCCCCAACAACCAGCCGGTCTCTGATCCTAGCGCCACAATGAGTATGCCCTTGGGCACCCAGCGAAGCCCTAGGATCCATCTTCATGCTTCGAACGGCCATAGGTGCTTGAATCGATGGCGACGACGCGCTCGGTATCTCCTTCTCTCTGTGCGCACATGACGGACACGAAGCGGCACATGGTGGGCAGCAAGAAGGGCGCATGGCTCGGCATTTATACCCGACAGCGGAGTACGACCCCGAGAGCCCCGGCTGAGGATGTCCCAGTCTGGCGGCGGATATCGCGCGACGGTCGTTGCAACGGCGCGCGACGAGCGGCGGTCTGGTAGGATTTTGGGAGGACGAAGACGGACCTGTCCATGGGGTCCCACACGTCAGCGACATATGCCCAGGCTGACGCATGGAGCCCATACGATAGAGGCCCAGGATTGGGAACGCACGTATATTGGTGAGGGGATTTGAGATGTGGGCCCCGCAACGTCAGCGAGAGAGGGAATATGCAGGCGCGGGGGAGCGACTGACGGTAGTGGCCCACATGTCGGCACTTTTATCTTCGTGGGCCGCGTGGTGAGAGGTTTGGGCTGAGGGGGAGAGAATTCAGCCCAGAATCCAGTTTGTCCATTTTCCTTTTTTCTTTTTAATTTCTTTTCTAATTCCTAATTCAAATTTAGTTTGCAATTCACACTCAAGGTTTGAGTTCAACTTTTAAATGCACAGTGAAAACTCCAGCATGAGATTCAAGTTATATTTATAAGGAATATTTTATTCAGTTATTTAGAAATAAATATTTCAAATGTGAAGTAAACATATTGTTGAGAAATACCATTTTGGATGTAAGTTTAACGGTTCAACATTTGTTTTTTTATTATTTATTAAAATTGAAGGGATATGTTTTATGAAGGATAAAAAGCATTTATAGAAGTTATTTTTTTTCTCAAATTATTCGGACATTTTTTATAACTTCACAAAATAAAATTTTGGGTATTACAAATCCTACCCCCTTAACAAAAACTCGCCCTCGAGGTTTGTAAGAAAGGGATACAAAAGGATTGGTTTGTATCTAGTTTTCAATTGCTTTTAGGTGACAAGATAGCATGGGTAGCTTATAATCATGTTTTAGCTATTAGTAAGAAAGTTGGGGTAAGAAAGATCAAGATAAGTACAAGAAAGAAAGATTTTGGGAAGGGAAGACTCCATCATGCATAGAGGGTCTTGATTCATCTGATGATCCAGCTTGGTCTTTGAAGACTTGAATTGGTGCTTATCCTTCTTTGACGTGGTTGGTCTTCTTTGGCCTTTATTTCTTGGAGTCGTCATCCGAGTTAAGGACATATGGCTAAGGATATATAGTTAGGATAACCGGGGTACACGAGGTAGGTAGGTCTGAACAGAGTTTTACTTTGCTTTTGGGATATCTGGATTAGGCAACCTATGATGTAGGTTAGGTTGTTGTTTATGGTCGAGTTAGTCCAAGGTATTAATTTAGGGTAAGATATGTTTGTAGAATTAGGGCCTAATTTATATCGCCAACATTATCTAACTTATTTAAGTATCTCAATTTGGATTAGATCATGTTAGATTAGGTGGGATCTAGATCACCGGTATAACTAGATAAGATCTATTTATTTTAGGCTAGATCATGGTTGTTACTGTAGAGTGGGATAGGTATGCCTATTAGAACAAGATAAATACATAAGGATAAGGTAGAATTTTTGAGGTCAGTTAGATCTATTAGGATGACATAATTTTTTTTCAAGATAAGATGAATCTACTAAGGTAATAGAGTATCTTTTAAGATAAGATGGATCTATGAGGGTAGGATAGAATCTTTTAAGATGAGATGGATATTGTTAGGCTAGATACTTTAATGAGGGATAATCTAGTTCGTCTAGTTACTTTTATAAGCATTTTTTTCCTTTATGTATATGTAGATGTAATTGTGGACATTACTCCACAACTCATCACACTCAATCAAAAATCCAAATCAAACAAGTATCATAAGAACAAACATTCAAGTGTATAGATACCTACAAAATAGTTTAGTTTTTGTTCCTAAGATTAGGTCTCCTATTAAAAGTCACTTCAGGTACATGATTTCAAAGTGTGAAATCCACATTTGTCTTTAGAAAGAAAAGGTAAGAATAATCAGAGTAAAGCGGAAATAGATGAGAAAGGATTAAGAAAAGTTTAGAAAGAATCAGAGTAGCAAAGGTAAGTATGTAAGGGTTGTCCGGTTCTATCTAGGTTTTGTCCTACAGTCAACATTCCTCTGATACCACTTCTGTCACACCTGGGTTTCAGGGCACCGAGACCTGGGCGCGAACATAATCTCCAGGTGTGCTGGGACCAAGTCTCACACATATGATGAATCATGGCACAAGATCGAATGTCACATCTTTACTATATAACAGGAGTTCTATACAAAATAAATAAATAATTATATTATAAGGAGACAACGGTCCAGCAACCCAAAGCTGACTGGGAGACGACGACCTAGATCTCTCACGAACACATCACAACATCCTCCATGCGCCTCATCCTGCGGTACCTGTTCTTGACCTGTGGGGGGTGTGAGACAGCAAGAGTGAGCTCACATACGTTCATAGCTCAACAAGTTGTGGGGAATAATGTGCATGAACTCGCCAAAGGTGGGAGCTCACGTGAAGTGTCAGGCTTACCAAAGAAGATGGTTGAAGCTGAGCATTACTTTTAAAGTTAGTCAAAATTTTATTAGCAATTACTAAGTATAAGTAAATACCAACCCTATTAAGTAGTAAAACGAAAGTAACAACATCACCTGCGATGCAATGCATATGACAAATTGAATTTAGTTCCATAAATTAATCATGTGAGGGTCTGAGCTGCTCATGACCGTGAGCACGGCTGATATAACAGTTTTACACTCCGCAGAGGTTGCGCATCTTTACCCACAAGTCATGTTACCCATCTGCCAAGGGATCGTGACTTCCTGTACACCTCTACCAAGGAGGCGAGGCAGGGTAACACTACGAGGCCTTTACAAAGTTCCACTAGCTTGAGAAAACCCGCTACAGTTTATAGGAAGAGTTGAACAGTGAAAACCCTAACCCTCACAGGGGTTGGGTGGTGTATTAATAGACTTGAGTACTGGGCCAGGCCCATTACAGAGGGGCGAGATAGTAATTACATAGGGAACAATCCCAAACCCTAAACGGGTATTCTAACACCCCCCCGCAGTCACAACTCTATCCTGTACAGATGTTGAGACTGGAGCGAAAGTCTAAAAATACACTCGACGGTAACCCCTTGGTGAAGATGTCAGCGAATTGCAGCGTGGTGGGGACGCTGAGAACCCGAACGTCACCGGCAGCGACACGCTCGCGGACGAAGTGCAGGTCAATCTCCACGTGCTTCGTGCGCTGATGCTGCACGGGATTGGTGGAGAGGTAGACCGCGCTGACGTTGTCGCAGTAGACGAGGGTGGCGCGCTGAAGGGGACTGTGGAGCTCGTGGAGGAGCTGGCGCAGCCAGGAGGCCTCGGCCACGCCGTTGGCCACGGCACGGTACTCGGCCTCAGCGCTGGAGCGAGAGACGACGGGCTGCCTCTTGGCGGCCCAAGAGACGAGGTTGGCGCCCAGGAAGACGGCGTAGCCGGAGGTGGACCGGCGCGTGTCGGGACAGCCAGCCCAGTCAGCGTCGGTGTAGACCACGAGCTCCGACGTCGGGGATGGGCGGAGTAGGAGGCCGTAGTCGAGGGAGCCGCGGAGGTAGCGTAGAATCCGCTTGAGCGCAGTGAGTGGAGCGAGGAGAAAGCTTGTTAGGGGCGGTAGCGGAAGTGTTAGGGTAGCAGGCACAGCCGAACACGCGCAGGTGGTCGTAGGAAGGGGATGTGCCGTATAGGGCGAAGTGAGGTGTAGGGTGGCTCACCGCCTTCAAGGGAAGACGGTTGAGGAGATGCGTGGCGGTATGAAGGGCCTCTGCCCAGTAGGCGATAGGGAGAGACGCCTGAAAGAGAAGGCAGCGGATCATGTTGGTGGTGGTGCGAATCATGCGCTCGGCCCGGCCGTTCTGAGCAGAGGTGTAGGGACACGAGAGACGCAACTGGACGCCGTGAGTGAGGAAGAAAGAGCGGGAGGCGTTGTTGTCGAACTCGCGGCCATTGTCGCACTGCAAGGCACGGACCGGGCGCCGGAACTGGGTGGATACCCAGGCGAAAAAGTGAGTGAGGGTGGGAAACGTGTCGGACTTCAGCCGAAGGGGGAAAGTCCAAAGGAAATGGGAGTAGTCATCCAGAATGACCAGGTAGTATTTGTAGCCGGAGAGGCTAAGGACAGGAGATGTCCAGAGATCACAGTGGATAAGATCAAAGGCCTGAGCAGCCCTGGACGTGGAAGTAGAAAAAGGAAGACGGGAGTGACGGCCGAGCTGACAGGCATGACAGAGACGCTCAGAAGAGCCCCGAGTATATGATATGTCGGAGTGGCCGGAAAGCTGGGACATGACGTCAGGTCCAGGGTGCCCGAGGCGACGGTGCCAAATGGCGGAGGAGGTGGTGGTAGTAGCAAGAGCATGAGATGTGGTGGTAGTAGTAAGTACAGGAGATGAGGCTACTCTGGTGTGGGGAGTGGAGGGCAAGTGAAGAGAATAGAGGGGGCCGGAGCTGTCACAACGAGCGAGCACAGCATGTGTGGGAAGGTGGCGTATGGTGAGGCCCCAGGGGTCGAACTCCATTGAGCACTGGTTGTCACTGGTGAAGCGACGAACCGAGAGGAGGGGATGAGTTAGTCCGGGAGCAACAAGGACGTCGTTAAGGCAGAATGGTCCTGGAAGAGCCGATGTACCTACTGAGGTGACCGGGAGGGTGGAACCGTTGCCGACGACGATGGAGGTAGGATGTGAGGGGTGGGGTGGATGGGAGTGGAGTAACGAAGTAGTGGTGGGGGTAGTGTGGAAGGAGGCCCCGGAGTCAACCACCCAATCGGTGGTAGTTCGGGGAGGTGGAAGTGGTGAAGGTACAGTGTGAGCGGAGAGGGCCAAAGAAGGTGTCCCGACGGAGGCACGAGGAAGGGAGGGAGATGACACGGGCTCAACCGCTAGGGAGGCGATCGCAGCACGTGGGAAGACAAGCGGTCCAGGCACGTGACGGCCCGCCTAAGGGTGGACCTCGACGCAGTCCCGAAGAATAGGGTTCCAGACTGGGTCGAAGGACACGAGCATGCCCCGAATGAGCTGGTCGTCGTAGAGGAGGACACGCACAGTCACGAGAGCAGCGGGCGAGGTAAAGCTCATGGCGACCGGTGCAGGCCGACGCAGGGACGCGGGTCCCCCGGGCGGGTGCTCCTGGTCGGGTGAAGCAGGGAGGAGAAGGCTGCCGAGCAGCGGGGATGTCAACAGGAGGCGGCGGCCGGGCCTAGGGGAGATGGTCGTCGACGGCTGGCTACGCAGGGGCGCAGTGGAGGCAGCCGGCGGCGCGCAGGCGACCGGACCGACGCAGGGAGCGATGGAGGGTTGTTGGTCGGTGCGCAGGCGTCCGGACAGGCGACGGAGGCTGCTGCTGCTAGACAGCGCTGGTGGAGGCCGATGAGGCTGCAGACTGGAGCGCAGGTGGCGGCACTGTGGTGGACTGGCGGTGGAAGCCGGAGGTGGAGCCACCGCCGACCACCGTGTAGTGAAGCCGAGCCGCAGGCGAGGGGCGAATGGCGCGGGCCCGCAGCGGATTCGTGGAAGGCAGCACTGCAGGGCGCACGTGCAGGTAGGGTCACAGACTCACAGCAAGGGGCAGGAGCGCGCGGATCCAGGAATGGAGAGCCACGTAGCGGCGGCGTGCAGGCTGCTCGCAGTGGCGGCGCGCAGGGAAGGAGAGAGAAGAGCTGCGGCTCGGAGAAGAGAGGAGCGGCAGCGGTGTAGATGCCCGCAGTGGCGGCGCGCAGGGGAGAGGGACAGAGAGGAGAGCGATTGAGAGCCTGGGAGGAGGCTGAGGATGCCCTAGTCTGGCGGCAGATATCGCGCGGCGGTCATTGCAATGGCGCGCGACGAGCGGTAGTCTGGTAGGATTTTGGGAGGACGAAGACGGACCTGTCCGTGGGGTCCCACACGTCAGCGACATATGCCTAGGCTGACGCATGGAGCCCATACGATAGAGGCCCAGGACTGGGAATGCACGCATATTGGTGAGGGGATTTGAGCAGTGGGCCCCGCAACGTCAGCGAGAGAGGGAATACGCAGGCGCGGGGGAGCGACTGACGGCAGTGGCCCACATGTTGGCACTTTTATCTTCATGGGCCGCGTGGTGAGAGGAATGGGCTGAGGGGGAGGGAATTCAGCCCAGAATCCAGTTTGTCCATTTTCCTTTTTTCTTTTTAATTTCTTTGCTAATTCCTAATTCAAATTTAGTTTGCAATTCACACTCAAGGTTTGAGTTCAACTCTTAAATGCACAGTGAAAACTCTAGCATGAGATTCAAGTTATATTTATAAGGAATATTTTATTCAGTTATTTAGAAATATATATTTCAAATGTGAAGTAAACATATTGTTGAGAAATACCATTTTGGATGTAAGTTTAACGGTTCAACATTTGTTTTTTTATTATTATTTATTAAAATTAAAGGGATATGTTTTATGAAGGATGAAAAGCATTTATAGAAGTTATTTTTTTTCTCAAATTATTCGGACACTTTTTATAACTTCACAAAATAAGATTTTGGGTATTACAGATCCCAACTTCCTAGCAAATACTTTTTCATTCTTACAAAAGCTTGCAAAAGAAGTATTGCAAGCATGGTAAATAGTAGAAGGTTCATTACATACTCTCCTAGGCACATGATGCACAACATGATTTCTCCTAGGCTTACTTCTACCATGCACAAAAGTAGAGCTAGAAGCAAACATAGCATGTGAATTAAACGTATCATAACTCCTATTATAATGAGCATTTCTAGAAAATTTTCTGTCATTATAAATGAAAGCATGATTCCTTTGAGTACTATTAGCCATAGGGGCCTTTCCTTTCTCCTTGTTGGGAATGGGAGCCCTTTGGCTTGTTAAGTTCTTGGCTTCCTTTCGAAAGCCAAGTCCATCCTTAATTGAGGGGTGTCTACCAACGGTGTAGGCATCCCTAGCAAATTTTAACTTATCAAAATCAACCTTGCAAGTCTTAAGTTGAGCATTAAGACTTGCCACCTCATCGTTTAATTTGGTAATAGACGCACAAGCATCAATATCAAAATCCTTGCATCTATTGCAAATTACAACATGTTCTACACATGAACTAGATTTACTAGCTTCCTCTAGCTTAGCATTTAAATCATCATTTAAACTCTTTAAACTAGATACAGTTTCATGGCAAGCAGATAACTCAGAAGATAGCATTTCATTCCTTTTAATCTCTAAGGCAAGAGATTTTTGTACGCTAGCAAATTTATCATGCTCCTCATATAAAATATCCTCTTGCTTCTCTAGCAATCTATCTTTTTCATTTAAAGCATCAATTAACTCATTTATTTTATCTACTTTAGTTCTATCTAAACCCTTAAATAAATCAGTATAATCTACTTCGTCATCACTAGAATCATCATCGCTAGAAGTAGTGTACTTTGGGGTATCTCGAACACTTACCTTCTTTTCCTTGGCTATGAGGCAAGTGTGTCGTTCGTTGGGGAAGAGAGAGATCTTGTTGAAGGCTGAGGCTGCTAGTCCTTCATCGTCGGAGTCAGATGAAGAGCAGTCTGAATCCCATTCTTTGCCAAGGTGAACCTCGCCTTTTGCCTTCCTATAGCTTTTCTTCTTCTCCTTCTTCCCATGTCTTTCTTCCCCCTGGTCATTTTCATTATCGGGACATTGAGAAATAAAATGACCAGTCTTACCGCATTTGAAGCAGGAGCGCTTTCCCCTTGTCTTATTCTTATTGGGATACTCCTTGCGTCCTTTTAATGCGGTCTTGAAGCGCTTCATGATAAGCGCCATTTCATCTTCGTTGAGGCCAACGGCCTCCACTTGTGCCACCTTGCTTGGTAGCGTCTCCCTGCTGCTGGTTGCTTTGAGGGCAATAGTTTGAGGCTCGTGGACGTGTAGTGGACCGTTTAGAGCATCGTCCACATATCGAGCCTCCTTCACCATCATGCGCCCGCACAAACTTCCCAAGTATCTCCTTGGGCGTCATCTTGGTGTACCTGGGATTCTCACAAATAAGGTTGACAAGATGGGGATCAATTACCGTAAATGACCTTAGCATTAGTCGAACGACGTCATGGTCCGTCCATCCTGTGCTTCCATAGCTCCTAATTTTGTTGACCAGGGTCTTGAGCCTGTTGTATGTTTATGTTGGCTCCTCTCCCCTGATCATCGCGAATCTTCCTAGTTCGCCTTCCACCAACTCCATTTTGGTGATCATGGTGGCGTTGTTTCCCTCATGTGATATCTTGAGGGTATCCCAAATTTGCTTGGCGTTGTCCAAGCCGCTCACCTTGTTGTATTCATCCCTGCATAAAGATGCTAGCAAAACAGTGGTAGCTTGTGCATTCTTATGAATTTGCTCATTAATAAACACAGGGTTATCGGTACTGTCGAAATGCATTCCATTTTCAACTATCTCCCAAATACTAGGATGGAGAGAAAATAAGTGACTACGCATTTTGTGACTCCAAAAAGAGTAGTCCTCTCCATAAAAGTGTGGAGGTTTACCAAGAGGAATTGAAAGCAAATGAGCATTGGAATTGAAAGAAATATGAGAATAATCAAATGAATAATTTTGATTAACTGTTTTCTTCTTTGAAGAGGAGTCGGCGGCGTCGTTGTGTGGTGAAGAAGACGAGGCATCACTGTTGTAGTAGATGATCGTCTTGATGCGCCTCTTCTTCTTTCCATCTCTTTTCTTATGACTCGAGCCTGAGTCGGTTGTCTTGTTGTCTCTAGGCTCATTGAGGAAGGACTCCTTTTCCTTGTCGTTGACCACCATCCCCTTTCCCTTAGGATCCATCTCTTCGGGCGATTAGTCCCTTACGTGAAGAGAACGACTCTGATACCAATTGAGAGCACCTAGAGGGGGGTGAATAGCTGATCCTGTAAAATTCAACACTAATAGCCACAAAACTTAGTTGTGAAGGTTAGAATGGCTAAGTAGCTGAAATGAGCTCTTGGGAACACAGACAATCAAAGAGAGAGCAATCACAAGAGACACGCCATTTTATCCCGTGGTTCGGCCAAGTAACACTTGCCTACTTCCACGTTGTGGCGTCCCATTGGACGAGGGTTGCACATAAGCCCTTTCAAGTGATCCAATGATCAACTTAAATACCACGACTTTTCTTCCTTATATCCTTTTCCTGTTTGCGAGGAATCTCCACAAGTTGGAGCCTCTCGCCCTTACAATGATGATCACAAAGAAAGCATGGAGTAAGGTTGGGAAGAGCAACGCACACAAGACTCAAAAACGTAGCACACAAACGCACACAAGTGAAAACTTGAGCTCAAATGACACACAGGGAGTTCTCGACTCGAATGGAGCTCAGATCTCTAACACAACAAAGAGAATGCATGGGAGCAGAGTCTGGATGCCTTAAATTGCTTAGTGAATGCTTGGGTGACTCCTCCATGCGCCTAGGGACCTCTTTTATAGCCCTAAGGCAGCTAGGAGCCGTTGGAGGCCAACAAGGAAGGCCATCCTTGCCTTCTGTTGAGTGGCGCACTGGACAGTCCGGTGCGCCACCGGACAGTCACTGTAGACGGTCCGGTGCCGATCTCTTTCCTATTCTGGCGCAGACGATCGTTGCAGATTCGTGGCAGTTGGCGCACCAGACACTGTCTGGTGCACACCGGACAGTCCGGTGCCCCCTGTCGACCGTTGGCGCGGGCCACGCGTTGCCCGCGGATTGCACGGCCGACCGTTGCGATGGCGACCGTTGGCTCGCTGGATAGTCCGGTGCACCACCGGACAGTCCGGTGAATTATAGCCGTACGCCGCCGATTTTCCCGAGAGTGGCATGTTCCCTGGAGGCTGGCCTGGCGCACCGGACACTGTCCGGTGCACCACCAGACAGTCCGGTGTGCCAAGCCGAGCTAGACTTTGGCTATACCAAGCCAAGTCTTTTGCATTTCTTTTCTTCTCTTCTTGTCTCTGTTTCTAGCACTTACACAATATATGTTAGTACTCTAAGCAATGTACTAAGTCTAGAAACATACCTTGTTACATGATTTGCACTTCTTGCTTGTTTGGCACATAATCAACTCACTTAATATGTGTTGGACACTTAATCACCAAAACATTATAGAAATGGCCCAAAGGCACATTTCCCTTTCATCATCAAATCTGGATGAAGAAGGAAGATGAGCCCAAAACAAGCTTCATAACTCCTAGTGGAACTTATTGCTACCTTCGGATGTCCGAGGGGCTCAAGAATGCTGGAGGAAGCTTCAGCAGGATGACTTCCAAAGTTCTCAGCACTCAGATTGGCAAGAATGTTTTAACATATGTTGATGATATCATAGTCATGAGCATGAAGCAAGAAAACCACATTGCTGATTTGCAAGAAACATTTGCTAACTTCAGGAAGGTTGGCCTCAAGCTAAATCCAGAAAAATGTGTTTTCGGAGTGAAGAAGGTAAAATTTCTTGGGTGTCTAGTATCAACAAAAGGGATTGAAGCCAACCCAAGCAAAATAGAAGCTATACTTCAGATGGAGCCACCAAAGTCAAGAAAAGGTGCTCAGGAAGGCTAGTATCATTGAATAGATTCATCTCAAGTTTAACAGAAAGGAATTTACCATTCTTCGAAGTATTGAAGTCAGCCAAAGTCTTTTAATGGGGACTGGATCAACAAAAGGCCTTCGAAGACCTAAAACAATATCCTATACAACTAACAACCTTGACTACACCTTCATCAGGAGCTCCATTGCAATTGTATGTAGCCGCTTCCCACGCTGTAGTCAGTGCAGCGCTAGTGCAAGAGAAACAAGACGAACAAGCAAAGAAGCAAGTCCCAATATACTTTAGCTCTAAAGTAATAGGTCCATCGAAAAGAAATTACACAGAGTTGGAGAAGGTACTGTATGCTATACTGATGGCCTCTAGAAAGCTTCAGCATTATTTCCAGTCATACCACATCATAGTACCTTCGTCCCAACCTCTAAAGGACATCATAAGAAATAGAGAAGCTACTGGAAGAGTTGGAAAATCGGCTGCAGAGCTGAATGAATTCACCATTGATTTTGTTCATAGATCCTCGATCCAATCCCAAGCACTAGCAGACTTCATTGTTGATTGGACACCAGGGGCTCATGATGAAGGACACCTAACAAATACCGAAGCTTGGACAATATTCTGTGATGGATCATGGGGAACCTTCGGCGCAGGTGCAGCCGCTATTCTAATTTCACCGTCCAAAATCAAAACCTGCTATGCTACCAGATTGGAGTTCAACTGCACAAACAACATTGTAGAATACGAAGTTGTCCTTTTGGGGCTTCGGAAGCTTAGGGCAATGGGGATAAGAAGGGCAGTTCTTAAATCTGATTCATAAGTCATCATAGGACATGTTGATAAAAGCAGTAAAGCAAGAGCCCAAAGCTCGAAAAGTATCTTGACACAGTTCGAAGGATGGAGGCCTCCTTCGAAGGTTTTTCAGTGAAAAACATTCCAAGAGGAGAAAACGAGCAGGCAGATTTACTAGCTAAATCAGTGGCACAGGGGCTCCCACTCCCCTCAGAAGTATTCTTCGAAACTCTCAAAGCACCTTCGGTCGAGCTCATGGAGCGAGCGGTGCTTACAATTTCATCTGTCCACAGCGAGGATTGGAAAACTGAAATTGTATCTTTCTTTCAAGGCAATCATCATTTGGATGATGACGTTTACATAAAAATGATGTATGCCAAGACAAGGCCATATGTGATCATAGAAGGGGAATTGTTCAAACAAGGAGTTTGTGCCCCACAGTTGCAATGCCTGTCTAGAGCCAGAGGTCAAAATCTAATGAAAGAAATACATTTAGGGATATGCGGAGCTCACATCGAATCCATGCCACTCCATGGAAAAGTTTTCAGACAAGGATTCTATTAGCCGAAGGCAGCTTCGGACGCAGTGGATCTGTCTAAAGTGTGCCAGAGATCAAAAGCAACCTTCATCTCTAACTCAGCTCATTCAGCCTACTTGGCCACTGCAAAGGTGGGGCTTAGACTTACTAGGCCCACTCCTACCAGCACAAGGGAATCTGAGATATGTTGTGGTAGCCGTGGAGTATTTTTCAAAATGGGTATAAGCTAAACCTCTAGCCACGATCACTTCGGCCACAGTTCAAAAGTTCTTCTGGCAGAGCATCATTTGCCGTTTCGGTGTGCCGAAGGATATTACACTTGATAATGGAACACAATTTGATGCTGAAATATTTAAAACTTTTTGTGATCAAATTGACACAAAGATACACTTTGCATATGTGAGACATGTAGAGTCCAATGGTTTGGTAGAGTGAGCCAACAGAATTATCATCACAGGAATAATGAAATCAATTTTTAATCTGCCAAAAGGAAAATGGCCAAACGAATTGGTAAAAGTAGTGTGGAATCATAACACTGTTGTCTCAAGGTCAATAGGGATCACTCCATTTAAACTTCTGTTTGGAGACAAAGCAATAACACCGAAAGAAGCTAGAACAGGATTGATAAGGACTCTAGCTTCGACAGAGGACAAAGAAGCTTGCAAAATAACAAAAGACACTATAGAAGGGGTCATACTTCAGGCAATAGACCACATCAATAAATATCAAGCTAAAACAGTCAAGTGTGAGATAGGAAAGTAAGACTAAAAAATATTAAGCCAGGACATTTGGTGCTTCGAAGAATAGCCAACCCAGACACAGTGGGGAAGCTACAACTCAAGTAGGAAGGCCCCTTCTTGGTAGTATCTTCGTTAAGATCTGGATCATATAGGTTAAAAGACATGTACGGGAATGACATTCCAAGATCCTGGAACGCAGATGAGCTGTGGAGATACTATGTGTAAACCATGTAATTTTCTTTCTTTTCTCTATGGCACCCTTTTCCTTTCAAGAGGGGAGAAAGGTTTTTAATGGGGCCATAGGTTGTAATTTTCATTTTCTTTACGCAGCCCAGAACAATACAAGGGCCAGTTTCCCCCACATGTAAAATGTAAAGATCTGAGATTACACCATCGAGTGTAAAAGATATGAAAAAGCTCCAAAATCGTCCCTAAGGGGATGCAGAGCTAGAATGCCACCTAAGTAAAAGGTGAAGTAGCTCCAAAGTCGTTCCTAAGGGGATGCGGAGCTAAAATGCCACCTAAGTCAAAGGTGAAGAAGCTCCAAAGTCATTCCTAAGCGGATGCAGAGCTTAGCTCTAAAGTCGTTCCTAAGGGAATGCAGAGTTAAAATACCACATAAGTAAGAGGTGAAGAGACTTCAAAGTCGTTCCTAAGGGGATGCAGAGTCTAGGTGTGTATTTGCATGTGTTTTTTATCTTCGGCATACATTTGCATACTTCATCACATCATCTTCTGCATTCATACGAACATACATTAGACATCTGTAGCTTCATCACATCATGACATATCGCATAAGGCACTAACGAAAAAGAAGGGAAGGTTTCTGCCTTCAGCGTAAAAATGCTTCTTATGAACGAAGATACTTTGTTATAAACGAAGATGCTTCGATGTGAACGAAAAGAAGGGAAGGTGTTTTTCGCCTTCAGCTCAAAATGAACAACAAGGTTTCGTCCACAACAAAGCAAACGACAGAAGACAATGGTAAGATTACAAAGGTAATAGAATTTTACAAGTCAAATTCTTCAATGTTTCCATTTCGACTCATCTACCTAAATACAATTTCTAACACTACACCAAAATTTCTCAGCTTCGAAGTTTCTCACTTCGGTTCTTCATTCTTCGCTGACATCAACCCGAAAATTTTAACATGTAAAATGTTTTAGTGATTCGAAGCAGACAAAAACAGAAGTTGAAAGCTAAGGACATTATTATGTACTTCATCAAGAAGAGCTCGGGCTTCATTTCCAGCCAGTTCTCAGCCTCCATTCGCCCAAATATGAGTAATAAATCTACTCCCCACACTATGAGCTTCGCTTGTAATGTTCTTAATGTCAGCTGGAGAGATAGCGAAGGTAGGCTTATTAACATCTCTTAAATGCTTACACCGAGCTTTTGCAAATATGTTAGCTGTTCCCTAGGCAGCCACAAGGACACAAAAATCTCCATGCCCCTCCATTACTTCGTCAAATTCATTTATTTCTTTTTCCACAAATTCAAGCGCCTTCAGAATATCATCGACAGAATAATTCTCTTCTCCTGATATGGCTCCGACTGAACTAAAGATCTCACGCAGGCGAAGGGAGCATCAGGATGCGAAGCTTGAGCATGTTTCCTGAAGCAGTTTTAGGGCTTGAGATAATTTAGTCCTTTTTCTGCTTCGGCATCGACTTTATCTTTTATCTTTAACCTCATGCTCATAACGGATTCTAGCTTCCTTTAAATTTGAACAGGCTTCTTCAAGCTGTTTATCTTGATCAGAAATACGAGCAGTTTGATATTTAATCCGAAGATGAGCTTCAGCCAGGTCTGCTTTGGTAGTCTTAATCTTTAAATCTTTTTATGCCAGAAAATTTTCAAGTTCTTTCACTCTCTTTTCCAAGTTATTGATAACGAGCTCATTTTTCTATATTCATCTTCCTGTTGTAGGTTTAAAGCCTTACTCAGCAGTAGGCTCTGTTAAAAAAACTGAAGTTAGCCTGAAACTCTCAAAATTCAAAAATTAAAAAATCGAAGAGACAAACATCAAAGTTAACACCTTAAAATTCGAATAGAATAAGCTCCCGGTAACGTGTTGCCTCCTATAGTTGCTGAAATCATGTTTGAGCTTCGGAAATCTGATACTCCTTGATAAAGTATTGACAATATTTGCTCCCGCGCGGTCAGGGATGCACCCTAGAATCTCTTCGTTGACGCCGCCAAAGAGCACGGATCCGGACTTGTAACCGCCAGCAATGATGATTTCTTTTAACTCAAAAATATCTTCTTCGGAGAGTTCTTGGCTGCCTTGGTGCCGTATGTCCAACTCTGTGTCCTCCAAAGAAGTATTTTCCAACTCTTTCATTTTTAAAGGCGAAGCCCTATCAGTGTTCACTTCAGCCATGTCCTTCCGGGAACCACATCACCTATAATTCTGTCAATCTCTGATATTGTGGTTCCAAGAGGGCCTCCGCTATTTTCAGCTTCAGGCGCAACCTCATCAGCTTCGGCATCGGTGATAGCTTCGACATTAGCAGAGGCAACAATTTTTTCCGCCGAGACTAGGGGCAGGATCTTATGGATAGCCTTCATTAAAGCCATCATTCGCTGTTTCTTCTGACCCCCAGAATTTTCCCCATTTGCCGAAGCAATCTTCTTCCCTTCCGAGCTTTTTTCAATCCCCTTCTCCTTTGACTACAATAAGCTAGTCAGATTCGACCCCAGGGGACTTAGCATAACAAATGAGAAGGGTTCAGTATTTACCTTCAGTATGTCTATAACACCGACAGAGGAAGACGAAGAAGTACCAGCACTCTTCTCTAGTATATCTTGTACCTTCGTCTCGGCAGGAGCCAACATTGTAGACTTTCATTTCTTAGGAGCTGAATCCTTTGGCTCCACTGAAATCTTTTGTTTTTAGCAGTGCTCTGATCTTTTTCAATGGATCACATGGCTTGCCTTTTTAAGATACTTACAACCCTCATTTTCTTTGCTCCTCCGGCTCCTTCGTCAAGCCTTTTGTAATCTAGATATTCGAAGTTAAGAGCGTCCATCACTCGATTCAGTCTTCATTTCTCCTAGGTGCCGAAGGCAGCTGTCATCAATTGATCTTCCTTTTTTGTATAATTCCCAAGAATATCATTGCACATTGTTTCTATTAATTCTAGCCATTCGGCACAGGGCTTGCCAAAGCTTTTCTGAAATTTAAAGCGGTAGGAAAGTCGTACAAGTTCATATTTATTTCCTTCTTCGTTTTTCTTCGGATCCCCGACCCACCAGACGTTGGAAATGTTTTGTTGGCCAGTTATTCTTGCACCAAATCCTGAGTACTAATATGCTTTGCCACAACTCTAAATTCCACTTCGGCTAACTGGCAAGGGGACCCGAGTTGCATGTTGCACAATGGTCATGTCATGTCGAAGCTCATTCTCAGGGGACTCATCACCATAGTCATAAGCTTCTATCTTTTCTTCTCATCAGCTTTCATGTAAAACCATTCATTTGTCCACCCAGTCGGCCACTTGGTGCGATAACCAATCACAGGTGCCTTAGTATCTTTTCGGTATACAAAATTGTAACATCCGAAGTTCTTGTGCAGCCATCAGCTCTAACCTTAGTCTAGTAGTGGAGTTCGTGCACCCAGCAAAATCCTTCAGCATTAGCACTCTTCCCTTAGCTTCGGAGAGCCCATATATATACGCTGATTCTGACTATAGCATTTGGGGTAAGTTGATGAAGGTAGATTTCAAACTTCTTTAAAACTTCACCGATCATTTCGTATAGAGGGAACCAAAGACCCGCTCTGAAGAAGCTTTTGAAAACTACGACTTCATCATCTCTTGGTTCTGAAATCACTTCTTCCCCAGCAAACCAAATTAGTTCGTCATCATTCTCTCCAAAATATCCTAACTTCTTCATTAAATCCAGATCTTCCGCTATAACTGTGAATTTTCCAAACTCAATATGGCTAGGTTTGCTCGGACTTAAAATGCCATCATCATCTTCATTATCACTGTCAGCTTCAACAGTAGGTGGTTCAGCTTCGGCAATAGCAACATCTTCTGTTGGAATTGACTCTTTTTCTTCTTGTACTACTAACCCAGAACATTTCATCATTTCTGAGATGGTGGTTGTCTCAGAAGCTCCAGCTTCTTCTCCTTCGTGTCCTTCTCTGGCAGTAGACCTAACTCTAGCCATTCTAGTTTTTATGAGACAAAGCCACACTCAACAAATTGAACGTTTGTCCGAAGCTTGCACAGCAAGTGCACAGAAAGCAAGAAGCTTCGGCTTCGGTAAAAATTTTCAGCAGCACAACGGCGCAGTAGCAATGAATGCTATGGTAACCTCTCACCAACTCGTTTGTTTATATAGCCCTGCAGGTGAAGAAGGCAAACCGCCAAGACACGCGTACTTGCTGATTGGTGGACCGGTAAGCGCCGTAAATTTTATATTCATTTTTTAATAACAAGCTCAGGGAAGGTATTTTTCAAACCTTCGGCATCCAGAAGCCCTCGTGTTTTTCGCGGATCGAGCTCGTTATGAAAAAACAATCTAGCACCGCGAAGGGGCTAATGTTGGGGGTCTTCTTCTCTACCGAACGTTCTCAAGACGAAGATACTGTCCACAAGCGACAAGAACAAATGTCAAAGCTACAATGGATATGTGTGGGAAAGCCAAAGGTGAACAACTTCGGCTTAAGGTGATGACGAAGGTCAGGCATAACATTGAGTGAAAGAGAAAAAGACTAGTTAATCCCTATTGTTTTGTATCGGGATTATGAGTATATGCTGAGGTCATAAATGTATGTTTACTCGTGGTGCGTCCTGTGAACAGTACCCCCATACTGTTCACGCTGGATTGTAATTGCTCTCGCGTCTACACCTTTAGACAAGCCGTAGGTATCAGTGTAATATGAATTCTGCTAATGTTCATATATTTATAATGAAATAAGTATTTGAATGAATAACATATATTATCTCTATGAATTCTTATCTTCATTAATGATGAAGGTGTGTCCTTCGTGACCATCGTCAGAAGATCGTTACATCCGAAAGAAGATAATGCTTCGAAGGACAAAGGTCCCTAATCTTTAACGATTGTGTTGCCTTGTTCTTGATTCACAACATTTGAGAACAAGTAACCAACACCGCTACTCTCCAGTGCCTTAGCGCCGGTGTCGTGTCCACGACTGCGTCTGCCGTGTCATCCCGAACCTTCTCGTGCCCTTCCCAGCACCCTAGGACCCCTTCCCAGCACCCTAGGACCCCTTCCCAGTGCCCACGACCGCGTCCACCGTGTCATCCCGAACCTTCCCGTGCCCTTTGTGCCGGTGTCGTGCCCCAGGTTTCGCCGTGGAGTCGGGCGGCGCCGCCGCTGGTAGCCAGGCAGAGCTGACTAGGGTTGGCCGTTTGATCTCAGACGTCTATCCTAGATTGGACTGCCCTGTTTTAAATAACCAAATCTAATACTAACCGTCCCATTCAGATCCGGTCGCTCTGGTGTGCACCCTCACCCACGCTCCTGCTGCTGGGCCCGGCTAGTCAGCCAGCTCCGCCCAGCGCCGCAGACTCCCCTAGTCCACTTGTCAGCGCTCGGACGCGCGCATGCGCGCTCGCTCTCAGATCTAATCTTAGCCATTGATCTGTGATCGAGCGGCCCAGATCACCCGATACCCGTTCATTTGGAAAACTTGTTAAAAGAACCGTCGTTTTTTTGGAAATTAACCCGATGTCCCTGGTTTTTGTAGCCGAGCCCTTGGTTTCTTGCAGAGAAGCCCCTGGACTTTATTTTTATCACAGAAATAGGCCTAATTTTGTATTTTGATATCTAAAACTTCTTTACTTCATATCTTTTGCATATGAACTCCAAATTGGGCGGTTCAAATTGCAAAATGTTCATAAAATTATTCTTTACCTATTTAAATTATTATATTTCACTGTCTGCATGTATTAGTTTTATGTCTAGGCTAAAGGTTGATTTAAAGTGATGGAGTGTTTATTAAAAGGGAAATGAAAAGGAAAACACTAATGATAATTAAGTGATGAACTTTGTGAAAGTAATCTCATGTAATGTATGATTCCATCTCTGGAACAACTTTAGTTAGGTAATTAATTCATTAAGGTAAATGAGGTTAAGTTATGTGATCCCCTAAGATAGGCAGTACTTAGAGAACCACAAACCTCTAGGTGTATTAGTCCACCCTAGAACCTAGACTTCACTTTTGTGTTTGTTACTTTTCTTTTCAACTTGTGTTCACTTGATTATACATGTTTGGTGTACTATTTATTTGTCCTTTCCCTGAAGTGTTGATTGAATGATTGCTTTGCGTAGACAACGAGCAGTCTGAGGTTCCCGAGTGTGTTACAGTAGACTTCCCTGAGCAGTAACCTGGTGAAGGCAAGTATCCACTGACCCATTATGTCCTACTTACTTATTGATTCACTATCCCACATTATTTAATTGAAACCTAAGGATTGACTAGCTTTGTATTTACCTTGTACTTGATTACCTTTTGGGTTATTATGGTTAGCTTCATGCTATTGCTTTACTTTAATCAACGAACATGATGAGAACATTTATGATACGATGTTGATATCTTGATTATTATGATGAATTTGTGATACTTTAGGGGACTCAGGCTGTTTCCTGAGTACCTCTCCGTAAGGACCTGTTCATTGAGAGACCACCCGGGATAACGGAACAACCATGAGGGTGGAACGGGACGCCCTTATGTGACTAATTAGATGAACTTGGGGGTGTAGTTGGCTTTGTCGTAGGGCCGTCAATGGGGGCCGGGGCATAGTGCTTGCTCTGCTAAGGGGGGTGTCGAGGTTCATTCATTTTGGTTTTGTTAGTCACCCACCTTATGGAGGAGTACTGTGTTTGTAAGACTGGTGAAACCTAATGAGCAACTGCACACCGGGGGAATCTTTGTAAAGGCTACATAGTGAATCCATGGCCATTCACCTCGGTAGTGAAGATCGGGTCTGTACAACCTAGGCTGGGAAGGGATCACGACTCATGGGTAAAGTGTGCAACCTCTACAAAGTGTTAGAAACTGGTATATCAGCCGTGCTCACGGTTAAGAGTAGCCTTGAGATCCTCTTTGATTAGAATAACTTTGGATACTTTTATGATGATGGTAAATGGTGATGATTATAATATGTGATTTCTGTTATTTCCTCTTGGAGAGAGTACTTTTGGGTAATAACTTGAAAACTTGGCTTTTCTACTAGTAATAAATACCTAGTCAACTAAAATCAACTGCTTTAAGCTTAACCCCACATACAGCTAGTCCTCTTTAACCAAACAAGACATTTGCTGAGTACGTTGATGTGTACTCATCCTTTCTTTAACCCTCCAACCCCAGGTTGTCCCCATTGCAATCAGTGCTCAGGAGAAGACGATGGCAACATGGAGGACTTTCAGGAGTTTCATGACTTCGATGAGTTCTAGTCGTGTTTATTGGCAAACCCCCAGTTAGCTGCCTGTGAAGGCCTTATTGAAAGGGAAATGTGCCTTTGGGCCATTTCTAAGTATTTTGGTGATTTAGTGCCCAACACAGGTGCCTAATTGTAAAATGGTGGACAAAGTACAAATCAAGGATAAAGGTATGTTTCTCAGACTTAGTACATTGTTTTATGGACTAATGTATTGTGTCTAAGTGCTGGAAACAGAAAAAATCGAGTTGGAGAAGAGATGGCTCGAGCAGCCAAAGTCTGCCCAGTCTGGGTGCACCGGACTGTCCGGTGGTGCACCGGACAGTGTCCGGTGCGCCAGGCTGGCTTGGGCAAAGTGGCTGCTCTCGGGACTTCGACGGCGGTGTACGGCTAAAATTCATCGGACTGTCCGGTGTGCACCGGACTGTCCGGTGGGCCGCTCACAGGCGAACTCGTCGCTCTCGGGAAACCATCAACGGCGTACGGCTAAAATTCACCGGACTGTCCGGTGTGCACCGGACTGTCCGGTGAGCCAACGGTCGGCCGGGCCAACGGTCGGCCGCGCAATCTGCGCGGGACACGTGCCGAGCCAACGGCTAGAAGTTGGCACCGGACTGTCCGGTGTGCACCGGACATGTCAAGTGCACCAACGGCTCCCAGGCTGCCAACGGTCGACTGCGCTGTTTATGGAAAGAAATCGGGCACCGGACATGTCCGGTGTGCACCGGACTGTCCGGTGCGCCAGTCGACAGAAGGCAAGATCAGCCTTCCAAGATTGCTCTCAACGGCTCCTAGGTGCCTTGGGGCTATAAAAGGGACCCCTAGGCGCATGGAGGAGTACACCAAGCATCTCCTAATCATTCCTAAGCACCAAGACATCGATTTCGCGCGTTCTTTTCATTGTGATAGCATATAGAGCTCTAGTGGAGTTGTGAACTCATTGAGTTGTGTTGCGAGCTCTTGTTGCGACTTGTGTGCGTGTTGACACTCTGATTCTTGTGTCTTGTGTGCGTTGCTAATCCCTCCCTTGCTCCGTGTTCTTTGTGAATTTCAAGTGTAAGGGCGAGAGGCTCCAAGTTGTGGAGATTCCTCGCAAACGGGATTGAGATAAAACAAGCAAAACACCGTGGTATTCAAGTGGGTCTTTGGACCGCTTGAGAGGGGTTGATTGCAACCCTCGTCCGTTGGGACGCCACAACGTGGAGTAGGCAAGCGTTGGTCTTGGCCGAACCACGGGATAACCACCGTGCCATCTCTGTGATTGATCTTTGTTGGTTATTGTGTTTTGTTGAGGATTCCTCTATAGCCACTTGGCAATTATTGTGCTAACAATTAACCAAGTTTTGTGGCTTAAGTTTTGAAGTGTTACAGGATCACCTATTCACCCCCCCTCTAGGTGCTCTCAATTGGTATCGGAGCCGTTCTCTTCAAGAAAGGGACTAACCGCCCGAAGAGATGGATCCTAAGGGCAAGGGGATGGTGATCAACGACAAGGAGAAGGAGTCCTTCGTCAATGAGCCCAATGATGACAGGCCCACCGACTCAGGCTCGGGCCACAAAAGAAAAGACGGGAGGAAGAAGAAGACAAGGCGCATCAAGGAAATTGTCTACTACGACAGCGATGAATCTTCCTCCTCCCAAAAGGACAACGACGACTACGAAAGACGAAAGACGGTTAACTCAAACTTTTCTTTCGATTATTCGCGCATTCCGCATAGCTCAAATGCTCAATTGCTCCCCATTCCACTTGGCAAGCCCCCTCACTTTGATGGAGAGGACTACGGATTTTGGAGCCACAAAATGCGTACTCACCTGTTTTCTCTCCATCCAAGCATTTGGGAGATTATGGAAAGTGGAATGAAATTTGATAGCTCGGATAGCCCTGTGTTTATTAATGAACAGATTCATAAAAATGCACAAGCTACTACTGTGTTGCTAGCCTCTTTGTGCAGGGACGAGTATCACAAGGTGAGCGGCTTGGACAATGCCAAGCAGATCTGGGACACCCTCAAGATCTCTCATGAGGGAAACGACGTCACCTTGCTCACCAAAATGGAGTTGGTGGAGGGCGAGCTTGGAAGGTTCGCGATGATAAGGGGCGAGGAGCCAACTCAAACATACAACCGGCTCAAGACCCTTATCAACAAAATAAGGAGCTACGGAAGCACGCGATGGACGGACCACGACGTCGTCCGACTGATGCTAAGGTCCTTTACCGTTCTTGATCCTCATTTGGTGAATAATATTCGTGAGAATCCCAGGTACACCAAAATGTCGCCCGAAGAAGTCCTCGGAAAATTCGTTAGCGGGCGAATGATGATCAAGGAGGCGAGGTACGTGGACGACGCCTTGAATGGTCCGATCAACGAGCCGCAACCCCTTGCTCTCAAGGCAACAAGAAGCAAGGAGGCGCTACCTAGCAAGGTGGCACAGATTGAGGCGGCCGGACTTAATGATGAAGAGATGGCCCTAATTATCAAAAGATTCAAGATGGTGCTTAAGGGTCGCAAGGGACAGCCAAGCAAGACCAAAGCCAAGGGGAAGCGCTCATGCTTCAAATGCGGTAAGCTTGGTCATTTTATTGCTAACTGTCCCGACAATGATAGTGAACAGGACCAAGGGAGCAAGAGGGAGAAGAAGAAGGCATACAAGAAGGCAAAGGGCGAGGCACATCTAGGCAAGGAGTGGGATTCGGATTGCTCCTCCTCCGACTCCGACAATGAGGGACTCGCCGCCACCGCTTTCAACAAGTCATCCCTCTTCCCAAACGAGCGTCACACTTGCCTCATGGCAAGGGAGAAGAAAGTAAGCACTCATGATACTAGTACTTATGCTTCTTCAAGTGAGGATGAGTCTAGTGATGATGAGATAGATTACTCATGCTTATTCAAAGGATTAGATAGATCTAAAATTGATAAGATTAATGAGTTGATTGATGCCTTGAATGATAAGAATATGCTTTTAGAAAAGCAAGAGGATTTGTTGTATGAAGAACATGATAAATTTGTAGAAGCACAAAAGTCTCTTGCTCTAGAAATTAAAAGGAATGAAATACTTTCTAGTGAATTATCTTCTTGCCATGAAACTATTGCTACATTAAAAGGTTTTAATGATGATTTAAATGCTAAACTAGAAGTAGCTAGTAAATCTAATTCTTGTGTAGAAATTGTTGAAACTTGTAATAGGTGTAAAGATTTTGACATTGATGCTTGTAGTGATCATTTAGTTTCAATTTCCAAATTAAATGAGGAATTAGCTAGTCTTAATGCCCAACTTAAGACTAGCAAGAATGAATTTGACAAGCTAAAATTTGCAAGGGATGCCTACACAATTGGTAGACACCCCTCCATTAAGGATGGACTTGGCTACAAGAGGGAAGCCAAGAACTTGACAAGCCATAAGGCTCCCATCTCCGCCAAGGAGAAAGGGAAGGCCCCTATGGCTAGTAGTGTGCAAAAGAACCATGCCTTTATGTACCATGATAGGAGACAATCTAGAAATGCTTATAGGAGTTGTAATGCATATAATGCCTTTGATTCTCATGCCATGTTTGCTTCTAGTTCTTCTTATGTGCATGATAGAAATGTTGGTAGGAGAAATATTGTTCATAATATGCCTAGGAGAAATGTTGTTAATGTTCCTAGGAAAGTAAATGAACCTTCTATAATATATCATGCTTTAAATGCTTCTTTTGCTATTTGTAGAAAGGATAGGAAGATAGTTGCTAGAAAATTAGGGGCAAGATGCAAGGGAGACAAAACTTGCATCTGGGTCCCTAAGGATATTTGTGCTAACCTTGTAGGACCCAACATGAGTTGGGTACCTAAGACCCAAGCCTAAATTTGCCTTGCAGGTTTATGCATCCGGGGGTTCAAGCTGGATTATCGACAGCGGATGCACAAACCATATGACGGGGGAGAAGAAGATGTTCACCTCCTACGTCAAAAACAAAGATTCCCAAGATTCAATAATATTCGGTGATGGGAATCAAGGCAAGGTAAAGGGGCTAGGTAAAATTGCAATCTCCAATGAGCACTCTATCTCTAATGTGTTTTAAGTAGAGTCTCTTGGATATAATTTACTATCTGTTAGTCAATTATGTAATATGGGATATAATTGTTTATTTACAAATGTAGATGTGTCTGTCTTTAGAAGATGTGATGGTTCACTAGCTTTTAAGGGTGTACTAGACGGCAAACTTTACTTAGTTGATTTTGCAAAAGAAGAGGCCGGTCTAGATGCATGCTTAATGGCTAAGACTTGCATGGGCTGGTTGTGGCATCGCCGCTTAGCACATGTGGGGATGAAGAACCTCCACAAACTTCTAAAGGGAGAACACGTGATAGGTCTAACCAATGTTCATTTCGAAAAAGATAGACCTTGTGCAGCTTGTCAAGCAGGGAAACAGGTGGGAGGCTCTCATCACACCAAAAATGTGATGACAACATCAAGACCTCTGGAGCTGCTGCATATGGACCTCTTCGGACCTATCGCCTATCTGAGCATAGGAGGAAGTAAGTATGGTCTAGTTATTGTTGATGACTTTTCCCGCTTCACTTGGGTGTTCTTTTTGCAGGATAAGTCTGAAACCCAAGGGACCCTCAAGCGCTTCCTAAGGAGAGCTCAAAATGAGTTTGAGCTCAAGGTGAAGAAGATAAGTGTTGGGGACTTGTTCTCAAATGCTTCGGATTAAGAACAAGGCAACATAAAAAGTGTTAAATGATAAAGTCCTTCGTCCTCTGAAACATTATTTCCCTTCGGGATATAATGTATTTCGGACGAAGATCACAAACAACATACCTTCGTAAGCACAATAAATAATGATGAAGAACTTATATGTAACATAAGAAGTAATATAAACATTTAAATATTATCACAACGTCATTTCTATTTTATTATCATAGAAAAATAGAAATGATTTCAGATTACAAGTGTACCTTCGGATTGCAGGAAGGCAAAAATATAAGGATGACGCAAAAGCAAATGCCAAGTCAGCGTGAACAGTACGGGAGTACTGTTCATCTATTTATAGGCGTGGGACGCAGCCCATGTAAAATTACATTCATGCCCATTACATTTGCTAATGACTTATGGGAATCTATTAAGGCCTAAGTAGTCTTTTCATCTTTAGGTCGGTTCCCCTTTCTGCTATCGCGACGAAGCTTTCCTGCGCATAGCTTCGGCTGTGCACCATCCTTCGTACAGCTTGGTAATCAGCCCGTCCTTCATCTCAATCCCCCTTCGTCTGGCTTAGGCTTCGTCCTGACCGTACTCCATGTTCATAATCTGAGTCCGAAGATACCTGTTCATATAATTCACTTGGAAAACATTGTAAAATCTTGTTTTTGAGGACCTTCGGAGGACGAAGGTCCCCAACAGTAGCCCCTCGCAATATTAATTTGTTAGTGATAAATTCAGATTGCGATATGGACGAAGGCCTTAAGCCGAAGGTCCGAAAAACACCTTCCCTTTGCTAGAATAGCAACATTCACTGACAAGCGGGGTCTTTCAATTTTCAACGCACTGGGCGTATAAATAAGATCATACCGCAAACTCATTTGGTACGCTCTCTTGCCATCTGCTCCCGCTCACTCAATTTTTAGCTCTTGCGCACTAAGATTTGCTGAGCTTTTAGTTTTGAAGCTTCGGCTTTGAAAACAGTTTTTTAGTGTTTCCGAAGATGTCTGAAGATAAGAAGGCTGCTGCTGAGATGAAGCTGAGTCTCGACGAAGAGAAGAACTTGGGGTTTCTTATAGCGATGTCGAAGACCAATACGGAAAAATCACCAAGGAGATTCTGGAAGGTTTGTCTGAAGATACTGGTGACAGCGACAGTTATGATGTGGACAGTGGTGGTGAAGACTCCGAAGATCGCCCCTAGCGACCAAGCCATTCAGTTTTTGGCAAGTCAGGTATCAAAGAAAATCATCTTGTCAACATGAGGGGAAGATACTTCCGGGATTTATCCATTGTGAGGGTCGACGAAGGAGAGAAAACTTGCCCGACCCCTGAGGAAAATGAAGTCGTAGTGTTCCGAAGCTTTTTGAAGGCTGGACTACGATTTCTCCTGAGCAGCTTTGTCGTAGAAGTGCTGAAAATGTTTGAAATCTATCTTCATCAACTTACCCCCGAAGCAATTATAAGGCTGAATATCTTCGTGTGGGCCGTAAGAAGCCAAGGTCTGGAACCTGATGCGAAAAGTTTCTGCAACATACACGAGTTATCATACGAGACAAAACCCTGGGGTAAGGAACATTATCACAATAATTTTGGCTGCTACAGTTTCGTTTCTCGGTCTGGGTCAAGCTGTCCCGTGCCAACATTTCGGAAGAGATGGCCCGGCGACGGGATGATAGAATGGTTCTATGTGAAAAATGACCTGAAAGCACGGGAAGATATTAAAGGTATAATTATGCGCCCTATTTGGCAAAGTTTCGGCCTGCGAAAGCCGAAGGTTGAGATGAATGAAGCTGCCGAAGGATGCTAGAGAGCCTTCGGAGTTATTTGTTCTTTTATTGGAACGAGAGATTTGGTACAAGAACATATTGGCTTCAGAGTATGGCCGCTCGCGGAGAAATGGGAAATGCCGCAAGAAACCATGAAGGAGGCCGACGAAGGTGGACTTATCAGGCTGAAGTATACTTTCAAGTTCGGAGATAAATTCGTTGAGCCAGATGATGACTGGTTAAAGAGTATTGAAAATTTAAGTGATGAACTGCTTGGGGCTTATTCGAAGGCCGAAGATACTGCACTGTCAGCAGCCTTCGGAGGCCGAAAAAAGAAAAGGCTGAACCGGGTGTTTGATGCAATCGGGTTCGTCTACCCTGACTATCGTTATCCCATTCGAGGGCAGAAAAGAAAAAACACAACCTCTGCGAAAGAAGAAGCTGCAACTGCTCCTAGCAAGCCAGAACCGAAAAGAAAGAGGATAAAGGTCCTCACACATCGGCCACGCTATATTGAACCAGCTTCGGTGCCTGAGTTCACCGGAGAAACTTCTTCGGCCACCGAAACTGAAAAGCCAACCAAACCAACCTTGCTGCCAGAAGTCGCAGAAATGGCCGAAGCGCCAACAAAGATGGAATTGGAAGAACCGAAGATTTTGTTACCAGAAACCAAAGAGATGGCCGAAGCGCCATCCACAGAAAAAATGGAAGAAGCGAAAAAACCAACTGAGGAAAAAACATCAGAAGTTTTGAGTCCTGCAGCAAATGTTGAGACAGTAAAAAATCAAAAGGTGTCAGCAGTGACTCCGAAAAGAAAGAGAATGGCTAATGTGCTAGATGTTCTGGAAACAATTAAATCTTCAAGCACACTTCCGAAGAAGACTGTTGCCATTCCCGAAGCGAAAACTGAAATTTCTGATACTAATGCTCCAGAGCAAGAAACTGAAGCCGAAGCTGGGTCCTCAGAGGCCACGAAGATAAAATCCTTGGAAACCGAGGAAGAAAAAATAACAGAGCCAACTTTCGTTGAAGAAATCAGTGTCATTGCCCCCGAAGCATCCCCCAAAGTCCTTGATTATATTGTTCGACATGCTTCAGGAAAAAAGTTATCAGAAGAAGAAATTTTTGAAGCTAATCATTATGCCAAAGAATTGAAATATCCGAAGGGGGCACTAGTGTTCAATGGTACAAATGAAGAAGATTTCCTATACTGCCTCCCGGATAACAAAGAATTACTTGTCTGCCGGGAAATGGCCCGAAGCATGGGGTTTCCGAAGCTGGAGGCTGGCCTCTGCGCGATGACAAAGGACGATCTTGCGGACAGCCTTGCGTATAATAGCCTGAAGGTACGAGATCTGCGCATTTGGAAACTTTATGATTTGAAATCTATTGTTTTATTCTTATACTAACTTTTTACATATAGGGTTTAATACTAAGCAACGCGCTGAGAGCGCAAAAGAATGCCGAAGACGAGAGCTATGAAATTGCTTTCAACAACCTTCGAACAGAGGTTATCAAACTAAGGAACGAAGCCCTGGAAAAGGACAAAATTCTAGTTACATTGGTGGATAAAATAAAGGAGAACGAAGTTGCGTCTAAAGCACAAGTTGCAGCTCAAAAGCACGAGATTGACGATCTTCGGAAGCAATTGGCCCGGGCTAAAGAAGAACACATACTTGAAGAAACGAAGCGAGAACTTAGCGACCAATGGGCAAATCATTTAGAAGGAACTGTCGAAGAGCTTCGTTCGTCCAAGAAAAGATGCTATAACAAATCTATAGAATGTGTTAAGAAAATGAAAACTAGCTTCACCAGCGTTGGCGCATTTTCGAGTGAAGAAAACTTTACGAGAGGCAACCCCGAAGGCCCCATTGAATGGATTAGCCACGAAGCTGAGGCCTTCGAAGAAATTTTAAATAGCCGTGGAGATATATGTGCTTTTTCGGGTGCCAGAGGAATCGCCACCATTTTGGAGAAAAAGGGTTGTGAGCATGTAAAGATTTTAGCGCAATCCGAGGCTGCTTTGTCCTTCGAAGATGCAAGAGATCCTTCGGCCGAAGCTAGCACGGTTGGTGGAAAATTTTTCACCGATGTCTGGGATAATGGTGGCCGAGAAATGGCTCGAGAAATTATCCAGAGAAGCGAGAAGGGCATTCACGACGCTAGAGAAGTAGCTAAGGCCGCTGACAAAAGCTCAGAGCCCGAAGGGCAAATAGGTATTAGCTAATGGTTTTTATTGTGTTGTAATTTTTTGTTTTAAACTTCGTTCGCAATTCGTAATAGCAATGTGGCCGTATCCTGTCCTCCTTCAGATCCTACTAAAGCGTCTCCGGGCCCTCACCCGAAAGGAGACGAGGAAATTAAAAAGATGGCTGAAGCTATCATGGATGAAGTTGTTAACCGACTCCTGAAAGAAGCTGCAGAAGTTGTTTTGAGAGAAGATTAAGCACTATTGTAAAAACTTCTGAAATGAAATATGTGTAACATTTTGTAACCCTGAATGTAATGTACCTATTTTTACTGCTCAATTCTTTACGATGCATGAAATTTTACACACGTACCGTTTTTGAGTCTTTGACGAAAAAACACCTTCCCTTCTTTTCATGCTTCGTGAAGAAGAATTTTTATTTGTCACCACAATATCCATAGTGTTCTGATGAATGATATCCAAGCTTCGTGAGGATATTCTCCGAAGCTACACTTCCGAAGATCAATAGTATATATGCTTGCAACTTAGCATGATTTTCCCCTTTCAAAACATTCTTCCGAAGATCGATATCATGTCCCCTTCTTGTGCCATATGCAGCATGATGTATGATGCTTATGCTATGCGAAATGATGCGATGATGTTATGTTGTGTAAGATGGTGTTTATTCCGAAGGTACACACACATTCCTGCGATAAAACACATAGTCTTTTTGAATCAGCGTTGTCTTTTTACTATAAGCCTCCCTTAGGAGCTTCTTCGCCTTTTACTTCAGCGGAATCAGCGTTGACTTTTCGCTGTAAGCTCTGCATTCCCTTAGGAACGACTTTGGAGCTTCTTCGCCTTTTACTTTCGGCGGAATCAGCGTTGACTTTTCGCTGTAAGCTCTGCATTCCCTTAGGAACGACTTTGGAGCTTCTTCGCCTTTTACTTTCGGCGGAATCAGCGTTGACTTTTCGCTGTATGCTCTGCATTCCCTTTGGAACGACTTTGGAGCAGAAAACTTACACTGCGCTCCCTTTGGAACGGCTTTTTGTGACTTCGGCAAACTTACTCTGCGTTCCTTAGAACGACTTTTTGTTGCTTCGAAAAATTTTCGATAATTTGAAGGTCCTCTTTGTTATCGCAAATCTTTAAACTTAAGCCTGTGAAGAAAATATATTTTCCTTGTGGGAATCAACGAAACTATTTACATGAAACCTAAACAATGTCCTTTATTATATGGAAAATAAAACTGAATGAAAAAGATTGCTATTAAGGTAGGATATTTGTCAATAGATGTGCTTTGACTCTGGCACAGTGTTGTTGACTGTGCGAGCTTCGGACTGTTCTCTGAAGTCCCTTTGGTGTGGAGCATATTGGCTCCCTTCTGGCTGCTGGCCTTGTTGCAGCGGTGGCGGAGGCGGAAGCTGTTGCCAGGAAGCTTGAGGTTGACTCGCCGAAGCAACAGAAACTGCAGGGTGATTGCCTACATACTCTGGGATGTAAGGCGAATGATACGAAGCAGTGTGCATGACCTGCTTCGGCTGAGCCTGTTGTGCTGCAGCTTCGGCTATTTCCTTTTGCTTCTGGATGGTAACATGGCACATCCTGGTGGTATGGCCTTTGTTCTCACCACAGAACAAACAAAAAATTCTTCTTGGCTGATTGCCAAATCTTCCGCCGAAGCCCCTGGCGCCTCTGCCTCTCGGAGCTGGTGGTCGAAAGGAGCCTTGCTGTTGCCCCGAAGTCTGTGAGGAACACTGTGGCCTTTGCTGTTGGCTCCCTGTATCATCATTTTGGGTAGAGTTATGAATTGATCTAACGTGCCTCGGATAGAACCTCCCTCCGAAGCCCCTGGTCATTTCAGAAAACCTGAAAGCCTCCTCCCTTCTTTGGCGAAAATCATTATCGGCCCGAATGTACTCGTCCATCTTCTGGAGCAGCTTCTCCAAAGTTTGAGGAGGCTTCCTAGCGAAGTACTGAGCTGACGGTCCTGGCCGAAGCCCCTTGATCATGGCCTCAATGACAATTTCGTTGGGCACTGTTGGTGCCTGTGCCCTCAAACGCAAGAACCTCCGGACGTACGCCTGAAGGTACTCTTCGTGATTCTGGGTGCACTGGAATAGAGCTTGAGCCGTGACCGGCTTCGTCTGGAACCCTTGGAAACTAGTTAACAACAAGTCCTTCAGCTTTTGCCACGAAGTGATCGTTCCTGGTCGAAGGGAGGAGTACCAGGTTTGAGCAACACTCCTGATAGCCACAACAAAAGATTTGGCCATGACCGCAGCATTGCCACCATACGAAGATACTGTTGCTTCGTAGCTCATCAAAAACTGCTTCGGGTCTGAGTGACCATCAAATATGGGAAGCTGAGGCGGCTTGTAGGACGGAGGCCAAGGTGTAGCCTGCAGCTCAGCGGACAGAGGAGAAGCATCATCAAAAACAAAATTCCCATGATGGAAATTGTCATACCAGTCATCTTCATTGAGGAAACCCTCCTGATGAAGGTCTTGGTGCTGAGGCCTTCGGTGTTGCTCATCCTGAGTAAGATGACGAACCTCCTCAGAGGCTTCGTCTATCTGCCTTTGCAGTTCAGCTAGCCTGGCCATCTTTTCCTTCTTCCTTTGCACCTGTTGATGAAGCATCTCCATGTCTCTGATTTCTTGGTCTATCTCATCCTCTGGCTGTGTCGGGCTAACAGCCTTCCTTTTCTGGCTTTGGGCTTCCCGAAGAGAGACAGTCTCCTGATTGTGGTCCAGCGGTTGGAGGGCTGCAGTGCCAGTTGCTGAAGCTTTCTTCAGCGCCATAGCGAAGGTTTATGGCTGCCGAAGGTGTTCAAAAACTCAAAGAGTGGAAGTGAGTTCACCGGAGGTGGGCGCCAATGTTGGGGACTTGTTCTCAAATGCTTCGGATTAAGAACAAGGCAACATAAAAAGTGTTAAATGATAAAGTCCTTCGTCCTCTGAAACATTATTTCCCTTCGGGATATAATGTATTTCGGACGATGATCACAAACAACATACCTTCGTAAGCACAATAAATAATGATGAAGAACTTATATGTAACATAAGAAGTAATATAAACATTTAAATATTATCACAACGTCATTTCTATTTTATTATCATAGAAAAATAGAAATGATTTCAGATTACAAGTGTACCTTCGGATTGCAGGAAGGCAAAAATATAAGGATGACGCAAAAGCAAATGCCAAGTCAGCGTGAACAGTACGGGAGTACTGTTCATCTATTTATAGGCGTGGGACGCAGCCCATGTAAAATTACATTCATGCCCATTACATTTGCTAATGACTTATGGGAATCTATTAAGGCCTAAGTAGTCTTTTCATCTTTAGGTCGGTTCCCCTTTCTGCTATCGCGACGAAGCTTTCCTGCGCATAGCTTCGGCTGTGCACCATCCTTCGTACAGCTTGGTAATCAGCCCGTCCTTCATCTCAATCCCCCTTCGTCTGGCTTAGGCTTCGTCCTGACCGTACTCCATGTTCATAATCTGAGTCCGAAGATACCTGTTCATATAATTCACTTGGAAAACATTGTCAAATCTTGTTTTTGAGGACCTTCGGAGGACGAAGGTCCCCAACAATAAGGAGCGACAACGGGTCCGAATTCAAGAACCTTCAAGTGGAGGAGTTCCTTGAGGAGGAGGGGATCAAGCACGAGTTCTCCGCTCCCTACACACCTCAGCAAAATGGTGTGGTAGAGAGGAAGAACAGGACGCTCATAGATATGGCGAGGACTATGCTTGGAGAGTTCAAGACCCCCGAGTGTTTTTGGTCGGAAGCCGTGAACACGGCTTGCCACGCCATCAACAGGGTCTACCTTCACCGCCTCCTCAAGAAGACTTCATATGAGCTGCTGACTGGTAACAAACCCAATGTATCGTACTTTCGTGTATTTGGGAGTAAATGCTACATTCTAGTGAAGAAGGGTAGGAATTCCAAATTTGCTCCCAAAGCCGTAGAAGGGTTTTTATTAGGTTATGATTCAAATACAAAGGCGTATAGGGTCTTCAACAAATCATCGGGTTTGGTTGAAGTCTCTAGCGACGTTGTATTTGATGAGACTAATGGCTCTCCAAGAGAGCAAGTTGTTGATCTTGATGATGTAGATGAAGAAGACGTTCCAACGGCCGCGATACGCACCATGGCGATTGGAGATGTACGGCCTCAGGAACAATTGGAGCAAGATCAACCGTCTTCCTCAACTATGGTGCATCCCCCAACCCAAGATGACGAACAGGTACCTCAAGTGGAGGCGCATGATCAAGGGGGAGCACAGGATGTTCAAGTTGAAGAGGAAGAAGCACCTCAGGCACCTCCAACCCAAGTTCGAGCGACGATTCAAAGGGATCATCCCGTCGACCAGATATTGGGTGATATTAGCAAGGGAGTAACTACTCGTTCAAGATTGGTTAATTTTTGTGAGCATTACTCTTTTGTCTCTTCTATTGAGCCTTTCAGGGTAGAAGAGGCCTTGCTAGATCCGGACTGGGTGTTGGCCATGCAAGAGGAACTCAACAATTTCAAGCGCAATGAAGTTTGGACACTGGTGCCTCGTCCCAAGCAAAATGTTGTGGGAACCAAGTGGGTGTTCCGCAACAAACAGGATGAGCACGGGGTGGTGACAAGGAACAAGGCTCGGCTTGTGGCAAAAGGTTATGCCCAAGTCGCAGGTTTGGACTTTGAGGAGACATTCGCTCCTGTGGCTAGGCTAGAATCAATTCGTATCTTGCTAGCATATGCCGCTCACCATTCTTTCAGGTTGTACCAAATGGATGTGAAGAGCGCTTTCCTCAACGGGCCGATCAAAGAGGAGGTGTACGTGGAGCAACCCCCTGGCTTTGAGGATGAACGGTACCCCGACCACGTGTGTAAGCTCTCTAAGGCGCTCTATGGACTTAAGCAAGCCCCAAGAGCATGGTATGAATGCCTTAGAGACTTTTTAATTGCTAATGCTTTCAAGGTTGGGAAAGCCGATCCAACTCTTTTTACTAAGACTTGCGATGGTGATCTTTTTGTGTGCCAAATTTATGTCGATGACATAATATTTGGTTCTACTAATCAAAAGTCTTGTGAAGAGTTTAGCAGGGTGATGACGCAGAAATTCGAGATGTCGATGATGGGCGAGTTGAACTACTTCCTTAGGTTCCAAGTGAAGCAACTCAAGGACGGCACTTTCATCTCCCAAACGAAGTACACGCAAGACTTGCTAAAGCGGTTTGGGATGAAGGACGCCAAGCCCGCAAAGACGCCGATGGGAACTGACAGACACACCGACCTCAACAAAGGTGGTAAGTCCGTTGATCAAAAAGCATACCGGTCCATGATAGGTTCTTTGCTTTATTTATGTGCTAGTAGACCGGATATTATGCTTAGCGTATGCATGTGTGCTAGATTTCAATCCGATCCTAAGGAGTGTCACTTAGTGGCGGTGAAGCGAATTCTTCGATATTTAGTCGCTACGCCTTGCTTCGGGATCTGGTATCCAAAGGGGTCTAACTTTGACTTGATTGGGTACTCAGATTCCGACTATGCTGGATGTAAGGTCGATAGGAAGAGTACATCGGGGATGTGCCAATTCTTAGGAAGGTCCCTGGTGTCATGGAACTCTAAGAAACAAACCTCCGTTGCCCTATCCACCGCTAAGGCCGAGTACGTTGCCGCAGGACAGTGTTGCGCGCAACTGTTTTGGATGAGGCAAACCCTCCGGGACTTTGGCTACAATCTGAGCAAAGTCCCACTCCTATGTGACAATGAGAGTGCTATCCGAATAGCGGAAAATCCTGTTGAGCACAGCCGCACAAAGCACATTGACATCCGGCTTCACTTTTTGAGAGACCACCAGCAAAAGGGAGATATCGAAGTGTTTCATGTTAGCACCGAGAACCAGCTAGCCGATATCTTTACCAAGCCTCTAGATGAGATTAGCGGAACTTGGATTGAAATGTAGCATACATGTGTTTATGCCTTTGATCATGTTCATTCTGCATTTTTATTGTGGTGCTCAAGTTGTACAAACACTCCCTGGACCTCACAAGTCCTTTTTGCAAGTGATGCACATATTTAGGGGGAGCTGTGCTACAACTTGACCCTTTGAGACTAACCATGTACTTGAGTTTGGTTGTTTTAGTCTTCAAGGAGAATTGAAAGGGAAAAGGTGGACTTGGACCATGCAAGACTTCCACTGCACTCCGATGAGAAAGAGTAACTTTTCCAAGTTCATCTTTATACTCCTATTGCCTTTGTGTTCTCTTTTGATGATTTTGGTGAGGCAATGGGGTTCAAGGGCCAAGATTGATCCCGTTTTGGTGCTTGATGCCAAAGGGGGAGAAAATAAAGGCCAAAGCAATAAATGGATCAGCTACCACTTGAAAATTTTGAAAATAGTAGATTAGAGCTTTTGGTTTGTCAAAACTCTTTTATTGTCTCTTATGTCAAAAGTTGGCCTCTTGTGGGGAGAAGTGTTGATTATGGGAAAAAGGGGGAGTTTTTGAAATCCTTGATCAAATTTCTTTGGAAAACCTCTCTTTATGTCTCTACAAGTGGTTTTGACTTAGAGATAGGAATTTGAGTTTGATTTGCAAAAACAAACCAAGTGGTGGCATAGAGTGATCCATATATGTCAAAATTGAATCAAAACAATTTTGAGTTCTAATTTGAATTGATTTTGTACTTGTTCTACTTGTTTTATGTTGTGTTGGCATAAATCACCAAAAAGGGGGAGATTGAAAGGGAAATGTGCCTTTGGGCCATTTCTAAGTATTTTGGTGATTTAGTGCCCAACACAGGTGCCTAATTGTAAAATGGTGGACAAAGTACAAATCAAGGATAAAGGTATGTTTCTCAGACTTAGTACATTGTTTTATGGACTAATGTATTGTGTCTAAGTGCTGGAAACAGAAAAAATCGAGTTGGAGAAGAAATGGCTCGAGCAGCCAAAGTCTGCCCAGTCTGGGTGCACCGGACTGTCCGGTGGTGCACCGGACAGTGTCCGGTGCGCCAGGCTGGCTTGGGCAAAGTGGCTGCTCTCGGGACTTCGACGGCGGTGTACGGCTAAAATTCACCGGACTGTCCGGTGTGCACCGGACTGTCCGGTGGGCCGCTCACAGGCGAACTCGTCGCTCTCGGGAAACCATCAACGGCGTACGGCTAAAATTCACCGGACTGTCCGGTGAGCCAACGGTCGGCCGGGCCAACGGTCGGCCGCGCAATCTGCGCGGGACACGTGGCCGAGCCGACGGCTAGAAGTTGGCACCGGACTGTCCGGTGTGCACCGGACATGTCAAGTGCACCAACGGCTCCCAGGCTGCCAACGGTCGACTGCGCTGTTTATGGAAAGAAATCGGGCACCGGACATGTCCGGTGTGCACCGGACTGTCCGGTGCGCCAGTCGACAGAAGGCAAGATCAGCCTTCCAAGATTGCTCTCAACGGCTCCTAGCTGCCTTGGGGCTATAAAAGGGACCCCTAGGCGCATGGAGGAGTACACCAAGCATCTCCTAATCATTCCTAAGCACCAAGACATCGATTTCGCGCGTTCTTTTCATTGTGATAGCATATAGAGCTCTAGTGGAGTTGTGAACTCATTGAGTTGTGTTGCGAGCTCTTGTTGCGACTTGTGTGCGTGTTGACACTCTGATTCTTGTGTCTTGTGTGCGTTGCTAATCCCTCCCTTGCTCCGTGTTCTTTGTGAATTTCAAGTGTAAGGGCGAGAGGCTCCAAGTTGTGGAGATTCCTCGCAAACGGGATTGAGATAAAACAAGCAAAACACCGTGGTATTCAAGTGGGTCTTTGGACCGCTTGAGAGGGGTTGATTGCAACCCTCGTCCGTTGGGACGCCACAACGTGGAGTAGGCAAGCGTTGGTCTTGGCCGAACCACGGGATAACCACCGTGCCATCTCTGTGATTGATCTTTGTTGGTTATTGTGTTTTGTTGAGGATTCCTCTATAGCCACTTGGCAATTATTGTGCTAACAATTAACCAAGTTTTGTGGCTTAAGTTTTGAAGTGTTACAAGATCATCTATTCACTCCCCCCCCCTCTAGGTGCTCTCACTTATCTTCTACGTTTCGTATTCCACACTTTGATTATGTTAATGACTATGTCAAGTTAATGACTCTATGGATGTCTTGGACATCTTGATGTAATAAAGTACTATTTCTGCTATTTATTTTGAGCAATGTGTGATGATGTCCAACTATGTATTCGCTGTGTACGTGAGTTTCTGATCCTGGCACGTACATGGTTCGCATTCGGTTTGCCTTCCAAAACCGGATGTGACAGCCGAGCTGGTCACGACGATGTTCTAGGTTGCCCCAAAAGATGAACGGACGGAGAGAAATTCATCGCCGAAGTTGTCGCTAGAGTTTGGACGATAGTCAAACTTTGACGAGATGGTCATGGCGGCTTATGGCCACGAGCTTAGCTAGCGGCGGGCTGCTGTGGCTTGGATCGCGGCGGCGCTGCTACGGGCCTATAGAGGAGATGAGTCTATAGTTGATGGTTTGATGTGTTATGGTGGCATGTATTTATATAGGCTGGGAGGTGGGTGTTACATGACAGATCTAATCTGGTACTTATCTGTTGGAATGTTGTCCTATCTGTTTGGAACTCTAACCTGTCTCTTTTATTCTAATGATATTGTTGTTAATTTGTACTAATCATATTAGACCTCCAATTTAAATAAATTTTAGAATATATTTTTATTTAAATTTTAAATTAAATTTTTAGGTGTTACACGCGAGCAGGAGTATTTTCTTAACTATCTTATTGTGATATCCTAATTTGTATCGACTTTACCTAAAGAATATTGTGTACAAACAAACCAAACAATCATACGTCAATACATTACAGTAGCTTATAAGTCTAATTTATGCTTTCTATTTTAAATTTAAAATTTAAGTCTAATTTAGAGTTAAATTATATTTTCTATTTTAAGCATAAATTGCAACAAACAAAAACTCAACATGAATGCAAAGTATTTTTATTAATTAATTTATCCATTTAAGCAAATGAAATTGAGTAGGAATAATTCATGTAAGATGTTTTAAATAATAATTATTAAATAAAATAAGTCAAACACATAGGCATATTTTAGAAGTACAATAAAATAAATCTATAATCTTCACATTATTATTTAAAAGTATATAATTTCTTATGTAAAATCTATATTAAGAGATAGTTTAACATAATTCTTTTTTAGAGAATAGATCTTTAACACAAAGAATAGTTCACATAATAATCTTTTAGGTAATCTATTATTTGAAAATACATTTATTTAAATTATGAAATGAGTTTTTCTAATTTATCAAGAATAGGATTTGAGTGTTAAAAATTCTACCCTCTACAAATAATCTCGTCCTTGAGATTAGCAGGAAAAGGAATGCACCAATTTTGGTTTGCGGTTTACCTTTTAGTCTCTTAATTAGTTCAAAAAAACAAAGTTTTTTTTCTTCTTTTAAGTACTAATTAACATGTGCTTTTAAGAAAATATGTGTATCTTTTAGGTATAAGATAAGATATGGTTAGTGCAAAGGTAGCTTGTGACAAGAAAGAAAGACTCCATCGCGCATGGTGAATCTTGATTCATTCGAAGATCTAGTTCTACTCATATCCTTCCTTATTGAGATTGACCTTCTTCTTTACTTTGGTCTTGGTGTGATCATTCAAGTTAGGGACATATAGTTAAGATACCTAGGATACATGGGTAGGTCAAAATCTTGTTTATCAATAGATTAGAATAGATGGATTATGTAACCTATTAGGAGTGGATGGTCGAGTTGGTCTAGATCACTCATTTAGGATTTAGTAAACTATGTGGAAAAAGAGTTTCTAGGTGTAGAGTTTTACCAATTAACTAATATGGTTTAATTTGCTATACCCATTAGATAGGTGCAAGAAATATGATCCGATTAAACTAGCCGGCCAACACATTACACGTACCTATTTGGTGTGTTTCTCCCTCGTCGTCGTCGACATCGAACATCACGTCCCCTCCAACCTTGCTGTCCAGCAGTCCGAGTCCGAGAGGTATAGATTAACCAGCCGCACACGCACACCGGCACATGCATAGACAAGGAAAATGGAACGATACAGCGAGACGGGAGGCGACACGATGCGCTAGCTCGTTTTCTCGCCCGGCCGCCGGTCGTGCCCTTCACACTTTGTTCGCCGATACCTTTCTGTAGCACAGCCTACACATCACCTTTTCCGCTGCATCCACCTATCGACAGGATGACCAACAGCTAGCTAACAGATACTCCGATTAATCCTTCCAGCATACTCCCACTGCTTAGCATCTTGATGGTGATTCTTGTCGACCGTACCAGACTGTCGAGCTCAAATTCGACGGGTCACGACGGCCTTGCCTTGTACATTCCGGCGTTTATATATATCTGCTAATAAACCGAACGCATGCGAATAATGTGATCCACCATGACCATGCCATGTGCTTTGCTTGTTTCGCCATGGCTCGGTCCAGCGGAGCAAGTAATCACAAACAGATCCTCCGTACTGCAGTATTGCTGTTCAGCTCATCCGTTGCTTGCACGGCGTTCGGGGCAAACCATCAGACGTGCAAACGTGGTGTGGGGGCGTGGAGCAGCTGTTGTGGCGTCTCGTCTCACCTCATACATCACGTTACTGTGTGGCAGCTCCTCCAGCAGCGAGTGCAGCAACGAGTGCCTCCCTCAAAACGATTGATGGTGGTGCCTGCCTGCCAGGAGGGCTGGCGGCCTTTCGCGACTGATGCGCTCAAACTGTTTACAACGTTATCCCCTAAAATTTTCCACTATAGGGGTGTTTGGTTGCCCCTGCTAAAGTTTAGCCCGGGTCACATCAAGCGTTTGACTTTCAAATAGGAGTATGAAATATAGACCCAACCAACTGGACTAGATTCGTCTCGTCTTTTAATCTTCGGCTGACAAATTTGTTTTATAATCCGACTACATTTAATACCCGAAACGGAGGTTCAAACATTCGATTGGACAGGGGCTAAACTTTAGTTTGGGGTAACCAAACGGGGCCTATATCGCAATATGCAACCACATCAGATTTTACTTTCTACTCTTGTAACTCTCGCAACGGTTCTCTCTAAACTCTCCCATTTTATCCCACTACAAACACAAATTATCATTTACATACATTTTCATCATCTATTACCAATTTTTTTCTTAACAAACAAACAATGGCGTACACGAATAGCGAGGCAAGGGGGCTTCACAGCGCCCCCCCCCCCCCCCCCCGCACTTCTGACGTAGCACTGTTGGCTCCGCTTGTACTGTAGCGTCAAGGGAAGCACATAGCGTACGCCATTGCGGAGCTTAGCAGCATTCCCGTAGCCGCTGCAGCGCGGTAGGGGAGCAGTCGCAGCAGGCGCTGCAGGTAGTCTCATCCGATTGTTGGATTCAAGAGACTAGGACAAGGAGCGGCACATTCTTGGCAACCGCGCAGACGGGGCCCGCACGCGTCCGCTGCGGCCTCGCACGCACGACACAGGCATAGGCGCCGGCACGGGAACAGTAGCATGCACGCCTCGCCGCAGCCGCACGACTTGCAAGATGTCATGTGGTCCGCGACCGGCGCCACGAAGCAGCACGACCGCTCGTCCTCGGCCTCACTGTCGCAGGCGCCGCCGGTCGCCGTAGCGGCCATGGAGGGTGAGTGAAGGAGCTGGTCGAGAGAGGCGAAGGCCAGCGGCAACGACCTCGTGACTACAAGGGAGGAACAGGCAACAACTTCTAATGACAAGGCACCAACGAAGGAAGATGCGCGACCATAGCTAGACCCAATGGGATGTGTCGGGGTTCACATGTTCGCCAGGCCAACACTGGTTTGAGTGGGCCAGAGTGGGTGGTGGCGTGAGTGGGTTCTGCTCCAATATAAGGATGCGGTGTTCTATGTAATAAGCAGCGAAAAACTAAATACTGAAACCCTGAAATCCACTCGTGTTCCTCACTACGCATCTTCTTCCTCTCCAAGTCTCTACTCTAGTCAATATTCCAGTACTATTGCTAACATTATGGTATCAGATTCATCGATCCCCCGCACGCCACTCTGGATCCGACCACCAGTCACGAGTATTACACTCGTCTGTAGTGTTGACAAGGAGCTATGGATCCCAACACAAAGCTAATTCTCGACGAGATGGAGAAGTTCACCAGTATGGACCTCAAATGGGAGCATCAATTCACTGATTTTTCGTGCCACAAGGAAGATCGTCTGGAGGCGTTGGAGTCTGCCACGACGGATCTGGAGCATTGGCGACCTAAGATGGAGGTCGCCATGGAGGACATCAAGTTGGAGATCCACAAGTTCGCCAAGTAGTGGGAATGACGGTGTTCAAGCATCCCTTGGCGGAACCTAGGATCTTCTCCAAGCCCCCACCCGCCGGTCCGCTTCCTCGCACCGGCAAGACCACTAGCGGCCCATATGGGCACCGCAACGAAAACTACCTCCGAGATCAGGGATTTGGGTCAGTCACGACCTTTCTCCCTACCCTGGTCAAGAGTACGCCCCAGATTCCTTACCCTCCTTCCCATCCTCGTTGCCATGGCTAGTTGTTTGATGATTACCTCTTCCTCCATCGTTGCGCTGACCACGGGTCACGCTCTCTACGTAAATTGCCACAACTGGCATTTTCCTTGTTCGATGGGGAAAACCCTCGACTATGGATATCTCGTTGTGAAACATACTTCGATATGTATTCAGTGGATCCCAAATCATGGGTAAAAGTTGCTACCATGCATCTCTCTCCATCAGTAGCTTGTTGGTTCTAGTCGGTAGACATGCAGTATCCTAATGTGGGTGGGCCTCTGTTGTCACACCCGGGTTTTAGGGTCCAAAACCCGGGCATGAAATAATCACCAGGTGTGTTGGGACCAAGTCTCACAAATATGATGAATAGTGGTACAGAAACGGATGTCACATCTTTACTATATAATAGGAGTTCTGTACAAAATAAATAAATAATTACATCATAAGGAGACAACGATCCAGCAACCCAAAGTTGACTGGGAGACGACGGCCTAGACCTCTCACGAACTCGCCACAACATCCTCCAGGCGCCTCATCCTGCGGTACCTATCCTTGACCTGTGGGGGGTGTGAGATAGAAAGAGTGAGCTCAGATACGTTCATCGCTCAACAAGTTGTGGGGAATAATGTGCATGAACTCACCAAAGGTGAGAGCTCACGTGAAGTGTAAGGCTTACCAAAGGGGATGGTTAGAGCTGAGCGTTGTTTTTAAAGTTGGTCAAAATTTTATTAGCAATCACTAAGTATAAGTAAATACCAACCTAATTAAATAGTAGAACAAAAGTGATAACAACACCTGCGATGCAATGCATATGACAAATTCAATTTAGTTTCATAAATTAATCATGTGAGGGTCCGAGCTGCTCATGGCCGTGAGCACAGCTAGTATACCAGTTTTACACTCTGCAGAGGTTATGCATGTTTACCCACAAGTCATGTTACCCATCTGCCAAAAGAAGACCAATCGCATACACCTCTACCGAGGAAGCGAGGCAGGGTAACACTAAGAGGCCTTTACAAACTTCCACTAGCTTCAGAAAACCTTCTACAGTTTATAGGAAGCTCCAATGCAAGAATCCCTCGCCTGACCGCCATCGCAGCAAAATCAACCCAAGGACCTCCCAGCACTGACCACTCCCCTACTGCCCTTGCCCCTTTCGAGTAAGGTAGTCATCCACTAGCTTTCCTAATTAATCAGTCAAGGGGTCCCATTCCTCACTTGTGGTAGCACTGTTTTCCCTGGTGGTCGCTTCATGTTCCAATTAACATAATAATCTTAACATGAACAGTAAATAACAACTGATAATAAAAGTGTGATCATGAATAATATGTATCTCTATACCCAAAACCACATAAAGCAATAGCAGGTACTACCCAAAATTCAGTGGTGAACAAGGTATAAAGATAGTCAAACTAGGGTAACCTATTAGGTCCCATCAAAATTAACCTATGCAGATCATTATGATTAATTAGAACATGTTTGGGTAAAAGAAGTGATCAAGGGCACAACTTGCCTAGGACTTAAGATTCCAGGTACTAGGATGATCTTCAGGTGACTCGTGTCCTCACTGCTAAACGTAGCAATACAGACAAACATGATATAGGCAAAATTAACATCACACCAAATATAAGTACAAACTGCATAATAATAATCTAAGCGTCGTAATAAGATCGTGGGTTCGAGAACTTAGTAAAATCGGAGTTACGATTGAGGAGTTATGATTTATAAAAGATCTATGTGATTTAAATATCAAACTATATTAAGTTAGTGTAAATCATATGAGAGTTTACTCTTTAAACATTTAATCTCAACTTTAGTCTAAGTCATTATTTGATTAAAGATCATCTAGTCAAATTATAACCATAAGATCATAATATTATATTAATATTAAAGAAGTCAATCCAATAGACATAGATTAATCCAATTAACATAGGATAAACAAATTAATTATTTATAACATGTCTCATGATAAACTAAGGTTATCAAAGTGTAGATAATTTTATTACGAAGCTTACGCAACTGGAACGACGCAATTCCTAATTAAAACGGAGGAGTTATGAATTTTCGAAGGTTTTATGTATTTGATACGAGATTAATTAAGACATAATTTTTAATATGGTTTTCATGTCAAAATAGAGACACTATGTGATGAACAATATTATTACAAAATTATAGGAACTAGGATGGATCAATTTGGACTAAGTATGAATTTTCTAGGAATTATACAAGTTTCTGCAATTAATTTCATACTAAAAATCAATTTCCATAATCTTTTATTCATTTTCACTGACTTCTAGACTGCGCGCGTAATAGACAGAAACCCAGGGGCTAATTCGTATATTTCTCCAAGACTCATTCACCCCGCGTGGATGGCGGGTTGATTTTAATGAACTTCAGGGGCTCTTATGTAAAGATGGCTCGGCGAAGAGGTATCATGCATCCAGGGTCGTTGGATCAACAGCCGAGGGCACAGATTAGATTGGATCTTGGCCGAACCGGTACGCACTCCCCACCCTAGGATCCAGAATCTATGATGTTGATTTTATGGGGCAGATCAACCTAACATCCGCATGATCTGATCCGGATGGTTTAGATTATATCGCGCCTACAAATGAATCGGTAAGAAATGGTGTCCACCAGATCCGAAAAGCGATGGTTCCGATTTTAAAGGGGCTCGATCAAATCTATGCCATCCACCGTATCATCGACGGTCGGGGGCCAACACTTTGCCAGATCTAATCCTATTCGTTCCCTCCCTATCCAACGGCTACCAACCCATCTTCAACCTCTTGCCTCCTACCCTCTCTCCTCGCTAGTTAGCCCAGGGCGACCGAAGCCACCATGGCGCACTGACCAACCGCAACCACCCTGCGAGCCCTAGTCTACCCATGGCCGCTCGAACCGGGGATGGTTAAAGGGACAATATAGCGAGAGATACACTTACCATTGATGAGGACGCGACGACATGGATCCCGACGACGAACCGCAAGCACCGGCATGCCTCAGCACCACGACCCACTATCCTTCTTATTTCTTCCTCTCTCTTCTACCCATCTCTTGCCTTGCCCGTGCATGGTGATGATTGGATCAGCGGCTCCCAGTTTTATAGAGGCATGGGCAGGGTCTGCCATGGTGTTCGGTCGAGGAAGCCCCGCACTTCGCGCGACCGTTTGTGATGCCCCGGATCATCTACAAGCGCAAGGCCCACGTGGAAGGAGTCTAACGATTGGGCCCAGGTGTCATACAATGCAGGAATAGTAAGCGCCAGAGCGTGCGCTAGCTAGGAGAAGCAGTCGCAACAACCCTGCGATGACCCCATGAAGAAGATGCCTGACAAGCGGGCCCGCCTGGATAGCGTCAAGCATTGGCGCCCCTAGAACGAACTGGTCACCGGTCCCCAGCATCAGAGGGAGATTGCCATGGTGCTGGGTGATGGGTATCTGACATGTGTAGCCCACGCGTCAGGGTGAGATTGGCCCCGCGACCTCGCGTGGAGTGCTTTCCAAGCACGTGCGAGCTGCAGAGGAGAGCGTTCTGACGGAACGGCCCCACACGCAGTGGCACAAGGCAGTTAGTGAATGAATGTCGAGTGGGCTAGGGCTGTCGGCGCTAGGAAGTCAAATTGGGTCGTGCGAGTGAGATGGGGTGGTGGGCTGCGCGGTTAGACATAGGATGGCCAAAAACGAAGACTTCGGCCGAGGTAACTATTCCTCTTTTCTTTTTTTTCTATTCTTCTTTGTTTTCATTTGAAATTTTTGTTTTATTTCTATTTCTATTTAAATTTGAAATTTTCGAATTCAAATTTGACTCTAGGTTCATATTTAATCTTCAAAATAAAAAGGCACAATCAAAATCCAACATGTGATGCATTACTCATTTTATTTTATTTATTTATTTGTTTATTATCCTACATAAGTAAATACTTTTGGATATGTTGCTCCACATAATTATTTTGAGAAAAATATTTTTTATTGTATAATCTCGATTAGATGATGCTCTAACATTTATATAAGAATCCCTTTTATATAAGAATCCCTTTTATTGAATCTTTATATTTATTTTAGGAGATGTGACTTCAAAAGCTCTGGGAAAAATATTCAAACTCAAAATCTTTGGAAAATTTTACATAATCCTCAAAATGAGATTCTGAGGTGTTACATCTGTTCTGCGCTTTGTTGCATGGTTGTTTTTGCAAGGATCAGCACCAAGCCTTGTTGCAACAACTATTTCGCTTCAAACAAACCCCCATAGTTCCTTAGTATATTAATAAGTTTTCTAAGTTGATCGATCAGTTGTCAGCCTATGACAATGTTTCTGATCCGATGTATTTCACCACTCGCTTCATTGAAGGGTTGCGTCCTGATGTTCGTGTTATTGTTATCATTCAACGCCCCTGTGATTTGGATATTTCCTACTCTCTCATCCATTTGTAGGAAGAAGTGTCGGAGCCATTAAGACAACGAGATTTTCCGAAATATGATTTGAGTGGATGGTCCAAACCAGCTCACTGAGCCCCAACTTCTTTCTCTTAACCAGGGGCTGACAACACTTCTCACATGGCTCCAGTTGACCATCGGGCACCTATACAGTCCAGTCCTTCGGTGGAAGACAAATTCAAGGCTCTTCGTGCATATCGTCGAGCCAAGGGTCTTTCTGATAAATGTGCTGAAAAGTGGTCCTAGGGTCATACATGTGCTTGTTCAGTCCAACTGCATGCTATGCAAGAGATGCTTGAACACTTACCGACTAAGGAGACTAATAGTGAGCAGATAGATGAAGAGTGTCTGAAGACCAACTATTGCTTGCTATTTCCTCTCAAGTTATATCAAGTGTACATGTCAAAAGGACTTTTCAATTGTTGGTAATCATGCAACAACAGATGATCAACATTTTTGATTGATTTTGGCAGTACTAACTTGTTAGAGAGAAAATCCTCCGGCCGGGTGGCGGAATGCACCCGCCCTAATCCTAAGATGAGGAGGGGGCTTTAGTGGTTTGCCTGTTGAGTGGATACGGGAAGAACACACAAGGACACGAGGGTTTAGAGTGGTTCAGGACGTCGTAGCGTAAAACCCTACCTCCACTGTGTGTATATTGTATTGAGTATGTTTGAGAGCTTGTGAGCGTGTGAGCTTAGAGAACTTGTGTAGAACTTGTCCCTATAACGTTGTGCGCCTTCCCTTTTATAGTTCAAGGGAGGCACATACAAGGATGCCGAGCCCCGACATGTGGGCCCAGGAGCATAATGGATGGAACACATTATGTGGATAATTAATGCTAATAACACCTGAGTAATCACCGGGCGCCATGATGGTCGCAGTCCATGCAGTATTGATAGGCGGTGACCATTTTCTTGGTAACGTGCGAGTAATGATGAGTAATAACGTAGCCCACGCAATGTAGACCAGGCGTGTCGCCTGCCACTGGAATGGACAGGCGCTCGTCTCATCCGCAATAAATGTAGGGCAGCATAGCCCAGAGGCTTTATGCCAGGCTCCGTCCGTTGGCTTACGTCACGTGTAGTAGGCCACGTGGCAGCATCGGGTCTCCGCCTAGGTCCTGTTCAAGGCCCGAGTATGTTCTATCTTGGGACCTTGGGGCCCCATTGTGGGCGGCCCGGACCGCATACAGGGGGGGTCTAGCTCCTATTCCAGGGGTCCGGACTGTATATCCAAGGGTCCGACGCTCTCCCATGGGGGTCCAGACTTACTGTTGATGCCTTGGAGTATATCACCTTCTATGGACACGTGGCGGCTCCGGACCCGCCCATGTGGTGGAGTCGGGCACTACTATGGACCCAGAGTAGTCATCCGAGACTGGAGCGAGTCATGGCATGGTCCCACACACAACACATTTACCACGCAACTAAGAGATAGCCGCGTGGGCACTACGTCTTTATACAGTAGTAAGGGGTACCCTAGTTTCAGGGTACCGACATAACTCATTCATCAGTCAGAGTTTGGTGGACAAGTTGCACCATCTTGTTTCAATTTATGTAAGAGTGGTTGATGGCAGTTCCATGCACTGGATGGCAGTGGTGTCTCAGACAGTCTAGTCTATTCAACGTTGTGAGTTTACCTAGGACCTTAAAGTGCTACCTCTGCCTACCTTTGATATTATCTTAGGTATGGATTGGCTTGAGGCTTATAGTCCCATGAAGGTTGATTGAAAACGCAAGTGGTTGTTAATTTAGTATAATGGAGCCCTATTCCTGTTGCAAGACGTTTGTCAGGAGGAAACAACTACTATATTGTTGCACATTTTAGCGACTACCGACTAGTCTAATCAGCCCATTCCTCTTGCAGTTTCTCAGTTATTGGACAACTTTGCTTCGGTCTTTGCCAAGCTAACTTCTCTCCCACCTGTGCGCGACTGTGATCATATGATTCCATTAGTGCCTGGAGCTTGACCAGTGAATGTACAACCTTACTGAAAGTCTCCTAAAGGGGGTGAATAGGCGAAATCTGAAATTTACAAACATTAAGCACAACTACAAGCCGGGGTTAGCATTAGAATAAAATCGAGTCTGAAAGAGAGGGTGAAAACAAATCACAAGCAAATGAAGAGAGTGACACGGTGATTTGTTTTACCGAGGTTCGATTTTTGCAAACCTACTCCTCGTTGAGGTGGTCACAAAGACCAGGTCTCTTTCAACCCTTTCCCTCTCTCAAACGGTCACCTAGACCGAGTGAGATTTTCTCCTTAATCAAACCGTGTCACTTAGACCCCTACAAGGACCACCACAACTTGGTGTCTCTTGCTTTGATAACAAGTGCCTTGAGAACAAGAAAGAGGAAGAAGAAAAGCGATCCAAGCGACAAGAACTCAAATGAACACGAAAATCTCTCTCACACAAGTCACTAAGTGTTTGGAGTGGTTTTGGACTTTGGAGAGGATTTGATCTCTTGTTTGTGTGTTGAAGTAAAGTCTAGAGCTCTTGTATTGAATGCAATATGCTAGAAACTTGGATGCTTTGAATGGTGGTGGTTGAGGGTATTTATAGCCCCAACCACCAAAACAGCCGTTGGGGAGGACTGCTGTCGATGGGCGCACCGGACACTGTCCGGTGCGCCAGCCACGTCACCCAACCGTTAGGGTTCTGGCGGTTTTGACCGTTGGAGCTCTGACATCTTGGGGCATCGGACAGTCTGGTGCCGCACCGGACAGGTACTGTTCACTGTCCAGTGTGCCTTCTAGCGCTGCTCTGACTATGCGAACTGTCCGCGCACTGTTCACTTTTGCAGACGACCATTGGTGCAGTAGTCGTTGCTCCGCTTGGTGCACCGAACAGTCCGATGCTACACCAGATAGTCCAGTGAATTATAGCGGAGCGGCCTCCGAGAAACCCGAAGCTGAGGAGTTCAGAGTGTACGATCCCTGGTGCACTGGACACATTCCGGTGGTGCACCGGACAGTCCGGTGCGCCAGACCAGGGCACACTTCGGTTTTCTTTTGCTCCTTTCTTTTGAACCCTAACTTGTTCTTTTTATTGGTTTGTGTTGAACCTTTGGCACCTGTAGAACATATAATCTAGAGCAAACTAGTTAGTCCAATTATTTGTGTTGGGCAATTCAACCACCAAAATCATTTAGGAAAAGGTTTGACCCTATTTCCCTTTCAATCTCCCCCTTTTTGGTGATTGATGCCAACACAAACCAAAGCAAATATATAAGTGCAGAATTGAACTAGTTTGCATAAGGTAAGTGCAAAGGTTGCTTGGAATTAAACCAATTTATATTTTCACTAGATATGCATGGATTGCTTTCTTTCTATTAACATTTGGACCACGCATGCACCACGGTTTTGTTTTTGCAAATTCTTTTGGAAAATCTTTTCAAAGTCTTTTTGCAAATAGTCAAAGGCATATGAGTAAGATTGCAAGAAGCATTTTCAAGATTTTGAAATTTCTCCCCCTGTTTCAAATACTTTTTCTTTGACTTAAACAAAACTCCCCCTAAATGAAAATCTCCTCTTAGTTTTCAAGAGGGTTTAATATAAATACAAATTGAGATATTCTTTTAGAGGAAAACCAATTTGAAAGATATTAATTTAAAACTTTATTTCGAAAATTTTGAAATTGGTGGTGGTGCGGTCCTTTTGCTTTGGGCTAATACTCTCTCCCCCTTTGGCATGAATCGCCAAAAACGGAGACTTTGTGAGCCCTTTTAAATTTTCTCCCCCTTTGGTAAACAATGTATGAGTGAAAGATTATACCAACATGGAGAGATGGTGGAATACCGGCAAAGAGTGAATGAAATCGATGGAGTTGAGTGGAAGCGTTGTCTTTGCCGAATACTCTTTTTTCCCTTTCAATCTATGACTTAGTAGAAATTCACTTGAAAACACATTAGTCATAGCCTTGGTACTTAAATAATGAGAATTATGCATTTGTACCAAAATGAAAGAGATATGATCAAAGGTATATAAATGAGCTATGTGTGCAAAGTATCAATCAAAATTCCGAGAATCAAGAATGTTTAGCTCATTCCTAAGTTTGGTAAAGGTTTTCTCATCTAATGGTTTGGTAAAGATATCGGCTAATTGTTCTTTGGTGTTTATATAGGCTATCTCGATATCCCCCTTTGTTGGTGATCTCTCAAAAAGTGATACCAAATGGCTATGTGCTTAGTGCGGCTATGTTCAACGGGATTATCCGCCATGCAGATTGCACTCTCATTATCACATAGGAGAGGGACTTTGCTAAATTTGTAGTCATAGTCCCTGAGGGTTTGCCTCATCCAAAGTAATTGCGCGCAACAATGACCTGCGACAATATACTCGGCTTCGATGGTTGAAAGAACTACTGAGTTTTGTTTCTTTGAAGCCCAAGACACCAGGGATCTCCCCAGAAACTAACAAGTCCCTGATGTGCTCTTCCTATCAATTTTACACCCTGCCCAATCAGCATCTGAATATCCTAACAAATCAAAGGAGGATGCCTTGGGGTACCAAAGACCAAACTTAGGAGTATAAACTAAATATCTCAAGATTCTTTTCACGGCCCTAAGGTGAACTTCCTTAGGATCGGCTTGGAACCTTGCACACATGCATACGGAAAGCATAATATCCGGTCGAGATGCACATAAATAGAGTAGAGATCCTATCATTGACCGGTATACCTTTTGATCTACGGATTTACCTCCCATGTCGAGGTCGAGATGCCCATTAGTTCCCATGGGTGTCTTGATGGGCTTGGCATCCTTCATTCCAAACTTGGTAAGTATGTCTTGAATGTACTTGGTTTGGCTGAGGAAGGTGCCCTCTTGGAGTTGCTTCACTTGAAATCCTAGGAAATACTTCAACTCCCCCATCATTGACATCTCGAATTTTTGAATCATAATCCTACTAAACTCTTCACATGTAGATTTGTTAGTAGATGTCACACCCGGTTCCAGGGGTAGAACCGAGCGCATACCATATGTGTGCCAAGATCTATTTCCACACATATGTTGACGTCACAAGTGTAATATATCAAAAGACAATGCAATAAAGGCGTAAAGAGAGTATAATACTTTATTACATCATCTGAATCATTGTATCTTTAACAAGTTGTTGGAACTTGCTCTCCTGCGCAAGTTGATCCAACGGGGGAGTGAAAGCGGTGTAAACGGGGCTACAACTTGAGATGGCAATAGCTCTGCTAACCTGGCCCCTCAAGGGCACTGTGCGGGGGTATTTATAGGTGCCTGAGTGCCCAGCGTCAAGGATTAAGGACGCATGTGCCCTCAGGAGCCTAGGTTCTCCCCGGAATATTCCCATTAAAGCAGGGTTACAGACTGTAATAATAGAAAAACTTTTACAATTTAGGCCCGTAATGCGCAACAACAGCGTGGGGCCCGTTATGACGGGTCGGATTGTACGTGGGCTCTCACGTTGGGCGACCCAGCGGGACGGAGCGGCCCCGCCATGGGTCTTCGTCCTTCAGTCGCGTCGGACGAAGTCAGCAGTCCGTCAGTCGTCGTCTCCGTTGGTGCAGCGAGACTGACGAAGGCATCGAGCGGAGGGTAGCGTCTACGCCTTCGCCCCAACACAAGTATCACATCAAAGTAAAGTGGAATTTAAATAACAGGGGCAATCTCCCACAGGAAGATGACCGGCGTATCGTTAGACTTAGAATTCATCATCGTCAAATCTCCATCAAAGTCTCCAGCATCACCCTCTGATCAAAATATTAGCAAGGGTGAGCTCACTTATGGTCGGGGCTCAGCAAGTGGGGGAAAAATTAATGCAGGTATAACAAGGTGAGGCTAAGGTTAAGCAGTAAGCATTTTAGTTGGTCAATATTTTATTAACAACACCTGTCTTACTAATAAGTGTGAATCCCAAATATCCCATTTAAACAAAGGAATATGAATATAACAAAAACACTTAAGTGAAACCACTTAAGCAAACCATTGGCAGATCATCGGATCTCAATTTAATTCCATCTTCAAGTTCAATTATCATGTGAGGAGTCCAGGTCGCTCTTAACCGGGAGCACGACTGATATATCAATTTTACACTCTGCAGAGGTGGTACAACTTTACCCACAAGCCATGTATCCCATCTAGCTCGGGTTGGTTGGACCCTTAAACACTGCCGAGGTGAATGGCTAGGGATCCATTATGAGGCTTTCACAAAATACACTTAATACGAAGCAACCCGCTAAGGTTTCTAAAGCCGATGGTGGTGACCCCTGGGTGAGGTACCTTAGCCAAGAATACGTCCCCATGATAACGTGGGCTGTCAACACCACCGCTCCCCCTCTGGCCCATATTTCAGGTAAGGTTGCCGGGCACTAAGCATATAAAGCTAATTACCAAAGCCAGAGCCATGATAGCACTCGTGGTTGCACTGTTATCCTGGGTGGTCACTCCATGTTTCAATTAATTTAAAATAATATCGTTTTAACCATCGGGTTATTGTCATAATTGCCAATTTCAATTTTGGAACATTAATACCAATTAATGAGTGACATCAAAATCATTAAGTTGAGCGGTAGCACAAATTTGCAAAGCTTAATAATTTCCCAGGGTAAACAAGGAATACAGTTGGTAAATCTAGGAAATTTCCTTAATTAGGTAAAACCCATCAAATTATGCAGTATATCAAAAAGTAAACATTATTATGTGCAATGATTGGGTACAAAAAGAATATGCAGAGGGAGAATCCACTTGCCTTGCTCAAAAGCGTCTTGCGGATCGTCCTCGAACGAATTCGGATCCTCTACCACACAATCAGCTTCTAATAACGTCGTATGTTACCATACAAAGAGAAAACATACACCAATAAATAAACATGCACCATTACATAAACATACACTATTACATACACATTAACACATTGCACTTATCACACATTAAATACGTCCTAAACGCGTAAATACTTATTAATTCAATTATAGTTATTATTGTGAGTCCTAAATAGTGAATTTATGAGTGGGTGCTATAATTACAGTTTTAACTAGTATTAATATGTTTTAACATCATCAATGAAAATAAATGATAGTTATCGGCTTTAATACTAATAAATAAATTAATAGATTTTATCCTTTTTATTTCTAACTCGAATTATTGAGTATAGCCAAAATGAATTTAATATTCTAAAAATCCCTATAAATTACTAATTGAACTTTTTATAACACAAGCGAGGTTATTTTGATATAAACAAGTATTTTACTAACTCTAAGAATTTAAGTGCTATATTCGCGAACATGTTTATTTTGGCTAGTAAAAATCTATTTTTCATACTACTAGTGGTATTTTCTCCTTTCTTTATAAAAAGAAAATATTAATAAAATAATTAGTGATAAAGCATCTAAAAATCCTATATTGTTTTTATGACATGAGTTCTATACCATCTTCTAAATTCATTAAAATGAACCTATGACTATAATCCTCCAAGGAGTTTCTAAAATGCATTGTGACCAAATTTTAACTACAAAATTTCCTATCTAGTGTTTTTATCACTAACGTGTGACTACTAAATTTTTGTCATGTTTCTCTCAAGTCCAAAAATCATGGCATCGACTAACATGAACAATCACGGTGCACTAAGTATCGCATATATCTACCAAAATTCGCATAGCGCACATACGTATGAATTGCGGATCACACATGTTCATATTACAACAAACTATATATACAATTCATGAATCGAATCAAAAGTATTTTGAAAATACACAAATTAATTTGGGGTTGTCTTCCACCTTGGGTTCTCGCTTGCAGGGAAATGGGGATGGCTCGGCAAGGAGGTCGGTCACAAGAGAAGCGGGCAGGGATCCTCGACGTCGGGTGGGCTCCGGTGGGGCGAGCTCCGGTGAACTCCGGCGAACTCTGGCGACGACGGTGAACTCCGGCAACAAACGAGGAGCAAGAGAGTGCGAGGAAATGAGAGTGAGTTCGGGTAGGGGAGAAAGTGAGAGCTCAGCGTCGGATTTATAGGGAGCAGGAGGGAGAGGGGAGGGGTCGGCCGGCTGTTCATCATGGCCATAGATGCGTCAGTTACAAGGAGAATAATGGAGGAAAGGAGGAGAAATGGATGCTGTAAAGGGAGGAAGAAACGGTCGCAGTTGAATCTCCATTAATGTCGTGGCGAACGGACGGCGTGGTGACGGCTTGGTCGGCTCGAGCTGGGCGCGGGCGGGACTCGGCGCGCACGGCTGGCGCGGGACTTCGCGTCGGGCTGCACGGCGGGCGTGGCTCGGGACGTCGGGTCGGGCGCGCGGCCGTCCATGGCGTGCCTGGGCGCGTGCGGCAGCGCGGGAGTCAGCTCCCTGTGCGTGCTAGAGAGAGAGGTGAGAGGGAGGAGAGAGATGAGAGGAGGGAGAGAGAGTTAGGGAGGGACAAGGAAGCACAGGGCGGCGACGGCTTGGCTGGGAAGAAGGCAAGGCGTGGCGGCGGTAGGGAGAGCCAGGCGCGCACGTGCGTGTGTTAGGGTTTGTGGTGGCTGGGCCCCTAGTGGGCCGGTTAGGTTAGGTCTTTCTTTTTTTAATTTCGAAATGAATTTTCAAAGAGCTCAAAAATTTTATAAAAATTCACCAAAATTATTTATAAATAAAATACTTGTTTTTAGACTAATAACTATTATATTTTTTAATTATTATATTAATTACTAGGATTTTCTTTTAAAAAGAATTGCTACAAAACATCCGATCATCAATCATGCGCATACAAAGAAAAATGATCAAAATGCAAATAAATAATTAAACACTTTAAAAAATTATTACCATATTTAACATAATAACCTAAATTTATTATTTGTAGTTGATGGCTTTTATGGTGTTACAGTAAACCCAAATATGGTATCATTAACATAAATTTGGCATACAAACAAATCATTTGCAATGGTTTTAGTAAAGAGTATAGGATCGGCTTTGCCGACTTTGAAGCCATTAGTGATAAAAAAAAGTCTCGAATGCATTCATACCATGCTCTAGGGGCTTGCTTGAGCCCATAAAGCGCCTTTGAGAGTTTATACACATGGTTAGGATACTCACTATCTTCAAAGCCGGGAGGTTGCTCAACATAGACCTCTTCCTTCACTACACCAAAATCATACACTTCCTACGGTTTTTTAACTTCCTACAACTTTTATAACAAACCGTAGGAAATAAATAACTTCCGAGAGGCAACTGGTAGCTCTAGGAAATAAACATAACTTCCTACGGTATTCTATAAAAGCTGTAGGAAGTTAGCTTTCACAGGCTGACCTGCGCGTTCGACCAAACGAGCCGCTAACTTCCTAGAGGCAGCCGTAGGAAGTTAGCATGGGCAGCTAACTTCCTACAGCCTCCTCTAGGAAGTTAGATTTTAGCTTTTGACCAGTCAAACGAAAAGATAACTTCCTATGGCAGGCACTAGAAAGTTAGCTGCCCAGCTAACTTCCTACAGCCTCCTCTAGGAAGATAGATTTCAGCTTTTGACCAGTCAAACGAAAAGCTAACTTCCTACGGCCTGCTCTAGGAAGTTAGATTTCAGCTTTTGACCAGTCAAACGAAAAGCTAACTTCCTACGGTTGGCTCTAGGAAGTTAGCTGCCCAGCTAACTTCCTACGGCCTCCTCTAGGAAGTTAGATTTTAGCTTTTGACCAGTCAAACGAAAAGCTAACTTCCTATGGCCGGCTCTAGGAAGTTACTTAACTTCCTAGAGTAAATGTACAAACTCTAGGAAGTTATGTAACTTCCTACGGCTGTACTCTAGGAAGTTATATTTTTTTATTTTAAACCTCTCCTCAACCGTATCTCTTCTCTCACCTTTCTCACTCACGTCTCTCTCTCGTGTTTCTCTCTCCCTCGGTCCCGCCCCCGGCTGCCGCTCCCGCCGGCACGGCTTCCTCCGGCCCCGCTCGCCACCCCCAGCTCCGCCCTGGCCTCGCCCGCCGCCCCTGCCCTCGCCCCCGACCGCCGCGGCAGCCCACCAGCCGCCCAAGCCTGCACCCGACGCGCCCGATGCTGATCTTACCGGTGGCATTTGTAATGCTGGTCAAATTAACTTCCTAGAGGCTACATTAAGCCGTAGGAAGTTAGCTGGCTAACTTCCTAGGGCTACAGTCAGCCGTAGGAAGTTAGTCGTAGGAAGTTAGTCAGCTGACAGCGCTGACGGCGTGAAGCTACTAACTTCCGAGAATCTACTAACTTCCGAGAGGCTTCTTTGGCTGTAGGAAGATAGCTAACTTCCTAGAGGGCTCTAGGAAGTTAAGCTAACTTCCGACAAAAAATTTCCGAGAGCCAAACTTCCGACGGGATGGCTTAACTTCCGAGAGTTTAGCTAACTTCCTAGAGTTTAGGCCTAACTTCCTAGGGTTTAGGCTCTAGGAAGTTTACTATTTTGGTGTAGTGCTTGATTGGTCCATTGAGGAAGGCACTTTTGACGTCCATTTGATAAAGCTTAAAGCCATGGTAAGTAGCATAGGCAAGTAATATACAAATTGACTCAAGCCTAGCTATGGGTGCATAGGTTTCACCAAAATCCAAACCTTCGACTTGTGGGTAACCCTTGGCCACAAGTCGGGCTTTGTTCCTTGTCTCCACACCATGCCCATCTTGCTTGTTGCGGAACACCCACTTGGTTCCTACAACATTTTGATTAGGACGTGGGACCAAATGTCATACCTCATTTTTCATGAAGTTGTTGAGCTCCTCTTGCATCACCAACACCCAATCCGAGTCTCTTAGTGCATCCTCTACCCTGTATGGCTCAATAGAGGAAACAAAAGAGTAATGCTCAGAAAATGTGCGACTCAAGATGAAGTGGTTACCCCCTTATGAATATCGCCGAGGATGGTGTTCACGGGGTGATCTCTTTAAATCGCCTGGTGGACTCTTGGGTGAGGCGGTCTTTGACCCTGTATTTCTTGATCATCTTCCTTGTCTTGATTTTCTTCATCTCCCCCTTGATTATTGCCCTCTTCTTGAGGTGGCTCATCTTCTTGATCTTCTTCTTCATCACCTTGAGCCTGTTCCTCATCTTGGATTGGTGGAGATGCTTAAATGGAAGATGACGGTTGATCTTGTGCTTGTGGAGGCTCTTCGGATTCCTTAGGACACACATCCCCAATGGACATGTTCCTTAGCGCGACGCATGGAGCCTCTTCATCATCTAATTCATCAAAATCAACTTGCTCCACTTGGGAGCCATTAGTCTCATCAAACACAATGTCACAAGAAACTTCAACTAGTCCAGTGGACTTGTTAAAGACTCTATATGCCCTTGTGTTTGAATCATATCCTAGTAAAAAGCCTTCTACAACCTTAGGAGCAAATTTAGATTTTCTATCTCTTTTAACAAGAATAAAACATTTGCTACCAAAGACTCTAAAATATGAAACATTGAGCTTTTTACTAGTTAAGAGTTCATAAGATGTCTTCTTGAGGATTCAGTGTAGATATAACCGGTCGGTGGAGTAGCAGGCGGTGTTAATCGCCTCGGCCCAAAACCGGTCAGGAGTCTTGTACTCATCAAGCATAGTCCTTGCCATGTCCAGTAGAGTTCGATTCTTCCTCTCCACTACACCATTTTGCTGAGGTGTGTAGGGAGAAGAGAACTCATGCTTGATGCCCTCCTCCTCAAGGAAGCCTTCAATTTGTGAATTCTTGAACTCCGTCCCATTATCGCTTCTAATTTTTTTATCCTTAAGCGAAACTCATTTTGAGCTCGTCTCAAGAATCTCTTTAAGGTCTCTTGGGTTTGTGATTTATCCTACAAAAAGAATACCCAAGTGAAGCGAGAATAATCATCCACAATTACAAGATAATACTTACTCCCGCCGATGCTTATGTAAGCTATCGGGCCGAATAAATCTATGTGGAGTAGCTCAAGCGGCCTGTCGGTCATCATGATGTTCTTGTGTGGATGATGGACACCAACTTGCTTTCCTGCTTGACATGCGCTACAAACCCTGTCTTTCTCAAAATGAACATTTGTTAGTCCTAAAATGTGCTCTCCCCTTAGAAGCTTGTGTAGATTCTTCATCCCAACATGGGCTAGTCGACGATGCCAGAGCCAACCCATATTAGTCTTAGCAATTAAGCAAGTGTCGAGTTCAGCTCTTTTGAAATCAACTAAGTATAGCTGACCCTCTAACACTCCCTTAAATGCTACTGAATCATCACTTCTTCTAAAGACAGTAACACCTTCATCTGTAAATAGACAGTTGTAGCCCATATTGCATAATTGAGAAACAGAAAGCAAATTATAATCTAAAGAATCTACAAGAAAAACATTGGAAATAGAATGGTTAGGTGATATAGCAATTTTACCAAGTCCTTTGACCAAACCTTGATTTCCATCCCCGAATGTGATAGCTCTTTGGGGATCTTGGTTTTTCTCGTAGGAGGAGAACATCCTTTTCTCCCTAGTCATATGGTTTGTGCACCCGCTATCAATAATATAGCTTGAGCCCCCAGATGCATAAACCTACAAAACAAGTTTAGGCCTTGTTCTTAGGTACCCAAACGGTCTTGGGTCCTTTCACATTAGAAACAAGCACCTTGGGTACCCAAACATAAGTCTTTGAGCCCTTGTGCTTGGCCCCAACATATTTGGCAACTACTTTGCCTGATTTGTTAGTTAAAACATATGAAGCATCAAAAGTATTAAATGAAATGTCATGGTCATTTGATGCAGTAGGAGATATCTTTTTAGGCAATTCAACATGGGTTGATTGCCTAGAACTAGAGGCCTCATTCTTACATAAAAGCATGGTGTGAAACATTATGAGGTTTCCTGGCATGAATTATCCTAATCTTATGTTCGGGATAACTAGCAGGATATAAAATGTAACCCTCGTTATCCTGAACCATGGGAGCCTTACCCTTAACAAAATTAGACAATTTCTTGGGGGCATTAAGCTTGACATTGTCTCCCCGTTGCAAGCCAATGCCATCCTTAATGCTAGGGCGTCTCCCATTATAAAGCATGCTACGAGCAAATTTAAATTTTTCATTCTCTAGTTCATGCTCGACAATTTTAGCATCTAGTTTAGCTATATGATCATTTTGTTGTTTAATCATAGCAATGTGATCATGAAAAGCATCAACATTAATGTCTGTACATCTAGTACAAATAGTAACATGATCAACACTAGATGTAGAGGGTTTGCAAACAATTAATTCATCTATCTTAGATTTTAGCATGTCATTCTCTTCTCTAAGATAGGAAATAGAATCATTGCAAACATTTAAATCCTTAGCCTTTGCAATTAATTTATCATTCTCAATCTCAAGGCTAGAAATTGCAACATTCAATTTGTCAATCTTAGCAATTAAATCATCATTTTCATTCCTAAGACTAACAATTGAATTATTACATGCATCTAATTTTTCAACCTTAGCAATTAAGTTGGCATTCTCGGTTCTAAGGTTGGAAATTGATTCATGGCAAATGCTAAGCTCACTAGTTAATTTTTCACGCTTTTCTATCTCCTGAGCATAAGCATTTTTCACCTTAACATGCTTCTTATTTTCCTTAATAAGGAATTCCTCTTGGCTATCCAAGAGTTCATCCTTCTCATGAATAGCACCTATTAATTCATTTAATTTTTCTTTTTGTTGCATGTTAAGATTGGCAAAAAGACTAACCAAATCATCTTCATTATCACTAGAGCTACACTCATCACTAGATGTTGTATATTTAGTGGAGGCTCTAGATTTTACCTTCTTCTTCTTGTCGTCCTTTGCCATGAAGCATTTGTGGCCGATGTTGGGGAAGAGGAGGCCTTTGTTGACGGCGATGTTGGCGGCGTCCTCGTCGGAGGAGGAGTCGGTGAAGCTCTCATCGAAGTCCCACTCCTGACACACGTGGGCATCGCCGCCCTTCTTCTTGTAGTACTTCTTCTTCTCCTTCTTCCTCCCCTTCTTGTCGTTGTCCCTATCACTATCACTAGACATAGGACATTTAGCGATAAAATGACCGGGCTTACCACACTTGTAGCACACCCTCTTGGAGCGGGGTCTGTAATCCTTCCCTCTCCTTTGCTTGAGGATTTGACGGAAACTCTTGATGATGAGCATCATCTCCTCATTGCCGAGCTTAGAGGCGTCAATGGGGAGCCTACTTGATGTAGACTCTTCTTTCTTCTCCTCCGTTGCCTTGAATGCGACGGGTTGAACCTCGGGTGTGGAGGTGCCGCCTTGCTTCACGATTTTTTTGGAGCCTTTGATCATCAACTCAAAGCTCACAAATTTTCCTGTCACTTCCTCGGGAGATATTAACTTATATCGAGGATCACCACGAATTAATTGAACTTGAGTGGGATTACGAAAAACAAGTGATCTTAGAATAACCTTGACCATCTCATGGTCATCCCACTTGGTGCTCCCGAGGTTGTGCACTTGATTGACCAAGGTCTTAAGCCGATTGTACATGGCTTGTGGCTCCTCTCCTTGGTTGAGGATGAACCGACCGAGCTCCCCCTCGATCGTCTCCCGCTTGGTGATCTTTGTCACCTCATCTCCTTCGTGCGCAGTCTTGAGCACGTCCCAAATCTTTTTGGCACTCTTCAACCCTTGCACCTTATTATACTCCTCTCGACATAGAGAGGCGAGGAGTATAGTGGTGGCTAGGGAGTTGAAGTGCCGAATTTGGGCGACTTCGTCCGAGTCATAGCCTTCATCCCCTACGGATGGTACCTGCGCTCCAAACTCAACAATATCCCATATGCTAGCATGGAGTGAGGTTAGGTGATGCCTCATTTTATCACTCCACATACAATAATCCTCACCATAAAAAACCGGTGGTTTGCCTAGTGGGACGGAAAGTAAAGGAGTGTGTTTAGAAATGCGTGGATAGCGTAGGGGGATCTTACTAAACTTCTTGCGCTCATGGCGCTTGGAAGTGACGGACGGCGTGTCGGAGCCGGATGTAGAAGGCGATGAAGAATCGGTCTCGTAGTATACCACCTTCTTCATTTTCTTTTTCTTTTCGCCGCTCTGATGTGACTTGACGTGTGAAGAGGATCCCTTCACCTTGTTGCTGGACTCTCCCGATGGAGCCTTCCCGTGGCTTGTAGACTTGTCACCACCGGTCACGATCTCCTTCCTGGCGTGATCTCCCGACATCACTTCGAGCGGTTAGGCTCTAATGAAGTTCTAGGCTTTGATACCAATTGAAAGTCGCCTAGAGGGGGTGAATAGGAAGAATCTAAAATTTACAAACTTTAAGCACAACTACAAGCCAGGGTTAGCGTTAGAATAAAATCGAGTCCGAAAGAGAGGGTGAAAACAAATCACAAGCAAATGAAGAGAGTGACACGGTGATTTGTTTTACTGAGGTTCGGATTTTGCAAACCTACTCCCCATTGAGGTGGTCACAAAGACCGGGTCTCTTTCAACCCTTTCCCTCTCTCAAACGGTCACCTAGACCGAGTGAGCTTTTCTCCTTAATCAAACCGGGTCACTGTCACACCCGGTTTCAGAAGGCAAACCGAATGCGAACTATGTACGTGCCAGGATCAGAATTCACGTACACAGCGATTACATAAATGAACATCATCGCACAGTGCTCGAATAAAATCATAAAAGAGTATTAACTTATTACATCACAGAGTCAGAGACATCCACATAGTCATCAACTTAACGGGTAAATCAAAGTGCTAAGCGAAACGCAGTAAAGATAGGGCCTTCACAGGCAGCTGATTGGGGGTTGCCGCCAACCCACACCTAAAACTCGTCGTAGTCTTGGAACTCCTGGAAGTCTCCTTCCACGACTTCGTCTTCTCCTGAGCAGTGGTTGCAATGTGGACAACCTGGTGTTTTGTGGTAAAGCAAGGATGAGTACACATCAACGTACTCAGCAAATGCCCCGTTTGGCTGAAGTGGACTAGCTGTTATGTGGGGTTAAGGTCAAAGCAGATTGCTTTTAGTTGGTCAGGCATTTATTATTAGTGGAAGCCAAGTTTTATCATATAACCATCCCATGAGTCATTTCCTCATCGAGGAAACATCATGATCATCACCGAACCAAAAACATTAATAGAACCATTGTATCTCGAACCATCTGTATCTTTAATCAAAGAGGATCTCAAGGCTGTTCTTAACCGTGAGCACGGCTGATATATCAGTTTCACTACCCTCTGCAGAGGTCGCACACTTTACCCATGAGCCGTGATTCCCGTTCTGCCTGGGGAGAGCTAATCCCCATTGATCACTTCCTAGGTGGTCCGGCAGGGCATCACTACGTAGCTTTTACAAAGATTCCCAAGAGGTCATAGCCACCCGTTAGGTTTCTCCAGTTTGATAAACACAGTACCCCTCCCCGAAGGAGAGTGACTAACAAAAAGCAAAACGAAAGAACCTCGGCACTCAGCCTCGGCAGAGCAAGCACTGTGCCTGGACCCCATTGACGGCACGACGGCGAAGCAACTACACCTCTAGTTCCTCTAATTAATTAGCTAAGGGCATCCCATTTCACCCTCATGGTTGCACTGTTATCCCGGGTGGTCTCTCAACGAACAGGTCCTTACGGAGAGGTACTCAGGAAATAGCCTGAGCCCCCTAAAGTATCACCAGATCATCAATATCATCAGGATAACAGTATCGTATCATAAATAGTCACAGCATGTTCATTGATTAAGTTAAGGCAATAGCAAAATGCTAACCATAATAACCCAAAAGGTCATCAAGGATAAGGTAAAGTGTAAAGCTAGTCAATCCTTAGGTTTCAATTAAGTAATGCGGGATAGTGAATTATAAGTGAATAGGACATAATGGGTCAGAGGACACTTGCCTTCACCAAACTGCTGCTGAGGGACCTCTTCTGCAACTTCTTCGGGAAACACAGACTGCCCGTTGTCTATGTAAAGTAATCATTCATTTTATGCACTTGGGAAATAACAAACAAAAGCAATATACAAAACATGTGCAGCAGAGAGATCACAGGTTCACAATGGAAAAGGATTGATAATCTGGTGTTCCCTAGGTCTAGGGTAGATGACTATACAAAGTGATTCATTATCCACTAATCAGGTCTAAGTCAGTGGTGGGGTTAAATCATCACATGGTGTTAAGTCCATAAACTTAAGTGCTCCAACTTTTATTAAAGTCTACTATCTTTACTTTATCTCAAATGGGGTTCCAGTAACATTACTTTTACACTAATGATCAACTATTAATTGGGACATAAAAACAGCAGGGAAACATTGTTTAAACAGGTAGATAAAAATATTATGAACATTTTGCAATTTGAAGCACCTAATTTGGAGTTCATATGACAAAGTTATGAATTTTACAAGATTAGGGATTAAAAATACTCCTTAAATACTTATTTTGGATTAAATAAAAGGTCCGATGACCTAACTGCGAAGTTCCAGGGACGGCGGGTTAATTTGCAGAAAACCGGGGGTCTCCTTAAGAAGTTGCGCGGGCGAAGGGGTATCGGGCTCCTACGACCGTTGGATCTCGGATCAACGCCCGAGATTAGATCTGCGGGCGGGCGCGCGAGCGCGCGGCAGCATGAGAGGCTGACAGGCGGGGCCGGGCGGGCAGCGCGGGCGCGCGAGCGGCTGACAGGCGGGGCCCAGCTGACAGGAAGGCGGGGTGCGGGGGGGGGGGGGGGAACGGCCCTGGGCCGTCGGATCTCAGGCGGACGGCTAGGGTTGGGCTTGGGCTATTTGAAACAGGGCCGTCCGATCTAAGATGGACGGCGGAGATCTGGCGGCTGGCTTCTGTCCCCTTCCCCAGCCAGCAAAGACGGCGGCGGCCGCACCCGCGGCGGGGAAGCTCGCCGGAGACGAGGGGCGCGGGGGCTCTGCGGGTCCCTAGGGCGACCGGGGTGGCCTGGGAGGTTGGGGAAGGCGCGGGGAATCTTTTGGTGGGGCTAGGTCGGGACAGGGGCACCGGAGGGGGCGGTCCACGGCGAAGTGGCTCGGCAACGGCGCTAAACGACTCCGGCAAGGAATTGAGCGCAGCAGGGTGCAATAGAGGGGAAGGGAGAGGGCAGGGGAGGTTCCTTACCTCAAGGCGAACCCCAGGGACCTCTCGGTGGCGGCGAAGGCGCGGCGACGGCCCGGGTCGACGGTGGTGGAGCACTGCGGCTGCACGGAGGACGGCGGGTGAGCACGGGCAGAGGAAATTAGAGAGGGGGAGGAGGAATTGGGGCGTGTCCCGGGTTGCAGACGTCGAGGCGAAGCTCACCGTGGCAGAGGGCACGGCGGGGCTCCAACGTCGACGGAGAAACGGGCTCGGGACGGCGGCGGTTAATGGCGGCGGCGCTTTGGCGTGCGCGCAGCATGGGGGGAGGTGGAAGGGAGGTCTGCAGGTGCGCAAATGAGGGAGGGAGAGAGGGTGGGCTAGGCTCCGGGCTCAAGTGGTCGAGGGCGAGGTGGTTGCGAGCTTCACGCGCGACGTGGGCGCGGAGACCGCGGCACGCGCAGCTCGGGGCGGCGGTTACGCGGGGACGAGGGAGCTGACAGCCCGGGCCCGCGAGCAGACAGAGCGGGGGAGCGAGCGCGGGTGCAGGGAAGGCGGCCGCGCTGATGGGCGGGCCCGCCAGGGCAGAGAGAGGAGGGTCGGAAGAAGGCGAGCGCGCGGGGTGGGCCGGTTGGGCCGAAAGGCCGGGGGGCAGGGGTATGGGCTTCTTTCCTTTTTCTTTTATTCCAGCAATTGTTTTCCCTTTTTCTTTTTATTTACTCCATTTGATTCAATTTTAAATATGCCACAAATTAAAATTAGCACTTCCAAGTATTATGCACCAAACAAAAGTGAAACTTAGGGTTTAACATGTTGCCACAATTCATATTTCCTTGGAGTTTAGTCTAATAGACTATAATTACACAAAGAAAATAGCCACTCTTCTTCTATAGAAAAGAGAAAGAGGAGATTGGGAAGGGTGTGATAAGAGGAGCAACACCTGAATTTGTGAATATGAGCAAAGAAATTTTATACCCCCAAATTCAGGGTGTTACAAACCTATCCCCTTAAAATAATCTCGCCCCGAGATTCAGGGTTGGTCAGCAAAGAGATCAGGGTATTTGGCTTTCAGATCATCTTCTCGTTCCCAGGTTGCTTCTTCCTCAGAGTGGTGACCCCATCTGACTTTGCACATTCTGATGGTGTTCCTCCGGGTGACTTTGTCTGCAAACTCCAGAATCTGCGTTGGCTTCTCTATGTAGGTCAGATCCTCTTGGACTTCCAAGTCCTCCGCTGGCAACTGTTCTTCTGGTACTCGCAGACACTTCTTCAATTGCGACACGTGGAACACATTGTGCACTGCCGACAAACTTTCTGGTAGGTTGAGTTGGTAGGCTACTTCTCCACGCTTTGCTTGAATCTGATATGGTCCGACGTACCGGGGTGCTAACTTGCCCTTGACTCCGAACCTTCTGACTCCTCTAATAGGCGACACCTTCAGATAGACGTAATCTCCCACTTCAAAACTCAATTCTCTTCTCCTCCTATCAGCATAGCTTCGCTGCCTAGATTGTGCTATCTTCAGATTCTCCCGAACCATTTTGATATTCTCTTCGGCTTCAAGCAAAATGTCGGGGCCGAACACCTGTCTCTCTCCAGGCTGGTCCCAATGCAGCAGAGTCCTACAACTCCGTCCATAGAGCACCTGGAACGGTGACATCTTCAAGCTGGCCTAGTAACTATTGTTGTAGGAGAATTCTGCATAAGGTAACCTCTTGTCCCATCCTGACTTGTCTTGCAACGCGCAGGCTCTCAACATATCTTCTAGGATCTGATTAGTTCTTTCAGTTTGACCGTCTGTCTGCAGGTGATAAGCCGAACTGAAGTTCAGATGCGTGCCCAAGGCTTCTTGCAGCTGCTGCCAAAAATGAGAGGTAAACTGTGTTCCTCGATCTGACACTATCTTCTTTGGCACACCATGTAGGCAGACTATCCGGGACATGTATAACTCAGCTAATGTTGCTCCGGTGTATGTTGTCTTCACAGATATAAAATGGGCCACCTTTGTTAAGCGGTCCACAACCACCCAGATGGAATCATAGCTGGCCCGGGTACGAGGTAGGCCAACTATAAAGTCCATCCCGATCTCATCCCACTTCCACTGAGGAATCTGTAATGGCTGCAACAGTCCGGCAGGTCTCTGATGCTCTGCTTTGGTTCTTTGACAGCTATCACAGATGGCGACATACTCTGCGATCTCTCTTTTCATGCCATACCACCAAAACCTCCTTTTTAGATCCTGATACATCTTCTCACTTCCAGGGTGTATGGAGTAGGCTGTCTCATGAGCTTCCTTGAGGATCAGCTCCCGAATAGGTTTGATGTTGGGGACACACAGTCGGTCCTTGAACCATATTACTCCCTCCTCATCCTCTCGAAAGTCTTTGCCTCTTCCTTCTAAGATCAGCTGCCGGATCTTGTTGATGTTTTCATCATCCTTCTGCCCTTCTTTGATCTCCCGCTCTAGGGTGGGCTCTAATTCCACTGTTACTCCTTGTGTACTATTCAGAAAACCAAGACTCAGTCTGTCGAACTCCTTGGCTAACTCATATGGCATTGGGTACGTGGCCATCATAGTGACTTGACTCTTCCTGCTCAGAGCATCTGCAACAACATTGGCCTTGCCTGGATGGTAATGTATCTCCAACTCATAGTCCTTGATCAATTCCAACCATCTTCGCTGCCTCATGTTTAACTCTGACTGGGTGAATATGTACTTCAGACTTTTATGATCTGTGTATATGTCGCACTTCTGTCCATACAGGTAATGCCTCCATGTCTTTAAAGCATGAACCACTGCTGCCAACTCTAGGTCGTGTGTGGGATAATTCTTCTCATGGATCTTCAGCTGTCGAGATGAGTATGCTACGACTCTTCCTTCTTGCATTAGCACACATCCCAATCCGGCGTAAGAAGCATCGCAGTACACCGAGAATGGCTTGTGAACATCAGGCAGAACTAACACAGGTGTTGTAGTCAATCTATTCTTCAGTTCTTCAAATGCCTCTTGGCACTTTTGGGTCCACTTAAACTCAACTTTCTTCGCTAGCAATGCTGTCATTGGCCTGGCAATCTTTGAAAAGCCCTCGATGAAACGCCTATAGTATCCGGCCATTCCAATGAAGCTCTTGATCCCACGAACATCCTTCGGTGCTTTCCAGTTCAGAATATCTGCTACTTTTTCTTTGGATCCACAGCTAACCCATCTTGGTTTATGATGTGACCCAGAAACAAGACTTCATGAATCCAGAACTCGCATTTACTCAGCTTGGCATACAACTGATGCTCTCGTAGCCTTTGCAATACCATCTTCAAATGCTCCACATGTTCTTCCTCACATTGAGAATATATGAGAATATCATCGATGAACACCACAACAAACTTTTCTAGGTAGTCCATGAACACGTTGTTCATCAGATACATAAAGAAGGCTGGCGCATTTGTCAAACCAAAGGACATAACTGTGAACTCATATAACCCATACTTGGTGATGAATGCTGTCTTCGGTATGTCCGACGGTCGGATTCTGAGTTGATGGTAACCTGATCTTAGATCTATCTTCGAGAATACGCTGGCACCTCTGAGCTGGTCAAACAGGTCTTCTATCCTTGGCAGGGGGTACTTGTTCTTAACAGTGACTTCATTCAGGGCTCTGTAATCTATGCACATCCTTTTGGTACCATCTTTCTTCTCTACAAACAATACTGGAGCGGCCCAAGGCGAAGTACTTGGTCTGATGTAACCCTTCTCTAACATCTCATCTATCTGCTTCTTGAGTTCTACCAACTCTGGTCCAGACACTCGATAGGCTCTTTTGGAAATGGGGGCAGTACCAAGGATAAGCTCTATGGCAAATTCAACCTTTCTCTCGGGTGGCATGCCTGTTAATTCTTCGGGAAACACATCTGGAAAGTCCGACACAACCCTGATAGCCTCAAGCGGATTGGCCTCCTTACTATTAACTAAAATCTGGTGACAATCTCCCTCTGCTATTTTAGGCACTCTTAGCTCAGCCACTACCTCTTCTCCTGACGGGGACTTCAATGTTACGGTCCTCTTGTCACAGCTAACATTCGCTTCATATTTCATTAACCAATTCATCCCTAGGATGACATCTATCCCAGGGGTGTCTATTACTATTAGATCACTGGGGAACCCTATCCCCCTTATCTCCACCCTTATATTTGAGCATATTTTATCTGCTTGCACTTTACCACCAACCGAATTAATCCTCATGGGCGGCATCATTGCCTCTACTGAGATGTTATGCATTTCTACCCATGTTGCAGTGACAAATGAATGAGTTGCACCAGTATCAAATAGCACTTTTGCGGGATGAGATTCGACTGAGAACATACCTACTGCCACATCTGGTGCATCCTAGATCGCTTCAGCCTCCAAGTGGTTCACCTTTCCACGGTTGTACGCTTGGCCACGATTGCCTGCTGCCTGCTGCGGTACACCTTGCCTTGTTGGAGCATTGGGGTTGGTCTGCTGCTGCGCCATCTTCTTTGGGCACTGCATCGCCCAGTGGCCTTGTTCTCCACAGTGAAAGCATCCTCTGCCTCCTCCTTGTGTTGGGGCTGCTTGGTTGTTCTGATTTGCTGCTGGGGCAGGAAGGCGAGGTGCCTGGTTGTTCTGCTTCTAATACTGATTACCTCCCTGCTGGCTGTTCTGACGATACTGCGGCTGCTGTGGGTACTGCCTCTGAAACTGCTGCTGATGCGGACACTGACTCTGATGCTGATGTCCCTGTGGGTGACTAGGCCTGCCTTGCTGAGATGAACTGCCTGAGAAGCGGGGGCGGCTGATGCTTCTAGACTGTGGTCCACTCATCTTGCGCTTCCGATCTTCCATATCCTTGCGCTTCTTCTCAGTCATAACTGCCCTATCGATCAGGTGCTGGAAGGTGGGGAAGGTGTGATTCATCAGCTGGTAATGCAGGGGATCCACCAAACCCCTCATGAACCTGTACTGCCTTTTAGCATCAGTGTTGACATCTTCAGATGCATAACGAGATAGCTGCAGAAACTTGTCTCTGTATTCACTAACGGACAGGGGTCCCTGCTTCAGAGCCAGAAACTCCTCCTTCTTCACGATCATCAGTCCCTCTGGAACATGGTACCTGCGGAAACTCTCACTAAATTCCTCCCAAGTGATGGCTTCGGGGTCAGCATGTGTGGCGAGGTAGGACTCCCACCAAGACTAGGCTACTCCTCTTAGCTGGCGGGGGCCATACAGAACCTTCTCCCTGTCGTCACATTGGGCGGTGCGCAGTTCCCTTTCCACTGCACGCAGCCAGTCTTCTGCATCCATGGGGTCAGTAGAATGAGCGAAGGTAGGAGGGTGCCCTCTCATGAACTCGCCACGTTTGTCCCGTGGCATCTGAGGCATCTGCACTTGCAACTGGGGTTGGGGTTGTTGTTGAGCCTGCTGCATGGCTGCCAGAGTCTGCCCAATAGCCTGCACTGCCTGAGTCTGCATCAAGAACATCTGCTCCACGGTCATCGGGGGTGGTGGGGGAGGCTGTCGGTGTTTAGGGTCCGACCGCACACCCGGGGTTGCCCCTCAAGGTGTTTTAGGAGTAGGAAGGTGTCGACAACTGTAGCAGAATGGTTCGTGCCGATCGCACGAGGGACGGTGGACAAGATTTACAGGTTCGGGCCGCTTAGTGATGCGTAACACCCTACGTCCTGATGAGTATGCTTGGTGGATATGATTACAAGAGAGCTCTCTGGATCGAGAATACAGAGAGTTGATGTGTGTGGCTAAGTAATGGGTCGATCGTTCTGAAGGGGTGCCCCCTAGGCCTTATATACTCGACCGTGGGGCAGTACACATGGATAAGATAACAACAAGTGGCTAAAAGATAGTGAACCTCTCGAGATTATCCTTTACGTAACCCTCGCCGACTTATCCTCACGTGGCTTCGTTGCATGGAGGCCCCGACGCGGGAAAGTCGGATCTCTGTTGCGGCCAATGGCTCGACGCTATGGGCCGTCCGGGTTTGCACCAATCCGGCCTCATGTCGCCCTGCGTTACTGGTTGTCTTTCCCCAGGCCCACGAAAGAATAACCTTACGATTTATTGGGCCCTTGGGCCTTTCGTGAGGTCCTTTACTCTTTTAGTGGACCCGGGGGATATCCATCCCCCACAAGCCCCCGATCTTTGGGTTAATTTAGAAGTAATCAACCCGAAGATCTCAGGTCCAGCTTGTAGGTGATTTGAAGAAAGATGACTCCTTGCTGTTCTCTCCTGCTTCGATCACTTGTTGACCAGAGCCTAGCTTGGTGCCTGTGCCTTAGAGATCGGCATTCCTGTTTGTTGGATTCTGAACTTTATTGGGTGCACCGGAGGTGCACCCAATGGGTGTAGCCCCCGAGCTTCGAGTAGATTTTAGAAAATGATCTACTCGAAGGTCATCATCAGAGATTGCTTCCATTTGTGTTCCTTTATTCCAGTTGAGGATTGGCTTCTTAATCTTGTCCCATGCCCTTAGAAATTGGTGCTATCCTGGCTTAGAATGACAATCCATGGGGTGCACCGAAGGTGCACCCAATGGGTGTAGCCCCCGACCTTCAAGTGGATTTTTTGAGGATAATTCGCTTGAAGGTCTTCTTTTTGTATCCTCTTGCTGAAAATTACTCTTTCTGCTTATAAAAAAGTTGGCATGATGTCATCCGTGCTATGTCATCAATATTATGCTTCAGAGGTCAGCATGTGTTTTGTCTTTTGCAGCTGAATTTGCAATCCTTCCGTATCTTGCTAGGTAGCATAGTGTATTTGCTCTGCACTCGATTGGACATTCGATGGACGTTCTCTGTCTAGTCTTCAAGTCATGTCTGTCGACCATATTTTGCACTCTGCTGGCTATACTTGGCTTCCCTTTAACTCTTGTTGATATCTCATTTTTGTCTTGAGGCATTCACTGCATGCTCTGCACAGATGTGACCATTTTGAAAAATATACTGACAATTCCTGGGCGTCCCCCCCCCAATGGGTGTGGGCAAGGGACGGCTTGGTACGCTGAGTGTTTTAACCGGCTGCTTCTGAGTTGTAATGTGATGGGACGGCGAGTGTAATCATATCCTTTGCGCTGTTGACTGGAGTCCCAATGGGTGTAGTGCTGCATGAAACGGCGTCCGCCGCCTGACGTGTCTTTGGACGGGTGGAGGTGTATATTGAATGCTTAGCGACTGTTCAGTGACCGCGGTTGGAGGTGAGCGGTTGCCTTTCTCTTCTATAAATAACGCTGTTGTTCCTCTGGTTTCTTCACATCCCTTCGCTATTCCTTACTGCCTCCTTCTCTTCTTTTTCTGCTTGCCTCCATGGGAAAGAAACGCAAGCGCGAGCCGACTCCTCCATCGGAGGACTTCGGCGACTCGGAGTACTCGGAGGAGGAGTTCTCCTCCGAGTCCGAGAGGTCCCCGGCCCCCGTCTCTCCCCCGGCGTCGTCCGATGACTCGGACGACTCCCAGGGGTTAGCCGCGGAGGTCTGGTCCTACATCCGGGCCGTCGAGCGCTCCGGGCTCGAGGGCTCGGATGAGTCCGAGTACTCCTCGGATGAGGAGGACTCGGACGGCGGCGGCGAGGGCGAGGACGACGACGACGACGACGACGACGACGACGACGATGACGACGACGACGATGACGGCAGCGGCAGTGGCGGGGGCAACGGCAGCAGCAGGGGCAGCACCAGAAGCGGCGGCGGCAGGGGCGGCAGCGGCGGCAGGAGCGGCGGCGGCGGCAGCAGGGGCAGGGCCAGTGGCTAGATGCCACTGGTCCTTTTAAATATTAGTATAGATTAGAAGTAGTATAGTTAGATAATGTAGTAGTATTAGTAATGTAGAGTAGTATAGCGTAGCGTAGTAGTAGTAGTAGAAATAGGGAAGTATCAACTCATAATGAGTTGATTTGTAATTATTGCCACTTCCCTTGAATGAAGAACGAATTTGGTTTCCTTTTGATGAATCATTTCGTTTGACTATGAATCTGGGTCCTTTGAGGCCATAGACGAACAGCTTGATCATTATGCTGATGCTTCCGAGCGATATTGCAGCCTGTATCAATGTTTTTAGAAGTGATGCTGGGCGATTGAAGGTTAACGTTGGCATTTTAGAAGTAATGCCGAACGATTGAATTCGAGATCAACGTTTTAGAGGCAACGCCGAGTGACTGAGTAGTGACGTCGGCGTTTTAGAGGCAATGCCGAGTTATTGAACTCAAGGTCAGCGTTTTAGAGGCAACGCCGAGTTATTAAGGGTCGTTGTCGGCATTTTAGAAGTAATGCCGAGCGATTGAGCTCAAGATCGACGTTTTAGAGGCAACACCGAGTGACTGAGTGGTGACATCGGCATTTTAGAGGCAACGCCGAGTGATTAAAGGTCGTTGTCAGCATTTTAGAAGTAATGCCGAGTGATTGAGGGTCGACGTTGGCATTTTAGAAGTAATGCCGAGCGGTTGAACTCGAGGTCAGCGTTTTAGAGGCAACGCCGAGTGACTGAATAGTGACGTCGGCATTTTAGAGGCAATGCCGAGCTATTAAACTCAAGGTCAGCGCTTTAGAGGCAACGCCGAGTGATTGAAGATCAACGTTGGCATTTTAGAAGCAATACCGAACGATTGAACTCGAGATCAGCGTTTTAGAGGCAACGCCGAGTGACTGAATAGTGACGTCGGCATTTTAGAGGCAACGCCGAGTTATTTTGAGGATTAACACCCGAGTAAGGAGATGGCCCACCAGTTTTTTGGGAAGTAACTGCCAAGTGACCACGTGGCATGCTGGGATTTCGGAAATAACTGCCGAGTGATGACTGGGCACTTTTTGAAACGGTATCTGGTTCGAGAATATCCCATAAGAGTTGCACTTTTAGCCGCCTTTGCTTTCCGCGCCCTAGTTTTTGCATTCCTGCTTCCAAATCCTCTCTGCGCTTGCCTCCAATTTGCTCGCTGGTGAAATCGAGATGGCTCCCAAGAGGAAAATCGCGAGTTCTTCCGCTGTGGTGATTCCTCCAATTGATCCCAACAGCCAGTTGCCTTTCGCAGGTAACCACATGTCCATCATCTCTGAAACCGAACTCCTCCACCTCGTGTCTATCGGGGTTCTTCCTCCACGGGAACTCTGTTCTTGGCGGATTTGCCACGGAACTACGGTCCCGACGGAGGATACCCACGAGTCTGTGGTTTACGCTCCCTTTCTTCTCCGCGGCCTTGGCCTTCCTATTTCTCCCTTTTTCCGTGGTCTTCTTGATTTCTACCACATCAACTTAACCCATCTGAACCCTAACTCAATTCTGCAAATTTCTATCTTCGTCCACTTATGTGAGGCCTTTCTTGGCGTGCTGCCGCATTTTGGTTTGTGGAAACACCTGTATCATTGTCGCCCTGGGATGGCCGGGGGACAACATCAGTTGGTTGGAGGTGCCAGCTTGGAGATGCGCCGGGGACGGAAAACCGAGTATCTTGAGATCCCCCTTAAAGACAGCATTAAGGGATGGCGCCTGGAATGGTTTATAGTTGATAACTATGGAAATTCTCTCCCCCCCGGTTAGGAAGACAGCCAGATGTTCGCACCCCGAGCTGGACCGAGTCTCCTACAGACGAAGAGGTGGCTGAGGCCAGTGTGCTGCTAGCTGAAGTTGGGCTATTGAAAGAGAGGGGTTTAACTGCTGAAGCTATAGTTGCTGACTTCGTTTTCAAAAACATTCAGCCACTGAAAGACAGGGTCCACCCGGCTTATCTGTATCAAGGGCTAGCCGACCCAACTCGAGTTACCAATAGAAGGATCCCTTCTGCAGATTTGGTGAGCCGACTGGAGATGATTCTCAGAGGCAAAGTATCCAATGTTGGTGCTCCGGTGGCGTATTCAGCCTGGAATCTGCCTCCTGCCAAGGCCTTCACTCGTTTCGTGTCAAACCCACCTTCAACTGATGGCAATTTGGGCCTTAGAACGCGGCCCTCTGATGAGGAGGTTAGTGCTTTGGTTGCCTCACTTGGGAAAATCCCTGATGATGAAAGACAAATCCATTTCGAGGTGCCTTTGGATCCTACTGATGCTGAAATGAATGCCGTGCTTGACATGTTGGCTGAAGATTCTTCTGACGCTACTCCTGCTGAGACATTGGCAGTGGCACCTCTCCCAGAGGTCGGTATAATCTTGGATGCTCAGAGACCTGTCCGTGCTCGCTCGAGGCGTCCCCGCCGAACCAATCAGACTGATCTTTCTGTTGATGAGCGGAAAAAGAAGAAGAGACGTATTCGGCGAGTATCTAGTTTGGATCAGGGTGCTGGTCCCTCGGTCCTTGCTGATTAGGAGGTTCCTGCGCCTGAATTTGCTGATGCTGAACCCAATGGGTGTGGTCCATCTGTTGCTGATCCCAATGGGTGTGGTCCATCTGTTGCTGATCCCAATGGGGGTGGTCCATCTGTTGCTAATCCCAATGGGGGTGTTGCCAGTGTTGCTGATGAAGACGACGAAGAGGAAGAGGATGAGGTTCCTCTGACTCGGAAGAACAGTCGGCAATTCCTCGCCAGTGGGGAAAGTAGTGGGGTTCCTTCTCCGGCTTTATCTGCTCTTGTTGGTCTGCAAAACATATCCCTGGCCGACTTTGATCAAACTCTGGAGGATATGGTCCCAGAAGACTTGTTATCAGGGCCAGTGGATGATGATGTGACAGAAGCTTGTGATGCCGTGCCGGACGCTGGGTTGAGGTCATCCCGTGCCTCATCAACCTTAGAGCGCGATCTTGAGGGACGGGATGTTAGCCTGGATTGTCCTGATTCCGTGGAAGTAGCCGAGGGCCCATCAACCTTAGAGATGGTTATTGCTGAAAGTTTGGACCCCAGGGATGGTGTTGATACATGTCCAGCCCCCGAGGGTGTCGTCGGGGATGACTTAGCCCGGGCGAGGAGTGCGAGCTACTGCCCAGCCCCCGAGGGTGCTGCCGGGGATAATCCGGCTCAAGTGGGCAGTGCCAACTATGGCCCAGTCCCTGAGGGTGCCCAAACAGGGTCTCCTTCCGGCACTTCCATGGACGTTCACGCTGGGTCACCTCCACACTCTGGCTGCATGGTGGTGGCCCAAACTTCAGACCGGGGCGTCGCTTTGGAGGGCAGCGTCCCCGTTGATCGAGTATCCGGCTCTGTCGAAAGAGATGAACTGATTCCCACTGTTCCATTGCATGCTGCTTCGGGTGACGACCTTGCGCCTGGTTATCATCTGATTTCTCCTGACTTGGGGATCTCTTCGTTCTTCTCCAATCTCCAGGTACTGTGCTGTTTCTTAGCTTGACTTTTACATGAACTCTTGCCATTATGCTCATCTGCTCTTCTCATCAGGTTTTGGTGGATGGGATGACCAGCCAGCTGAAATTGCATGGTGCTCCTATCCCAGAAGTAGCTTCATCCTTTTCGTGTTGGAATCCGGTGTCTCTTCATCGCCGTGTATCCGAGTTGGAGGCGACTAACGCTGGTTAGTGCCCTTTTTTCTTTTCTTCGTGCTTGTTGTGGACTGTTTTACCTTTTGACCTCGCTTTGTTTGGTTATCCTTCGCTAGGAATGACTCGACAGATTACACTACTTGAGGAGAAACATTCTCAAGATCGGGCTGAATTGTCTCAGCGATGCACTGATCTTGAGGAAAAGTACTCTCAAGGTCAGATTGAGCTGAGTCAAGTCTCTGCCGCCCTAGACGATGCCAACGCGTTGAGTTCTTCCTTGCATGCTCAGCTTGACTCTGAAAAGGTGAAATACGAAACTGTGCTTTTGTCTTGCTGTGCTCCTGTTATTTGCCTGGTTTTCTGAAGTAACCGATTTGTGCTTGCAGGAAGAAAAACGCATCCTTGCCGCTTCTCGTGACAATCTTGATAGGTTGTATCGAGATTCCAGCAACTCGTTGACTATTCTGGAGAGGAGTCATCGCTTTTCCATGGAAGAGTTGAACAATCTTCGCTATAAGCTGCAGGAGTCCTTGGATGATGTGATTCGCCTTCGGGAGTTGATATCGGCTAAAGACGTTGTCATCAAGAATCTGCGTGCTTCCAAGAAATCCGTCACCCAGGAGCTAGAGGCTGCCCAGTTGGCTGTCAAGGTTGCTGAAGAGACTTCCAATACTCTGAGAGCCCAACGCGATAGGGCCATGGATAAGGCCATTCGAGCAGGACGAATTCTGATGAGGAGGCCTGGCGTAGTCGTTCCTGAAGATATAAGGGCTGACGTGAACGCTGCCCCTGATTCTTCGAGTCGTCCTTCTTCATCAACTGCTCCTGGAAAAGACATTGCAAAATAGGGAAAACATTTCGCGTGCTAAGAGCGCGCAGCTTGCATGATTGAACATTTGTTAGAGTACACCGGTTTATTTAAACAACATAGTTATTCACTCATTGTATCAGAATTTTTTAGTTAATGAGTTAGGTAGTTATGACGCATGATGACTATGAATTTTGTCGGTGGGATATGGAAATCATCCCCTGAATTAAATAGGCGAGAGCATGTTGCATTGGTCTTAAGTAGGCGCCGACTGGAGCTGATTGCTTCGTTAGCTGGGCATAGTGGTCACCCCGAGTTAAGTAAGCGTGAGCGTGTCGCACCGCCTTAAGTAGGCGCCGACTTAAGTCGATTGCTCCGTTAGCAGGGCATAGTGGTCACCCCGAGTTAAGTAAGCGTGAGCATGTCGCACCGCCTTAAGTCGCCGCCGACTCAAGTCGATTGCTCCGTTAGCAGGGCATAGTGGTCACCCTGAGTTAAGTAAGCGTGAGCATGTCGCACCGCCTTAAGTCGTTGCCGACTTAAGTCGATTGCTCCGTTAGCAGGGCATAGTGGTCACCCCGAGTTAAGTAAGAATGCAAGTCAATCGCAAATAAATTGAGTATCCTTGAAACCTTTTCTTTATTGATGACATATTTCCACTTTACAGAGTACATCATTGTTATCCCAGCAGTTTTGAGGTACGGCTAAGGATAAAACTTTCTCAGGTGTTCTATGTTCCAAGAGTTCCCGACTTCCGTGCCATCCATCTGAGTGAGGCGATATGATCCAGGTCGAGTGACTTCTGCTACTATGAAGGGTCCTTCCCATAAGGGTGATAACTTGTGTCGTCCTTCTCCCGTTAGAATTCGGCGAAGGACGAGCTCCCCTACTGAAAAGGATCGTTGCCGCACAGCCTTGTCGTGATAGCGCCTTAGAGTCTGCTGGTATCTTGCTGACTGGATTACTGCGCTTAGCCGTTCTTCCTCAAGTATGTCTATGTCCTCTAGCCTGGTGGTCTCAGCTTCTGCTATGCTTTCAAAAATTAGCCTTGGCGCCCCAAACTTGAGATCAGCAGGCAGCACTGCCTCCGACCCATAGACCATGAAGAAAGGAGTGTTTCCATGCAAAGCTCGGCTAGGTTGGGTTCTTAGGCTCCAAACAACATAGGGTAATTCCCTTATCCACTTTCCTACGAATTTTTCGTTCTTATCGAAAATCTTTTTCCTGAGTGCATCCAATATCATCCCGTTGGCTCGCTCAACTTGCCCGTTGGCTCTTGGATGGGCTACAGATGCATACTTGATCTGAATGCTTTTTTGCTCGCAGAAGTCAAAGAATTCTGAACTCGTGAAATTGGATCCTAAATCAGTTATGATGCTGTTTGGTATCCCGAATCTGAACATTATATCTTGTATGAATTCCACGGCCTTAGCAGAAGTTAAGGAGGCAATGGGCTTGAATTCTATCCATTTAGTGAACTTGTCAATTGCTACCAACACATGAGTATATCCCCCTTGAGCTTTCTTGAAAGGTCCAATCATATCCAGCCCCCAGCATGCAAAAGGCCAGGTTATTGGTATGGTCTGCAGCTGCTGTGCTGGCAGGTGTTGTTGCTTTGACAAGTATTGGCAGGCTTCGCACCTCTGAACTAACTCGGCTGCATCATTCTTTGCTGTTGGCCAATAGAATCCTGACCTGAAGACCTTCCCAACTAGTGTTCTGGAGGCTGCATGTATTCCACACTGCCCAGCATGGACCTCCTCCAGAAGTTGCTTTCCAGTGGATGGGAGAATGCACTTCATGAAGACGCCTGATGCACCCCTTCTGTATAATGTTTCCCCAATAAGTGTATAGTGAGCTGACTGTCTTGCAATGCGCTCTGCCGAGTTCTTATCATCTGGTTCTTCTTCATTCCTTATGTACTTAATGATTGGCTTTCTCCAGTCATCGGGATCTGACTCGGGTTGATCTATGATGTTGCATTCTTCCATTTGACCCAATGAGATACTTGGCTGCAGAATTTCTTGCACAAAAACCCCGGGTGGGACCTGAGCTCGACTGGACCCTAGCTTGGACAGTACATCGGCTGCTGCGTTCCGATCTCTCTCCACATGATGAAATTCTAGACCCTCGAATTTATCCTCCAGTTTTCGGACGGCAGTGCAGTATCTTCCCATCGAATCGTTTGAGCAATCCCACTCCTTATTTATCTGGCTGATGACTACCAGAGAATCCCCATATACCATTAATCTTTTGACGCCCAATGATATGGCAATGTTCAATCCATGGATCAAGGCTTCATACTCGGCTGCATTGTTGGAGGCCGGGAATAGCAGCTGGAGGGCGTACTTGAGGTGTTCGCCTCCTGGTGCAGTGAAAAGAATCCCCGCTCCTGCTCCCTGCAGCTTGAGTGAGCCATCAAAATACATTCGCCATACTTCTGCAGTCTCCGGGTTGTCTGGTACTTGTTGTTCAGTCCACTCCGATACGAAATCAACCAGTGCTTGGGTTTTGATGGCAGTGCGAGGCCGAAACTCGATGTCATGAGATCCCAGCTCACAGGCCCACTTGGCTATTCGACCGATGGCTTCCTTGTTGTGAAGAATATCCCCTATTGGAAAACTTGTGACTACTATGACTTTGTGGTCGTCAAAGTAGTGACGCAGCTTGCGGGCAGTTAGAAGTACTGCATACAATAGTTTCTGAACTTGAGGATACTTTTTCTTTGAGGGGCCGAGGACTTCACTAATGAAGTAGACAGGATGTTGTATTGGATAGGCATGCCCTTCTTCTACTCGCTCGACTACCAACGCGGTGCTCACCACGTGAGTCGTGCAAGAGATGTACAATAGCAAATCTTCGGCTGGTTGAGTTGGTGTGGCTTGCCGAGGTGGTTTCAGTACTGGTGGTGTTGTCAAGAATTTTTTCAGAGCATCTAGAGCTTCTTGTGCTTCTGAAGTCCACTGAAATTTATCCACCTTCTTGAGTAACTTGTAAAACGGCAAACCTTTTTCCCCCAGTCTGGATATAAATCTGCTTAAAGCTGCCATGCATCCAGTAAGTCGCTGAACCTTCTTCTGCGATCGAGGTGCTTCCATCTTCATGATAGCTTCAATCTTATCCGGATTAGCCTCAATTCCTCGGTGACTGACAATAAATCCGAGCAACTTTCCGGCTGGTACCCCAAAAACACATTTCTCGGGATTAAGCTTCCATCTATACCGCCTCAGGCTGTTGAAAACCAGTTGCAAATCTTCGATGAAGTCTTTTGAGTCCTGTGTTTTGATCACCACGTCATCCACATAAGCCTCCACACGCTTGCCCCAGTGATCGGCTAAGCATGTTTGAATAGCTCTCTGGTAAGTCGCTCCAGCGTTTTTGAGGCCAAACGGCATGGAGGTATAACAGAAAGCGCCAAATGGAGTAATGAATGCCGTTTTTTCTTCATCTTCCTTTGCCAGACTGATCTGATGGTACCCGGAATAGCAATCCAAGAAAGACAGCATAGAACACCCAGCGGTGGAGTCCACCACCTGATCTATCCTCGGAAGCCCGAAGGGATCCTTCGGACAGTGTTTGTTGAGATCGGTATAATCAACACACATGCGCCAGTCCACTTTATTCTTTTTGAGTACAAGAACAGGATTGGCTAACCACTCGGGATGTAATACTTCTCTAATGAATCCAGCCGCGACCAAGCGAGCTAACTCGGCGCGAATGGCTTCCCTCTTATCAGGCGTGAAACGACGTAATTTCTGTCGAATCGGCCTCGCCTGGGGAAAAACCTTCAGTTTGTGCTCGGCCAGTTCTCTCGGGACTCCCGGCATATCCGCAGGTTGCCATGCGAATACATCTCGGTTATCTTGCAGAAACCGGACGAGCGCGCTTTCCTATTTGTCATCCAAACTGGAGCTGATGATGGCCGTCTTGCGCTCATCAGCGAACCCCAGGTTGATTCTTTTGGTTTCTTCAGTCGGCCGCATAGAGGTCGCGGTCTGAGCTTCATTTGCTGGTATTGCGAGGTCCTCCTCAGGCTTAGAGTTCGCCACTGTGGAGGGAGCTGTCGATGGCTTGGCGGTGAGGGCTGCTTGAATAGCCACTCGGAAACATTCTGCGGCGCCTTGGAGGTCGGCGCGCACAGTTATGATCCCTTGTGGCCCTGGCATCTTCAGTATCATGTATGTGTAATGCGGAATGGCCATGAACTTGGCCAATCCTGGCCTCCCGATGATGGCGTTGTACCCGCAGTCGAAGTTTGCCACTTCAAACCTTAGGAACTCGGTTCTGTAGTTCTCCGGAGTTCCAAAGGCGACCGGCATGTAGATGTGGCCCAGCGGGTATTCCCCTTCCGTCGGCACGATGCCGAAGAAAGGAGTGTCCGACTCGTGGAGCTCTTTGAGATGAACTCCCAAGCTTTGGAGTGTCCGGGGGAAGGTGATGTTGATGCTGCTCCCCCCGTCCACTAACACCTTTTTCACCCGGCTCTCTCGGATCACCGGATCGACGAGAAGCGGGTACTTGCCCGGGTGGTCGAAGTTGAGCCATTGATCCGCCCGAGTGAAGGTGATCGGGTGCTCCGACCATCGGTATGGGGCGGGAGGGCCGATGGTCGCCACCAGTATCTGGCGATCATTGAGCTTTTGTTGTCTTCTGCTCTCCTGCGATCCGTGTCCGCCGAAGATGACGTTGACTTCCCTGTCAACGCGCGGAAAAGCTCCTCCTCCTCCTCCCTCCTCCTGCCGATGGGGTTGTCGTGGTTCATCTGGTCCTCCCCTCGGCGGAGGAGGAGGTAGAGGTTGGAAGGGTCGGCCGTGTCCGACGGAGTGCTTGAAGTCTCGGCAGTTACGAAGAGTGTGGCGCATGTCCTTGTGGTACGGGCACTGGGCGTCGAGGATGTCGTCCAGCGTGCGTTCGCCCCCACGAGGTCCTCCTCGAGCGCGAGAGGCAGGTGGTCCGGCGGCGTGCACTTCTTCGCGTGGCCTCTTCTCCCACCGCTTGTCAGGTTGCTGGTTCGTGTCGCATCGTGGTGCTGCCGGTGCGGGCTTTGCTCCTCCGATGAGATCCTGGGCTCGCTCGTCGGTGGTGATGTAGAGGTCGGCTTCCCGGAACAGCTCCTCTGAGGTGGTCGGCGCCTTTTGTAGTATGGCTCGGACGAAAACCGAATCATTAGATCCTCGGTAGAAGTCCTCGATCACGGCCGCCTCCGTGACATCGGGGATACGATTCCTCATGGTTTGAAACCTCTTGAGGTATGACCGGAGAGTTTCGTCCCCCCGGCGCTTGATAGATTTAAGGTCCCACGGTTGCGCCGGCTTGTCGGAGAGGGACTGGAAGTTGGCGGTGAAGCGTCGACTGAAGTCTCCCCAGACGTCGATGCAGTGTCGGGGTAGATGTCGTAGCCATTGCAGCGCGTCTTGTCCAAGGACAATGGGCAAGTACGCGGTCATCACGTCTTCAGATGCTCCGGCAGCTCGAGCGGCGGTGGTGTAGACGGCTAGCCAACCCCATGGATCCTGCTTAGGTTCATACTTGTCAACATTGGATACCTTGAAGTTGGGAGGCCACTGGATGGCCCTAAGGCGCGGAGTAAGGGCGGACACTCCGCACGTGTCCTCCTGTCGTCGGGGTCGATGTCTGTCCCGGGGAGGGGAGTTGTGGTTGTGATTCCTCGACCGTCCCCGGGAAGTTCCGCCAGTTGAAGCCGTTGCCGACTCAGTCCTGGTAGCTTGGCTCTGAGTCGGGGCGCCATGATCCCTATCGTACTCCTCTCGACGACGAATTTCGTTCTCATGCCGCCGTTCCCGCGAAGCATTGATGGAGCTCCGCGCGTCTCGGCGACTGTTGATGGCGTGTCGTAGATCATTCGGCGGGTGAACAAGCGGTAGAAGATGGTTGGCCGCCTGGGTGAACAGCCGTCGGTAGCCGTCGGCGTCTGGAGTCCGAGGAAGTCCTTCCGCTATCCGAGCCAGCACCCCTCCGACTTCGCTCGGCGTGTTCATGGCTCGGGCGAAGTCAGGGTTCAGATTGCGCCCGAAGAGTGGATTTTCTCGACGTTGCCTTGCATCTTGCTCAGCCTGTCCCTGAGCTCGTCGGCGATCACGTCGTCGGGAGTTCCTTCGCTCTCTGAAGACGCGTTCTTCCGGGGTTTCTCCTACCTCCGAGACTTCGTCTCGCGAGACAGGTTGATCCGGATTCCGCTCTCCGGCTGCATGATGTCGTCGAACATTCCTGCGCCGGTTCCTTCGTCGACGGGACTCTCGCTGAGGCGGTTCCTCCCCGGGTACAGTCGGCTCGTCGTCGGAGATGGTGGGCGATTCCGCCCTTCCGACGAAGAGGACGTCGGGGTAGAACGGTGCTGCCGTCGCGGTGATCTTCTTTCGGGGGGCCGGAGGTTGCACCTCTCCGGTATTTTCGGAGTCTGTTGAGGAAGACTCCTTTTCCGGCGGGTCCGCGATACGGTGCAGAGTTCCTTCTTCGTCCGCTACGAATGAGATTGTTCCGAAGCGGAACATAGATCCGGGGTGTAGGGCGATCTTGCTGTAGAAGGAGATGGCCATTGAGCTAGCTTGGATTGTCGACACACCCCCTACCTGGCGCGCCAGCTGTCGGTGTTTAGGGTCCGACCGCACACCCGGGGTTGCCCCTCAAGGTGTTTTAGGAGTAGGAAGGTGTCGACAACTGTAGCAGAATGGTTCGTGCCGACCGCACGAGGGACGGTGGACAAGATTTACAGGTTCGGGCCGCTTAGTGATGCGTAACACCCTACGTCCTGATGAGTATGCTTGGTGGATATGATTACAAGAGAGCTCTCTGGATCGAGAATACAGAGAGTTGATGTGTGTGGCTAAGTAATGGGTCGATCGTTCTGAAGGGGTGCCCCCTAGGCCTTATATACTCGACCGTGGGGCAGTACACATGGATAAGATAACAACAAGTGGCTAAAAGATAGTGAACCTCTCGAGATTATCCTTTACGTAACCCTCGTCGACTTATCCTCACGTGGCTTCGTTGCATGGAGGCCCCGACGCGGGAAAGTCGGATCTCTGTTGCGGCCAATGGCTCGACGCTATGGGCCGTCCGGGTTTGCACCAATCCGGCCTCATGTCGCCCTGCGTTACTGGTTGTCTTTCCCCAGGCCCACGAAAGAATAACCTTACGATTTATTGGGCCCTTGGGCCTTTCGTGAGGTCCTTTACTCTTTTAGTGGACCCGGGGGATATCCATCCCCCACAGAGGCTGCCTCTGATGTTCCTCCTGCTGGGCACACTGCTCTTGCTGAACACGCCTGTTACATCGGCGTCTGTTGTCAGACATCTGTGGAAGATATTCACACATCAGCATTGATCTTACAACCCTTCAGCATAAGAAAAGAGTATACAGAATTCTTCATGACACTGAGTGAACAAAGAGCTTCACTGACCCTCATTATGATCCAATACAGCTTCTTAGATAAGAAGGGAAGTAGAAGTAAATGGTTTCCCAACTAAATAGCTGACTTCATTAACATCACTAGCTAAGCCAAACTGCAGGGGAAACCCACATGTTGGCAACAATCATTACAAGATTCAAATCCAGCACAAGTTCATCATAACAAGCATGTAAGCAACTGATAAGCAAACTAAACTAAATGGAAGCAAATGATAAGCAAACTAAACTGACTAGCTAAGACTGAGACATCTGACTTAAGAATTGTTACAAACTCCGACGCTAACGATCTAAGGATCCAGATCTATCCTGGTCTTACAGGCAGGGGAACCATAGGTGTGGTGACCACGTGGCGGCGAGCGGTATGGGTGCTGAGTCCCAACAGGAGCGGGGGAACCACCCTCCTGGTGGCGGCGCTCTGCCAGCTCAGCACGCAACTCAGCAATCTCCGTTCGAGCCCTGCTCAGCTCGTCCAGAGAGTGATCCAGCTCAGTGTTAAGCACTGCGACTAGGTTGACTGTGCTGCTCAACCTAGGGTTATCCTCACCAACAGGTGAGACAACCACACTCACTGTGCTGCCAGTAGGACGGCGGGGGTAGTACCTAAGGTTAAGACCGTGGGCCATCCCATCGAATAAGGAACAGTACTGGGAGAGTGCACGCCGTGCTGCATCTTGCATAGCTGCTTCTGCAGTGTCCCTCTCGGAGATGGAGTAATGCTCCGAAACGGCCTCTGCACCCCGGAGGTCATCCTCCGGACGGCGAACTAGGCAGGTAGCCTCCCAGCGGTCCGGGTACCTCCCGCGACTGTGCTGGTAGACTACACAACGGTACTTGATCGACCAGGTGTGTCGGTCGAAGGCCTGGCGCAACAAGGTGTCGAGTGCGTCGTGGAAGTGACAACCGCGAGCGGCGTCACAGGTGATGGGTCGGGCGACCCATCCTTCCACCTCCTGCGGCTCGGAGGACTCCGTGCTGAGGTCTGAGTCATCGTCGTCGTCGGGGTCTCCTCCAGGACCCCCTCCAGTAGCTCCTCCAATAGTCGGGCGTCCCTCGGTGATGCAGGGGGTGCTTCCAGCTGAGGAACAGAGGAACGGCGCCTCACGGACTCCACCTCCTGCTGAGATGGGGAGGAAGAGCCCTGCTGCTCCCTATGCTGACGCCGGCGTTCCTGCTCCTCACGCAGGCGGTGGTGCAGTCTCTCCAGGTGACTCGACTGACCGGACACGGTGCGGTGCAGAGGGCTCCGCAAGGCGAGACGGCAGGAAAGGAATCACCGATTTACGTGCAGTGTGTCTAAGACGAGCCATCTACAAAAGACACCGTAAGCATAAGAGTAAGAACAGAACTAATATGACAAGTGAGTAAACCATAGACAGAACAAAATAAAATTTTGACAAGGTATAATATAGTATATATATGTGTAGTAAAACATAGGGTTGGTCGAGGTGACCGACTTTTGAAGTAACATCAGAGGTCAAGGTGAGAGGGAAGGTCAGTAGTCCTTAGTACGACCAGTGCTACTCTAGGTCAGCGGTCCTACAATCAACACGGCTTTGATACCACTTATGTCACACCCGGTTTCAGAAGGCAAACCGAATGCGAACTATGTATGTGCCAGGATCAGAATTCACGTACGCAGCGATTACATAAATGAACATCATCACACAGTGCTCGAATAAAATCATAAAAGAGTATTAACTTATTACATCACAGAGTCAGAGACATCCACATAGTCATCTACTTAACGGGTAAATCAAAGTGCTAAGCGAAACGCAGTAAAGATAGGGCCTTCACAGGCAGCTGATTGGGGGTTGCCGCCAACCCACACCTAAAACTCGTCGTAGTCTTGGAACTCCTGGAAGTCTCCTTCCACGACTTCGTCTTCTCCTGAGCAGTGGTTGCAATGTGGACAACCTGGTGTTTTGTGGTAAAGCAAGGATGAGTACACATCAACGTACTCAGCAAATGCCCCGTTTGGCTGAAGTGGACTAGCTGTTATGTGGGGTTAAGGTCAAAGCAGATTGCTTTTAGTTGGTCAGGCATTTATTATTAGTGGAAGCCAAGTTTTATCATATAACCATCCCATGAGTCATTTCCTCATCGAGGAAACATCATGATCATCACCGAACCAAAAACATTAATAGAACCATTGTATCTCGAACCATCTGTATCTCTAATCAAAGAGGATCTCAAGGCTGCTCTTAACCATGAGCACGGCTGATATATCAGTTTCACTACCCTCTGCAGAGGTCGCACACTTTACCCATGAGCCGACTTTACCCATGAGCCGTGATTCCCGTTCTGCCCGGGGAGAGCTAATCCCCATTGATCACTTCCTAGGTGGTCCGGCAGGGCATCACTACGTAGCTTTTACAAAGATTCCCTAGAGGTCATAGTCGCCCGTTAGGTTTCTCCAGTTTGATAAACATAGTACCCCCTCCCCGTAGGAGAGTGACTAACAAAAAGCAAAACGAAAGAACCTCGGCACTCAGCCTCGGCAGAGCAAGCACTGTGCCTGGACCCCATTGACGGCACGACGGCGAAGCAACTACACCTCTAGTTCCTCTAATTAATTAGCTAAGGGCATCCCATTTCACCCTCATGGTTGCACTGTTATCCCGGGTGGTCTCTCAACGAACAGGTCCTTACGGAGAGGTACTTAGGAAATAGCCTGAGCCCCCTAAAGTATCACCAGATCATCAATATCATCAGGATAACAGTATCGTATCATAAATAGTCACAGCATGTTCATTGATTAAGTTAAGGCAATAGCAAAATGCTAACCATAATAACCCAAAAGGTCATCAAGGATAAGGTAAAGTGTAAAGCTAGTCAATCCTTAGGTTTCAATTAAGTAATGCGGGATAGTGAATTATAAGTGAATAGGACATAATGGGTCAGAGGACACTTGCCTTCACCAAACTACTGCTGAGGGACCTCTTCTGCAACTTCCTCGGGAAACACAGACTGCCCGTTGTCTATGTAAAGTAATCATTCATTTTATGCACTTGGGAAATAACAAACAAAAGCAATATACAAAACATGTGCAGCAGAGAGATCACAGGTTCACAATGGAAAAGGATTGACAATCTGGTGTTCCCTAGGTCTAGGGTAGATGACTATACAAAGTGATTCATTATCCACTAATCAGTTCTAATTCAGTGGTGGGGTTAAATCATCACATGGTGTTAAGTCCATAAACTTAAGTGCTCCAACTTTTATTAAAGTCTACTATCTTTACTTTATCTCAAATGGGATTCCAGTAACATTACTTTTACACTAATGATCAACTATTAATTGGGACATAAAAACAGCAGGGAAACATTGTTTAAACAGGTAGATAAAAATATTATGAACATTTTGCAATTTGAAGCACATAATTTGGAGTTCATATGACAAAGTTATGAATTTTACAAGATTAGGGATTAAAAATACTCCTTAAATACTTATTCTGGATTAAATAAAAGGTCTGAGGACCTAACTGCGAAGTTCCAGGGACGGTGGGTTAATTTGCAGAAAACCGGGGGTCTCTTTAAGAAGGGTGAAGGGGTATCGGGCTCCTACGACCGTTGGATCTCGGATCAACGCCCGAGATTAGATCTGCGGGCGGGCGCGCGAGCGCGCGGCGGCATGAGCGGCTAACAGGCGGGGCCGGGCGGGCAGCGCGGGCGCGCGAGCGGCTGACAGGCGGGGTCGGGCGGGCAGCGCGGGCGCGCGAGCGGCTGACAGGTGGGGCCCGGCTGACAGGAAGGCGGGGTGCGGGGGGGGGGGGGGGGGGGGGGGGGGACGGCCCTGGGCCGTCGGATCTCAGGCGGACGGCTAGGGTTGGGCTTGGGCTATTTGAAACAGGGCCGTCCGATCTAAGATGGACGGCGGAGATCTGGCGGCTGGCTTCTGTCCCCTTCCCCAGCCAGCAAAGACGGCGGCGGCCGCACCCGCGGCGGGGAAGCTCGCCGGAGACGAGGGGCGCGGGGGCTCTGCGGGTCCCTAGGGCGACCGGGGTGGCCTGGGAGGTTGGGGAAGGCGCGGGGAATCTTTTGGTGGGGCTAGGTCGGGACAGGGGCACCGGAGGGGGGCGGTCCACGGCGAAGTGGCTCGGCGGCGGCGCTAAACGACTCCGGCAAGGAATTGAGCGCAACAGGGTGCAATAGAGGGGAAGGGAGAGGGCAGGGGAGGTTCCTTACCTCAAGGCGAACCCCAGGGACCTCTCGGTGGAGGCGAAGGCGCGGCGACGGCCCGGGTCGACGGTGGCGGACCACTGCGGCTGCACGGAGGACGGCGGGTGAGCGCGGGCAGAGGAAATTAGAGAGGGGGAGGAGGAATTGGGGCGTGTCCCGGGTTGCGGACGTTGAGGCGAAGCTCACCGTGGCAGAGGGCACGGCGGGGCCCCAACGTCGACGGAGAAACGGGCTTGGGACGACGGCGGTTAATGGCGGCGGCGCTTTGGCGTGCGCGCAGCGTGGGGGGAGGTGGAAGGGAGGTATGCAGGTGCGCAAATGAGGGAGGGAGAGAGGGTGGGCTAGGCTCCAGGCTCAAGTGGCCGAGGGCGAGGTGGTTGCGAGCTTCACACGCGACGTGGGCGAGGAGACCGCGGCACGCGCAGCTCGGGGCGGCGGTTACGCGGGGACGAGGGAGCTGACAGCCCGGGCCCGCGAGCAGAGAGAGCGGGGGAGCGAGCGCGGGTGTGGGGAAGGCGGCCGCGCTGACGGGCGGGTCCGCCAGGGCAGAGAGAGGAGGGGGGGAAGAAGGCGCGCGCGCGCGGGGTGGGTTGGTTGGGCCGAAAGGCCGGGGGGCAGGGGTATGGGCTTCTTTCCTTTTTCTTTTATTCCAGCAATTGTTTTCCCTTTTTCTTTTTATTTACTCCATTTGATTCAATTCTAAATATGCCACAAATTCAAATTAGCACTTCCAAGTATTATGCACCAAACAAAAGTGAAACTTAGGGTTTAACATGTTGCCACAATTCATATTTCCTTGGAGTTTAGTCTAATAGACTATAATTACACAAAGAAAATAGCCACTCTTCTTCTATAGAAAAGAGAAAGAGGAGATTGGGAAGGGTGTGATAAGAGGAGTAACACCTGAATTTGTGAATATGAGCAAAGAAATTTTATACCCCCAAATTCAGGGTGTTACAGTCACTTAGACCCCTACAAGGACCACCACAACTTGGTGTCTCTTGCTTTGATTACAAGTGCCTTGAGAACAAGAAAGAGGAAGAAGAAAAGCGATCCAAGCGACAAGAACTCAAATGAACACGAAAATCTCTCTCTTACAAGTCACTAAGTGTTTGGAGTGGTTTTGGACTTTGGAGAGGATTTGATCTCTTGTTTGTGTCTTGGAGTAAAGTCTAGAGCTCTTGTATTGAATGCAATATGCTAGAAACTTGGATGCCTTGAATGGTGGTGGTTGGGGGTATTTATAGCCCCAACCACCAAAATAGCCGTTGGGGAGGGCTGCTGTCGATGGGCGCACCGAACAGTACGATGCGCCAGCCACGTCACCCAACCGTTAGAGTTCTGGCGGTTTCGACTGTTGGAGCTCTGACATCTTGGGGCACCAGAAAGGTACTATTCACTGTCCGGTGCACCTTCTGGCGCTGCTCTGACTCTACATGAACTGTCTACGCACTGTTCCTGGCACTGTTCACTTTTGCAGACGACCGTTGGCGCAGTAGCCGTTGCTCCGCTTGGTGCACCGGACAGTCTGGTGCTACACCAGACAGTCTAGTGAATTATAGCGGAGCGGCCTCCGAGAAACCCAAAGCTGAGGAGTTCAGAGTGTACGGTCCCTGGTGCATCGGACACTATCCGGTAGTGCAGCGGACAGTCCGGTGCGCCAGACCAGGGCACACTTCGGTTTTCTTTTGCTCCTTTCTTTTGAACCCTAACTTGTTCTTTTTATTGGTTTGTGTTGAACCTTTGGCACCTGTAGAACATATAATCTAGAGCAAACTAGTTAGTCCAATTATTTGTGTTGGGCAATTCAACCACCAAAATCATTTAGGAAAAGGTTTGACCCTATTTCCCTTTCACTTACCGGTACCCCTTCTCTCAAAGATGAAATTGAGGTGCAGGATGCAGAGATGCTAAAGTCGGGTATTATTCGTCCTAGTTCATCAACATTTTCATCCCCAATTTTGTTGGTTCAAAAAAAGGAAGAATGCTTTCGCTTTTGTGTGGACTATCGTTACTTGAATGCCCTCATTGTCAAGACCAGATTCCCTATTCCTGTCTTCGAGCAACTAATGGATGAATTAGCTGGAGCCAATTGGTTCACTACCTTGGATCTATTGTCTGGGTATCATCAAGTTTGGCTCCGAGCAGGTGAGGAGTTCAAAACCGTGTTTCAAACCCATCATGGACAATTTGAGTCCTTGGTGATGGCTTTTGGTCTATCTGGTGCTCCAACGACTTTCCAAGGGGCAATGAATACAACCTTGTCACCATTTTTGAGGAAGTGTGTCACTATTTTCTTCAATGATATCCTGATTTACAACAACTCCTTTGAGAAACATTTGGATCATTTGCAGCAGGTGTAACTGGACTATAGAAGGACTCTTGGTTTGTTAAAAATTCCAAGTGCACATTTGGTGCCAGATCAATTGCTTATCTTGGGCATGTAATCAATGAGCAAGGGGTTGCTACTTATCCCTCCAAAGTTGAAGCTATTGTGCATTGGCCTATCCCTACAAATGTGAAGGAACTCAGGAGTTTTTTTGGGTCTAGCGGGGTATTGCAGAAGATTTGTTAAACACTTTGCTATGGTGGACAAACCACTTACTAAACTCTTGAAGAAGGGAATGTTATATGTATGGACCCAAGATCATGAGCTAGATTTTAGTACATTGAAGCATCTCCGCAGCACTGCTCTAGTGCTTGCTCTACCAGACTTCAACAATACATTTTGTATTAAAACCGATGCATGTCAAACTGGTGTTGGGGCAGTCTTACTTCAGGATAGTCAAACTGGTGTTGATGTGTCCTGTCGCGGCGGGTGTGAGCTCGCATCACTAGGTTCAGGTTTCCACCTCATGGGCACAAAGACATGGTTGACAGTCCCACCTTGCTGGCTTGCTCGGGGGGACTTGGTTGGCTGCTCAGCCTTGCTGGCTTGCTCAGCAGGGACTTTATCGACCACTCCGCCTCGCTCACTTGCTCAGCGAGGACTTGGTTGGTAGTTGTCCTACCTCGCGGACTTGCTCCGCAGGGAGACTTTGATCGGCCTGAAGGTTTATAGGCCTTATTTTTGGTATTCGTTCCTAGGTACTCGACACCCGTTATAAGCTTCAACGATGATAGGATCAAAATCTCTAGACCAATGGACTCTTTTTAAGTGCTACGTGAAGGCCTTGACTGGGATAATTTCTAGGTTCGTGGTGACCCTCTAGCTACCATGACTCTGCTTCTAAGGAGGATCTCCATCTTCTAAGATATTATTTTTAGATGAACATGTCGTCGTTTGAAGAGATGTAAAGAAATGGACTTAGCAAAATCAGATTTTTCCTATTCCTTTTAACCCATCCTTATTGTTGTTGAACTTCATTTCTTTTATAAAATGAGTCCATCTACTTAGTAGTTTTATGGAGTTATATACTTACTCCATAGGTTTTGGTTCTTAATAATATTTTTACTCATTAAGAAAAATATTTACTAAGCCACACATATCACATACAAGTTTAGAAGATATCATCACATGAAATCAAGGTTGAAAAACTAAAGAAAACAACATCTAAATTTCTTCAAGTTGGTTTAGCTACAAACACAAGCATTTCTTAATAATTTAAGATTATAGACCCTAGGATTTCTATTAATTCAAGCATGAAATCACTTCACACCAACAGCAAGCAATTCAAGATTTTGATGTAAGTGATGAATGATCAATGATGCTTATGATGATGCATACGAAATGTATAAGCATGCTTAACACCAGGGGTGTTACATAACTTGTTGGCCCATCCCACAATGCAGACCATCGGGAGGCCCATCATGCGGCCTATGACACGTTTCATAGGCCATGAGGACTCATGCGATATCTATCCCCACATATACCTTTGTTTTGCTCATTCAATTCCATATCTTCAAATGTTGGTGCTTTGACTATTGCACACAACATGGGGGTCATTCAACAAATGATGAATAATGGTCATCCATAATGTAGCCAACCATGCTACCTTTGACCATTGTTCATAGCATTAAGTTCCCCCGTCACCCTTCATCAAGCCACTTGATTAATAGCACAAATCAATACTTGCCTTGATACCCCTTTAATGATACGATCCACTCCATGTCATCACATGGCCTTCTTGGTTCATCAATCTCAACTTAACTTGTTCTTCACCGTTCCATTATGTCCATCGGTGCCAAATTATTTCTCTTTCTTGATCACCACGCGGTCCCTCACACATGAGCCTCTAACTTGCCCTTCACACTAGAAACTCAGCCTATCAAAGCCAAGCCATGTATCTTGATCTTCTCCATCTAATCACATGACATCATGTCATGTCTTCATATGCAATAAGCTCTTTCATCACACTAGTTAAGCATATTGATAGTACTAAGGCACTTTACTACCATGGCTCAAATATCTCACACTAGTGACCTATGGACTAATCACATGTGTATCTCAACAAAAAATACTTATTAGTTCACCTGAGTTGTCAATCAATTACCAAAACCAAACAAGGTCCTTACAACAGGTCAATGTCTTCGTTATGGACGTGTCTTGGATACCCCTAGTATATATCCATTACAATTTGCATGTGCGAGCATATGCTCAAACTGATCATATGTACAAGTTTGTAAAGTGAAAGGATTTGAATCAATTTTGAGTATGTTAAAAATAGGGATTCGTCACTAAAACAACACTTAACATATGTAAATGAAAAATCAACCAAGTGCTAATCAACAAAGTCCTACAAGCTGAACTATCCCATACAATGGTCACCCATCATGCCAAAGACATCATTAAACTTGTATTTGATAAATTTATCAGAGTTTACAGTGTGACATAAGTTTTAGTCAAAGCATGTGAGTGTGAGAGGTAGTAAGCATTAACATGTCTTACTTTTCAACCAGATACAGCCTATGCAGAAATGCAATCAAAAGCTTGAAACACCGGTTTCATATCGTCCAAATACATAACTCAAGTTCTTCTCAAGGCGCAAAGAGAAGTAGATTCACTATAGTGAAGTGGTGACAAATGCAAACACATCCCAATGTTTTCCATTTTTCACTTTTCTTGAATCAGTTTCTTGGATCATTATGAAAAGGTCAAGATAGTAAATGTTTCAAAGCATGAGACATAGCAACCTAGTATATTAGTGATAACAAAAGAATTTCAACATATCCTACAAATGCTAGCTGTCAATATTAGTTGTGAACAATTTTTCAAATTTAGCAAGTACTAATCATGTCCATAATTTAAAAAACAAGCTTAGCTCAACAAGAATTGGTATCAATATGAGCAAAAGGAGCCTAAGCTTACCATAATATCATCATGCACACAAAGAACAGTCTACAAAGAGCATAAACACAATCTAATAGATATACACATGAAGCTCAAAATGTTATATGATACATGATGAGAGCAATGCAAATATATTACAAAAGCCAAAATAAGAATAAAACGACAAAGAAAAGCCAAAAGCACTACTATACAAGTAAAAAATGATTCCCTCCTCTAAAAAAGGAACACACCCAAGCGCCCGCGCAAATGAGCAAATATGGCTTGGTCAACGAGCTTAGAGGATTTCAGTGATATCAACATTGCCATCTATGGGTGTCAATATGGCATAAGACTATGTCCCCTAACCCATATTGATCTCTTAGAAACTCAATGCGGACATCTATGTGTCTGATATTTGAGTGGGACACTGGATTTTTGGCAATACTAATGCATTGGTGCTGTCATAAAGCAAAGGCACACGTTAACATTTTAAGTAAAACCTCTCTAAGTAGTCATCATCCAAAGCAACTGTGAGCAATAGCTAGCAGCAACAACATAATCAACATCTATGATGGATTAAGCTATGTTAGGAAACTTGCGAGAAGACCAAGAAATCAATGAAGGCCCTGAAAACTAACAAGTTCTAGGAGTTTACTTGCGATCCAAACGAGAAGCCACAACATCCGCATCAGAATACCCAAGCAATGACATGAATGAAGAAGAGGAATACGAAAGTCTAAAGTCAAGAGTGAAACAAAGGCACCTTGAAAGTCGCCTAGAGGGGGGGTGAATAGGGCGAAACTGAAATTTACAAATATAAACACAACTACGAGACGGGTTAGTGTTAGAAATAAACACGAGTCCGAAAGAGAGGGCGCAAAACAAATCATGAGCAAATGCGGAGTGGGACACGATGATTTGTTTTACCGAGGTTCGGTTCTCGCAAACCTACTCCCCGTTGAGGAGGCCAGAAAGGCCGGGTCTTTTTCAACCCTTTCCCTCTCTCAAACGGTCCCTCGGACCGAGTGAGCTTCTCTTCTCAAATCACAACCGGGAACAAAACTTCCCCGCAAGGACCACCACACAATTGGTGTCTCTTGCCTTGGTTACACATGAGTTTTGATCACAAGAACAAGTGAGAAAGAAAAGAAGCAATCCAAGCGCAAGAGCTCAAAAGAACACGGCAAATCTCTCTCGCTAATCATTAAAGCCTTGTGTGGAGTTGAGAGGATTTGATCACTTTGAATGTGTCTAGAATTGAATGCCTAGCTCTTGTAGTGGTCGAGAAGTGGAAAACTTGGATGATTTGAATGTGGGGTGGTTGGGGGTATTTATAGCCCCAACCACCAAACTAGCCGTTTGGTGGAAGCTGTCTGTCGAATGGCGCACCGGACAGTCCGGTGCGACAGCCACGTCACCAGGCCGTTAGGGTTCCGACCGTTGGAGCTCTGACGCTGGGCCCGCCTGGATGTCCGGTGGCGCACCGGACATGTACTGTAGAGTGTCCGGTGCGCCACTACGCGCGTGCCTGACTTCTGCGCGCTCTGGCGCGCATTAATGGCTGTTGTAGGTGACCGTTGGCGCGAAGTAGCCGTTGCCCCGCAGTTACACCGGACAGTCCGGTGTACACCGGACATGTCCGGTGAATTATAGCGGAGCAGCCGTTGCAGTTTCCCGAAGCTGGCGAGTTCCTGAGGCCGCTCTTCCTTGGAGCACCGGACACTGTTCGGTGTACACCGGACAGTCCGGTGAATTATAGTGGAGTTGCCTCTGGATTTTCCCGAAGACGACGAGTTTGCGCTGGAGTCCTCTGGTGCACCAGACATGTCCGGTGGCACACCGGACAGTCTAGTGCGCCAGACCAGAGGTGCCTTCGGTTGTCCCTTTGCTCTTTTGTTGAACCCAATACTTAGTCTTTTTATTGGCTAAGTGTGAACCTTTGGCACCTGTATAACTTATACACTAGAGCAAACTAGTTAGTCCAATTATTTGTGTTGGGCAATTCAACCACCAAAATTAATTAGGGACTAGGTGTAAGCCTAATTCCCTTTCACACCTCCTGCTCCTTTTGACTGCCTGCTTGTGGGATGTGCGTGGGAAAGCCTGAAATTGAGCACACATGCACTTAACGAAGTGCATGTCCGGTCTCGTCGCCTTCAAGTACTTAAGTGAGGCAATCATGCTCATGTACCCTTTTTGATCCGTGGTTGAAAGTTTAGGTGGAAGTTTCACTACCGTTTCTTAAGTATGCTGTCGATACCCCCAAACAGGGGTACCCCCTACCGCTGTATCAAGGTACAGCGCCCGCACGGTTATCTCTTAGCCGCGTGGCGATGATGCTGCGTCCGTGGCCAAGGCATGCCTCGGTCCAGCCACAGGCAGCCTGCTCAGGACCCACATTAGCGCCCGGCCTCTCCACATGGGCGGGTCCGGAGCCGCCACGTGTCCAAGAAGCAGGGTTGCTCCAGGGCATCCGCAGTAAGTTCGGGCCCCCATGGGAGTGCGCCGAACCCCTAGGTCTGGCGGACAGGACTCCCAGGGGAGGTCCGGGACCTCCACGTTGCATGCTGGGCCCCTGAGGTGGGAACCAGACCCCTCCGCAAGGGGTCCGGACCACTCACAGCAGGGTCCCGGTGCGCCAGGACGGAAAATACTTAAGCCATGGTCAAAGACCAGGCAGGGGTCCGACATTGACGCGTGTCTAGGCCACATCGTGTCCGCATAACGCTACTGCTCCTCGCTCAGGCAGAGACCCGATGCCACCACGTGGCCTACCGCGCGTGACGTAAGCCCATGAGTGGAGCCTGACGTAAGGCCTCTAGGCCGCGCTGTCTCTGCATTTATTACGGAGAAGACGCGCCGCCTGACTATCCCGCTGACAAGCGATGTGCCCCTTTAGCATTTAATGTGTCCTGTCCACTTAGATGGCAGGCGGCGTCCAGGCCATCCTGCAGGCGGCGTGCCTGTTTATTCCATTGCCAAACAGTACGCCCGCGCTGCAAGGTGCACTATGCCCATCCATCACCACTCGTACATTGCCAGGGAAGCTTCCCCTGCACGCCAAAGCTACGCGAATCGTGGATATTAGGGCGCAAGGAAGATTGCACTGGGAACGAGCATTAGTCGCTCCAAGTATTACATCTGTTATGTCCCTGGGCTCGCATGTCAGGGCTCAGCACCCTTGTACGTGCCCCCTTAGACTATAAAAGGGAGGACACGCTCATTCACGCTCATCCAGACTCAAGCCATCCTAGGCACAACTCAGGCTTACGAGCAATACAACACACAGTGGAGTAGGGTATTACGCTTTGGCGGCCCAAACCACTCTAAACTCTTGCGTGTTCATCCCCCAATCTCGTAACAGGCAAAACTCTTAGGCCCCTCCTCATCTTAGGATTTAGGGCGGGTGCATTCCGCCACCCGACCGGAGATTTCCTCTTCGACATTTGGCGCGCCAGGTAGGGGCCTTGGCTTTAGGTTTTTGTTTGTTTTCCTACTCGACACCATGGTTCACATCATCAAGCACCAAGATTTCGTGCCCGAGGACTTCATGCTGGAGGAGGAAGCTGCCTCTTCAACTCCGTGGGCCACCAACTTCCCGGCGCCTACTGCAGCGGCTGCTGTGCACTCTGCACGACAGCACACTCCCACGCAAACATCCAGGGCGTCTAGGGCTGCACCTGGGGCACTGGCAGCAGCCAGGGAATTGTTGCGCCATCCTCCTGCCTCTGCAGCCTCTCTAGGGGTCATGAAGCAGTGGCGGGACGACATGGACCGTCTACTCGGCATGGCGCACTCTGGCTCAACCAGGCCCAGACCTCAGTTGTCCCGGCGTCAACATGAGGCGTCAGCATCTGTGCGCTCACCCTCGGTGAGGGTAGCATCGAGTGAGGACCTGCGGGCGGAGCTCAATCGCTGGCGCGTGACAGAGGACGCTCCAGTTTCTTTGGAGAGGTCTAATGATCTACGGGCAGAACTTAACCGCAGGCGTGCGGGCGAGGATGCCCGCGTCTCTCTGGAACGGGCGCGAGAGCACCGGCAGAACATCGAGGGTCGCAACCTCGATCAAGACTTCCCTGCGGTAGCACCGCAAACCCTAGTGGGCGCTCGGTTCTAGGCGGGTATCCCATTGGCTGGCGTGGGCTGTGCCGCTCTCGCGGATCATCTTCGCGCGGCGTCCTAGCCACCCATGTTCCGGCCGCACCTGCCGGAAAAGTACGACGGAACATCAAATCCGTCAGAATTCCTGCAGGTGTACGTCACGGCTATCACAGCAGCAGGTGGAAACACCGCTGTGATGGCGACATATTTTCATGTCGCCTTGTTTGGGCCCGCCCGGACTTGGCTCATGAACCTTGCCCCAGGATCGGTCTACTCCTGGGAAGAGCTCTACGCATGGTTCATAGCGAACTTCGCCAGCGCTTACCAACAACATAGCATGGAGGCCCACCTTTACGCAGTGAGGCAAGAGCCTGGGGAAACCCTCTGGACGTTTATTTCCCGCTTCACCAAGGTGCGAGGTACTATACCTCGCATCCTTGACGCTTCTATCATCACGGCTTTCCGTCAGGGAGTGCGTGATGAAAAGATGTTGGAGAAGTTGGCCACGCATGACGTGGAAACTGTCTCCACTCTCTTTGCTCTAGCCAACAAGTGTGCCAGGGCCTCCGAGGGCCATGTGTGGCACTCGGCGCCTTAGACCGGGACTGCCCGGACGGGTGGCTCGGGTGCCGTCGCTCAGGACGATAAAAAGAAGAAGAAAAAGAACCACGGCCAGGAGAAGCCACATTCCGCTGCTCTGGTCGTTGCAGCTGCGACTGGGGGTTAGGGCGACCGCAACAAACACCCACGGCCACAGAAGGGAAACAGTGGCTCATGCCCTATGCACCCCAACGGTCGCCACAATGCCACAGAGTGTCGCGAGATCATCGACCTCACGAAACGCGTCAGCGCACGACGCGAGTAGTCTTCCGGGGATGGCTCCCCGCCTCGTCGCCGACCTGGCAAGGAAAGGGTCGATGACGACGAGGTGGCCGCGGCTGAACCGGACCTCGGGTATCAATCACCCGAGGGGGTCCTGAAGGATGTTTTTACCAAAGACTCCGGCTCCGGTGACAACAACTAGACGGGCCACCAGGGGGGCCCGTACTCCCCGGTCTACGGGACCGAAGCCTGCCTTCCCCCAGAAACCCTTCTGGACTCCCCATGGGTCCAGTCATTTCATGATCCTATGCAGGAACGACTACAGCGTGAGGACGTGGACTCCATCATTAAACACAGATGGGAACCCAGGGTCGGGACCTAGCCCTAGGGCGAGTACTGAACTGAGAAGTGGTCCGCAAACTCTCCCCCAGCTGGGAAGGACCCTTCAAGGCGACGGAAATATGCCGACCCGAGAGTGACCACCTCATTGCAACTGAAGGGGTACCTCTTCCTAACCCTTGGAGCATCTTTGTAAGTTCTATCCATAGGAGCAGGTCTGAGGGGTTGAGTTTTTCTCCCTTTTCATAGCTAGGTTATACATACGTGTGCGCCAGCCCGGTGAGGTCCGCCCTCATAAGCCCGGCCTGTTGGTCAGCACCCATGCATGCCAGGTTATAAAGAGAAGATTTACCCCTTCGGATGTGCCTCTATGATAGATTTATCCACCTGCTTCATGGTGTTACCCTGCAGTTTCCAGACGTTAATTTTTATCTAACCCACCCATACAGTTCCCATCCCGTCTGACACGATGACATCCGAATTGAATAAGCCAGGCTTGCAGTTTAGGACCCCCTTGCGAAAACAGGGAGGTCCGGCAGCCTGGGGGCCGGTTCTAAAGAACGGGAACTCGTTCCATGGGGTGGTCTGGAGCAGTGTAGCCGCTTAGCCTGGTCCCGTACCGTAAGCCTGCATAGTCCACCACTCTATGATGAGTACCCTAGTATTTGGAGCTATAATCCTGTGGGTCCGACAACCTAGGGTCCGGCTCCAGAGAATGGACACTTGTCTCCTAGGGTGGTCCGGAGCCGTGTAGCCGCTTAGCCTAGTCCCGTACCGTAAGCCTGCATGCTCCACCACTCTGCGACAGGTGTCCTAGTATCTAGAGCCGTGATCCAGGGGGTCCAGACACATAACTTGGCTTCCCAGACTAAATTCTGCAAGTCCCGTGCATGTATCAAAGGATGGCTAATGTCAGACGGAGGGTCCTATGGGTGCGCTACTAACGCTCCCTGGCCGAAGCTGTGTATAGGTCCAGATCCCAGTCGAGGCTACCTCCTAGGGGTCATTGCCAACTCTTTCTTACATATGCTGGTATACAGCCTCGACACATCGAGCCTACATCCCACGGGGGCCAGGTACTAGGGAGGAGTCGCCGAGTCGGTAACACCACACACAACAGGGATAAGTGGTACACAGATAAGTACTAACACTGTTTGATAAATAGTACTCAGAAGTACCTCACAAAAACAAAAGTTATTACATTTGCCTTCAAGCGGAGTCCTAGCTCCATCTCTATAGGTGTAAACTACTCGACGCCAGCAGGGTCGCGCTGGAAGCTCGCGGCCACTGTCCTCGCGGAATCCTCCCGGGCAACTTGCCAACGGCGGTGGCCACCTCAACGTGTGCGCCATAGCGAAGAGGCCCCCGCCCCAGTCTTCATACGGGGGGTGACGACGAGGCCATTAAAACCAAAGAGTTGGGAGCACGGCGGCAGGCGGCACTGGTGGTCTGGCCAGCGGCGATGACCACCTCTGCACCAGCGGCTCGCCAGCGTCGGCGACCACCTCAGCGCATGTGCCATGGCAATGAGGCCCTCGCCCCCGCCCTCCTACGGGGTCACGACAAGACCATCCAAGCCAAGGAGTTGGAAGCTCGGCGGCTGACGGCGCGTGCGGTCCGGCCGGCACCGCGTAGCTGAAGTTCGCTTCCTTCGCAAGGCTGGTGAACATCCTTTCCTCCGAATGCTGGAGGAAGAAGGGGGCCACCAGCTCATGCGGAAGGCAGAGCCACAACTCGGCTCGTTCTCCACCCCTGCAAGGCTGATGAACATCCTTGAAGCTTAGGGCAGTGGGGAGGCCGCAGCCTGGCTCGCTTCTCTCCACCACAAGGCTAGTGGTCATCCTTGTAGATGACCACTGGTGGGAGGCCGTAGCCTGGCTGCATGATGAAAATCCTTGAAGCTGAGCGATGGCGGAAGAGCGCCAACCCCCACGAGGTTGTGCTCCTCCAGCAACAACAAAAAGAAGGTGAGATTGGCAGCGCCATCACGTAGGAAACGAAGAGCGTGAGCTCCCCGGCGGCGAGATTTCCGAGGGGGAAGGCGCTGGCGCGGATCCTTCCACCGAATATCAGGGCGCTCCATCCAGGCAAGCGGCGCGCTAGGTCAGGTGCCCGCTCAGTCTAAAAGCACTCGGGGTGAACCAATAAGGCCATGGCAACTGCGGAGGCGCAAAGCAAGACCTTAAAGCCGAAGGGGCACAGCGAGTGGAAGAGAAACAAGGCATGACTGCTACTCGAAGGACGAACCCCTATTTAAAGGCAGATTCCCCCGCTCGTGCCCCGAAGTGTCACGGGCAAGTCTCCCCGATGCACACCAGTGTACCCTGTCTATGGCTCGGGGACTCGGTCCCACAAGTCATACGGCTAGCGCGGTGGTTGCCAAGTGCGAAGAAGGCAAACTGTCGCGCGAGGAGTGTGCTACCGACCCGCGGTACTGCGCCTCTTCATCTTCACCGTCTCCAACGATCCAGCCCTGGCATGGGGGCCCGGACCCACATGTCATACACTTGGCGTGCCGGTTCCCGAGTACGAAGAAGGCGAACCAACGCGCGAGGAGCATACTACCACCCGCGGTAGTACGCCTCTTCATCTCCGCCTAGGCCTGGTCACCGTTGGCCCGGTCTCCGATGGCTCAGTCTCCAACGCAAGGGCCCGGGCCTATAAGTCACCCCCTTGGATGTCAGACCCTAGGGAAGAGAAGTCAAACCACCGTTCGCAGCGATACTGTGCCCTTTCAGTACCGCCGGGTGAGTTGTTAAAGGCAGCAGAATCGAGGAGCCATCAAGCACGGGGCCCACACGACCATCAACCGCAAGGACATATGCGGCAGCTGACGTGACCAAGGGTAGACTGACAGCATGTGCGTCGCTAGAAACACCGACTTAATGCGGCACGCGCTGGAGTAACGCCCAAGTCGCCAGTCGAGCCATGTTGACACAAAGTACGAGTTTAGGCCCCACCTGCAGGCTCGCATCCTCCCCTGAGGTGGGCCCGGGGGCCACTATCGGTACCCCCAAACAGGGGTACAACCTACTGCTGTATCAAGGTACAGCACCCGCGCGGTTATCTCTTAGCCGCGTGGCGATGATGCTGCGTCCGTGGCCAAGGCGTGCCTCGGCCCAGCCACAGGCAGCCTGCTCAGGACCCATAGTGGCACCCGGCCTCTACACATGGGCGGGTCTGGAGCCGCCACGTGTCCAAGAAACAGGGTTGCTCCAAGGCATCCGCAGTAAGTTCGGACCCCCATGGGAGTCCGCGAACCCCTAGGTTTGGCGGACAGGACTCCCAGGGGAGGTCCGGGACCTCCACGTGTGCATGCTAGGCCCTGAGGTGGGAACCAGACCCCTCCGCAAGGGGTCCGGATCACTCGCAGTAGGGTCCCGGTGCACCAGGACGGAAAATACCTAAGCCCTGGTCAAAGACCAGGCAGGGGTCCGGCACTGACGCGTGTCTGGGCCCCATCCTGTCTGCATAACACTACTGCTCCCCGCTCATGCAGAGATCCAATGCTACCACGTGGCCTACCGTGCGTGACGTAAGACCACGGGCGGAGCCTGACGTAAGGCCTCTGGGCCGCGCTGTCTCTGCATTTATTGCGGAGAAACGCGCCGCTTGACTACCCCGCTGATAAGCGATGTGCCCCTTAAGCATTTAATGTGCCCTGTCCACTCATCTGGCAGGCGGCGTCCAGGCCATCCTGCAGTCGGCGTGCCTGTCTATTCCATTGCCAAACAGTACGCCCACGCTGCAAGGTGCACTATGCCCATCCATCACCACTCATACGTTGCCAGGGAATCTTCCCCTGCACGTCAAAGCTACGCGGATCGCGGATATCAGGGCACAAGGAAGATTGCACTGGGAACGAGCATTAGCCGCTTCAAGTATTACATCTGTTATGTCCCTGGGCCAGTATGTCGGGGCTCAGCACCCTTGTACGTGCCCCCTTAGACTATAAAAGGGAGGACACGCTCATTCACGCTCATTCAGACTCAAGCCATCCTAAGCACAACTCAGGCTTACGAGCAATACAACACACAGTGGAGTAGGGTATTACGCTCCGGCGGCCCGAACCACTCTAAACTCTTGCGTGTTCTTGTGTGTTCATCTCCTAATCTCGTAACAGGCAAAACGTTTAGGCCCTTCCTCATCTTAGGATTTAGGGCGGGTGCATTCCGTCATACGGCCGGAGATTTTCTCTCCGACATATGCGTAGTTGAAGGAATGTTTAGTAAAATGAGTAAGTCCACTCAGTTTCAGTTTTGTGAAAGCTAGCTAACGACAAGCTACGGTTAAGGATGTGAGACGGCAATGGATCATGATCCAATTGTTTCTTCATGATTTGTTTGAGCCTTTAATTAGTTTTAGTTAAAAAATAATAGAAAATAGAGCCCGATCTAAATACAATCCGATACTTAAATTTTATAGTCTAAAATTTGGAGCTCGTTACCGTTCGTCCGTTCATAGATGGCATGCACCCTACGGAGCCGGCTCGAGCATGTGCGACGACCTGCTTGGGGCTCTTTCTATAATAAGTGCATTTTGTGGTCAAGAGATCCACGTTATTAACAAACTATATGTACACCTTTGTAAAGATATGATCATTGCACTTTGAGATATATTTGTTTTAATATAGATTTTTAAAACCAGAAGTACATTTATTGTATACTCCCTTCGTCCCGGTATAGAAGTGGTAACGACTTTTTATTGTTGTTTCATAGTAAAGCACATGGTTTTTAGTTAGACATATGTAATATCAACGCGGAGAGAATGAAATATGTAAATTTTTTTTGTCAATAACAAGAGGTGATTACTCCCTTGTATACTTTGGAGAGTGGAAGTTGCAACGTGCAAAGTACAGCGGTGGTAAGCACAGTGTCCTCTTGTCTCCCACCCACGTTAGTACAGCTGAGCAGAGCAGAGCATCATCACCCATCTGATGTGATGTGACGACGGATCAGAAGGCGTCATTTGCATCAGAGTCACGACCAAATTCCAGCACCCGAATTATTACCACACGCGACCAGCAGGCCGTGCGCGTACGCAGCACGTTGATGAATAGCGCGCGCAGTCCGTGCATGGCTACCGGCACGGCCACACAGCCCTGGCCACCGGTCTGCGTGAGCACGTCCACGCAGAAAACGCCAGCCCGGCCGGCACAGGGTTACGGTGCTGCCTGCCGCTGCGTTCAGTTGTCAGTCACCATGGCGCGCGCGCCTTCAGGCAGGGCAGGGCTACTGCACGCACGTACGTACATCTCTGCACGACTGCACCTGCGCGTACGTACGCTGGTCGCAGCTTGTCCTCGCCAACATGAAGGCGCGCACCGGCCGGTCCGCCCGCGCCCGCCCGTTGGACCCCGCCGCGCGTGCCTGGGCAGTCGCCGCTGGTGTGTGGTGTCGGGAGGGCCGGCCGGCCGGCCAGCTCCGGCTGGTGGAGCAGTGGAGCCCGCCGCACCTGCCCCACGAACGGGGCAACGCGCGTGCGGCAGCACGGGAAGCTAGCTAGAACGACACAGGCCGCTTGCCTAGCTCTCCGTCGTCGGTGTGCGGTCCGAACCTGCCCTAGTGCCCTGCCCCTCCATGCACGGACGCACCTGCCAGTACCGGGGGGCCGGGGGCGGGGTCCGGGGTGCGTGGTCTGCTGCGATCACGCGCGAGATGTTTTTGACAAAGCCGCCCCCACCCATACACACGTACTACTAGCTGCGAATCGAATTGATTGAGGGAGTACGCCGGCGGTGACAATAATTGACACCCGCTGCCGGATCAACAATTGATCGCGGCTGCTCGATCTACGCGACAATCCATGCATGCATGCATGCATGCCACGTGCCCGTACATTTGCAGGCCGGGGCCCGGTCGGAGCGATCGCGATCTCTCCGGTACTAGTATACTGTAGCTCGGAGCTCGCGCGGCTGTAGCTAGCTAGGGTTGGAGCTGAGGCCTGAGGGTTTTACACAGCACACAACATGCGTGCTGGTCAGCCCGGCCTCGAAAAGCACATCAGTGAGCTCTACCTACGGACCACTCTGAGACCCTGCGTACACCCAGTCACCCACCCACCAATGCCTTGGATTTGATCATCGTCGCCGCCCATGCCGCGCAGGCGCAGTGCGCGTGCGTCCTGTCCATGCCATGCACGGATGCACCGCCACATGTTGATCGACGACGGTGCATGTGCATTGGTGGCTTTTTGGCTTGCAGACTACTGTGAACACCAGCACCCTGCAAAAAGCCTGCGATAGCTTTACCGATGCCATCGATCGATGTGAAGCGAGCTGCCAGTGCCAGCCCTTCCCCATGCATACATGCAGCTGATGGATGGATGGATGGGTGGGTGACGACTGACGACTGAACGAATGACTGATGCAACCCCCACCCCACCCTTGTTGGCTTCTGCATGCATTGGCAGATCGATCGCAGCAGCATACTGTCTCGTTTGGTGGAGGGAGGCAGGCAGTAATGCTGGCTGGCTGGACTGCGCGCGACTACTATAGGCGTGGATGCCCTCCACCTTTTGTGTGCAACCGCCGCGCAGCATGCAGGACAGGATCACAGGACTGACTGCATCGGGGAGGGAACAGTCAGAAAGGGCCCGGTCCGGTCGGTCTCAGCCTTCTCTCAGGTTATCGATGCAAAACGCAACGATTATTTTTGGGACCTCTGAGCGGATATTTCTATGTAGTTGCTCGGTCTGCAGAGCTCTCCTCCTCACTTCTTATAATGGCACATGCATGAATAATGGATCTTGTCTGTCGCATATAACGGAGTCAAACAATCTAGATTTTAAACAAATATATGTAGCAGAATATTGATGCTATGAGACGCAATAAGTGCCATATAAATTATCGTACAGTCTTTTTTTTATAGAAGATTTAACTAAACATCCAAATAAAAATGATGGTATAAATTTAAGATGGTTTAATTTCGCTCGAATAAGAACATTTTCTGGATGGAAGGACTAACGGGTACTAGTCTGTACAATGCTGCACACTTTTGGTACTAAAAAAATGCAATTTTCACAAAGAAGAAACTATCACATAAAAAAAAGAACACATGTACTGGCCTATACTCTTTTTTATCAATCTTCACATATACCTTGATATGTGTTAGGACTAGTTTGGCAACTCTATTTTTCCAAGTGATTCCCATTTTTTCAAAGAAAAATGAACTGATTTTCCTTGAGAGAATAAAAATCTCTTGAAAAAATGGAGTTGCCAAATTAGCCCTTAACGAGACTGTCGTGGTTTCGGAAATAAGGAGACAATAAGATTTGTGTTCGGTGGGGATGCAAACACGGACTCACACCGAATGTTGGATCGAGCAGATCCAAGCAAAGAACTGAGAAACACGATTATACTGGTTCAGACCGGAGAGCCCTAGTCCAGTGTAGTGCTGATAGTAGTATTGTATTAGAGCGTGCTACAATGGGTGTGCTTGTGTGTTTTTGAAAAGAAAATGAAGACCCCTTTTTAATAGCTTAAGGGCTCGACCTTACACAGGAGGTGGGGTTTCCTATAAGAGAGAGGGATATCAGCTCCTCTGGGTCATCATTGTGGGCCCTACGTAGGATCGTGCGTAATCGTACTGCTTATATGGTGTACTGTTGTTGACACCTTTTTAGGGCGTCAATCACTCAACAAGAACCGGTGGCGGTGCTCTCTGGTCAGGCACGGACAGTCCGCGGCCAAGGGCCGGACGGTCCGCGACCTGGCGCAGGGCTAGGGTTTCCTGTCTGACGGCCGGACGGTCCACGCGTGCGCAGGGGTGGCGGAAGACCGCGGCGGTGCCTGGATCTCGCTCCCGGGAGGGACCCCGTCGGGGAGTAGAGATCCTAGGTGGTGTCTAGGCTCGGGCAGACTGACCTAGACTCCTCTAATCGACGTAGAGTCGAAGAGAAGTGGAGTATTTGGGGATTGAGAGGCTAAACTAGAACTAGACTAGAACTACTCCTAATTGTACAGGAAATAAATACGAGATACAAGTATTATTGATTCGATTGATGATTCCAAATTGGTCGTATACCTCTGTATTTATAGAGGAGGGGGGCTAGACCCGTTACAAACAAACTCCCCGAGCTAATCCCGCGAATTTTGTCAACAAACACGACAAGAAACTCGGAACCCTAATCTGTTCTGCGCGCGCGGACCGTCCGGCCCACAGGCGTGGACCGTCCGGACCGCGGACCGTCCGCCCTCTCTTTTTGGTGCCCAACATATGCCCCCTACCTTTTGGTGGAGCTGAGCGAACCAAAAGCAACTAACTCGATGTATCACATCGGTTTTCTTAGGCATCTTGCCACTTACTAGGATGGTACGCAGTGGCCTTGGTCCTAATGGTTGACTCAACGGACGTGACCCCTTTAGCTTTGATCGAACTGTCAGTCCCAACACCGTCGAGCGTCATACTGATCCTAACCAATTCGTCACCTTGCTTTTCCTAATTTTCTAAGTGTTCTGGCGTAGTTCCATAGTCGACCAGGTCTTCTCCTTGCAGGTCATCTTCCTCCATGGGTGTTGGTACGTCGTTGGAGGTGTCATGGTGTAGTGTAGATAGTTCGGCCTCAGGGGTCGGACGGTCTGCGCCCTGTACGGTTGGTCCGGTCTTTATAGCCGGACTGTCTGGCATACCTGCAAAGAACTGCACAGTTGTTGTTTTATTTTCTGTTTTTGTGGTCGTTTGATTTTCCTCAACGGCCTTTGGTCTCCATCTATTTTGTGGTGGCGGATACTACGGATGCGTGTCATTGAATATTTTTTCCACCTCCTTCTCCTGATTCTCCTTTGCTCTGAGGCGCTGTAATTTTCGCTTTTACGATCGTGTCAATCCTGATGGGCACCATCGGGGCATAGACTATTTTGGATCGGCTGTTTTGTTGACAGCCGTACCTTCTTTTTTGTTTGTGTTGGCCGATTCACCAAAAATCATCGGCCCTTCGTTATTTTGTTGTACGACGACATATGTCGTTCCTATTTTAATGACGTCTCTTTTTTCGTACTGTTGGAGGTTGTAGCTGTATGCCCCCTGCCGAATTAGTCAGCCTTTGGGGCCAAGTTGTTCAGCAATCTTGTTGGGCCTGTGCTCGTGGACCAGATTGAGGGGCTCTCAATCGATCTTGTACTGGAGGTGTCAACCTATTGAATACAGATGTTTGGGGTGCCCCCCAAGCGGGGTACTGTGGCATCCCAAATGGGTATGGTGGCATGCCCTACATTTGATTTGGGACATATGGTGGAGGTATGTATGTGTATGGATATGACATAGGTGGATATGGGGGTGGAGGTGTCCACGCAGGTACTAAGGTCTTAATTGAACATTATGACCTCTCGTCCTTTCCGATTGGTGTGGTGGTCCAATCGGCCTAACCTGCTGTCGCACCTGGGTGGGTAAGCGAGGTCGCTTTGGTGGCTGGTCGCTGGGGCCGGCCTTCTTTTTCACATATTTAGACAATAATTGATCAAAGGTCGGACTGGATTTTACCAACCGACCAGTTGCCTTGAACGTGTTAGTTTTCCACGTACCTATTTCTGGTCATCGTGGTTTGAAGGTACGTGGTCGCCATGGCTCTTCGTCGTTGCCGGACCGTCCGCTGGAACACTCCGGACCGTCTGGTGATGTTACGGACCGTCCGCGCCTGGGCACCGGACCGTCCGTGATGCGTAGTATGGGTTCTCGCGCATGTCCCCTTGTCTGGGCTTGCCCTCCAGTGCTGAAGTTTGTGATGGTCATCTTTAGTGTCTCCCCTCCATCAGGAGTCTTCTTGGCCACCACTTTCCTGCAAGAAATTTTGTTGTTTCCATCGGCCTCCCGTGCGTTGCCGATGATGACATCTTTGTCTTCGCCCTTATCGTCTGTGCTAAGCCGAATTAGGACCTTTTTGCCATTGAAGTCGATCACATTCATTGGGAAGGGCTCCGTGTCCTCCTAAAATTTCAATCGTCCCTCGTTAATGGCCGATTGGATTTGTCGTCGAAACACATTACAATCATTAGTGGCATGGGAAAATGAGTTGTGCCACTTGCAAGATGCGCGACGCTTTAGTTCGTCAGCGGGTGGGACGGTATAATCGATCTTAATGTTACCATTTTTTAGTAATTCATCGAATATCTTATCACATTTACCAACATTAAATGTAAACTTAATCTTCTCCTGCCGTTTCTTTTGAACTGACTGCAAGGAGGAGCAAGCCGAAGATTTGGCCTGTTCGGGCCAAACTATTTCGGCAGTGTAAACTCCCTTTGGTTCATCGTCCGAACTACTTTGATTATGTTCTACTATATGGACATTATGATGAACCGTTTTGACTAGTTCTTTGTTTCAGCTTTCACAAGCCAAAGCTCTCTGATGTAATTGTGCTAGCGTAAAGAACTGGATGCCTTCTAATTTCTCTTTTAAATAATAGCGCAATCCATCAAAGGCTATTCCCGCCAGTTGTTTATCTGTTAAATAAATTTGAAAGCATCGGTTTCTCGTATCCCAGAATCTCTGGATGTAATCACTAACTGATTCATCCTTTTCTTGTCGCAAAGCCACTAAATCCACTAAATCTAACTCATAGTCACTGGAGAAAAAGTGATCATGGAATTTTTGTTTTAAATCCCCCCATGACAAGATAGAATTAGGAGGTAATGCAGCGTACCATGCGAACGCGGTTCCTGTTAAAGACAGTGAAAATAAACGCACGCAAAATGCTTCTGTATCGGCCAATTCTCCTAATTGTGCTAAGAACTGGCCTATGTGTTCGCGCGTGTTTTTTCCTTAGTCACCCGAAAACTTTGCGAATTCGGGTATTCTGGTCCCCTGTGGGTATGGGAGACGGTCAAACTGGCTATCATAAGGTCTCCGATATGACTGCCCTCCGGGGACTATACTAACTCCGAGCTTATCTCGGAACGCCCTAGCTATTTCCTCTCTTACTATATCGATGGCAGCCGGTGGGAAATCACCAGCTCTTTGGTCTAATATGGGTGAGTTTGTTTGGATGTTGGTATGTTGTTTTCTTCCCCATTGGTTTGGGTTTTGCGGCGCGTTAATACATGCCCTATGAGGCTCATAGGACTGGCCATTCCTTTCTGGCCTTCTGGGGGCTGAAAAGTACTCACTCTCACGGTTTTGGTAGATTATATTATGGTGCTGGTGTATCGTATGGTGAGATGGGGAGTCTAGCTGGGACGGATACGGAGTTGGATATCCATCCTCCTCAAAAAAAACTCTATGTCGGACCGTCCGGTTAAATACGCGGACCGTCCGGCTCCATGCACGGACTGTCCGACCATGTGGCCGGACCGTCCGACATTATATTCGGACTGTCTGGTGCCATACGCAGATGGTCCGAATGGATTATCTAGAGTTTGCACGGCATGTGGCGGCTTGGGTGCAGGTCTCGGTAATTCGCTTCTAAAAATAGGATCGGCCGCCACTGGCCCGGACGGTCCGAACATGCGCAGATCGGCAAATTTATCACCGATGTGCGTGGGAGGCTGTCGTTGCCCAAGGTACATGTCTATGGGCATCCCATAAAGGGGTTGTGACTGGTCGTGACAACCTGTAGCCGATGAATTACGTGTGTATTCCCTAAATTCAACCTCGTGCAAAGAAAGATTTGCCATGGTAGACTTATCAAGCGCACACACTAGCCTTTTATGATCATTTTGTATGTTCCCCATGATACGTTGCAATTCCTCTCGTTGTTCGTCTATGTAAGCTTTAAGAGATTGGAGTTCGTTGGTGCTACTTACATTGGGGGTAATCGTAGTAGGTCGGAGCGAAGCCAGATCTGTCGCCCGTTGCCGAACGACTTTGTTGTTCCTGTCCACCTTGAAGTCGGCCAGGAACTTCGCCTTTGCTTCTTGGATCAGCTACTCCTGGCGCTCCTCGAACAGGAGCTGTTCTTCAGCCGGCATTGTTTCTCATGTCGGTGTGATGATATTGCTGGTGGAAACTTTCGAGCTATCCTTTGAACCGGCCATTGAGGGCCGATTTGATAGGTCTATATGTGTTGTCCCCAGCAAAGTCGCCAAAAAGTATGTTGACACCTTTTTAGGGTGCCAATCACTCAACAAGAACCGGCGGCGGTGCTCTCTGGTCAGGCGCGGACGGTCCGCGGCCAGGGGCCGGACGGTCCGCGACCTGGCGCAGGGCTAGGGTTTCCTGCCTGACGGTCGGACGGTCCACGCGTGCACAGGGGCGGCGGAAGATCGCCGGCGGCGCCTGGATCTTGCTCCCGGGAGGGACCCCGTTGGGGAGTAGAGATCCTAGGTGGTGTCTAGGCTCGGGCAGACCGACCTAGACTCCTCTAATCGACGTAGAGTCGAAGAGAAGCGGAGAATTTGGGGATTGAGAGGCTAAACTAGAACTACTCTTAATTGTACAGGAAATAAATGCGAGATAGAAGTATTATTGATTCGATTGATGATTCTAAATCGGTCGTATACCTCTGTATTTATAGAGGAGGGGGCTGGACCCATTACAAACAAACTACCTGAGCTAATCCTGCGAATTTCGTCAACAAACACGGCAAGAAACTTGGAACCCTAATCTGTTTTGCGCGCGCGGACCGTCTGGCCCACAGGCGCGGACCGTCTGGCCCACAGGCGCGGACCGTCTGGCCCACAGGCGCGGACCGTCTGGACCGCGAACCGTCCGGCCCTAGGGCCGAACCGTCTGCCCTCTCTTTTTGGTGCCCAACAACTGTCTTGCTCGTTCGCCATACGGACTCCAGTAGCGAGTTCACTGTTGACATCTCCGAATGGTAGTGTGTGGCGAGTCCTGTGGGTCAGTCCCGCGCCACAGTCGTGCGTGTAGCGGCTCCACCTGTCGTCACAGGCCTACGTCACCCGCTAGCATGCGTGGCATTCACCCGGTATGGTGTAGCTGTCGCATCTTTCCGGGTATACGGCCATTGTAGAGACTCCGATGTCAAGACCCCTAAAATTGGGGTTGACTAGCCCCACACGTCAGCGAGGGCTTGCCTGAGACAGTGTTTCTATAGTAAGTCAAAATACATCCCAATCCATTCCAATACACACCAATCCACATAAGACCTTATAGGTTGTTCGGTTAGCTCTCAATCCATGTGGATTGAGTGGGATTGGATGGGTTTGAAACCCAAATAAGTCAAACTTCTTAATTTTTTCCAATCCCATCCAATCCATATGTATTGGGAATAACCTAGGCCTTGTTCGGTTAATCCCGTTATCCATGGATTGGATGCGATTGAAAAAAATTAAGAAGAAGTTTGATTTGCTTGGGATTTAAACCCATCCAATCTCACTCAATCCACATGGACTGAGAGCTAACCGAACAAGCCCTTAATTGGTTTGTTTCCAAACCAAAGATTTTTTTCTGGCTTGGGATTTGTTTTAAAAGTTTTTGTATTATCCATCAAAGCTTTTTCAAAAAAAAATATTTATTCAGCAATAGGGGGAGTACGGTATTATTCTCTCGTGCTAATCCGTTTGGATTAGTGATGCGTGGCAGCGAACAGTTGAATTGGTGATGACGGCTGTGACCTAGCCGTGAATCAGGTCCAAGCGAACGAATAGTAGAGGGCCGGAGTTTTTGGTCAGAAACGTAAAGAAAGATAGGAGTAGAGCATGCAGCAGGACAAATGGAGAAGCAGCAGCCATTAGTTGGCCGCCTTGGCTAACACGTCGTCAGGATATATATCCTCTCACTAAACAAAACGATTTTGCAACAGATGCGATGACCTACATCCATTAATACATTCCTAGCTAACTAGTATATAGCTAGCACTAGCAGCATGGACACCAATCTAATGCCTGACGTCCTTGTCACTTAATTAACGGCTAGTATATATCTTTTCTCATCGTGTGATGTTCACGTGCCCGGCGCCGGCGGGCCACATTTTCCAGGCTCTGGCTGGCCGGCCGGCATTGTAGTGCTGGAACGGAAAGCTAACCCCGGCCGGCCCGGCCGGTGTCGTGTTCGTGTGCTGTCCTGTAAGAGGACGGCCGGCCGGGGTGCCTTTCGTGCCGATCGGCGACGCCGGCTGTACATGTCCACCCCACTTGGATCCATCGTCTGTTCGTCTTGACATGGTGACAGTGATGTGCTCTCCCTATCCACGACGTACACGGCTTTACGTCCAGCCACCATGCCTCAGCTGCGTCCATTAATTTTCCAAGCTGTCACGCATCCTCTCTTGCGCATAAACGACTACTGTTCAACATGTACCACCGCCCACACGGCATCATCAGGCCGTCGTCTTCAAGACAGGAAATATATTGTTCTTACTTTCTTAGCGGCATGCATGCATGCATATGTCCGTCTCAGGATTCTATTCAAACTAGTGGAGCTAGCTGCTGTCGTCGTCCCTTAGTATTATACGTACATTTCAGACATTAATTCCTCTGTGCGTGCAATTCTAATTTAAGCCGACATCTATAAAATACAGATGTACTAATTGCGTACGTCACATGTACATGTACCGTAGCTAGTCCAAGGTAGTGGATTAGCTTGGAACTGTGTTACAATAATGTGGATTCAGTTGAAAAGTCCAAATAAGCAGCCTAGCTAGTATATATCATTGACATGTCGCAATAAGAAAAAGCTAATAACGACTGGTAACTACTGGCACTGCAAATAAAGTTCAACACAAGATGCATGCCTAACCCATTATCCATCTGACCATGAGTAGTTGCCTGTCCTCTCTCCGCTGGCAGAACCAGCAAAAAAAATTTGTTAAGGGGACACAATTATGATGACACTTCAAAGTGGTGTGTATCATACTCACTCAGGCTTCTAATTTATAATCCGTTTGACTTTTTACGCCAAGTTTGGCAGGTTCATTTTATTTTAAAAAATGCAATAGTAATAATAATTTTTTTACTGTTATATTGTTTAGCATATAATATATTTTAAGTGTTGCTTTAAAATTTCCGTTTTTCGCAAAAAAAAGACGAGTCAGTCAAATTTGGTAAAAAAACTTCAAATGAATTATAAATTGGACAGAAATAGTAACATGAGGATAAAAATAGATATATTGATAGTTTGATGTGCAGTAAATTAAAAAATCTAGGTATTATAAAAAGTTTTTCATGTGTTTGTGGTGGTGCTGGGGTGGGGCGGGCACGTCGCTGATGGTCTCTGGTTCTGCCACTTGTCTTCTTTCCCCCCATGGGCAACCATATCTATATGTGGCAATTACTATAGGCGTACTACTGATTTTAATTACTTTTATAGCAAAAGATGTCACTATAGCTTGAGGTAAAAACGATCGGAAACGATTGGTAAATACTAAAACCATTTACGTTTTCACTTTTTTCACGGAAACAAAATAAAAAACGATAACTCTGGAAACGAAAACGACATCGGTAATTTATAAACATCAGAAACGAAAGCTTAGGATGGAAAACACATCGGTTATGGTCAGAATATAAAACACACCAGTAAAAATCGCAATATGTACCCTCAATTGACTTCAAAAATTCACACAAGTCCTACAACCACATAAAATTAGTGTCGGCGTTTTGACCCCGGGGGGTCCCTGGACCGACGAGTAAATTGTCGCTGCGTGTCCCAGCCCAGATGGGTCGGCACGAGACGGAGACACAAGGGGGGAAAACCAGCAAGGGGAACCCACGGCCTCGTGTTGTCCTGCGCTAAGGGCGGATGCGCTTGCAGTAGGGGGTTACAAGCGCTCGCGAGGGAGAGAGAGAGAGAGAGGGGGGCGTGAGGCTGCCCGTTCTCCCGCGCGGCCACCTTTTTCGTATGAGAGCCCTGGACCTTCCTTTTATAGACGTAAGGAGAGGGTCCAGGTGTACAATGGGGGTATAGCAGTGTGCTAACGTGTCTAGCAGAGAGGAGCTAGAGCCCTATGTACGTGCCGATGTGACTGTCGGAGAGGTGTTGGAGCCCTGTTCATGTGGCGTCGTGGCCGTCGGAGGAGCGCTTGAGCCCTGTAGAAGCACAGCTGTCGGGGCTGTCGGATCGTTGCTGATGTATCCTTGCTTCCGTAGGGGCTGAGAACCACCGTTGTCATGGAGCACGTGGGGTGCCATCATTACTTGTTTTACCGGGGCGAGCTAGATGGGACGCCGGTCTTGTTCCCCGTAGCCTGGGCTAGCTAGGGTAGGGTAATGATGGCCTCCCCTTGTGGCGTGGTCGGCCCGAGCGAGGTGGTGACTCCTCCGAGGTCGAGGCTGAGTCCGAGCCCGGGGGTCGGGCGAGGCGGAGACCGTCTTCCAGAGTCGAGGTCGAGTCCGAGCCCTGGGGTCGGGCGAGGCGGAGATCGTCGTCCGAGGCGAGGTTGAGCCCGAGCCCTGGGGTCGGGCGAGGCGGAGACCGTCGTCCGGAGGCGAGGTCGAGTCCGAGCCCTGGGGTCGGGCAAGGCGGAGACCGTCTTCTAGAGTCGAGGTCGAGTCCGAGCCCTGGGGTCGGGCGAGGCGGAGACCGTCGTCCGGGGTCGTGGTGGAGCCCGAGCTCTAGGGTCGGGCGAGGCGGAGATTCCTATGGCGCCCGAGGCCGGACTTGGCTGCTGTCAGCCTCACCCTGGCGGGTGGCACAGCAGTCGGAGCAGCGCAGGCGGCGCTGTTTTCATGTCAGGTCGGTCAGTGGAGGGGCGAAGTGACTGCGTTCACTTCGGCCTTGTCGACTAGAGAGCACGCATCAGGATAAGGTGTCAGGCGATCCTTACATTAAATGCTCCTGCGATCCGGTCGGCTGGCGAGGCGATTTAGCCAAGGTTGCTTCTCCGCGAAGCCTGCCCGAACCGGGCCTCGGGCGAGTCGAAGGTGCGTCCGTTGCTTGAGGAGACCCTCGGGCGAAGCGCAATCTGCCTTGGTCTTCCGTTCCTGCCCGAGGCTGGGCTCAGGCGAGGCGAGATCGTGTCCCTTGAGTGGACGGAGCCTTGACCGGAATTGCGCCCATCAGGCCTTTGCAGCTTTGTGCTGATGGGGGTTACCAGCTGAGATTAGGAGCCTTGGGGGTACCCCTAATTATGGTCCCCGACAGTAGCCCCCGAGCCTCAAAGGGAGTGTGGGTACTCGCTTGGAGGCTTTGTCGCATTTTTTTGCAAGGGGACCGACTTTTCTCGGTTGCATTTTGTTTCGGTGGGTGCGCGCGAGCGCACCCGCCGGGTGTAGCCCCCGAGGCCTCGGAGGAGTGGTTTGACTCCTTCGAGGTCTTAATGCCTTTCGTGATGGCTCGGCCGGTCTGGTTGTTCCCTCATGCGAACTGGTCGTTGCCCGGGTGCATAGTCAGTTTCCGAGTTCTCGGGCTGGTATGTTGACGCTGTCAACGGTTTGGCCGGAGCCGGGTTTGCGAGTGCAGCCCCCGAGCCTCTGCACAGGGCGAGAGGACGGTCAAGGGCAGACTCGGCTTTTTTCATACGCCCCTGCGTCGCCTTTCCGCAAGGAGGAGGGGGGAAAGCGCCATGTTGCCCTCGGAGGGCGCCGAACATGGTGTCTCCAGTGAGCTGCTAACGGGTGATCCGAGTGGACGCCCGTGCCCTGTTTGATAAGGGTCGGCTAGTGGCCCAGTGGCACGTTCCAAAAGTACCTGCAGGTGATTTGCCAGACCCGGTCCCGTTCGATAGGGTCCGAGGGCTCGATGCCTCCCTCTGATGGGATTCCGTTACAGAATCGTTCCTGCTGGTCTCAGAAATGTCCTAGGGTACCTCGGGAGCATAGCCCGAGCCTTGGTTATGTATCGAACGTACCCAGAGTCATCCCTCACTCTGCGTGCTCTGGGGCGACTGTCGAACCCGTCGGGGGGCCAGCCTACGAACCCCTGATCAGTAGTGGGCGCGGAGCCCGAGTGGCCTGAGGCGGCTGTCGAACCCTTCCGAGGGGCCAGCCTTTGAACCTCTGACCAGTAGTGGGCACGGAGCCCGAGTGCTCTGAGGCGGCTGTCGAACCCGTCCGAGGGGCCAGCCTTCGAACCTCTGATCAGTAGGGGGGCTCAGGGCCCGCTTCCTTCGCGGAGAAGGATCCCTTTCGGAGTATCCCCTTTCCCGGTCCCTATAGCAAGAGAGAGAAAGGGGAAGAGGAAAAGGATACGAAATTAAACGACGTGGCGCACCTTTTTTGACGCGGTCATTATGGCGGAGGTGAAGCGTCGCCTTTTTCGCCTGCCAAAGGTGTCGCCTGTCCTGCCGCAGAGTTAATGCGACGGGACGAGTGGTTCGCGGGACATCCGTTGTGCATGCGCGAGCCGTTCGAGGAACGGAACACGGGCGCGTCGTCTTCACGCCGTGGGAGAGAGTTCTCTCGCTGTTCCAGGAGGGGACGTGAGCCTGTAGATGATTTGACTGCTGCTTCCGCCCGCCTGCCGCCGCCATTACTGCCGGCCCACTTCTGGCCATATTGACCATCGCGCCTTCCCCCGCGGCTGACTGACCCGTGACCGGTGTGCCTGGTTGGCACTGCTGGGCCGTGCGCAGGGTTGCCTCGAGTCGTGGCACCGATTCCGTAGTCGAGAAGGCGCGGCGCTGGCGCAGGTGGCGCTGCAGTTTTTTGCACGTAGTAACCGGCGCGCCGGTTACATGACGCGTGGGCCTGGGCCTCCATGCTAGATGCGTCGAAGTCGAAAGGGTGCGCCCCCTTGGTGCAGTCGCATGTCGCCTGCATGGTGGTCCGCCCTTTCAGCCGCTGGTTTGGGCGAAGACGGAGGAATGCTTGTAACCGCTGGGCAGTTACACGCTCCGCGCGCGGCGGTTTGGCTTCTTCTGTCCCGGGGCAGCTCTCATGACGCGTGGGGCCCAGCCCCCGTGTCGTAGGGGGAGGACTTTGAAGCGTGTTGGTGAAGACTTAGTCTGCGACGGCTGAGGACGCAAGGGGGGAGAGTCGCCTTTAAAAAGGGACCGACCTCCTGGGTGGTAGCCATGCCTCCGCACTTTCCTCATGCGTCGCGTCCTTCCGCCTTCCGAGCCCTCGGATGGGGAGCGCCCGCGTTGTCTTCGTCTTGTTGTGGAAGGAGCACAACCTCGTGGAGGTTGGTACCTTTCAGCCATCGCTCGGCTTCAAGGATTTTTGTCATGCAGCCCGGCTGCATCCCATCGCCGATGGTCACCCAAGACGGTGACCACCAGTTCGATGGTGGGGAGAAGCAAGCCGGGCTGTGGCCTCTGCCCCGCCCTCAGCTTCAAGGATCTTCGTCATCCTCGCTGGGGCGGAGGGCGAGCTGAGCCGGAGCCCTACCTCCCGTACGGGCCAGCGGGCCACCTCCTCCTTCAGCATTCATGGGAGAGGGCGCTCACCGGCTTAGCGGAAGGGGCGGACTTCGACAACGCGTGGCCGGGCGGCCGCAAGCGTCGTCAGCTCCAGCGTGCCTGGTCCGCTGGCTCAGCTGGCTCTGGCACGGCTTCCGGTGCCACCTCCCACCGCTGGGCGGAGTGCGGCTATCTGCCCGCCGTACGGGCGGCTGTTGCGCCGCGTGCACCGGGGGACCGCCCAAGACGTCGGCACTGCTAGGGCGGCGTTCGTGTTCTTGGGCTATCCTACCCTTGCTCCGGCACGATGCCTTCGCGCGGGGGTCGGTGCTCGCCCGTCCGGGAGGACTTGAGTGGGGATCTGCCGATGGACAGGTGGCCAGAGAAGTCCTCGTCGTCGACGAGATTGCCGCTGCCATCTGCGCTCCGGGCCTCCGGCTCTTTGGCTTTGATAGCTTGTCCTCGCCCCTCGAGTGGAGATGTGGGCGAGGGCCTTGTCGCAGCAGCGTCTGCCCTGAGGTCATCGTTGCTACTGTTTGGCCGCCCGGAGCGGAGGTCGTTGTCGCCGGAACAGAACCGGAGTCCCGTTTGTAATGGCACCTTGAGTGCTGGCGTATGTTCATTGTGGCTGTCGGGGCCTGAACATTTATGTATTTGGGCGTAAAGCCGTGTTTCTTCCCCATTTCGTGCACCAGGACTCGCCTGTCGGCTAGCTGGACCGCTTAACCAAGTGTGAGTTGCCCTGTGCGGAAGGTGACGAGTGAGGTATCCGTATCCCGGAGGCGTAGGAGTCCCTCGGCTCGGTCGGCCTTGCCGCTTAAGGCTTCTCTTGCTTAGTGAAGGAACCCTCGGCTGCTCTGCGATGAGCCGAAGCCGGAGGCAGCGGCGCCAGCACGGACAGAGGCGGAGTTGGCTGGAGAAGAAACTTCGTCGGCCCAGGAGTAGGGGACTTCTCAGGACGACGAGGCGTTGCAGTAGCGGCTGGGACCTGGCCGGGTCGTCCACTGGCGGGACCAACCTTGGAGTCAGGCTGCCGAGGCCATGAGCTGTGCTGGTGTCCTCGGGGGACAGCTGGCTGAGGCTACGGAGCGGTCGGTCTGACCGTCTGCTTGGGTCGGGTTCCTGGAGGAGACCCTGGCGATGATGGCCCAGGCGTGGTGCTGACATCTTCCTTCGAGTTGGAGATCCTCCGACCATGTTGCTGTCTGAGGCCGGGTCAGATTCCGCCGAAGGTGGAGTCGATGCCGAGGGTGCTGCTGCTCCCCCTACCGACGTCTGAACCTGCAGGAACTGTTTGTCTGTAGCGTGCGTATGTTTTTTGCGGCCGCCGAGGCCAAAACATACCGTCATCGTGTTTGTAAAACTGCGTTTCTTTTCCCCTTGTTTTGAGTATCAGGACTTGTTCGTCGGTAACAGAATCGTTCATCCGAGCGTGAGTTACTTATCGCAGAAGGTGATGAGTGAGGTATCCGTATCCCAGAGGCGTAGGAGTCCCTCGGCTCGGTCGGCCTTGCCTGCTTACGTGTACTCTTACTCGTCCGTAGGATTCTGTTATCGATATAGTCGAGATGGCATGAAAAATCGTTTCGCCCAAAAAAGTTTTCGAGCGTTAAGACTTGTTCGGACGGCGGAATCCCTTATCCGAGCGTGAGTTACTTATCGCAGAAGGTGATGAGTGAGGTACCCGTATCCCGGAGGCGTAGGAGTCCCTCGGCTCGGTCGGCCTTGCCTGCTTACGTGTACTCCGTCGTTTTTAGGACTCCACTATCGAAGTAGTCGAAAAGCACGAAAGATGTTATGGCAGAAAGACTTTTTCCGAGGAAAATTTTGATGCAGAGGGGTTCCCCCTTCTAGCCCCCGAGGGAGGGTCGAGCTTTGCCGAGGCAAGGCTGACCCTTCCTTGAAGGTTAGACTTAGCTTGTGTATGTAAACGAGGTACATGAACAACTTGAAAACATCTTAAGGGTAGAAGCGACGTAGCTGTCGGATGTTCCAAGCGTTGCTGTAGACCTCGCCTTGACTGTTGGCCAGCTTGTATGTTCCGGGCTTCAGAATCTTGGCGATGATGAACGGCCCTTCCCAGGGAGGTGTGAGCTTGTGGCGCCCTCAGGCGTCTTGTCGTAGCCGAAGCACCAAGTCGCCCACCTGGAGGTCTCGGGACCGAACCCCTCGGGCGTGGTAGCGTCGCAGGGACTGCTGATACCGCGCCGAGTGTAGTAAGGCCATGTCCCGAGCCTCTTCCAGCTGGTCCAGTGAGTCTTCTCGGTTTGTCTGGTTGCTTCGGGCGTCGTACGCCCTCGTCCTCGGGGAGCCGTATTCTAAGTCCGTGGGCAAGATAGCCTCGGCCCCATAGACTAGAAAAAACGGCGTGAAGCCTATGGCTCGGCTTGGCGTCATCCTCAGACTCCAGACTACCGAGGGGAGTTCCTTCATCCACCGCCTGCCGAACTTGTTGAGGTCGTTGTAGATCCTCGGCTTGAGCCCCTGTAGAATCATGCCGTTGGCACGCTCTACCTGCCCATTCGTCATGGGGTGAGCTACGGCGGCCCAGTCCACCCGGATGTGGTGGTCCCCACAGAAGTCCAGGAACTTTCTGCCAGTGAACTGGGTGCCGTTGTCGGTGATGATGGAGTTCGGGACCCCGAAGCGATGGATGATGTTGGTGAAGAACGCCACCGCCTGTTCGGACCTGATGCTGTTTAGGGGTCGGACCTCGATCCACTTGGAGAATTTGTCGATGGCGACCAGCAGGTGCGTGAAGCCCCCGGGTGCCTTCTGCAAGGGACCGACGAGGTCCAGACCCCACACAGCAAATGGCCAGGTGATGGGTATTGTTTGCAGAGCCTGAGCGGGCAGGTGGGTCTGCCTTGCGTAGAATTGACACCCTTGGCAGGTGCGTACAATCCTAGTGGCGTCGGCCACCGCGGTTGGCCAGTAGAAACCCTGTCGGAAGGCATTTCCCACGAGGGCTCGGGGTGCTGCGTGGTGACCGCAAGCCCCCGAGTGTATTTCTTGTAATAACTCCTGACCTTCAGCGATGGATATGCATCGCTGGAGGATGCCTGAGGGGCTGTGGTGGTAGAGCTCCTTCCCGTCACCCAGCAAGACGAACGACTTGGCGTGCCACGCTAGTCGCCGAGCTTCGGCTCTATCGAGGGGTAGCTCTCCTCGGTGGAGATATTGCAGGTATGGGGTCTGCCAGTTTCGATTAGGCGTGACCCCATTCCGCTCTTCCTCGACGCGCAGTGCCTCACCCTCGGGGGCCGAGGGTGCCTCGGGCGGGTCCGAGGCTGCCTCGGGCTGAGCTGAGGGCGCCTCGGGCTGGGCCGAGGGCGCCTCAGGTAGAGCCGAGGCCTTCTCGGGCTCGGGCGTGTCGTCGTTCTTGACGAAGGGTTGATGTAGGTCTCGGGAGAAGACGTCCGGAGGAACCGTTGTCCGCCTCGAGGCTATCTTAGCCAGCTCGTCCGCAGTCTCGTTGTATCGTCGAGCGACGTGGTTGAGCTCGAGCCCGTAGAACTTGTCCTCCAGGCGCCGAACCTTGTCGCAGTAGGCTTCCATCTTTGGGGCGCGGCAGTGGGAGTTCTTCATGACTTGGTCGATGATAAGCTGCGAGTCGCCACGAGCGTCGAGGCGCCGAACCCCTAGCTCAATGGCGATGCGCAACCCATTAACCAGAGCCTCATACTCAGCCACGTTGTTGGACGCCGGGAAATGGAGGCGCAGCACGTAGCGGAGGTGCTTCCCGAGGGGTGAGATGAAGAGCAGGCCCGCGCTCGCCCTTGTTTTCATCAGTGACCCGTCGAAAAACATGGTCCAGAGTTCCGGTTGGATCGGAGCTGTTGGAAGCTGGGTGTCGACCCATTCATCCACAAAGTCCGCCAAGACTTGGGACTTGATGGCCTTCCGAGGGGCGAACGAGATTGTCTCGCCCATGATCTCCACCGCCCACTTTGCAATCCTACCCGAGGCCTCTCGGCACTGGATGATCTCCCCCAGGAGGAAGGATGACACCACAGTCACCGGATGAGACTCGAAGTAGTGTCGCAACTTTCGACGTGTCAGAATTACCGCGTACAGCAGCTTCTGAATTTGTGGGTAGCGGATCTTGGTCTCGGACAGTACCTCACTGATGAAGTAAACCGGCCTCTAGACGGGCAATGCATGCCCTTCTTCTCGTCTCTCGACCACGATCGCGGCGCTGACCTCCTGAGTGGTAGCGGCGACGTAGATCAAGAGGGCTTCTCCGGCAGCGGGGGGCACCAGGATGGGGGCGCTTGTAAGGAGCGCCTTCAAGTTCCCGAGGGCTTCCTCGGCCTCGGGGGTCCAAGTGAAGCGCTCGGTCTTCCTTAAGAGGCGATACAGGGGCAGGCCTCTTTCGCCGAGGCGCGAGATGAAGCGGCTCAGAGCCGCAAGGCATCCATGACCCTCTGTACTCGTTTCAAGTCCTTGATAGGCCCCATGTTGGTGATGGCCACGATTTTCTCTGGGTTGGCCTCGATGCCCCGCTCGGAGACGATGAACCCCAGGAGCATGCCTCGGGGGACTCCAAAGACACACTTCTCGGGATTGAATTTTACGCCTTTTGCTTTGAGACACTTGAATGTCGTTTCAAGGTCAGAGAGGAGGTCGGAGGCTTTCCTCGTCTTGACTATGATGTCATCGACGTAGGCCTCGACCGTTCGACCAATGTGCTCCCCAAACACGTGGTTCATGCACCTTTGGTATGTCGCACCCGCATTCATCAAACCAAATGGCATAGTAATGTAGCATTACATGCCAAAAGGTGTGATGAAAGAAGTCGTGAGCTGGTCGGACTCTTTCATCCTGATCTGGTGATACCCTAAGTAGGCATCAAGGAACGATAGGGTTTCACACCCAGCAGTGGAATCCACGATTTGATCGATGCGAGGCAGAGGGTAGGGAATCTTCGGACATGCTTTGTTTAGACCAGTGTAGTCTACACACATCCGCCATTTCCCACCTTTCTTTTTCACAAGCACAGGGTTGGCTAGCCATTCGGGATGGAATACCTCTTTGATGAACCCTGCAGCCATCAGCTTGTGGATCTCCTCGCCTATGGCTCTGCGCTTTTCTTCGTCGAATCGGCACAGAGGCTGCTTCACGGGTCAGGCTCCAGCTCGGATATCCAGTGAGTGCTCGGCGACATCCCTTGGTATGCCAGGCATGTCCGAGGGACTCCACTCAAAGACCTCGGCGTTTGCGCGGAGAAAGTCGACGAGCACTGCTTCCTATTTGGGGTCGAGCTCGGAGCCAATCCGGATCTGCTTGGAGGCGTCGCTGCTGGGGTCGAGAGGGACGGACTTAACTGCCTCTGGTGGTTCGAAGTTGCCGGCGTGGCGCTTCGCATCTGGAACCTCCTTGGGGAGGCTCTCCATGTCGGCGATGAGGGCCTCGGCGTACTCCACGCACTCCACGTTGCATTCGTACGCGTGTCGGTATGTGGGGCCGACGGTGATGACCCCGTTGGGGCCCAGCATCTTGAGCTTGAGGTAGGTGTAGTTGGGGACGGCCATGAACTTGGTGTAGCATGGTCTCCCTAGCACTGCGTGGTAGGTTCCTCGGAACCCGACCACCTCGAACGTGAGGGTTTCCTTTCGGAAGTTGGAGGGAGTCCCGAAGCAGACGGACAGATCGAGTTATCCAAGGGGCTGGACACGCTTCCTAGGAATGATCCCGTGAAAGGGCGCCGCACCGACCCGGATCGAGGACAGATCGATCTGTAAGAGCCCGAGGGTGTTGGCGTAGATGATGTTGAGGCTGCTGCCTCCATCCATGAGGACCTTGGTGAGCCTGACGTTGCCGATGACGGGATCAACAATGAGCGGGTACTTCCCCGGGCTCGGCACGCGGTCGGGGTGATCGTCTTGGTCGAAGGTGATGGGCTTGTCGGACCAGTCTAGATAGACTGGCGCCGCCACCTTTACCGAGCAGACCTCCCGGCGCTCTTGCTTGCGGTGCCGAGCCGAGGCGTTCGCCACCCGCCCACCGTAGATCATGAAGCAGTCATGGACCTCGGGGAACTCCTCTGCCTTGTGGGCTTCCTTCTTGTTGTTGTCGGGGGCTCTGCCACCTTCCGCCGGTGGCCCGGCCTTGTGAAAGTAGCGTCGAAGCATGACACAATCCTCAAGGGTGTGCTTTACGAGACCCTGATGATAGGGGCACGAATCCTTGAGCATCTTGTCGAACAAGTTGGTGCCTCCGGGAGGCTTCCGAGGGTTCTTGTGCTCGGCGGTGGCGACAAGGTCTGCGTCGGCGGCGTCGCGTTTCGCTTGTGACTTCTTCTTGCCCTTCTTCCTCGCTCCACACTGAGCGGACGCCTCGGGGGCATCATCTGGCTGGCGCCCCTGAGGCTGCTTGTCCTTCCGGAAGATGGCCTCGACCGCCTCCTGGCCGGAGGCGAACTTGGTGGCGATGTCCATCAACTCGCTCGCCCTGGTAGGAGTCTTGCGACCCAGCTTGCTCACCAGGTCGCGGCAAGTGGTGCCGGCGAGGAACGCGCCGATGACATCTGAGTCGGTGATGTTGGGCAGCTCGGTGCGCTGCTTCGAGAATCGCCGGATGTAATCCCGCAGGGATTCCCCTGGCTGCTGGCGGCAGCTTTAAAGATTCCAGGAGTTCCCAGGGCGCACGTATGTGCCCTAGAAGTTGCCGGCGAAGGCTTTGACCAGGTCGTCCCAGTTGGAGATCTGCGCAGGAGGCAGATGCTCCAGCCAGGCTCGGGCGGCGTCAGAGAGGAACAGGGGGAGGTTGCGGATGATGAGGTTGTCATCGTCCGTTCCACCCAGCTGGCAGGCCAGCCTGTAGTCCGCGAGCCACAGTTCCAGCTTCGTCTCCCCCGAGTACTTGGTGATGGTAGTTAGGGCCCGGAACCGGGTTGGGAATGGCGCCCGTTGTATGGCCCGGCTGAAAGCTTGCGGACCGGGTGGTTCGGGCGAAGGGCTCCGATCCTCCCTGCTGTCGTAGCGTCCCCCACGCCTGGGGTGGTAGCCTCGGCGCACCCTCTCGTCGAGGTGGGTTCGACGGTCGCGGCGATGGTGCTCGTTGCCGAGGCAGCCAGGGGCCACAGGCGCTGTGTCCCACGTGCGCCCGGTGTGGACCGAGGCTTCCCGCATGAATCGGGAAGTCGCGGCGCGATGCTCCGGGGGTATCCCTGCCTTCGGGAGGCAGAGCTTTCGGCCCGTCGGACCGCGACATCCTCCAGGAGATTCTTGAGCTCTCCCTGGATACGCCGGCCCTCGGTGGTGGATGGTTCCGGCATCGCGCGGAGCAGTATTGCCGCTGCAGCCAGGTTCTGGCCGACCCCACTAGAAGCCGGGGGCAGCCTTGCCCTGGCATCGTTGGCAATGCGGTGCTGGATGTCCTGGGCCAGATGACGCGCTTCTCCGGCTGGTGCTCGGCCTGCCCGCTCCTGTCTGATGTTCTGCCGGAGCTGCACAAGTTGTCCTGCTTCCTCGTCGAGCCTAGCCTGCATCTCACGGATTTGCTCGAGCTGTATGTCCTAACCCCCCGCAGGGACTGGGACCACAGCTAGCTCCCGAAGGATGTCAACGCGAGGCGCAGGCCTAGAGGGATCGCCGTTCTCCGGCATACCAAGGTGGTTGCCTTCGTCGAGACCCTCTAGATCGACGTGGAAACATTCGCGACTTGTGCCACAACCCCCATCGCCGAGGCTGTGGCTATCATCGGAGCAATCGGAGAGGCAGTAGTCTCATGCGGTCATGAAGTCCCGCATGACACTAGAGTTACCGAGCCCGGAGAAATCCCAACCAGAGTCGGGCTCGTCGTCTTCCTCAGAACCCGGGGGCCCGTAGGTCAAGACGACCGTCAATTTGTCCCAGGTTGACCACATATGGTACCCCGGAAGGTTTGGATATGCCTTTACGAAAGCGTCCACCGAAGCGGGATCGCTTGGTGGATAGAAGCTGAATCTAAAAGGCACAGGATGGGAAACAGACGGTACCTCTTGATCGACGGACGGTGACGAAGTCGCGTCGGGGACGGACTACACCGTTATCTCAGGTACAAGGCTAACGCTCAGCAAGTCCTTCACGAGCGTGCTGGCGTCGCCCGTTTGCTTGGGGTTGGCGTGTTTCGGGGAAACGACGCTCGTCTTCGTCTCAAACGCGAGGTCAACGCCCGACGTGTCCCCCGCTAGGGCGTCGGCGTCGTCGATTCGCTCGACAGCCGACGAGGCGCCGCCTCCTGCTTGGCCATGATTGCCCCGCCTCCTTCCCCGTTGATGAGGAAGGTGACGGGACAGACTCGGATGCTGTTCTTCCGCCACGCGGGGAAGACGTTGTCGATTCCGCCGGCGGCGGGCGGGCTGACGGCCGCCATTGTCGTTGTCGCGCGGCGGAGGAAGGAGTATCATGTTGTAGCTGCCGTCGAGGGACATGAATTCGAGTCTCCCGAAACGGAGCTTCGTCCCGGGTTGGAGAGGTTGTTGGAGACTCCCCATCTGGAGCTTGACGGGAAGCTATTCGTCAACACGCAGCAGTCCCCTACCTGGCGCGCCAACTGTCGGCGTTTCGACCCCGAGGGGTCCCTGGACCGACGAGTAAATTGTCGCTGCGTGTCCCAGCCCAGATGGGTCGGCGCGAGACAGAGACACAAGGGGGGAAAACCAGCAAGGGGAACCTGCGGCCTCGTGTTGTCCTGCGCCCAGGGCAGATGCGCTTGTAGTAGGGGGTTACAAGCGCACGTGAGGGGGAGAGAAAGAGAGGGGGCGTGAGGCTGCCCGTTCTCCCGCGCGGCCACCTTTTTCTTATGAGAGCCCTGGACCTTCCTTTTATAGACGTAAGGAGAGGGTCCAGGTGTACAACGGGGGGTGTAGCAGTGTGCTAACGTGTCTAGCAGAGAGGAGCTAGAGCCCTATGTACGTGCCGACGTGGCTGTCGGAGAGGTGTTGGAGCCCTATTCATGTGGCGTCGAGGCCGTCGGAGGAGCACTTGAGCCCTGTAGAAGCATAGCTGTTGGGGCTGTCGGATCCTTGCTGACGTATCCTTGCTTCCGTAGGGGGCTGAGAACCACCGTTGTCATGGAGCACGTGGGGTGCCATCATTACTTGTTTTACCGGGGGAGCCAGATGGGACGCCGGTCTTGTTCCCCGTAGCCTGGGCTAGCTAGGGGTAGGGTAATGATGGCCTCCCCTTGTGGCGTGGTCGGCCCGAGCGAGGTGGTGACTCCTCCGAGGTAGAGGCTGAGTCCGAGCCCGGGGGTCGGGCGAGGCAGACACCGTCTTCCGGAGTCGAGGTCGAGTCCGAGCCTTGGGGTCGGGCGAGGCGGAGATCGTCGTCCGAGGTGAGGTTAAGCCCAAACCCTGGGGTCGGGCGAGGCGGAGACCGTCGTCCGGAGGCGAGGTCGAGTCCGAGCCCTAGGGTCGGGCGAGGCAGAGACCGTCTTCCGGAGTCGAGGTCGAGTTCGAGCCCTGGGGTCGGGCGAGGCGGAGACCGTCGTCCGGGGTCGTGGTGGAGCCCGAGCTCTGGGGTCGGGCGAGGCGGAGATTCCTATGGCGCCCGAGGCTGGACTTGGCTGCTGTCAGCCTCACCCTGGTGGGTGGCACAGCAGCCGGAGCAGCGCAGGCGGCGCTGTTTTCCTGTCAGGTAGGTCAGTGGAGGGGCAAAGTGACTGCGGTCACTTCGGCCTTGTCGACTGGAGAGCACGCGTTAGGATAAGGTGTCAGGCGATCCTTGCATTAAATGCTCCTGCGATCCGTTCGGCTGGTGAGGCGATCTGGCCAAGGTTGCTTCTCCGTGAAGCCTGCCCGAACCGGGCCTCGGGCGAGTCGAAGGTGCGTCCGTTGCTTGAGGAGACCCTCGGGCGAGGCGCGAATCTGCCTTGGTCTTCCGTTCCTGCCCGAGGCTGGGCTCGGGCGAGGCGAGATCGTGTCCCTTGAGTGGACGGAGCCTTGACCGGAATTGCGCCCATCAGGCCTTTGCAGCTTTGTGCTGATGGGGGTTACCAGCTGAGATTAGGAGCCTTGAGGGTACCCCTAATTATGGTCCCCGACAATTAGTAATAGTATATAAGTGTTCATAAATTCATGAGGATTAAAACATATCTCACAAAACATTAAAGCAATATCTCACAAATACAAAAGACAAGCACCGTGCACCATCAACATAATCGGTATCATCCTACCCCTTCAGGCTCTCGTGCAAATTATGAATATATATATATCAAAAGTAATAATTGAAAATAAAAGTATAAATAAGATTCATAAAAGCTTCAAACAACTCTAAACTATATACCATTAGATAGATCTTTTAGAAAAATAATAAAATTAGTCTCATATTTTTCTAAGTTAATACGAGTTTATTATAAATTTACAAAGGTCAGTTTAGATTTAATATTTTTCTAAGAAATTAATGAACAAATTACCAAATTTGTTACTAACGGTAAAATACTGAATAAATAGTGTGATTTCCAGAAAAGGTCGGAAGAGACCCAAACCATTTCCGTTTCCGAATTTTTCTACCAATTTCGTTTCCATATTTTTTGTAATTGTTTTCATTTCCGTTTAGACCCGAATTTCGGTAAAATTTTGAAAATGACTCATGGTAATCAAAATTTATCATTTTTGTTTTCATCCCTAACTGTATCGATATCTTGTCTTAATTAGAATAAAAATCACAACGAGAAAAGTAAATTGTAATCACTACAGGAAAACTGAGAAAAATGTTGGTTCTATTAGTCTATCGGGACAGAAGTTCTAAAAGGTATTAAGTATGTCAGCTAGAGTGGCCGGTGTTCTTAAGTTTTGGACTAGGTTGGGCGTGCGCTCGGTTCTTCGTCTTCGCTCGCTCGTTTCTAATTTAGCGTGCCGCCACCAAGTCGATCGCCGCGCCACCATGCACAGCGCTGCCACCACGCCTGTTGTACTCCTCCTTGTGTCGTACTCCTCCCTTCACTCGTTTCTAATTCATACTTCTGGCGCCAAGCAGGTCGGGAGTGCCACCGTGCTCCTCCCAGTGCCACGGTGGTCCTTTGCAGGCTTCTCGACATGTTGTCAGCCTTCAGTTGTTAAAGTTTGTATCAAGAGGCATAAAGGGTCAAATCCATATCACCCAGAGATTCTGTGCGACAAGAATGCGACAGAAAAGTTAGTAAGTATAAATATTGGCTTTAAATGTATTTTTTATTTCAATTGAAATTAATGTTTTGTTGGGTCGCTGATTGAAACGTTGCAAGATAAACATGTACATGACGTGGACTGGATGACAACCGAATTTGACACTGCGACTGCTTATGAAGCTGGTGAAGGTGTGCCGCATGGGAGGTATGTTAACTTGTGTTGCAATTTTATTTTAATAATTATGATTCTATTTAGTGTGTATATTGTAATGCTCTGCGTAGGTTTTCTATCGACGACGGGGTTGTGGATCGTCAAAGTTATAGTATGCATCCATTCATAATAAATATATATTCATCCACATCAAATACATTCACAAACACATATATCCACCCACATAAAATACATTAGTACCAATACAACATCACATAAATCATCTACATCATATCTGTCCATTAAATAAATCATCCATATCATATGAGCCTTAAAGTATCAAGAGTTATTCAAGTAATAACCATTTTAAACAATAGAATAAGTACTAATATCCATACATCAAATTAGTCTGAACTTGAAATCATCAGTTGGTTAGAGTTCTCACCGCTACTGTCGGGGACCATAATTAGGGGTACCCTCAAGACGCCTAATTCTCAGCTGGTAACCCCCATCAGCATAAAGCTGCAGAGGCCTGATGGGTGCGATTAAGTCAGAGATCAGTCCATACGAGCGACTCGATCACGCCTCGCCCGAGCCTAGCCTCGGGCAAGGGCAGCCGACCCTGAGTAGTTTCCGTCTCGCCCGAGGCCCCCTTTTTCTACGACAGACGCATCTCCGGCTCGCCCGAGGCCTTGCCTTCGTTAAGAAGCAACCTTGACTGAATCGCCGCACCGACCGACCAAGTCACAGGGGCATTTAACGCAAAGGTAGCCTGGCACCTTTATCCTGACGCGCGCCCCCTAGCAGAGCCGAAGTGACCGCCGTCACTTCGCCGCTCCACTGACCGGTCTGACAGAAGGACAGCGCCGCCTGCGCCATCCCGACTGCAGTGCCACTTGACAGAGTGAGACTGACAGGCAGCCAGGCCTTGCCAAAGGCGCCATAGGAAGCTCCGCCCGACCCAGGGCTCGGACTCGGGCTAAGGCCCCGGAAGACGGCGAACTCCGCTCCGCCCGACCCAGGGCTCGGACTCGGGCTAAGGCCCCGGAAGACGGCGAACTCCGCTCCGCCCGACCCAGGGCTCGGACTCGGGCTAAGGCCCCGGAAGACGGCGAACTTCGCTCCGCCCGACCCAGGGCTCGGACTCGGGCTAAGGCCCCAGAAGACGACGAACTCCGCTCCGCCCGACCCAGGGCTCGGACTCGGGCTAAGGCCCCGGAAGACGGCGAACTCCGCTCCGCCCGACCCAGGGCTCGGACTCGGGCTAAGGCCCCGGAAGACGACGAACTCCGCCTCGCTCGACCCAGGGCTCGGACTCCGCCCTGGCCTCTGCCGAACGACCTCCGCCTCGCCCGACCCAGGAGCTCAGGTTCGGCCTCGGCCATGCAGGACAGACTCGACCTCGGCTTTGGAGGAGCCTCCACGTCGCCCGACCTAGGGCACAAGTCCGCCACGTCAACAGGAAGCGCCATCATCACCCTACCCCGAGCCGACTCGGGCCGAAGAGAACAGGACCGACGTCCCATCTGGCTAGCTCCGCCAGATAGGCAATGATGGCGCCCCGCTAGACCCATGACGACGGCAGCTCTCAGCTCCCTTACGGAAGCAGGGGGACGTCAGCAAGGGCCCAACCACTCCGACAGCTGTCCCTCCGCCAGGCTCCGTTGCTCCTCCGACAGCCACGACACCCCACCAGCTGGGTGCCAAGATCTCTCCGGCTGCCACCTTGGCATGTACTTAGGGCACTAGCTCTCCCCCGCTAGACACGTAGCACCTTGCTACACCCCCATTTGTACACCTGGATCCTCTCCTTACGCCTATAAAAGGAAGGACCAGGGCCTTCTTAGAGAGGGTTGGCCCCGCGGAAACGAGGGCTGGGGCAGGCGCTCTTTTGGGGCCGCTCGCTCCCCTCACCCGCGTGGACGCTTGTAACCCCCTACTGCAAGCGCACCCGACCTGGGCGCGGGACGAACACGAAGGCCGCGGGATCTCCACCTCCCTCACGACCCGGCTCCAGCCACCTCGCTCCTTCCCCCCTTCGCGCTCGCCCACACGCTCGACCCATCTGGGCTGGGGCACGCGACACACTCACTCGTCGGCTTAGGGACCCCCCGGTCTCGAAACGCCGACAGTTGGCGCGCCAGGTAGGGGCCTGCTGCGTGTTGACGAGCAGTTCCTGTCAAGCTCCAGATGGGCAGTCTCCAACGACCTCTCCAACCCGGGACGATGCTCCGTTTCGGGAGCCTCGAGTTCATGTCTTTCGACGGCAGCTACGACATGATACTCCTTCCACCGCCGCGCGACGACGACAATGGTGGCCAACAGCCCGCCCGCCGGCGGCGGAATCGACGACGTCTTCCCCGCGCGGGGGAAGAACAACATTCGAGCTCGCCCCATCCTCTCCCTCGCCATCGGAGGAGGAGGCGGGGCAACCGGGGCCGAGCGGGAGGCTGCGCTCCGTCGGCTGTCGAGCGAATCGACATCACCAGCGCCCCAACGGAGGACACGTCAGGCGTCACCATCGCATTTGAGGCGAAGGCGAGCGCCGTCCCCCCGCAACACGCCAGCCCCGAGCAAGTGGACGACGCCAGCACGCTCACGGAGGGCCTGAAGGACGTCGCCCTCGTACCCAGGACAACGGCGCGATCAGTCCCCGACGTGACTTCGTCGCTCCTCGTCGACCTAAAGGTACCGACTGATTCCCATCCTTCGTCATTTCGACTCGACCTCAACCCGCCTAGCGACCTCGCTCTCGCGGGCGCTCACGTTGAGGCGAGTGCAACCTCTCTTGGGTTTCGTGTGTGGTCGCCTTGGGACCGATTGACGGGCGTCTCGACCTACGGGCCCTCTGGGTCCGAGGAAGATGACGACCCCAGCATCTGCTGGGATTTCTCCGGATCTGGCAACCCCAGTGCCATGCGGGACTTCATGACCGCATGCAACTACTGCCTCTCCGACTGTTCCGACGGCAGCCGCAGCCTTGACGACAAGGACTGCGGCCCGAGCCGCGAATGTTTCCACTCGAGCTAGGGGATCCCTCCGGAGGCAACCGTCTCGGCATGCCGGAGGATGGCGATCTCCCTAGGCCAGCGCCTCGCGCCGACATCCCGCGGGAGCTAGCTGTGGTCCCCGTTCCGGCGGGGGTCACGACCCGCAGCTCGAGCAAGTCCGCGGGGCGCAGGCCGGGCTCAACGAGGGAGCAGGAGCGCTCGAGTCGATCCGCCGGGACGTCGTGCAGGCATGGGCGGGCCAGCCCCCGGCCGGAGAAATACGTCACCTGCCCCAAGGTCTCCAGCACCGCATCGCCAACGATGCCAGGAACAGGCCGCCACTCGCATCCAGCGGGACCGGTCAGGACCTGGCAGCCGCGGCGATGCTCCTCCGCGCGATGCCGGAGTCATCAACCACCGAGGGTCGGCGAATCCAGGGAGAGCTCAAGCATCTCCTGGAGGGCGCTGCGGCCCGGCGGGCCGAGAGCTCTGCCTCCCGCAGGCAGGGGCACCCCTCAGAACCTCGTGCCGCGACTTCCCGACTCATGCGGGAAGCCTCGGTCTACACCGGGCGCACGCGCAACACCGCGCCTGCGGCCCCGGGCCACCTCGGCGACGAGCACCCTCATCGCGACCGTCGGGCCCGCCTCGACGAAAGGGTGCGCCGAGGCTATCACCCCAGGCGTGGGGGACGCTACGACAGCGGGGAGGATCGGAGTCCCTCGCCCGAACCACCCGGTCCGCAGGTCTTCAGCCGAGCCATTCGGCGGGCGCCGTTCCCGACCCGATTCCGACCCCCGACTACTATCACCAAGTACTCGGGGGAAACAAGACCGGAATTGTGGCTCGCAGACTACCGCCTGGCCTGTCAACTGGGTGGAACGGACGACGACAACCTCATCATCCGTAACCTCCCCCTGTTCCTCTCCGACACTGCTCGCGCTTGGTTGGAGCACCTGCCTCCGGGGCAGATTTCCAACTGGGAGGATTTGGTCCAAGCTTTCGCCGGCAACTTCCAGGGCACGTACGTGCGCCCCGGGAATTCTGGGACCTCCGAAGCTGCCGGCAGCAGCCGGGAGAGTCTCTTCGGGACTACATCCGGCGATTCTCGAAGCAGCGCACCGAGCTACCCAACATCACCGACTCCAATGTCATCGGCGCGTTCCTTGCCGGCACCACTTGCCGAGACCTGGTGAGCAAGCTGGGTCGCAAGACCCCCACCAGGGCGAGCGAGCTGATGGACATCGCCACCAAGTTCGCCTCTGGCCAGGAGGCGGTCGAGGCCATCTTCCGAAAGGACAAGCAGCCCCAGGGCCGCCCGTCAGAAGATGCTCCCGAGGCGTCTACTCCGAGCGGCGCCAAGAAGAAAGGCAGGAAGAAGTCGCAAGCGAAACGCGACGCTGCCGACGCAGACCTTGTCGCCGCCGCCGAGTACAAGAACCCTCGGAAGTCCCCCGGAGGTGCCAACCTCTTCTACAAGGCACTCAAGGAGACGTGCCCTTACCATCAGGGGCCCGTCAAGCACACCCTCGAGGAGTGCGTCATGCTTCGACGCCACTTCCACCGGGCCGGGCCACCCGCAGAGGGTGGCAGGGCCCGCGACGACGACAAAAAGGAAGATCACCAAGCAGGAGAGTTCCCCGAGGTCCGCGACTGCTTCATGATCTACGGAGGGCATGCGGCGAATGCCTCGGCTCGGCATCGTAAGCAAGAGCGTCGGGAGGTCTGCTCGGTGAAGGTGGCGGCGCCAGTCTACCTAGACTGGTCCGACAAGCCCATCACCTTCGACCAAGATGACCACCCCGACCACGTGCCGAGCCCGGGGAAGTACCCGCTCGTCGTCGACCCCATCATCGGCGACGTCAGGCTCACCAAGGTCCTGATGGATGGGGGCAGCTGCCTCAATATCATCTACGCCGAGACCCTCAGGCTCCTGCGCGTCGATCTGTCCTCCGTCCGAGCAGGCGCTGCGCCCTTCCACGGGATCATTCCTGGGAAGCGAGTCCAGCCCCTCGGACGGCTCGACCTTCCTGTCTGCTTCGGAACACCCTCCAACTTCCGAAGGGAGACTTTGACATTCGAGGTGGTCGGGTTCCGAGGAACCTACCACGCAGTATTGGGGAGGCCATGCTACGCGAAGTTCATGGCCATCCCCAACTACACCTACCTGAAGCTCAAGATGCCGGGCCCCAACGGGGTCATCACCGTCGGCCCCTCGTACAAACACGCGTTCGAATGCGATGTGGAGTGCGTGGAGTACGCCGAGGCCCTCGCCGAGTCCGAGGCCCTCATCGCCGACCTGGAAAACCTCTCCCGAGAGGTGCCGGACGTGAAGCGACACGCCGGCAACTTCGAGCCAGCGGAGACGGTTAAGGCCGTCCCTCTCGACCCCAGTGGTGACACCTCCAAGCAGATCCGGATTGGTTCCGGGCTCGACCCCAAATAGGAAGCAGTGCTCGTCGACTTTCCCCGCGCAAACGCCGACGTCTTTGCGTGGAGTCCCTCGGACATGCCCGGCATACCGAGGGATGTCGCCGAGCACTCGCTGGATATTCGGGCCGGAGCCCGACCGGTCAGGCAGCCTCTGCGCCGATTTGACGAGGAAAGGCGCAGGGTGATAGGCGAGGAGATCCACAAGCTAATGGCAGCAGGGTTCATCAAAGAGGTATTCCATCCCGAATGGCTTGCCAACCCTGTGCTTGTGAGGAAGAAAGGGGGGAAATGGCGGATGTGTGTAGACTACACTGGTCTCAACAAAGCATGTCCGAAGGTTCCCTACCCTCTACCTCGCATCGATCAAATCGTGGATTCCACCGCTGGGTGCGAAACCCTGTCTTTCCTCGATGCCTACTCAGGGTATCATCAAATCAAGATGAAAGAGTCCGACCAGCTCGCGACTTCTTTCATCACGCCCTTCGGCATGTACTGCTACGTCACCATGCCGTTCGGTTTGAGGAACGCGGGTGCAACGTACCAGCGGTGCATGAACCATGTGTTCGGCGGACACATCGGTCGCACGGTCGAGGCCTACGTCGATGACATCGTAGTCAAGACAAGGAAAGCCTCCGACCTTCTCTCCGACCTTGAAGTGACATTCCGGTGTCTCAAGGCAAAGGGCGTCAAGCTCAATCCCGAGAAGTGTGTCTTTGGGGTGCCCCGAGGCATGCTCCTGGGATTCATCGTCTCCGAGCGGGGCATCGAAGCCAACCCGGAGAAGATCGCAGCCATCACCAGCATGGGGCCCATCAAGGACTTAAAAGGCGTACAGAGGGTCATGGGATGTCTCGCGGCCTTGAGCCGTTTCATCTCGCGCCTCGGCGAGAGAGGCCTACCTCTGTACCGTCTCTTAAGGAAGGCCGAGTGCTTCGCTTGGACCCCCGAGGCCGAGGGAGCTCTCGGGAACCTGAAGGCGCTCCTCACCCAGGCGCCCGTCTTGGTACCCCCAGCTGATGGAGAAGCCCTCTTGGTCTACGTCGCCGCTACCACTCAGGTGGTTAGCGCCGCGATCGTGGTCGAAAGGCAAGAAGAGGGGCATGCATTGCCCATTCAGAGGCCAGTTTACTTCGTCAGCGAGGTGCTGTCCGAAACCAAGATCCGCTACCCACAAGTTCAGAAGCTGCTGTATGCAGTGATCCTGACGAGGCGAAAGTTGCGACATTACTTCGAGTCTCATCCGGTAACTGTGGTGTCATCCTTCCCCCTGGGGGAGATCATCCAGTGCCGAGAGGCCTCAGGACGGATCACAAAGTGGGCGGTGGAAATCATGGGCGAGACAATCTCGTTCGCCCCTCGGAAGGCCATCAAGTCCCAGGTACTGACGGACTTCGTAGCCGAATGGGTCGACACACAGTTGCCGACGGCTCCGATCCAACCGGAGCTCTGGACCATGTTTTTCGACGGGTCGCTGATGAAGACGGGAGCCGGCGCGGGCCTGCTCTTCGTCTCGCCCCTCGGGAAACACCTGCGCTACGTGCTGCGCCTCCATTTCCCGGCGTCCAACAATGTGGCTGAGTACGAAGCTCTGATCAACGGACTGCGAATCGCCATCGAGCTAGGGGTCCGACGCCTCGACGCTCGCGGCGACTCGCAGCTCGTCATCGACCAGGTCATGAAGAACTCCCACTGCCGCGACCCGAAGATGGAGGCCTACTGTGATGAGGTTCGACGCCTGGAAGACAAGTTCTATGGGCTCGAGCTTAACCACATCGCCCGGCGCTACAACGAGACTGCGGATGAGCTGGCAAAGATAGCCTCGGGGCGGACGACGGTTCCCCCGGACGTCTTCTCCCGGGATCTGCACCAACCCTCCGTCAAGATCAGCGACACGCCCGAGCCCGAGGCGCCCTCGGCCCCGTCCGAGGTAACCTCGCCCGAGCCCGAGGCGCCCTCGGCCCCGTCCGAGGTAACCTCGGCCCAGCCCGAGCCGTCCTCGGTTCAGCCCGAGGTACCCTCGGCTCCTGAGGGCGAGGCGCTGCGCACCGAGGAGGGGCAAAGTGGGGTCATGCCTGATCAAGATTGGCAGGCCCCGTACCTGCAGTATCTCCGCCAAGGAGAGTTACCCCTCGACCAGGCCGAGGCACGGCGGGTAGCGCGACGCGCCAAGTCGTTCGTCTTGCTGGGCGATGAGAAGGAGCTCTACCACCGCAGCCCCTCGGGCATCCTCCAGCGGTGCATCTCCATCGCCGAAGGTCAGGAACTCCTGCAAGAGATACACTCGGGGGCTTGCGGCCATCATGCAGCGCCTCGAGCCCTCGTCGGGAACGCTTTCCGGCAAGGCTTCTACTGGCCGACGGCGGTGGCTGACGCCACTAGAATAGTCCGCACCTGCGAAGGGTGTCAATTCTATGCGAAGCAGACCCACCTGCCCGCTCAGGCTCTGCAGACGATACCCATCACCTGGCCCTTCGCTGTGTGGGGTCTGGACCTCGTCGGCCCTCTGCAGAAGGCGCCTGGGGGCTACACGCACCTGCTGGTCGCCGTCGACAAATTCTCCAAGTGGATCGAGGTCCGACCCCTGAACAGCATCAGGTCCGAGCAGGCGGTGGCGTTCTTCACCAACATCATCCATCGCTTCGGGGTCCCAAACTCCATCATCACCGACAACGGCACCCAGTTCACCGGCAAAAATTCTTGGATTTTTGCGAGGATCACAACATCCGGGTGGACTGGGCTGCCGTAGCTCATCCCATGTCGAATGGGCAAGTAGAGCGTGCCAATGGCATGATTCTACAAGGGCTCAAGCCTCGGATTTACAACGACCTCAACAAGTTCGGCAAGCGATGGATGAAGGAACTCCCCTCGGTGGTCTGGAGCCTGAGGACGACGCCGAGCCGAGCCACGGGTTTCACGCCGTTCTTCCTGGTCTACGGGGCCGAGGCTGTCTTGCCCACGGACCTGGAATACGGCTCCCCGAGGACGAGAGCCTACGACGATCAAAGCAACCAAGCTAGCCGAGAAGACTCGCTGGACCAGCTGGAAGAGGCTCGGGACAGGGCCTTACTACACTCGGCGTGGTATCAGCAGTCCCTGCGACGCTACCACGCCCGAGGGGTCCGACCCCGAGATCTCCAGGTGGGCGACCTGGTGCTTCGGCTGCGGCAAGACGCCCGAGGGAGGCACAAGCTCACGCCCCCCTGGGAGGGGCCATTCGTCATCGCCAAAGTTCTGAAGCCCGGAACGTACAAGCTGGCCAACAGTCAAGGCGAGGTCTACGGCAACGCTTGGAACATCCAACAGCTACGTCGCTTCTACCCTTAAGATGTTTCCAAGTTGTTCATATACCTCGCACCCACGCAACGTTTAGTCAACAAGGAAGGGTCGGCCTCGCCTCGGCAAAGCCCGACCCTCCCTCGGGGGCTAAAAGGGGGGAAACCCCCTCTGCGTCAAAATTTTCCTCGAAAAAAAAATCTCTTCTACCAGAATATCTTTCTTGCTTTTTGGCTACTTCGAAAAGTGGGTCCTGGAAACGGCGGAGTACACGTAAGCAGCCAAGGCTGACCGAGCCGAGGGACTCCTACGCCTCCGGGATACGGATACCTCACTCATCACCTTCTGCGATAAGTAACTCGCGTTCGGATAAAGTGGCTCCGCGGATCGAACAAGTCTTTACGTTCGGAAGCCCTTCTGCCGAAGCGATCCTTCGAGCCTTCTCGACCGAGTCGGCGACAGGGCCTCATGGACAGGTGAAAGTACGCGTAAGCGGCAAGGCCGACCGAGCCGAGGGACTCCCACGCCTCCGGGATACGGATACCTCACTCATCCCCTTCCGCGAGAAGCAGCTCTCGCTCGCACAAACATCCCTGTTACCGACAAAAAGTCCAGATACTCGAAACAAGAGGAAAAGAGACGCAGCTTTACAACGCAGCGAGGGTGCGTGTTCTGGCCTCGGCGGCCGCACAAGGCACACGCTACAAAACAATCTAATCCTGCAGGCTCGGGTCTTGACGCTGGAACACCCTCGGCATCAACGGCACCTTCGGCGAGGCCCGACCTAGCCTCGGACGGCGACGCGGCCCGAGGGTCTCCGCTCCGAAGGACGACGTCATCACCACGCCCGAGCAATCGCTGTCAGGGACTTCTCCGGGAATCCGGTCCGAGCAGGCGGCTCGGCCAGCCACCTCCGGGGCCTCGGCCAGCCGTCTTCCGAGGGCGCCGGCCCGGTCCGAAGCCTCGGCAGATCAACTCCGGCGTCGATCCTGCCAACTGATAACCCGGCTAGGCTCCGGCCAACCAGGTTTCATTTCCGAGCCAACTCCGCCTCTGTTCATACTGATATCGCTACCCCTGGCCTCGGCTTGTCGAAGAGCGGCCGAGGGGTCTCTTTAACTAAGCTAGAGGAACCTCGGACAGCAAGGCCGACCGAGCCGAGGACTCCTACGCCTCCGGGATACGGATACCTCACTCGTCACCTTGACACGGGGCGACTCATGCTTGGTGAAGCGGTTCAGATAGTCAACAGGCGAGTCTTAGTGCTCAGAAATGAGGAAAAAACACGGCTCCGTGCCGAAGTTACATACATGTTCAGGCCCCGAAAGCCAAAATGAACAAAAAACCCTGGCATTCGAAGTGCCATTACAAACGGAACTCCGGTTCCGGCTCCGTAGGTACGAACAACCCCACTCGGCGGGGGAGAGGCCTGCGGGGCAACAGAAGACCGACGAACGGCTTGTCATCGCCCGCCCCGACAGCGGCGACGATGAAGACTTCTGTCCCGGGAGGCCGAACAGCAGCAGTGATGACCTCGGGGCGAATGCTGCTGCTGGGAGGCCCCCGCCCTTGCCCAAAATCGAGAGGCAAGGACGGGCAGAAGGCCGTAGAGTTGGAGGTCGGTCCGCGGCCAGCCTTGGCTGTCGCGCCGGCGGAAGAACCTCTTCCAGCTATCGTGGCGGGAGGCGGCACCGGGTGCGGCTCCGAAGCCGTTCGGCTCAGCGAGCCGGGCACGGTGCAGCTGTCAGCGCCAGGGACGACTCCCGCCCTTCCCCCCGATCACTGAGGGAAGGAGGGGGCCGCCGCCCACGCAGGGGCCAACCTCAACTCGGCACACTCTCCTCCCCAGCCCTGGTGATGAAAATCCTTGAGGATGAGGGAGGGGCAGAGGCCGCAGCCCGGCTCGCTTTCCCCCACCATCAAGCCGGAGGTCACCATCTTGGGTGACCGCCGGTGGAGGGGTGCGGCAGGGCTGCATGATGAAAATCCTTGAAGCCGAACGATGACTGAAAGGTACCAACTCCCACGGAGTTGCGTTCCACCAACGATGAGGCGAAAAGACGGCGGTTTCCCCCATCCGGGGGCTTGGAAGGTGGAAGGACGCAATGCATAAGGAAGCGAGAGGACATGATCGCCTTCCGAAGGGGGTCGCCCTCCTTTTAAAGGCGGCTCTCCCTGCTTGCGCCCCCAACCGTCACGGGCCGAGTCTTCTCCAACACGCTCCAAAGCACTCCCCTGCGGCGCGGGGGCTGGGTCCCGCATGTCATGCAGACCGGCTCCGAGCGGAAGAAGCCAAACCGCGCGCGCACGGCGCACGCAACCACCCAGCGGTTACAAGTGACCCTCCACTTTTGCCCAGACCAACGGGCGAAAGGGGCAGGCGGCCGTGTAGGCGGCATGCAACCGCGCCAAGTGGACGCGCCTCTCCGACTCCTGACATACCAGCACGGAGGCCCCAGCCCACGCGTCGCGCGACCGGCGCGCCGGGTGCTGCATGCAAGCAACCGTGCCGCTTGCGCCACCGCTGCACCTCCTCGATTGCGGAACCGGTACCGCGACCCGAGGCGACCCAGCCTGACGCAGCGGTCAAACGCGGTCAAAAGTGGGCCGGCAGTAATGACGATGGCAGGCGCGGGGGAGCAGCGGTCACGCCGTCAGCCAAGCTCACGTCCCGTCCGGAGGCAGCGAGAGAACCCCCTCTCACGGCGTGAAGACGACGCGCCCGTGACCCGTCCCTCGAACGGCTCGCGCACGCGCAACGGCAGCCTCGCCAACTACTCGCCCCGTCGCATTAACTCCGCGGCTGGACAGGCGGCGCTTCTGGCAGGAGCAGCTGGCGACGCTTCGCCTTCGCCAAAACGACCACCCCAAAAAAAAGGTACGCCGCGTCGTTCAATTTCGTATCCTTTTCCCTTTTTTTCTCTTTCTCTATCTCTTGCAACAGGGACCGGGAAAGGGGATACCCCTAAAGGGATCCTTCCCCGTGAAGGAACTAGGCTCCGAGCCTCCTTACTGATCAGGGGTTCGAAGGCTGGCCCCCCAAAGGGTTCAACAGCCGCCTCAGATCGCGTGGGCCCGACACCCACTACTGGTCAGAGGTTCGAAGGTCGGCCTCCCGAAAGGTTCCACGGCCGCCTCAGGCTACTCGGGCTCCGCGCCCATTACTGATCAGGGGTTCGAAGGCTGGCCCCCCGAAGGGTTCACAGTCGCCTCAGACACCGAGCGAGGGATGACCAGGGGTACGTTCGATACATAACCGAGGCTCGGGCTGCGCTCCCGAGGTACCCTAGGACATTTCCGAGACCAGCGGGAACGATCCTGTAACGGAATCCCATCGGAGGGAGGCATCGAGCCCTCGGACCCCGTCACCAGGGGACCGGGTCCGGCAGGTCACCCGCAGGTACTTTTGGGCGTGCCTCTGGGCCCCTAACGAACGGGGCACGGACGTCCACTCGGATTACCCGCTTGCAGCTCACCGGAGACACCATGTTCGGTGCCCATCAAGGGTAACATGGCGCTCTCCCCCCCTCCTCCTTGCGGAAAGGCGACGTAGGGGTGTATGTAAAAAAGTCGAGTCTGTCCCTGATCGCCCTCTCGCCCTGTGCGGAGGCTCGGGGGCTGCTCTCACAAACCCGGCTCCGGCCAAACCGTTGACAGCGTCAACATACCGGCCCAAGAACTTGGGCCCCGACAGTGCACCCGGGCTACGACCAGTTCGCATGAGGGAACCGCCAGACCAGCCGAAGCGTTACGCAAGGCATTAAGACCTCGAAGGAGTAAAACCACTCCTCCGAGGCCTCGGGGGCTACACCCGACGGGTGCGCTCGCGCGCACCCACCGGAACAAAATGCATCCGAGAAAGGCTGGTCCCCTTGCAAAAAAGTGCGACGAAAGCCTCCAAGCGAGTGCTAACACTCCCTTCGAGGCTCGGGGGCTACTGTCGGGGACCATAATTAGGGGTACCCTCAAGACGCCTAATTCTCAGCTGGTAACCCCCATCAGCATAAAGCTGCAGAGGCCTGATGGGTGCGATTAAGTCAGAGATCAGTCCATACGAGCGACTCGATCACGCCTCGCCCGAGCCTAGCCTCGGGCAAGGGCAGCCGACCCTGAGGTGTTTCCGTCTTGCCCGAGGCCCCCTTTTTCTACGGCAGACGCATCTCCGGCTCGCCCGAGGCCTTGCCTTCGTTAAGAAGCAACCCTGACTGAATCACCGCACCGACCGACCAAGTCACAGGGGCATTTAATGCAAAGGTAGCCTGGCACCTTTATCCTGACGCGCGCCCCCTAGCAGAGCCGAAGTGACCGCCGTCACTTTGCCGCTCCACTGACCGGTCTGACAGAAGGACAGCGCCGCCTGCGCCATCCCGACTGCAGTGCCACTTGACAGAGTGAGACTTACAGACAGCCAGGCCTTGCCAAAGGCGCCATAGGAAGCTCCGCCCGACCCAGGGCTCGGACTCGGGCTAAGGCCCCGGAAGACGGCGAACTCCGCTCCGCCCGACCCAGGGCTCGGACTCGGGCTAAGGCCCCGGAAGACGGCGAACTCCGCTCCGCCCGACCCAGGGCTCGGACTCGGGCTAAGGCCCCGGAAGACGGCGAACTCCGCTCCGCCCGACCCAGGGCTCGGACTCGGGCTAAGGCCCTGGAAGACGACGAACTCCGCTCCGCCCGACCCAGGGCTCGGACTCGGGCTAAGGCCCCGGAAGACGGCGAACTCCGCTCCGCCCGACCCAGGGCTCGGACTCGGGCTAAGGCCCCGGAAGACGACGAACTCCGCCTCGCTCGACCCAGGGCTCGGACTCCGCCCTGGCCTCTGCCAAACGACCTCCGCCTCGCCCGACCCAGGAGCTCAGGTTCGGCCTCGGCCATGCAGGACAGACTCGACCTCGGCTTCGGAGGAGCCTCCACGTCGCCCGACCTAGGGCACAAGTCCGCCACGTCAACAGGAAGCGCCATCATCACCCTACCCCGAGCCGACTCGAGCCGAAGAGAACAGGACCGACGTCCCATCTGGCTAGCTCCGCCAGATAGGCAATGATGGCGCCCCGCTAGACCCATGACGACGGCGACTCTCAGCTCCCTTACGGAAGCAGGGGGACGTCAGCAAGGGCCCAACCACTCCGACAGCTGTCCCTCCGCCAGGCTCCGTTGCTCCTCCGACAGCCACGACACCCCACCAGCTGGGTGCCAAGATCTCTCCGGCTGCCACCTTGGCATGTACTTAGGGCACTAGCTCTCCCCCGCTAGACACGTAGCACCTTGCTACACCCCCATTTGTACACCTGGATCCTCTCCTTACGCCTATAAAAGGAAGGACCAGGGCCTTCTTAGAGAGGGTTGGCCCCGCGGGAACGAGGGCTGGGGCAGGCGCTCTCTTGGGGCCGCTCGCTCCCCTCACCCGCGTGGACGCTTGTAACCCCCTACTGCAAGCGCACCCGACCTGGGCGCGGGACGAACACGAAGGCCGCGGGATCTCCACCTCCCTCACGACCCGGCTCCGGCCACCTCGCTCCTTCCCCCCTTCGCGCTCGCCCACGCGCTCGACCCATCTGGGTTGGGGCACGCGGCACACTCACTCGTCGGCTTAGGGACCCCCCGGTCTCGAAACGCCGACAGCTACCTAGAGTGTAGTTGAACAACTAGTTGACAAATGAGTTAGACCCCTTGGCATCAGCGTCTCCGGGTGCGGGTAATTATGGTGAAGTCTAAAAACTCTATTGTTTATAATTAGTTAGAATTGAGTTGCATCAACTAGGGCTAGACGTGGTTCACCTAAACTGACTAAATTTGGTTGAATTTGAGCTAGATTGACTAAATTTCGCTAAAATCACTAAGTTTCGCTACAATTGAACTATAATGATTATTTTTCCTAGATTTGAGCTAAGTTAGCTAATTTTGCTAAATTAACAAATTTAGATAGAATTGAGCCAAGTGGGTTTCTCCTATAATTAAGCTTAATTGTCTATTTTATTATAATTAAGCTAAATTTCCTAAAGGTATGATTACCTAAGGTCGAAGCATCGGTGGAGGACCCCATTACAAAAGTGACACCAGTGGCGATATTATGGAACGCATGGAAAGTGATGTTTACCGTAATATGTTGCAATGCATCCAACGAATAAAATGGATTAAACATCATTAGTTATGTTAAAAGCTAAAAATTCTAATAGAAGATCAATTGAACTTACTTGAAACACGGTCTGCTTCTTTCCTATGTAGTTGGAAAAATAGTCGTCATGTTGTTGGTCATAGTCCTAATGCTACCAATCATATTTGTGATATTGCACATCTCCTGTCCATCACATAGCCTCATTGCTTCTTGAATATGAAGCAACTCCTCTTGTGCGTTGCTTCATCGATAACTAGCTCCACAACTCTATGATGAGGACACTTCCTTCTGAGCTCTGACATGCTTGGAGTTATTCACTCTATTTGACATGTAGTACCTACAACACAAGCAATTTAGAATATCAATTTCGTACTTGCATTATAGAATTTGAGAAATTATAGTACTATACCTTTCGTGGCTCTTTCGGCCTGCTCTGGCATGCACGATAGAAGGACCAACTAGTAGCACTCGCCAATTACAATCCTCTTCCAAATCATTGACCATTTCTTGTCCATATTAAAAAACCAAGCAAGGTAACTATAAAATTTGATACAATAAATATGAAGTATAGACAACTCACCAGACATCTAGTGCACAACTATTCTAGATTTGAAAAGTATGTAACATGATGTCCATAAATATAAACCTCGATGAAGCTCAATGCTACTCTGGTGGCAGCTTCCTATATAGACAAGTTATATGATGTAGTCATTATAAATATATGATGTAATACAACTTACCATGCATTTAGCCTTGTAGATATGACTGTCGGTGCCATAAGTGTGCTTAGGATCATTGCCATGGTTCCTTCTATGCTTTTCAGACATATTGTATAACTCTTGCAAAGCTCCACAAGTTATGATCCCCGTAGAGTGCATGGTTAATTGGTCCATATTTAAACACTACAAGTTTTGAGTCGGTAGGGTTTAACTTTGAGGCCTTTACAAATATCCACTTGTCACACCCGGTTTTGGAAGGCAAACCGAATGCGGATTATGTATGCGTCAGGATGAGAAACTCACGTACACAGCGATTATTGGACATCATCATACATTGCTCAAAGTAAACAACGAAAATAGTACTTTATTACATCAAGATGTCCAAGACATCCATAGAGTAATTACTTAACATAGTCATTAATATTATCAAAGTGCGGAAATACAAAACGTAGCAGATAAGGCCTTCACAAGCAGCTGACTGGGGGTTTGCCACTAACACAACTAGAACTCGTTGTAGTCCTGGAACTCCTCAAAGTCCTCCATGTTGCATGCATCTCCTCTTGAGCACTGAATACAGTGGGGACAACCTAGGGTGGGGATGGTTTTTAAAGCAAGGGTGAGTACACATCAACGTACTCAGCAAATGTCTCGTTTGGCTAAGGTGGACTAGCTGTATGTGGAGTTAAGGTTAAGCAGTTGCTTTTAGTTAGTCAAGTATGTATTACTAATAATTAGTAATAAACCCAGTTATTACCCAAATGTACTCCCTCCAAGAGGAAATACCAGAGATCATGATTATAACCATCATCATAAAAAGTATCCAAAGTTCTTCTAATCAAAGAAGATCCCAAGGCTGCTCTTAACCGTGAGCACGACTGATATACTAGTTTCTAACACTCTGCAGAGGTTGCACACTTTATCCGCAAGTCGTGATCCCTTTCCAGCCTAGGTTGTACAGACTGGATCTTCACTACCGAGGTGAATGGCTAGGGATACACTACGTAGCCTTTACAAAGACTTCCTTGGTGCATAGCTACTCGTTAGGTTTCGTCTGTCGTACAAACACAGTACACCTCCCTAAGGTGGGTAACTAACAAAACCAAATCAAATGAACCTCGGCAACCACCCTTAGCAGAGCGAGCACTATGCCCTGACCCTCATTGACAGCCCTCTGGCAAAGCCAACTACACCCCAGGTTCATCTAATTAATCAGCTAAGGGCGTCCCATTCCACCCTCATGGTTGCACTATTGTCCCGGGTGGTCACTCAATGAACAAGTCCTTACGGAGAGGTACTCAGGAAATAGCTTGAATCCCCTAAAATATCACAAGATCATTATTAGGATAACATCATTGTATCATAAAGGTTCACATCATGTTCATTGATTAAGTTAAAGCAATAGCATAAAGCTAACCATAACAACCCAAAAAGGTAACAAGGATAAGATGAATACAGACTAGTCAATCCTTAGGTTTTAATTAAGTAATGCAGGATAGTGAATTATAAAGTAAGTAGGACATAATAAGTCAGAGAACACTTTCCTTCACCAGGTTGCTGCTCAGGAAGGTCTTCGGCAACACACTCAGAAACCACGGGTTGCTCGTCGTCTAAATAAAGCGATCATGCATTCAATACATTTGGATAAAGACAAATGAACAACACACCAATCATGTACAAACAAGTGAACACATCTCAAATGAACAACATAAACTTAAGAGATAGTTTAGGTTATAGGGTGAACTAACACATTTAGAAGTTTGTTAATCTCTATGTGTTGTCTATCTCCATGATTACAAAATCTAATTCCACTTATTTTAATGAGACACAAAAGTTAAACCAGGGATAAATCCATACATTACATATTATCAGTCTCACAAGATTAAACATCTAATTACCACTAGGTTTTCTTTTTATTTATCTTAATATATAAACTATTACACAAACTAACATATAGTCTAGGCATAAAATTAGAATATGCAGACAGTGAATGAGCATAATTTATTTGGGCAGAGAATAATCCTATGAACATTTTGCAATTTGAATCACTCAATTTGGAGTTCATATGCAAAAGATATGAAATAAACAAGTTTTGAAGTTTAAAATACAAAACTAAGTCCAATTTTGTGATTAAATAAAAGTCCAGGGTTCAAACTGCAAGATTACAGGGGCTTGCGCGCGAAAACAGGGACGATAGGTTGATTTCTAAAAAGCCGAGGGTCTCTTTAACAATTTTACCACGCGAAGGGGTATCAGGCTCTCTCGGCCATCGAATCTCAGATCAACGGCCGAGAATAGATCCCGCGGGCGAGCACGCAGACACGAGCGCGCACTCACCAGCGGGCCAGGGCCATCAGCGACCGAGGGCGGGGAGGCGGACTGATCGGTCGGGCCCAGTGCCAGGGGAAAAAGCGGCCGATAGATGGGCCCAAGCGCTGGGCGCACGTGCGTGAAGCGGTATCCAGAGATCTAGATCGCGCGATCAAGATCGGACGATTGAGATCAACGCACGAGGGGAGGGGGGTTTACGGCTGCGGGCGGCGCCGCTCCTGCTCCTCGGCGGTAAAGTCGCCAGAGCTAGGGCAGATGTGGGTTACAGGGTCTCCGAGGTCACCGGAGTTGGCTAGGACCGGCGAGAAGGACCCGGCGAACTCACTGGTGGGGTTCCGGCCACGAGACCGGGACGAGAGACGAGAGACGAGAGAACGGCGGAGGGAAAGCTCCAGGCGGGTTGGGGGAACTCCGGCGAGGAATCCTGGTCGTGGGGAGGGGCAATCGGGTGCACTAAGGCTTGGACTAGCTCCGACGAGGGTAGGGGAGTGCTATGGGCCAACACAGCGGCATGGGACGGGGCTGAATTGGGCAGCCACCGCGCGGGGCTCGTCGAACCGGTGCGAATAAACTCCGGCGAGGCAAAATGGCTAAGATCAAGCGCGAATAAGGAAAACCAAGCACAGGAACGAGTTTCTCACCTCAGAAATGAGGTTGGGGTGGCCTGGCGTAGCTTCTGACGGGTTGGATGGCTGACACGGCGGACATGGGCCTCCAGCGAGCGCGAGCGGTGAGGGCAGAGCGCGAGAGAGGGTGAGCTTGCGCGAAATGAGATAGGGTGAGAGCGGGTGTGGGAGATGCTCCAAAGGGAGCTGGGGGGCGTGGGTAGGCGACATGGCCGGGGTTCTCGGCGTGCGTGCACGCTGGTCCAAGTCGGTTCGCGGGGAAGGCCTAACTGACAGGGCGGTCTCACAGGGCAGAGAGAAGGAGCGTGCGCGTGGGGGGAACGGCTCACTGCGCTGACGATGCGGGCTCGCGAGGCAGAGAGAGAACATGGGCGTGCAGGCGAGGACGACTGGCGCTGATACACAAGCCCCACTGGGCAGAGGGAGGGGGGAAGAGAGTGTGCGGGGGAGGAAACCACCGCTGACAGGTGGAGCCCACCTGTCAGGCGACACGGGCGCGTGCGCGACCCCACAGGGCTGGACTGGGCCAGTTGGGCTAAAATGCAGTTTTCCTTTTTCTCTAAATTTCCAATTGCTTTTCCTTTTATTTTGTCTAGTGAACTCAATTCAAATTCAAACACCAATTCAAATTCAAATAATTCAAACATGTGAATCAAATCAAAGAATAATTTAGGCTCAGCATGATGCAACAATCCATGATTCACTTAATTTTGGAAAAATAAATAATTAATCCCTAACCTAATTAACCTAACTCTAAAAAAGGAGGAGAGAGGAAGTCTAGAGAGAGACAAGAGGTAACACCTGAATTTGGTAGGCATTTAGAGAATAAATTTTATACCCCCAAAATTTACGGTGTGACACCACTAAAGTAACAACATGCCCATTATTGGTTATTCCAGCTACATAAACCACTCCTCAAAAGTGGTGACTAACAAAATAGCAAATAAAACATTACATCCTTAGCAATGATGGGGGTCAATACCCTAAGCCCCTCATATGACATGATGGTGAATTATACTACACTCTAGTTTCTATAATTAGTCAACCAAGCATGACCCGTACCATCCTCTGTTGCATTGTTTATCCTAGACTGGTCACACAATGAGACATGTTTATGATGTCTTACTTTTACAAGAGACTAAAAACATGTTGAAGCCCCAAGTCCATTGTCACACCCGGATTTTGGAACAATTCTAAATGCATCTTATATGTGCGCTAGGATCAAATTTCACACATATAATGACTCAGTGTATAAAAACCATTATCACAAACTTCATTATATAGTTATAATGTCTTTACAAAAATAACTAAATAAAAGAAACTAAATGACTATAAAAACGAGGGAGACGATCCCTCTAAAGAGCCAAAGGCAGGTTGACCGGAGCAACAACAACCAAAATCTCATCAAACTCTTTGTAGTAATCCTCATCTTGGTGACCTGATTTTGAGCAACAAATTAAACAAGGGTGAGTATGCTTACGGTTGGTACTCAGTAAATGTGTAGGAAAAAGTGTTGTGTAAAGCTTACCAAGGATATGGCTGACGCTGAGCATTCAACATTTTAATTTGGTTGGTCAAAATTTTATTAGCAGTTTCTAAGTATAAGTTTATACCATCCCAATGAAATAAAAGATCATAAATGAAATACCAACAATAAAATGCATGTCTAGTTTATTTTAATTCCATAATTTAATCATGTGAGAGTCTGAGCCACTCTTGACCGTGAGCACGACTGATATATCATTTTTACACCCTACAAAGGTTACACATCTTTATCCACAAGTCATGTTACCCGTTTGCCAAAGGATAGCGACTCCCATACACCTCTTCCAAGGAGGTGAGGTAAGATTCACTACAAGGCCTTTACAAAGTTCTATTAGCATGAAAAAACCCGCTACTTTTTACAGGGAGGGTGTACAGGCTTCCCTCGTCTAAAAACCACCATCGGGCAGATCAGCCTAAGAATCGGCCTATACTTGAGCAACTCCTAGCTTTCCCCTTTCATGTAAGGTTCCCACACACTAGATTCCATAATTATTTAGCTAAGACCAGAGCCATAATAGTCCTTGTGGTTGCATTATTTTCTCGAGTGATTCTCCATGTTCTAATTAAACAAAGTGATCTTATCTTGCATAATAAATAAACCAACAATAACAAATCATCATCAATGTTTCATATGTAATATTATCCCAAAACCAAGTAGAGCACCAGCAAGTTTAACCAATAATAAGTAAACTAGATGTAAACAAGGTATAGGAAAAACAAATCTAGGTATACCCTATTAGGTCCCATCAGGTTAACCTATCTATGCCATGCATATGTGACAACATAATAGTAAATATTATATAGGTCAAACTAAAAGGGAAATATGCCTAAAAACAATTTTCACACTTATTTTGGTAATTGACGACCATCACAACCAGTTGAGGTAACTAGTCTACTAAGTTATGATTTTAGGAACTCAGAAAATACTTCAAGAAAGATCAACCCACAAAATCAGCCCAGGAAATTGTTCTGCCTATTCTGTGGCGAGGACAAGGGATACACAATGAGGACGTGCCAAGTCACGATCCAAAAGCAAAAGGAAATTGCTGAAACTGAGGCACAGCAGACAGTCGAAGCAGGTCCTGCATACTGCTTCGTGCTACTCTCCATATATCCTGGAATACGTAGGCAATCAATAGCCTACAGCTTCTGCTGCTTCAACAAGTCACTCTCAAGCTTCCTAGGCTCAGTTACCACCACCTCCACCACTGGCGCCTCCCCCAAATCATGATCAGCAGTCAGAAGGGCATCTTTGGCCTCAGCAACAACGTGACCTTCGGGATCAGTCCGAAGCTCACATAGTTAGCAGTATGTGCCTGAGTCAAGACATATCTACTGAAGATGGCACAACGTTCTAGCCAAAAGAGCTCTGATTTCATATATTTTTACTCTTTTTTGTTTTTACATTTCTTTCTAAAAAGACAATACAGGAAGGTTTAACCTTCAGCTTGATGTAATAAACCTATGGTTACACCATCGAGTGTGACAAGAGTAAGTTTCGAAGCTCAAAAGTCGTTCCTAAGGGAGCGCAGAGTAAGTTCTGAAGCTCCAAAGTCATTCCTAAGGGAGCACAAAGTAAGTTCCGAAGCTCAAAAGTCGTTCCTAAGGGAATGCAGAGCTACAATACCACCTAAGTAAAAGGCGAAGAAGCTCCAAAGTCGTTCCTAAAGGGATACAGAGCTTAAATACCACCTAAATCAAATGTGAAGAAGCTCCAAAGTCGTTCCTAAGGGGATGCAGAGCTTAGCTCTAAAGTCGTTCCTGAGGGGATGCGGAGCTGAAATACCACCTAAATAAAAGGTGAAGAGACTCCAAAGTCGTCCTCAAGGGGATGCAGAGTCTGGGTGTGTATCTATATGGTTTCTTACCTTCGGCACAAGTGACATTCCGCATCATATCATCATATCATATTGCATAGCATCGCATCATACATCATCTTGCATCACCAAAAAAGATGTGGAGAAATAAAGGGAAGTTGCCCTTTCGAAAGAATTGACCAGATTATGAAAAGGGAATACTATAGCATGAGACATGCTTTCGGAAGATATATATTTCTATACGAAGTTAATCTTCGACAGCAGTGACATAAGGAGAATCTTTTTCTTCGCAATGCATGAAAAGAAGGGAATGTGTTTTTTCGCCAACAGCTCAAAAACGGCACATACGAAGATTTCATGCATCACAAAGAAATATATTACATCAATATACATAAACTTGATGTTTGTTTCTTACAAAGGATGAAAGCCATACACAAGCATCACACTTTCAAGCATACAAAAATTTAGTCTTCTTTCAACACTTTTTCAGCAGCTTCATTTAGCAGTCTGTCGACGGCTTCGTCAACAGCTTCATTAGCGATTCTTATTATGTCTAACGTTTCCTTCATGGCTGGGCCAGCTTCGGGATTATATGGCTCCGATGGAGGTGAAAGTTTAGCTGCAATAAAAAAAATGTGTGTTGGTTAGTTTCGAAGCTGAAAACGAACTCCGAAGTTAAACCTCAGTAAAAGTACCTATAAGCCTTGCGCGCTCAGCAGCTTCTTCAGCTCGCTTAGTTTCTTCTTGAGCGTCATGAGATTCTTTTTCATTTTTTCTAATCGCTTCGTCAGCCATCTCACGACCGCCCTTCATCCACACATCGGAGTAGAATCTCCCACCCAACGTAGAAGCTTCAGTCGAAGGGTCTTTGTTGTCATCCGTCGAGAAAACAAATCCCGGTTAAGCTCCAGCCTTAACATGTTCACAACCGGCTTTCTCTAAGGTCGTCGCAACCCCTCGTGCGCCAGCGAATGCATAGAAGTGTCCTCGATCACTTAAGATTTTGTCAAAGGCTTTGACTTCTCCGCTGATCCACTGAACGACACCATCGGGGTCGACGCAGATAAATTTCTGCTCGAAAGAATATGCTCCCACCTTTGCAAAATTGTTCTTAGAGTTTTGGCACACTCCAAGGATATTTTGTAGCATCTCTCTTTGGAGTCGTGAAGCTCTTTGACATTCTTTTGTACCCTTAATCTTTCAATTTCGCTTATCTCGTGCTTCACCTTTGCAACTTCAAAATTTTCACTTGTTTCCGCAAGCTTCTTCTTCAAATCTTCAACTTCGGCCTTGTGAGCTTTGGCTTGCGCACTAAGATTGGCTTCGCTAGCTTTCAGCCTGTCCACTAAGGAAAACAATATCTTATCTTTCTCGAGAGCTTCATTCCTTAGTGAAATAACTTCTGTCCGAAGATTCCCAAGAGCTATTTGACAGCTCTCATCTTCTGCTTCCTTTTGGGCTATTAAAGCCTTACTTAGAATCAAGCCCTAATAATAAAAATATATGAGAACATAATGATAGCAAGAAAAGCCACAAATATAGTTTATTTTACAATAAAAGTATATGTACCTCCAGGCTATTATAAGCAAGGTTATCTGCAAGATCATCCTTCGACATTGCAGACAGGCCGAGTTCAAGCTTTGGGTACCCCATATTTTTCATCATTTCTCGGCAGACAGAGATCTCTTTATTGTCTGGTAGACAATAAAGGAAATCATCCTCGTCATTGCCACTATACACCAAGGACCCTCGGGGGTACTTCAGATCCTTGGCATGCTGTCTTGCTTCAGCAATCTGCTCCTCCGACAATTGCTTCCCTGAAGCATGCCGCACAATGATCTCCACCTCTTTGGCTGGTGCTCTAGAGGCAGGAGACTTGGATTTCTCAGAGGCACCCTCTTTTTCCAAGATTAGTGGTGCAGTTTCCGAAGGACTTGCTTCGGCAGAAACTGAGGGTCCAGACTCAGAAATAGCTTGCGTCGTGCCAGCTTCGTCAGATTTCTTTAAAATTTCGCCTTCTGTACAAGGCTCTTCAGCAGAAGCAGGAGTTGATGGCTTTATAGATTCCATAATAGCGTCTAGTACACTAGCCATTCTCCTCTTCCTCGGAGTTGTTGCAGGGATCCTTGATGCCTTCGGCAGTTCCGTCTTGCGTGGTGGACTCAGGGTCTTCAGCTGTTCTGCCGCCTTCTCCAGTTTCGGCTCCTCAGCCGGTTCTGTCCTAGCTTCGATGGGCACAGAGCGACTTGGCTCAGACATAGAAGCAGGCCCTTCAATTAGCTTTGCCATTTCAGCCGTCTCAAAGTGCCTGGGTCGACGCGTCACAACTTTAACCTTCTTTGACTTCGACACGCTAGAAGTCGCCGAAGTAGCAGTTTTTCTCTTTTTTCTTGTTTCTGTGAAGGATAGCAATAGTCTGGATATACAAATCCGATGACATCGAATACCCTGTTAAGCCTCTTTTTGCCTCGAGCTTCGAAGGCAGTTGTCATGGCGTCATCTTTAGCCTTAGAATATACCCTAAGCAATTGATCACTATGTCACACCCGGCATTAAGGAACAAAGCCAGGTGCATCTCATACATGCGCCAAGAAGACAACATATATAATAACAGAGTGTATAGAGATAAATGTCAATAACATCAGAGTATTTATTACATAGCGGAAGACTTATTACAAAATAAAAGATAAATATAAAACGAACTAAGGATCGTTGGCGCCAATGTCAACTGAGAAACGCCACCTAGATCAGATCATACTCCTCGCCTTGTGGCTCCTCCTGAACCACCTGTTCTTCTCCTGTGGGGGGTGTGAGACAGCAAGGGTGAGGTCACACATGATCATAGCTCAACAAGTTATGGGGAACCAGTGTACATAAACTCACAAAGGTGTGAGTTCATGTGATGTGTAAGGCTAATCGATGATAGGGGTTAAAACTGAGCATTGCTTTTAAGTAGTTGGTCAAACTTTTATTAACAGTTACTAAGTGTAAGTAAATACCGAACCATAAATAAAGTAATAGAACAAAATTGATAATAATCTCATGCAATGCAAATGACAAAATTGAAGTTAAGTTCCATAATTTAAACATCAGAGAGTCCTGAGCTGCTCATGACCATGAGCTCGGCTAGTATACCAGTTTTACACTCTGCAGAGGTTGTACCCTTTACCCACAAGTCATGCTACCCATCTGCCAAGGGGTCGCGAATCCCATACACCTCTACCTAGGAAGCGCGACAGGGTAACACTACGAGGCCTTTACAAAGTTCCACTAGCTTCCGAAAACCCGCTACAGTTTATAGGAAGCTCCAATGCAGGGTTCTTGTCTGACCGCCATCGCAGCAAAATCAACCAAGGACCTCCCTACACTGACCACTCCCCTACTGCCCTTGCCCCTTTCGGGTAAGGTAGTCTTCCACTAGCTTTCCTAATTAGTCAGCCAAGGGCGTCCCATTAAACCCTTGTGGTGGCACGTGGTTCTCAAGTTAAGCTCTATGTTCCAATTAACATTAATGATCTCAACATGAACATAAATAGAATAACAAAAAGAATTGGAACATAGAGGTAATAAATGATTATCCCAAAACCATATAAAGCAATAGCAAACTACCCAAGTGATTCAGGGGTAATCAAGGTAATGAGATAAACAATCTAGGGTGACCTATCGGGTACCATGAAAATTAACCTATGCATGAATAAGTGACATTAAGGAACATTATTAGGTAAAAAGTGGTCAAGGGCACAACTTGCCTTCAATGAGCTCCTGCTCAGCTACTTCAACCTGCTGCTCACCAGGATCCTCGGTCACGGGCTCTTCTACTCGCCATAATACAATCAAGCACAGTGCATACATAGAAATTAACATTACACCAAACATATAAACAAAATACACAGTAATATTCTACATAATAAAATAAAATCCTAGGAACAGGAATCATAATTTTTGGAGTTATAGAATTTAAGTTATGGATTTTCAAAGGTTTTATGTGTTTAAAATGGGATTAAGTGGGAAATAACTTTTCTTACTGTTTTCATGACCAAACAGAGGCTCTAAGTGATAAAGAATAAAATTACAAAAATTTAGAAAGTGGAATGGATTATTTTGGAGCCCATATGAATATTCTATGAATTATACAAGTTCTAGGGTTTATTTTCATATTAAAAATCTAATTTCTAATTCATTTAATCACTTTATCACGCCACTGGATTGGGCCTCATTTTCCAGGAATGTCAGGGGCCCCGGAGTAAAACTCTGCAGACACAGTGAATAGCCTGCACTGGACTGCGGGTTAGTTTCTCAGAAGCCTAGGGTTTCTTTAGCATATATTCCAAGGCGAAAGGGTATCTGATGATGTGGGCCGTTCGATCGGCCATCGAGCACCCCGATTAGATCGCCACCATATGAAACCACATGCAATAGCCGCCCTACAATCCCGGATCAATGAACCAAAACCACCCTTGCCAGCACCCGATCCTGTCCGCTAGATCCGATCCAACGCTCACAATCCAATCGGGTCCAACCAGTAAGTTGACTCTAATCGTGACCGTCCCACTGGATCCAACGGTTCACGGACCCCGATCCTCTAGGGCAGACTACACGGCGGCGCTGCCCATTGCACACGGCGGCGCCATGAACGGTGGATCACGCGCGAGCGCCGACGAGCACTAAACCTAGCACGACTATGCGCAAAACGGAGAGGGAAGGACAACAGGTAGTAAGGAGGTAATCGCACCGCGGATTAGTCGCACAGATGTCCAGACCACGGCAAACGGCGGAACGACAGCGGAGATGCAACTTCGGCGAGGAATTTCCATGGTCTCCGGTCACCAATCCAGTGCGTCGAGGCCACCAGCACTTTTCCTGCGCCCCGGCGAAACCACTGGACACGGCATAGAGGGAACAACGGCGATAAGCGCCCGATTCACCTACACCGAGCCACGACGGCGAGCACGCTGCGACAACCGCGGACGCATGACGATGGGGTTCTAGGCTTGGATGTGGCGCGGTGAGAGGTGGTCAGGAGGTTGAGGGCGATCCTTGCCCGATCCCCCATATAGCCCTGCGAGTCCGTGCCGAGGTGAGGGCCGTTGGGAGCTAGCGCGACAATGGCGGGGAGGTGACGCGCCGATGAGAAGATAGCGCTGACGCTGAGGGTCCACCAGTCAGTCAACGAACGCGATGTAGGCGGAGGGGGAGCGTTCACTTACATGCGGGTCCCGCACGTCGGCGCCGTGCTCCCGAGCTGGGCCACGCGCAGGCTAGTGCCTCATGGGCCGGAAACAGGATCAACTGGCCCACGCGAACAGTTATGTTCTTCTTTTTATTTTCCTTTTTCATTTCTTTCCCTTTTTAATTTCTAGAATTCAAATTTGAATTCAAATTTATTGTGAATTTATATTTATTTTAAATGTACCAGTTGAGCCCAAATAAGGAGATCAAACTATTTTCTTTATATTATTTTCTTTATCTTTGTTTAGTATTCCTTCTTTTCTCAATTCTAGAATTTCTTTTAGATTCTAGATTTCCTTTTGAATTAATTTATTCCTTGTCTCTTTATATTTATATTGTCACAAAATGCATACACACAAAAATAATATCCAGCATGATGTATAATTTATTTGAGTGTCTTTTGTTAATTATTTATTTGTTTAATTGTGGTGTTCACATGAAATGAGAAACATAGATAACTCATATATGTATACGGAGTACAATTTCTCTGCTTAGACTCTATTTACAAAGTAGGTGTTACAAATCCTACCCCCCTTAAAAATAATCTCGTCCTCGAGATTTAAGAAGATCTAGGGAAAAGGTGGGGAAAATCTATGTGAAGCTCTTCTTCTCTTTCCCAAGTAGCTTCATCTTCACCGTGGTGACTCCATTGAACTTTGCACATCTTTATCACCTTATTTCTTGTAACTCGAGTCAATGTATCCAAAATCTTGATCGGGTACTCCGTGTAAGTCAAATCACCCTGAACACTGAGCTCTTCTATCGGTAACTGTTCCTCAGGGACACGGAGACATTTCTTCAGTTGGGATACGTGGAACACATTATGCACATCTGATAGAGTAGCAGGTAACTCGAGTTGGTATGCCATCTCCCCAACTCGCCTAAAGATCAAGATGGTCCAATATAGCGAGGGGACAATTTGCCCCTAACTTTGAATCTCCTCATTCCACGAAGTGGTGACACCTTGAGGTACACATAATCTCCTTCTTCAAATTCCAGTGGTCTTCTTCTATTATCAGCATAGCTCTTTTGCCTAGTTTGAGCCACTCTCAAATTCTCTCGAATTATACGAACTTGTTCTTCTGCCTCTTGAATCAATTCAGGCCCAAAGAATTGTCTTTCTCCAGTCTGATCCCAATACAAAGGAGTCCTGCACTTCCTCCCATATAAAGCTTCAAAAGGTGACATTTTCAGACTGGCCTGATAACTATTGTTGTATGAGAACTCAGCATACGGTAGACTTTTATCCCAACTTCCTCCATGCTGAAGGGCACAAGCTCTCAACATATCCTCCAAAACTTGATTTGTCCTTTCAGTCTGTCCATCAGTCTGAGGGTGATAAGCCGTACTGAAATTCAACTTTGTACTCATATTCTCATGAAAGCTTCTCCAAAATCTTGAGGTAAACTATGAACCTCGATCAGACACGATCTTCTTTGGCACTCCATGCAAACACACAATCCGAGCCATATATAACTCTGCTAGCTGAGAACCTTTATATGTAGTCTTTACAGGAATAAAGTGAGCCACTTTAGTCAATCTATCCACAATCACCCATATAGCATCATATCCTTTCTGGGTGCGAGGCAATCCAGTAATGAAATCCATACCAATTTCTTCCCACTTCCACTCGGGTATCTTCAGTGGGTGCAATAGTCCAGCTGGCCTCTGGTATTCAGCCTTAACTCTTTGACATACATCGCACATAGCCACATGTGCAGCTACATCTCTCTCCAATCCATACCACCAATATTTCTGCTTCAAATCCTGATACATCTTGGTACTGCCAGGATGAATAGAGTAATCCGAATCATGGGCCTCTTTTAAAATAGTATCTCGAAGGCTTTTAATATCAGGAACACACATCCTGTCCTTGAACCATACAGTGCCTTGCTCATCTTCCGTGAATTCTGGAACTCGACCTTCAGTAATCAGATCCTTAATCTCTTTTATTTTAGCATCATCAAGTTGACCTTTGCGGATTTCTTGCTCCAAAGTAGGTTCCACATCAATAGTAACTCCTTCAGTATGAGCAACTATCCCCAGGTTAAGTCTCCTGAAATCCTCAACAATCTCATTGAGTAGCTGGGCAACAATAGCTGAATGAACATGCTCCTTGCGACTCAAGGCATCTGCAACCAAATTCGCCTTGCCCGGGTGATAGTGAATCTCCAAATCATAATCCTTAATAAGCTCCAACCAACGGCGTTGCCTAAGGTTGAGATCCTTCTGAGTGAATATATACTTCAGACTCTTATGATCCGTGTACACTTGGCACTTGGTCCCCATGATATAATGTCTCCAAATCTTAAGCGCATGCACAACGGCTGCCAATTCCAAATCATGTGTGGGGTAGTTTAACTCATGTTTCCGCAACTGACGAGAAGCATAGGCAATCACATGTCCTTCTTGCATGAGCACACATCCTAAGCCTTGGCCACATGCATCACAATAGATATCAAATCCTTTCTGTAGGTCTGGCATAACCAATACTGGTGGCGACATCAATCTTTTCTTCAATTGGTCAAAGCTGTCTTGGCACTTCTCGTCCCACTTAAATTCTCTTCCTTTCTCCAAAAGTGAAGTCATAGGTTTAGCAATCTTAGAAAATCCTTCAATAAATCTCCGATAATATCCTGCGAGTCCTAAGAAACTCCGAATCTCCGTGACTGTAGTGGGTACTCTCCACTCCATTATCTCCTTAACCTTAGCAGGATCCACTGATATTCCTCCATTAGAAATAATATGACCAAGAAATGGCACCTCGCCAATCCAAAACTCGCACTTGCTGAACTTGGCATATAGCTGGTTATCTCGTAGCTTCTGTAGCACCAACCTCAGATGTTCCTCATGATCACTATCACTCTTGGAATAGATAAGAATATCGTCGATGAATACCACGACGAATCTGTCCAAATACTCCATAAACACCTTGTTCATCAAATTCATAAAATAAGCTGGTGCATTGGTTAATCCAAACGACATAACAGTAAACTCATATAATCCATATCGAGTCGAGAAAGCCGTCTTGGGAATATCCGATGGTCTAATCCTCATCTGATGGTAACCGGATCGGAGATCAATCTTCGAGAATACTCTAGCACCTCTCATCTGATCAAATAAATCCTCAATACGGGGTAACGGATACTTGTTCTTCACAGTAACATCGTTGAGAGATCTATAATCCACACACATCCGCTGTGATCCATCCTTCTTCTGTACAGACAAGACCGGTGCTCCCCAAGGTGAGGAACTCGAACGAATGTACCCAGCCTCTTGTAACTCAGTTAACTGCTTCTTGAGTTCCTTCAACTCCTCTACGGACATCCTATATGGCCGTTTAGAAATAGGGGCGGTTCCAGGTAAGAGATCAATAACAAACTCAACTTCTCTATCAGGTGGCATCCCTGGTAACTCCTCTGGAAAGACATCCGGAAAATCTCTAACCACCCAGATGTTGTCACCAACAAACTCTTCAGGTATAAAGAACTTTGCACGCATGGATGAGGATGTTACTGCAATATTAACTTGAAATCTTTCTCCTTTAGTGGTAGTGAGTTCTACGGTACCTCTACCACATGCTATAACGGCCTTTGCCTTTCTTAGCCATGACATACCCAGGATCAGATCTATACTGCTTGACTCTAATATTATAGTAGTAGCTCCAAATTCTCTACCCATAATGGTCAATGTCAATCTACGTGTCATTTGATTCGCCTCAACAGGCCCTTTAGGTGTAATTACTATCATGGGTTTTCTCATATTTAGCAGTGGTATTTCATTTGTGTTGGCATATCTAGCAGACATGAATGAATGTGTAGCTCCAGAATCAAATAATATGGTTGCAGGAATTGCATTAACATAAAACATACCAAGTACGAGGTCCCCACCATCCGGAGTAGCATCAACGCTGACTTGATTAACTTTGGCAATAGAATATCCCTTGCCAGATCCTGGAGTTTGCTACCTGTTCTGAACTGGAGTAGTAACAATCCTCTGTGGGCAGACATTTGCATAATGACCAGTCTTCCCACACTTGAAACAAGTAGTGCCTGGACTCTATCCTGAAAACTTCGTCGGGGTGCCAGTAGGGGTAGCCTGTCGAGGAGGTGGAGTCCTCAGTGGTGATTGCTGAACTAGGCGCTGGCCTCCGCCAGTGCGAACTGGTGTACCCTGAGGTGAACTATAGCGAGGACGAACACTGTTGCTTCCTTGTCCTTGTGATATAGCCTTTCTCTTCAAATCTCCTAGCTGAACACGCTTGTGTTCAATAGCCAGGGCCTTATCAAGTAGCCTCTGAAATGATGGAAATGTGTGTGCCACTAGAGCATACTGCAGTGGTCCATTAAGTCCTTCAATAAAATGCTCCTGCTTCCTCTCATCTTCAGCAACTTCATCAGGGGCATATCTGGATAACTGGATAAACTTGTCGCGGTACTCACTAACTGACATACTCCCTTGCTTCAGCGACAGAAATTCCTTCTTCTTAATCTTCATCAATCCAGCTGGTATATGATAATTCCTGAACTGTGTACTGAACTCTGCCCAAGTAATAGTATCAGCAGCATCATGGGCAGCAGTATATGAATCCCACCAGTCAGCAGCAGGTCCAGTCAGACGTCCAGAAGCATATAAAACCTTCTCCTGATCAGTGCACTGTGCAATATTCAACATCTTCTCAACAGACTTCAGCCAATCATCCGCGTCCAGTGGATCAGGTGAGCTAGCGAATATAGGTGGCTTATGACTCATGAACTCCCTATGCTTATCTCGGGGTGGAACTAGTGGTGGTGGTGGAGGCAGTGGTACTTGTTGCTGCTGTTGCTGTTGTTGTTGTTGTTGCATTTGTTGTTGCAGCTGCTGTTGTTGTGCCCTCCTTTCCTGGCGTATCTCCTCTCGCTCCTGGCGCAACTCCTGTCATATATCTTCTCTTTCCTGATGCATCTCCTGGCGTTCTTGCTGCATCTGGGCACGCATATCAGCCATAGTGTCCGCCATTTGCTGCATCACCGCCATCTGAGCAGCAACCAGTGGGTCAACTCCGCCTGGTGGAGGATTAGGAGGATTCATCTCTGCAGGCTATGGCTAAGGTTGTCTATATATCCTTCGAGTGTGTCGGTTAGGAGGCAAATCAATTCCACCACCCCTCCTAGTATTGACCATCTGAGTTAGATACATATGGTAAGAGAATAGCAGACAAGGCAGTAATTACGAATCATGTTACTTTGGGGGATTTATTAGCTAAGCAGTTTAATGTTTTACCTACCATAGCTATTTCATTACCTTATAGTGGTACATACTAAGATGTCCATATATAATATTTCAATCAATCAAAGAAGCAAATCAGGCATTGATCATCAGAACAATCAACCAACATTTTTAATAGAGAAAATAGTTTTAAATTTTGTCTTAGGCTTCCTATCTCTTAAAAATGTCATAGGGGTAGGGATTCCAAGGTGTGAAACCCATCTTGTCTCAGAGTAGAAAAGGTAAGAATGATCAGAGTAGAACAGTAGAAGGTGAGACAGGATCAAGATAAGTATAGAAAGAATCAGAGTAAGGTAAGTATAGAATGAACCAGAATGAGATAAGTAGGTAAGGGTTTTATCCAGTTCTATCTAGGTTTCGTCCTACAGTCAACATTTCCTCTGATACCACTTCTGTCACACCGGCTTTAAGGAACAAAGCCAGGTGCATCTCATACATGCGCCAAGAAGACAACATATATAATAACAGAGTGTATAGAGATAAATGTCAATAACATCAGAGTATTTATTACATAGCGAAAGACTTATTACAAAATAAAAGATAAATATAAAACGAACTAAGGATCGTTGGCGCCAATGTCAACTGAGAAACACCACCTAGATCAGATCATACTCCTCGCCTTGTGGCTCCTCCTGAACCACCTGTTCTTCTCCTGTGGGGGGGTGTGAAACAGCAAGGGTGAGCTCACACATTGTCATAGCTCAACAAGTTGTGGGGAACCAGTGTACAAAAACTCACAAAGGTGTGAGTTCATGTGATGTGTAAGGCTAATCGATGATAGGGGTTAAAACTGAGCATTGCTTTTAAGTAGTTGGTCAAACTTTTATTAGCAGTTACTAAGTGTAAGTAAATACCGAACCATAAATAAAGTAATAGAACAAAATTGATAATAATCCCATGCAATGCAAATGACAAAATTGAAGTTAAGTTCCATAATTTAAACATCAGAGAGTCCTGAGCTGCTCATGACCGTGAGCTCGGCTAGTATACCAGTTTTACACTCTGCAGAGGTTGTACCCTTTACCCACAAGTCATGCTACCCATCTGCCAAGGGGTCGCGAATCCCATACACCTCTACCTAGGAAGCGCGGCAGGGTAACACTACGAGGCCTTTACAAAGTTCCACTAGCTTCCGAAAACCCGCTACAGTTTATAGGAAGCTCCAATGCAGGGTTCTTGTCTGACCGCCATCGCAGCAAAATCAACCAAGGACCTCCCTACACTGACCACTCCCCTACTGCCCTTGCCCCTTTCGGGTAAGGTAGTCTTCCACTAGCTTTCCTAATTAGTCAGCCAAGGGCGTCCCATTAAACCCTTGTGGTGGCACGTGGTTCTCAAGTTAAGCTCTATGTTCCAATTAACATTAATGATCTCAACATGAACATAAATAGAATAACAAAAAGAATTGGAACATAGAGGTGATAAATGATTATCCCAAAACCATATAAAGCAATAGCAAACTACCCAAGTGATTCAGGGGTAATCAAGGTAATGAGATAAACAATCTAGGGTGACCTATCGGGTACCATCAAAATTAACCTATGCATGAATAAGTGACATTAAGGAACATTATTAGGTAAAAAGTGGTCAAGGGCACAACTTGCCTTCAATGAGCTCCTGCTCAGCTACTTCAACCTGCTGCTCACCAGGATCCTCGGTCATGGGCTCTTCTACTCGCCAGAATACAATCAAGCACAGTGCATACATAGAAATTAACATTACACCAAACATATAAACAAAATACACAGTAATATTCTACATAATAAAATAAAATCCTAGGAACAGGAATCATAATTTTTGGAGTTATAGAATTTAAGTTATGGATTTTCAAAGGTTTTATGTGTTTAAAATGGGATTAAGTGGGAAATAACTTTTCTTACTATTTTCATGACCAAACAGAGGCTCTAAGTGATAAAGAATAAAATTACAAAAATTTAGAAAGTGGAATGGATTATTTTGGAGCCCATATGAATATTCTATGAATTATACAAGTTCTAGGGTTTATTTTCATATTAAAAATCTAATTTCTAATTCATTTAATCACTTTATCACGCCACTGGACTGGGCCTCATTTTCCAGGAATGTCAGGGGCCCCAGAGTAAAACTTTGCAGACACAGTGAATAGCCTGCACTGGACTGCGGGTTAGTTTCTCAGAAGCCTAGGGTTTCTTTAGCATATATTCCAAGGCGAAAGGGTATCTGATGATGTGGGCCGTTCGATCGGCCATCGAGCACCCCGATTAGATCGCCACCATATGAAACCGCATGCAATAGCCGCCCTACGATCCCGGATCAACGAACCAAAACCACCCTTGCCAGCACCTGATCCTGTCCGCTAGATCCGATCCAACGCTCACAATCCAATCGGGTCCAACCGGTAAGTTGACTCTAATCGTGACCGTCCCACTGGATCCAACGGTTCACGGACCCCGATCCTCTAGGGCAGACTACACGGCGGCGCTGCCCACTGCACACGGCGGCGCCATGAACGGTGGATCACGCGCGAGCGCCAACGAGCACTAAACCTAGCACGACTATGCGCAAAACGGAGAGGGAAGGACAACAGGTAGTAAGGAGGTAATCGCACCGCGGATTAGTCGCACAGATGTCAAGACCATGGTGCACGGCGGAACGACAGCGGAGATGCAACTTCGGCGAGGAATTTCCACGGTCTCCGGTCACCAATCCAGTGCGTCGAGGCCACCAGCACTTTTCCTGCGCCCCGGCGAAACCACTGGACACGGCGTAGAGGAAATAGCAGCGATAAGCGCTCGATTCACCTACACCGAGCCACGGCGGCGAGCACGCTGCGACAACCGCGGACGCGCGACGATGGGGTTCTAGACTTGGATGTGGCGCGGTGAGAGGTGGTCAGGAGGTTGAGGGCGATCTGTGCCCGATCCCCCATATAGCCCTGCGAGTCCGTGCCGAGGTGAGGGCCGTTGGGAGCTAGCGCGACAATGGCGGGGAGGTGACGCGCCGATGAGAAGATAGCGCTGACGCTGAGGGTCCACCAGTCAGTCAACGAACGCGATGTAGGCGGAGGGGGAGCGTTCACTTACATGCGGGTCCCGCACGTCGGCGCCGTGCTCCCGAGCTGGGCCACGCGCAGGCTAGTGCCTCATGGGCCAGAAACAGGATCAACTGGCCCACGCGAACAGTTATGTTCTTCTTTTTATTTTCCTTTTTCATTTCTTTCCCTTTTTAATTTCTAGAATTCAAATTTGAATTCAAATTTACTGTGAATTTATATTTATTTTAAATGTACCAGTTGAGCCCAAATAAGGAGATCAAATGTTGGGGGCCTTCGTCCTCCGAAGGTCCTCAAAAATAAGATTTGACAATGTTTTCCAAGTAAATTATATGAACAGGTATCTTCGGACTCAGATTATGAGCATGGAGTACGATCAGGACGAAGCCTAAGCCAGACGAAGGGCGATTGGGATGATGGACGGGCTGATTACCAAGCTGTACGAAGGATGGCGCACAGCCGAAGCTATGCGCAGGAAAGCTTCGTTGCGATAGCAGAAAGGGGAACCGACCTAAAGATGAAAAGACTACTTAGGTCTTAATGGATTCCCATAAGTTATTAGCAAGTGTAATGGGCATGGATGTAATTTTACATGGGCTGCGTCCCACGCCTATAAATAGATGAACAGTACTCCCGTACTGTTCACGCTGACTCGGCATTTGCTTTTGCGTCATCCTTATACTTTTGCCTTCCTGCAATCCGAAGGTACACTTGTAATCTGAAATCATTTCTATTTTTCTATGATAATAAAATAGAAATGACGTTGTGATAATATCCAAATGTTTATATTACTTCTTATGTTGCATGTAAGTTCTTCATCATCGTTTATTATGTTTACGAAGATATGTTATTTGTGACCTTCGTCCGGAATACATTTTATCCCGAAGGGAAATAATGTTCCAAAGGACGAAGGACTTTATCATTTAACACTTTTTATGTTGCCTTGTTCTTAATCCGAAGCATTTGAGAACAAGTCCCCAACATTGGCGCCCACCTCCGGTGAACTCACTTCCACTCTTTGAGTTTTTTGAACACCTTTGGCGATCATAAACCTTCGCTATGGCGCCGAAGAAAGCTTCAGCAACTGGCACTGCAGCTCTTCAACCGCTGGACCCCAATCAGGAGACTGTGTCTCTTCGGGAAGCCCGAAGCCAGAAGAGGAAGGCTGTTAGCCCGACACAGCCAGAGGATGAGATAGACCAGGAGATCAGAAACATGGAGATGCTTCATCAACAGGTGCAGAGGAAGAAGGAAAAGATGGCCAAGCTAGCTGAGCTGCAAAGGCAGATAGACGAAGCCTCTGAGGAGGTTCGTCATCTTACTCAGGATGAGCAACACCAAAGGCCTCAGCACAAAGACCTTCATCAGGAGGGTTTCCTCAATGAAGATGACTGGTATGATAATTTCCATCATGGGAATTTTGTTTTTGATGATGCTTCTCCTCTGTCCGCTGAGCTACAGGCTACACCCTGGCCTCCGTCCTACAAGCCGCCTCAGCTTCCCATATTTGATGGCCACTCAGACCCGAAGCAGTTTCTGATGAGCTACGAAGCAACAGTATCTTCGTATGGTGGCAATGCTGCGGTCATGGCCAAATCTTTTGTTATGGCTGTCAGGAGTGTTGCTCAAACCTGGTACTCCTCCCTTCGACCAGGAACGATCACTTCGTGGCAAAAGCTGAAGGACTTATTGTTAACTAGTTTCCAAGGGTTCCAGACGAAGCCGGTCACGGCTCAAGCTCTATTCCAGTGCACCCAGGATCACGAAGAGTACCTTCAGGCGTACGTCCGGAGGTTCTTGCGTTTGAGGGCACAGGCACCATCAGTGCCCAACGAAATTGTCATTGAGGCCATGATCAAGGGGCTTCGGCCAGGACCATCAGCTCAGTACTTCGCTAGGAAGCCTCCTCAAACTTTGGAGAAGCTGCTCCAGAAGATGGACGAGTACATTCGGGCCGATAATGATTTTCGCCAAAGAAGGGAGGAGGCTTTCAGGTTTTCTGAAATGACCAGGGGCTTCGGAGGGAGGTTCTATCCGAGACACCTTAGATCAATTCATAACTCTACCCAAAATGATGATACAGGGAGCCAACAGCAAAGGCCACAGTGTTCTTCACAGACTTCAGGGCAACAGCAAGGCTCCTTCCGACCACCAGCTCCGAGAGGCAGAGGTGCCAGGGGCTTCGGCGGAAGATTCGGCAATCAGCCAAGAAGAATTTTTTGCTTGTTCTGTGGTGAGAACAAAGGCCATACCACCAGGATGTGCCATGTTACCATCCAGAAACAAAAGGAAATAGCCGAAGCTGCAGCACAACAAGCTCAGCCGAAGCAGGTCATGCACACTGCTTCGTATCATTCGCCTTACATCCCAGAGTATGTAGGCAATCACCCTGCAGTTTCTGTTGCTTCGGCGAGTCAACCTCAAGCTTCCTGGCAACAGCTTCCGCCTCCACCACCGCTGCAACAAGGCCAGCAGCCAGAAGGGAGTCAATATGCTCCACACCAAAGGGACTTCAGAGAACAGTCCGAAGCTCGCACAGTCAACAGCACTGTGCCAGAGTCAAAGCACATCTATTGACAAATATCCTATCTTAATAGCAATCTTTTTCATTCAGTTCTATTTTCCGTATAATAAAGGACATTGTTTAGGTTTCATGTAAATAATTTCGTTGATTCCCACAAGGAAAATATATTTTCTTCACAGGCTTAAGTTGTCGAAGTTTAAAGATTTGCGATAACAAGGAGGACCTTCGAATTATCAAAAATCCTTCGAAGTAACAAAAAGTCGTTCTAAGGAACGCAGAGTAAGTTGGCTGAAGTCACAAAAAGTCGTTCCAAAGGGAACGCAGTGTAAGTTTTCTGCTCCAAAGTCGTTCCAAAGGGAATGCAGAGCATACAGCGAAAAGTCAACGCTGATACCGCCTAAGTAAAAGGCGAAGAAGCTCCAAAGTCGTTCCTAAGGGAATGCAGAGCTTACAGCGAAAAGTCAACGCTGATACCGCCTAAGTAAAAGGCGAAGAAGCTCCAAAGTCGTTCCTAAGGGAATGCAGAGCTTACAGCGAAAAGTCAGCGCTGATACAAAAATATTGCGTGTTCTACGGGGATATGTGTGTATCTTCAGAACAAATGTCATCTACATAACATAACATCATCACATCATTTTGCATAGCATAAGCATCATACATCATGTTGCATATGGCAAAAGAAGGGGACACAGTATCAACCTTCGGAAGGATGCTTTGAGAAAGTGAAAATCGTGTCAAGTCACAAGGGGATACAATATTGATTTTCGGAATATAGCTTCGGGAAATGTCTTCACGAAGCTTCGATATTCTTCATCAGAGCACTATGGACATCGTTGTGATGCATAAAAGTTTTTTCTATCTTCACGAAGCATGAAAAGAAGGGAAGGTGTTTTTTCGCCGAAGGCTCAAAAACGGTACGTATGTAAAGTTTCATGCATCGTAAAGAATCGAATCATTAAAAGCAAATATATCACAGGGTTACAAAATGTTACACATATTTCATTTTAGAAGTTTTTACAATAGTGCTTAATCTTCTCTCAAAACTACTTCAGCAGCTTCATTCAAAAGTTGATGGACAACTTGATCCATGATAGCTTCAGCCATCTTTTTAATTTCGTCGTCATCTTTCGGGAGAGGACCCGGAGACGCTTTAGTAGGATCTGAGGGAGGACAGAATACAGCTACATTTCTATTACAATCTGCGAACGAAGTTTAAAATTAAAAATTACAACATAATAAAAACTACTAGTTAATACCTATTTGCCCTTCGGGCTCTGAGCTTTTGTCAGCGGCCTTAGTTACTTCTCTAGCGTCGTGAATGCCCTTCTCGCTTCTCTGAATAATCTCTCGGGCCATTTCTCGGCCACCATTATCCCAGACATCGGTGAAAAATTTTCCACCAACCATGCTAGCTTCAGCCGAAGGATCTCTTGCATCTTCGAAGGACAAAGCAGCCTCGGATTGCGCTAGAATCTTTACATGCTCACAGCCCTTCTTCTCCAAGATGGTGGCAATTCCCCTGGCACCCGAAAAAGCACATATATCTCCATGGCTATTTAAAATTTCTTCGAAGGCCTCAGCTTCGTGGCTAATCCATTCAATGGGGCCTTCGGGGTTGCCTCTAGCAAAGTTTTCTTCACTCGAAAATGCGCCAACGTTGGCGAAGCTATTTTTCATTTTCTTAACACATTCTATAGATTTGTCATAGCATCTTTTCTTGGACGAACGAAGCTCTTCGACAGTTCCTTCTAAATGATTTGCCCATTGGTCGCTAAGTTCTCGCTTCGTTTCTTCAAGTATGCGTTCGTCTTTAGCCCGGGCCAGTTGCTTCCGAAGATCGTCAATCTCGTGCTTTTGGGCTGCAACTTGTGCTTTAGACGCAGCTTCGTTTTCCTTTATTTTATCCACCAATGTAACTAGAATTTTGTCCTTTTCCAGGGCTTCGTTCCTTAGTTTGATAACCTCTGTTCGAAGGTTGTTGAAAGCGATTTCATAGCTCTCATCTTCGGCATTCTTTTGCGCTCTCAGCGCGTTGCTTAGTATTAAACCCTATATGTAAAAAGTTAGTATAAGAATAAAACAATAGATTTCAAATCATAAAGTTCTCAAATGCGCAGATCTCGTACCTTCAGACTATTATACGCAAGGCTGTCCGCAAGATCGTCCTTTGTCATCGCGCAGAGGCCAGCCTCCAGCTTCGGAAACCCCATGCTTCGGGCCATTTCCCGGCAGACAAGTAGTTCTTTGTTATCCGGGAGGCAGTATAGGAAATCTTCTTCATTTGTACCATTGAACACTAGTGCCCCCTTCGGATATTTCAATTCTTTGGCATAATGATTAGCTTCAAAAATTTCTTCTTCTGATAACTTTTTCCCCGAAGCATGTCGAACAATATAATCAAGGACTTTGGGGGATGCTTCGGGGGCAACAGCACCAATTTCTTCAACAAGAATTGGCTCTGTCATTTTTTCTTCCTCGGTTATCAAGGATTTTACCTTCGTGGGCTCCGAAGGCCCAGCTTCAGCTTCAGTTTCTTGCTCTGGAGCTTTAGTATAAAAAATCTCAGTTTTCGCTTCGGAGGTTTCAACAGTCTTCCTCGGAGTTGTGCTTGAGGATTTAATTGTTTCCAGAACATCTAGCACATTAGCCATTCTCTTTCTTTTCGGAGTCACTGCTAACATCTTTTGATTTTTTACTGTCTCAACATGTGTTGCAGGACTCAAAACTTCTGACGTTTTTTCCTCAATTGGTTTTTTCGCTTCTTCCATTTTTTCTGTGGATGGCGCTTCGGCCATCTCTTTGGTTTCTGGTAACAAAATCTTCGGTTCCTCCAATTCCATCTTTGTTGGCGCTTCGACCATTTCTGCGACTTCTGGCAGCAAGGTTGGCTTGGTTGGCTTTTCAGCTTCGGTGGCCGAAGAGGTTTCTCCGGTGAACTCAGGTACCGAAGCTGGTTCAATATAGCGTGGCCGATGTGTGAGGACCTTTATCCTCTTTCTTTTCGGTTCTGGTTTGCTAGGAGCAGTTCCAGCTTCTTCTTTCGCAGAGATTGTGTTTTTTCTTTTCTGCCCTCGAAGGGGATAACGATAGTCAGGGTAAACGAACCCGATTGCATCAAACACCCGGTTCAGCCTTTTCTTTTTTCGGCCTCCGAAGGCTGCTGACAGTGCAGTATCTTCGGCCTTCGAATAAGCCCCAAGCAGTTCATCACTTAAATTTTCAATACTCTTTAACCAGTCATCATCTGGCTCAACGAATTTATCTCCGAACTTAAAAGTATACTTCAGCCTGATAAGTCCACCTTCGTCGGCCTCCTTCATTGTTTCTTGCGGCATGTCCCATTTCTCCGCAAGCGGCCATATTCTGAAGGCAACAAATAACTCCGAAGGCTCTCTGGCATTCTTCGGTAGCTTCATTCATCTCAACCTTCGGCTTTCGCAAGCCGAAGCTTTGCCAAATAGGGCGCATAATTATACCTTTAATATCTTCTCGTGCTTTCAGGTCATTTTTCACATAAAACCATTCTGTCATCCAGTCGCCGGGCCATCTCTTCCGAAATGTTGGCACGGGACAGCTTGACCCAGACCGAGAAACGAAACTGTAGCAGCCAAAATTATTGTGATACTGTTCCTTACCCCAGGGTTTTGTCTCGTATGATAACTCGTGTATGTTGCAGAAGCTTTTCGCATCAGGTTCCAGACCTTGGCTTCTTACGGCCCACACGAAGATATTCAGCCTTATAATTGCTTCGGGGGTAAGTTGATGAAGATAAATTTCAAACATTTTCAGCACTTCTACTACAAAGCTGCTCAGGGGAAATCGTAGTCCAGCTTTCAAAAAGCTCCGGAACACTACGACTTCATTTTCCTCAGGGGTCGGGCAAGTTTTCTCTCCTTCGTCGACCCTCACAATGGATAAATCCCGGAAGTATCTTCCCCTCATGTTGACAAGATGATTTTCTTTGATACCTGACTTGCCAAAAACTGAATGGCTTGGTCGCCAGGGGCGAACTTCGGAGTCTTCACCACCGCTGTCCACATCAAAACTGTCGCTGTCACCAGTATCTTCAGACAAGCCTTCCAGAATTTCCTTAGTGATTTTTTCCGTATTGGTCTTCGACATCGCTATAAGAAACCCCAAGTTCTTCTCTTCGTCGAGACTCAGCTTCGTCTCAGCAGCGGCCCTCTTATCTTCAGACATCTTCGGAAACACTAAAAAACTGTTTTCAAGGCCGAAGCTTCAAAACTAAAAGCTCAGCAAATTTAAGTGCGCAAGAGCTAAAAATTGAGTAAGCAGGAGCAGACGGCAAGAGAGCGTACCAAATGAGTTTGCGGTATGATCTTATTTATACGCTCAGCGCGTTGAAAATTGAAAGACCCCGCTTGTCAGTGAATGTTGCTATTCTAGCAAAGGGAAGGTGTTTTTTCGGACCTTCGGCTTAAGGCCTTCGTCCATATCGCAATCTGAATTTATCACTAACAAATTAATATTGCGAGGGGCTACTGTTGGGGGCCTTCGTCCTCCGAAGGTCCTCAAAAACAAGATTTGACAATGTTTTCCAAGTAAATTATATGAACAGGTATCTTCGGACTCAGATTATGAGCATGGAGTACGATCAGGACGAAGCCTAAGCCAGACGAAGGGCGATTGGGATGATGGACGGGCTGATTACCAAGCTGTACGAAGGATGGCGCACAGCCGAAGCTATGCGCAGGAAAGCTTCGTCGCGATAGCAGAAAGGGGAACCGACCTAAAGATGAAAAGACTACTTAGGTCTTAATGGATTCCCATAAGTTATTAGCAAGTGTAATGGGCATGGATGTAATTTTACATGGGCTGCGTCCCACGCCTATAAATAGATGAACAGTACTCCCGTACTGTTCACGCTGACTCGGCATTTGCTTTTGCGTCATCCTTATACTTTTGCCTTCCTGCAATCCGAAGGTACACTTGTAATCTGAAATCATTTCTATTTTTCTATGATAATAAAATAGAAATGACGTTGTGATAATATCCAAATGTTTATATTACTTCTTATGTTGCATGTAAGTTCTTCATCATCGTTTATTATGTTTACGAAGATATGTTATTTGTGACCTTCGTCCGGAATACATTTTATCCCGAAGGGAAATAATGTTCCAAAGGACGAAGGACTTTATCATTTAACACTTTTTATGTTGCCTTGTTCTTAATCCGAAGCATTTGAGAACAAGTCCCCAACATCAAACTATTTTCTTTATATTATTTTCTTTATCTTTGTTTAGTATTCCTTCTTTTCTCAATTCTAGAATTTCTTTTAGATTCTAGATTTCCTTTTGAATTAATTTATTCCTTGTCTCTTTATATTTATATTGTCACAAAATGCATACACACAAAAATAATATCCAGCATGATGCATAATTTATTTGAGTGTCTTTTGTTAATTATTTATTTGTTTAATTGTGGTGTTCACATGAAATGAGAAACATAGATAACTCATATATGTATACGGAGTAAAATTTCTCTGCTTAGACTCTATTTACAAAGTAGGTGTTACACACTAGTCGCTTCAATGGCATCTAGCCAGTCATCATTTGGCTCATCAAATTGACTCCTGTATCTGAAGGTATACTCCAGGTAAACTAAACCACCTTGGCTAGAGCCAGTAGTAGTCTCCTTCGGCATTTCCCACCCATCTGCAAGTGGCCACACTCTGTAAGCGATGTGCTCCTGCACCAAGTCCCTTGTGCCTATATAAGTACACACTGTACTGAAAGCCGCCTGACATGTTTGTATATCATTCCCAAGGGTAGTGCCTAGCCTCCTTATGCCGAAGCGAGACCATATAGTGCGTTGGATAATCCCTCTCACATCCTCCCTTGCACTTAGATCATTTTTCACGTAAAACCATTCCTGCATCCATGAACCTGGCCACCTCTTCTGAAATGTGGGAACTGGGTAGCTCACTTCAGACCGAGGCACAAAACTGTAACAACCAAAGTTGTTGTGATATTGCTCCTTTCCAGTAGCCTTCGTCTCATAAGACAACTCATGGATGTTGCAGAAGCACCTTGCATCTGGTTCCAGTCCTTGGCTCCTCATGGCCCATATAAAGATCCCTACTTTAATGATGGCTTTGGGAGTAAGTTGATGAAGGTAAATCTCAAAGGTTTTCAGAACCTCGACCAACAATTTGTCCAGGGGAAATCGAAGCCCGGCTTTCATGAAGCTTCGGTAAACTACCACTTCATCAGCTTCGGGAAGAGGAACATTATCTTCCCCTCTAGCCCTCACAATTGAGATATCACGAAAGTACCTCCCCCTCATTACATCAATCTGCCCTTGTTTAATAGTTGATTTTCCAAAGACAACATGTCTCGGTCTCCATGGCCGATCTTCGGCATCTCCATTTCCGCTTTCCACATCGAAGCTTTCACTATCACTGGAATCTTCAGATATCCCAGCTAACATCTCATTTGCAATCTTCTATGCGTTGGTTTTCTCCATAGCTTCATAAAACCCGGACAGTGTCGGATCAACAATCTTCTTCTCATTAGCCATTAAGTCGATAGTTGTTGAGATGCCGAAGCTTGAAATCTAATTAAACTCAACAAAGCAAGAAAGTTTAAAAAGACGAGCACAATGCAAGCAACTGAAAATGGCACAAAAATGCTTGCAATGCAAGCTCCTATTTATATGTCCAGAGCCCCATAGTTTGGTGGGACCCGTAGGTCAGTGTCATTCGCTATTCTAGCAAAGGGAAGGGGTTTTTTCGGACCTTCGGCTAAAGGCCTTCGTTCACGTTGCAGTCTAAATTTGTTACAAAGAAACTAATCAATACTGCGAGGGGATACTTTTGGGGGCCTTCTTCCTCCGGAGGTCCTCAAAAACGTGTCTGACCATATGTCTTCAGCATGACATGGATTATTGCAGGAGGCTTCAGCTTTAGAATAGAGATCTTCTTTTGTGACAAGGGAAGAGGTATAACCCGATGGTGACAAAAATGGGCGACGAAGCTATAGCCAAGGACTTCGGCTCTGATTGATGACGGAGATCAAATACAACGATGAACGAAGAAGGACAAACACTATTTAGTCCTTAATGTTTCATATTATGATTGTAGACGAATGACAAGAACATAAGTGTACTTTTACTCGGGCTGCATCCCGTGCTTATAAATACATGAACAGTAGCACTGTACTGTTCACGCTGAATTGTAATCACTCTCTCGCATCCTCGCCTTCGAGCAAGTCGAAGGTATCATTGTAATATCAATACTGTTGGATATTCATTTATATTTTATGGGACATGAATATAAATGAATTAATGAAGATTTAGTCTTCATCTTTACCCTTTTGCATTCCCATTCATATATTAAATAATGAATGTTTGTTTTAAGTAATCTTTGTCTGATGAATATTATCTTCACATGGAGATAATACTTCGGAAGACGAAGATCCTTAATCCTTAACAATTGTGTTGCCTTGTTCTCGATTCAAAGCATTTAAGAACAAGTGACCAACAGTTTGCATGATAGATCTAATATGGTTACCTAGTCCTATGAGAATCCAACTCTCTATAATTACAAGTGTGCCTTCCTTATCCATTTTATTCATGTCCTATCTGGTTAGGACTCTATCTTGTATGTTGGGATATTGTTCTATCTGTTTAGAACACTAACTTTATCTCCTTTTCCAATAATATATTTTCCATATTTGTACTTCTGGGGTCCTACTATACTAGACCTCCTAATATTCATGATGACTGAGTCTAGGGACACTAGGTAGGAGACGACTCTGATGAGTGGGCCTTACACATCAGTCGCTACGGTTGAGAGTCCGCGCACACGGCTTGGCAAAAATTTTAAATTTTGGAAAAAAATGTTGCATTAGTTCTCTTTAGGAATTTTAGAGTGTGACGTCCATGTTGCTAAAAACATTTTTGTATTTTATTGAGTAATAATTAAGTTAGGTATTGTATGTGAACCATGTCATTATGTTTATTGATTAAGATAGAGCACTAGAATTTAGTTAATCATCACAACTCTTTCCTATGGTAAAATAAGAACATGGCAGAAACAACGCTCTAGTCATCTTTTGGTTGACTAGTCATGTTGAATGGAAAATGTGTTGTAAATTTAAAGAAACATGGGTCAAAGAACACTTTCTTTCTTCAGCTAGATGGAAAATGTGTCGTACTTTTCTTGGTTCATGTACTACTCCTCATCATGTTACAAACATATATTCAATATATTAGAAAAAAACAAAAGTAAACCAAACACACCATTCAATTGATCAAAAGTTTACCATTCTATTCTACCCAATTTTATGAGTTCACAGGTTCAATAATAATAATTTTTAGAGTTACAACTTGAAAGTTAAACATAAAATAGTGTTGTAGAAGCAAATATATATTTAAAACACAAAAACAGGGGTTCCAATCCAAGGACTAGATTATCCAAGATGGTGAATCAAACAGAGGATGGCAAGAAGCGACCGACGATGGGTGAGAATAACGACAAATGCACAGTTTGGCAAAGAGGAGGCCAGAGGTGAAAGGCAGAGCCGAAGTAGGTTAGCAGAAAGCTAGGGGGAGCAGCGATTTGGAGAGAGGGGTCATGGTGAGGTTGAATTGAAATCGTCGAGGGCGACCTTCTGTTGACAACAATGGAGGCGGTTGTGACTAGGGTTTGGGCTATGGCTTTGAGAATATATGGTGCTTTAAATAAAGAGCCAAAGAGGAGGGCATGACTGGAACTTGACCACAACCATCTCCATGTTGTCCCGAACGAAAGCGAGACTATGACAGATGCCACCATAGACACCCAATCTAGGGAAAGAGGAGAGGCAGGAAAGACTGTGTGGCCACTAATGGATGGGCCTAGAGCAGTAGTAGAGTGGCACTCCATGGAGGCTGGCAAACAGCCCCCCCCCCCCCCCCCCCCCCCCGTGCCAGAGACAAAAGGGAAGGTAGGAAATGGGCACACGTCGGTTGACATGCGGACCCGGTATGTGAGTGACAAAGGAGAAACATAATTTTAAAATTTAAACTCCCAAATTCACTTGCTCCAAAAATTCAAAAATATTTATTAAAAATAAAATTGAGAGGATTTCATTTAAATAAAGAACATTTAAAGAGTATCTTTGTTCGGGCACAATCTAAAAATAAAGGTCCATTTTTGAACTTCTATCAATTATCTCGAGGTAAGCAAATAGATCCCAAAAATTGGGCAACAAGGATGTAAAGACATATCTTCTGATGTAATAATTTGTTGTTATCAAAATATAGCACAATCATATGGCAAAACTTTAAGTTACATCACAAGGTACCATTTAAACACACTTCATCATTCAAGCGCTTATTCAAATGCAATGCATTGATGCTCATGTTATGTGGAGGAGAGCCTTAGCAGCGTCAAGAGATGCAATAGAGATAGCATCGCTGAAGTTGAGGTGTCGTTATGCTTGTCGTGATGTCCACGGCTAAGATGGGCCATAAAGCATAGAGGCTGCTCAGTAGTGCCCTAGAGCGAAGCTAGGGTAGTGACATTTTCCGAAGGATACAATATCCTAGCACCTTGGGAGGTGTATGTCATGTGGATTTTGGGGCATTACACGTGTTAGAAGGTGCATGGAAATGAGTGAGGCTAGCAACAACAGCACCACAAGATCCTAGCAAGGTGTTGTTAGACTAGACTTGTAGAGGGTGTTCTCTGGGTAATTATGAAAGAGGAGGATCAACCCAATCTATCCCTAACCTCGCTTGAGGGAGCGCATGACTAGACTGTGCAAGACCACCACATCGTCTATGATGTGACGCATAATCAACACTAATGTAGACGATGTTAGAGGTGACCTCCATCAACTCGATGTGCTTGTAAAGCCATATCACCACAACACAACAAAGCACAACACACCCCTACCCGAGGTGCCAAATGTTTGCCGGAATGCAACACCATGGTACCGATGGTATGAGAGCGATGAAAGCCTCTTGTGTAAAGCCCCTTATGTAGGGTCTCGGAGTTTGATCCACATAGGACTTGATATCTAGGACACGGGATCCTGATGTACTAACATCGAATTAAATTTACCATAAACTATCATGGAAGACGTTTTAATGGCATGTGGATGTATAGCTCGCATAGATGTTGAAAGTATGCTCACTCGTACAGAGACGAAACAGATATAGACACCGCCATAGTTTTTTGGCGTCCTAGATGGAGGAGTATCTTCGTGGAAATTTAACATTTTCCATTCACTACCGGACACAACTTCTTTGAAGAGGGCTTCAGGCACTCGGCAAAGCCTAGAAAACACTTAGCAAACTCTTTGTCGTTTGTTACTCTCGGCAAAGAGGACTCAATGAACTGTACATCGGAAACGTCTTCTTTGCCGAGTACTTTTTGTTGGGCACTCGGCAAAGTCTTCGCCGAGTGCCAACTGGTGCTCGGCAAAGAAAAGTCGCTATCACGGCGCCAAGTGATCACGGTGCCTCTTTTGCCAAGCGTTTGCTATCCTAACACTCGACAAAGAAGGCTCTAGTGGGCCCTTTTGCCAGTCTCTTTGCCGAGAGCTCCTATAGGCGCTCGGCAAAGCGAGCTTCTTTGCCGAGTGCCTGATGGATGGGCTCACGACAAAGGAGCCTCCAGTCCCCTTTGCCGAGTTCCTGGACCACAGCACTCGGCAAAGAAGCTTTAACGGTTCTCAGGTGTGCCTTCGTTGCCGAGTGATATAGTCATGGCACTCGGCAAAGTACCTTTTTGCCGAGTGTTACACTTAGCAGCAAAGTGACCAGATACCCCTTTTTATTTGTTTTTGCTATTCCATCCAAACAAACAAAAGATATATATCATTGACATCACATATATCACATAATCAACACATGTATCACCAACACCAAATATCTCACAAATATCAGCACATCAAACAAGTTTCACAAACATAAATCTCACCAAGTATCTAACAAAAGTTTCACAAACAAGTTTAACAACAAGTATCTCACAACAAGTTTCTCAAACAAGTCACCAACACAAATGTCATCAGTGACGTGGGCGGCTGGACTGGTTCGGTGAAGCGTGAGGGTTGTCCGATGCCGCCGATTGTCCTTGCATAGAGAAGAGATTGCATGTGTGAGACCAGATAAATATATCATGTGGACTAAAGTTTGATACTCATAGGAGTATGGAACTGAGTAGGGTTAGCTGTAGGGGACAACGGAGGTGGAGGAGCAAAACCGGATGCGGAGCCAAGGCTCTAAATGTACTGAAACATCTCCACCATCCTCTTCTCCATCTCCTCAAGTTGATGAACTTCGGCACCAGTCATCATTGCCGGTGGGAGGTCTGTCACTACGACACCTTTCATAAAGTTCTTGATGTGTAGTCGAAATGCATGGTTAGGAGGGAGAAATTATCGATGTTGATCGAACGACGAATATTTGGCACCCTTCTTCAACCAAATGAACCTAAGAGCTTCCTTGAAAACTGGGCATGGGAACCTACCGTGAATACACCAGGTGCAGAATAGCCCATACGCCTGTAAGTCATGCATGGAGTACTGGTACCAAACATGCATTTTGTAGTTTGTCTTCGTAGCTCGGTCATATGTCTATACCCCTTCCTCCCAAGCACGGACCAATTCATCAATCAAAGGCTCCTTGTACACGCCCATTTTAATTACCCGGGTGTCTAGAAATTATCAACGACGTGAATATGTTTTGTATTTGAAAGCATACACTAGGGGGAGATTGATGGGGATAACGAACACGGGCTAACATGTGTATGGGGCGGCGACCATTCCATAGGGATTGAACCCATATGTGGCTAGCACAACATGTACATTACAAGCCTCTTCGACTTTCTCATGGTGATTGACATCAAAGTGGGTCCATGCATCACCATAGGATGAGTGTACCATCTTATCAGGATTGTATCGTTTTCCATTTTTGTGCCATGTCATCTGTTTCACGGATTCCTCGATCATGTATAGACGCTGGATCCTAGGTATGAATGGAAGGTGGCATAGGATTGTCACGGGTATGTCGAGCTGCCTCTTTTGTCCATCACCAGAGTCTACCTCCATGAACCTAGACGATTTACATTTTGGACCGTACTTTGCCTCCACTTATTCTTTCCTAAATAGGATGCAGTCCTACGGATAGGCATGTATCTGCTCATACGCCATCTTGAGTGCACAAAGGAGTTTATGTGCCTCGTACATGCTATTTGGCAGAACATGATCCTCCAGAAGCAAGCTACCAATAACTGTCAACAAACCATCGAAGGTGTCTCAACTCATGATGTACAGCAACTTGAACACCATTATACATCCAATTGCATCCAGTTGAGAAACCTTTGTCTTCCCATGAAGGGGTTTCCGTGCCGCGTCAAACATTTTGTAGAACACCTTTGCGGTCGCCTCTAGCTCGTCATTCGTACGTCCTTCGGTGAATTGTGCCTCGTGATAGTCGTTCAACATGTCCGCTACCGTGACATCGACATCATAATCCTCGATGCGTTGTCTCACCGCCTCCTCTCTCATACGATGCGCTTCACCATGGAAGATCGACCAAGTATTGTCCGATGTAAATCCATCCTTCCAAATATGTTCTACCATGGCCTTCTTTGTTTTTCTTTTCCTGTTGACACATTTGTTGCATGGACATGGAACTAGACTCACTCCTTTAGTAGCTTCGCCAAATGCCTATTCCACAAAGCATCGGTCTTTCTAATCCATTCAGGGGTGACATCATTACTTCCTACGCAGCCCGTGTACATCCACTCACGGTACTCCATCCTCTAACATATATAACCGAGTATAGTTTAATATAAACATGTAATGCATGTACACTACGTTCCTACCTTCTAATAGGTGAGGATAGGTCATAATCCCACCTGCAGTTGTGTAGATGGGGTTAGTTTTCATGTTCTACTCCGATCCAAGACAGAATTTTAGCAGCACCTCCCCGTTGTTCTCTGGACAGACGTCCTAGCAGGGAGAGTGTACTGTTCGGAGCAACAAGGAAGTGACATAAAAACTTTGTCTTGGACCTGAGTAGAGCATGGAAACTAACACCATCTACGCAACCGTGGGCTGTACAAAAAACGTGGACAATTCAAAACAGATACATTTGTAGATTTGCAAAGATCTGCATATCTACATTGTATCTCTTTTGAAAGGGAGACGCCTAACTGGGTTACATGATCTACGACCATGATGCGGAAATAGAGGTTATAACTAGGGTGACGGTGGAGTCAGGCTATCGGGGTTGTGGCGGTCGATGCAGTGGCGACGCGACACGGTGCAGGCAAACCCGCAGCGACCAAGAAGACCTTTGCAAAAAACAAAAACCTGTCAACAAAAAATTTCAGTAGCACCTCCCGCATGGGGAGGTTTCTAAAACCTGCAAATAAACTAACAGCACGATGGCTGACATCCACACATATCTCAATGGCACGATGGCCGACAATCACAACTAAGACGTTTCTATGGTAATCAGATTTCCACGGCCGGATGCGTGCATTATTCAAAGCTCTAGGCGCACAAATGATAAGACAGTAATAAAAGTTCATTGTTTCTTGTTACGATCACAATGTATGCTAGTATGTTCTTTCCAAATTATCATATGTTTTGTTTTTCTAGCTACATTAGTACATACGTAAACCATTCACTGCATATATGACAAGTCAAAATGTAAACCATTAAGTGCACACATGTAATTTATTTCAATCAACTTACCGAGGACGGGGATGGTCGGAGTGGTGGGCGTCAGCGGCGGGATGGTCGTGGAGGTGTTCTTCGGCGGTAAAGATGTCTGGGGAGGTGGCCAGCATCAGCAGGTGGTCGGAGATGGTGGCCGTGGCATGGCGGAGATGGCAGCAGCGACGCGGAGGGGTGGCGGAGGCACTGGGCTGGCGGGGGCGGTTGTTAGAGGCGGGGAGGACGACCGACGAGTGGCTGGGGGTGGCGGGTCGGCCAGAGAAGATGGTGTGGCGGTGGCGTCGGGCGTGATGGAGAGTAGAGAAAGTGTGAAGAGAAGGCGACCAGTTAGGGATATGTTCACCGGCTTTGCCAAGTGCCCGTGATCTGGCACTCGGCAAAGTTTTTTAAAATTTAAAAATATACTTTACCGAGTGTCTTGGATTTGACATTCGTCAAAGAACACTTGGTCGAGTGCCCCCTAACATGCACTCGGCAAAGAAGTTATATGTTTTTTTAAAAAAAACATGTGCCGAGGGCCTCCTTTATACACACTCGGTAAAGTACCCTTTGTCGAGTGTCTTCTTTGGACACTCGACAACGCTTATTTGTAGTTTTTCTTTTTTCCCCTAATTTTTTTCTACTGTGTTCCTACAGTATATAGACCTACATGTTCAATTTTGACACAATTATCAAAGTGTTTGCTATAACTATTAGATTTACTTCATTTAATTGAATTTCTTTAGATAATTCAGATTTGAACTACAAGTCACTCGAAAAATATAAAACAGTGAATGCAAAAATGATAATCATGTTATATAACACAAGTTATGTCCTACTTCAGGAGCATACCAAAATTTTCTAACATCATGCTCACGAAACAAGATCGTGAACTTATAATCCAGTGGTTTTAAAATTGTATAAAACACAAATAAAGTTGGAAAATCATGAAACTTGCTAAGATGTCATGATATCATATGTAGAGACTTTGATAAAAATTTGAAAATTGTAATACCCACTTTGTAAGAAAAGTCAAAAAAGAGAAATTATATTCCTTTATATGTATGTGTGTTATCTATATTTATCATTTCATGAGAACATCACATGAAAACAAATAACAAAAGACACCAAAAAATAAATTATGCATCATGCTGGGATTTTTATTTTTGTGTGCATTTGGTGACAATATAAAAAACCATATGACCAGAAATATATTAAAGTTTCAAAAAAGGGAAATTTAGAATATAAAAGAAATATGTGGACACCCAAATTGGAGATTGAATTCTAAAGGGAATTCTATAATTTGAGAAGAATGGGAAAATACTAAACAAATAGGATAAAATAAAGACATAAATGAATAAAATTTTGTCCATATGGTTATGAAGATTTGGATAATTAGACTGAGTTTGATCTTCACACAAAAATAGATTCAAATTTGAAATCTAAAATTTAAAAGGAAGAAAAGAAAAAGAGAGCATAAAAGGAAAAAGAGGAAGGAATAAAATCTACCCGGGCTCGGGGTACCTATTTCGGCCCATCCTGTCTACCGCGCGCGCCCTCAGCCCTGGGCTGACCGACATGCCCCACTCACCAGACTCAAGTTCACAGCCACGTGGGCCGGGCCTGTCTGCCAGTACTAACGCCGCGCGCGCGTTTATCTCGCACCGACTTCTGTGTGGTGGACCCCGCGAACAGTGGCTCCCTCGCGTACACAACCCCCTGGGTCGCTGCGTCCTTGGACCCGGTTGTCAGATATATCCCCTCCGGATCGCCTGCCTGGGAAGCGGAACTCTCCGTAACCACCGGCCGTGGCGCGCGGATTACCTGCGCCCGATTCCCTAGGATCTCTGAATAAGAGGGGGGGGAATACTCTCTCGTGCCTACCCTCTGAACCCACCCCCATGACTGCCTTGTAACACTAGCCGGAGCCATTGATGGTCGCAAACGTTAGCTCACTGGATCGGAGTACGAGCTGCACATCGCCGTCAGCTTCTCCGGTGACTGCCCTGCTCCAGCGCCGGTGGAGCCCTGCGTTCTTCCCCGCCGTCAATCGAACTTCGTCGATGGTTCACCGTACACCATGGTCGAATCTGCTGCCATTTTCTCCCACCGGTTAGACATCTCAGTGCTTGTTCGATTGGGTCTCTGCGTTGCGTTGTGTCTGTTACCAGGGAAATGGGGCGAATGGGCGCGTGGGTGGAGGTATCCGGTGAGCTGTGCCGGTGCGTGCAGGGGCACTATCGCGTCCGGCTGCTGGGCTTGGGGAGGAGATAGGTTTGCGCCGAAGTGAGCTTGGGCAGTGCTGCCGCGTCCTTGGCGCTTGGCTGTGGTGGGTTAGCTGAGAAAGAAGAGAGAGAGAGAATCGGTAAGGTTGATGAAGGGCGCAGAGCCATCGATCTTGCGATGAACGGTTAGGATTAGAAGATGAGATTGCGGGTGCTCCTGGCCGTTGATCTAGCCACGGTTGGCCAGGATTAGGACATGACTCACCCCTTTCGCGGCGTGTAATCTGCGCCGTTGGTCTGCATCGGGCGGATAAGATCGGATTTGGGGCAAAACGCTTCGCTGCCGTTGGATTCCGATCTAGCGATCCTGGCTACCTACCGACTTACCCGCTGTCAGATCTAATCCCTGCCGCAAACCTCAGATCGGGCGGGCCAGATTCGAGGATACCCCTTCGGGCTGCCCAGTTTTCAAAAGAGCCCTCGGTTTTCTCTCAAATAAACCCGCAGTCCGTCCTGTGGTTGCCTGTGTCTTAGTGCAAATTGCGCCAGGGCCCCTATATTTCCGTTTATTAGTGCGCCCAGTCCAGAGAGTTAGAAAAATCAGAAGACAAATATAGAATTGGATTTTTAATGTAGAAATAAATGCTAGAATTGGTTTAATTCATAGAAAATTCATATGTAGTCCAAATTTATCCATTTAAGTTTCTATAATTTTGTAATAATGTTGTTTATCACCATGTGTCTCTGTTTTAACATGAAAATGGTATTAAAAATTTATTTCTTAATTAACCTCGTATCAAATACATAAAACCTTAGGAAATTCGTATCTCCTCCGCTTTAACTCTGATTTGATCCGTTCAAGTTGCATTAGTCTCGTAGCTTTGCGTAGATCATTGTTATACATTTCGTTCTTATGTTTGGTGTGATGTTAATTTTATCTATACATTGTTTGTTTGTATTGCTACGACTAGCGCGAGGACACGTGTCATCTGAAAAGCAAGTTGGTACCTGGAATCTCAAGTGCCAGGCAAGTTGTGCCCTTGATTCACTTTTGTTACCCAATAATGTTCTTTATAATCATTTACCATGCATAGGTTTAATTTTGATGGGACCCGATAGGTCACCCTAGATTGTTTATCTCATTACCTTGTTTACCCCTGAATCACTTGGGTAGTTTATGCTATTGCTTTACGTGGTTTTTGGGTTAATATTTCATTATATCCATGTTCCAGTTATTTTGTTATTCTATTTATGTTCATGTCAAGATCATTATGTTATTGTTAATTGGAACATGGAGCTTAACTTGAGAACCACGTGCCACCACAAGGGAGGAATGGGACCCCTTGGCTGACTAATTAGGAAAGCTAGTGGAAGACTACCTTACCCGAAAGGGGCAAGGGCAGTAGGGGAGTGGTCAGTGTAGGGAGGTCCCTGGTTGATTTTGCTGCGATGGCGGTCAGCCAGGAACCCTGCATTGGAACTTCCTATAAACTGTAGCGGGTTTTCGGAAGCTAGTGGAACTTTGTAAAGGCCTCGTAGTGGATCCCTAGCCATTCACCTTGGTAGTGTCTAAGGGCCTAGCTAACCCTGGCGACATGGGAAACACGACTTGTGGGTAAAGGGTACAACCTCTGCAGAGTGTAAAACTGGTATACTAGCCGAGCTCACGGTCATGAGCGGCTCAGGACTCTCCGATGATTAAATTATGAAACCTAAACTCAATTTTGTCATTTGCATTTGCATGGGATTTGTTATTAATTTGTTCTATTATTTTATTATGGTTTGGTATTCACTTACATTTAGTAATTGCTAATAAAATTTTGACCAACTTATAAAAGCAATGCTCAGCTTTAACCTCTATTGTTGATCAGCCTTACACTTCATGATCTCCCATCTTTGGTGAGTTCATGTCACATTATTACCCACAACTTGTTGAGCGATGAACATGTGTGAGCTCACCCTTGCTGTCTCACACCCCCCCACAGGAGAAGAACATGTGGTTTCAAGTGGAGTCAAGTATCGAGGAGTCCGACTTGATCTAGGTGGCGTTTCTCAGTTGACATTGGCGCCGACGATCCTTAGTTTGTGTTATATTTATCTTTTATTTTTGTAAGTCTTCCGCTATGTAATAAATACTCTGATTATTGTGACATTTATCTCTATGCACTCTGTTATTATATATGTTGTCTTCCTGGCGCATGTATGAGATGCACCCGGCTTTGTCCCTATAAAGCCAGGTGTGACAAAAATATTTCATGCAAGTTGTCACGCACTATGAGTTGAAACCTAGCTGTCCTTCACATGAAATCATAAAACTTTAATGGAGACCAAATAAGTTTCTACACATAGTGTGCGATAACTTTCACGAAACACTGTCAAATTTTTATCACAGCCTCTACTTATGATATCATGACATGTCGACAAGTTTCATGATTTTCTGACTTTGTTTGTGTTTTATTCAATTTTCAAACAACTAGATGCAAGTTCATGTTTTCTGAGCATGGTACTCGAAAATTCTGATCTGCTCCTAGAATAGGTCGTAACTTGTGCTAAATAACATGAATCATTTTTGCATTCACTGTTTTCTATTTTTCGGGTGACTTGCAGCTCAAACCTGAATTATCTAAAGAAATTCAATTAAACAAACTAAATCTAATAGTTATAGCAAATACTTTGATAATTGTGCCAAAATTGAACATGTAGGTATATACTGTAGGAAAACACCACAAAAAATTTGGTGGAAAAAAAGAAAAAACAAATATTATTTGCTGAGTATAAGGAAAGACACTCGCCAAAACAAATTTTTGCTGAGTGTTAGCCAGGTGATACTTATTATTTGCCGAGTGTCAACGACTGACTCTCGGCAAAGGTAACGGTCGTCAACTATAGACGGCTTCTGACGGCCCTTTGTCGAGAGCCGTATTTCACCGAGAGTCTGACACCGAGCAAATCCTTCTTTACCGAGTGTTTAGCCCTCGATAAACTAGGTCTATACCGAGAATCTTATTTCGCCGAGCGTGACACTCGTCAAAAAAATGCTTTGGTAAATTTCTAATAAATATACTCGGCAAAGCGTCGAGCACTCGATAAATTGGATTCTGGTAGCGATCCTTACGAGCGAGTGACATATAAAATGCCATGTCGGTGACTCAGTTGTCAGTAACATATAACTAAATGATTTTTTATAAAGATGGAAAGAAATTATGAGCCCGTGTCCAGGAGCGCCGCGTACGGATCAGTCGGACCGCTGGGCCTGCCGCCTGCCGGCTGGGTTGATTTCTTTGCAGCCCGTCGCCGTCCTCGGGGTATTATTTCGCGTCCCTGGCTTGTCTGCAAAGCTTTCACGCACATCAAGGGACGGCGATCACATGGTCCCTTCAAGTTCAAGCAGCTAGCAGGCCCTTCAATTTTCCCAGATCTGAGACATCTTTCTGTATCAGCACTTATTGCTCCTGTTTGATGATCCAAAATCTATTCAACACTCTTGCTGCCACCTCCCTTCGCAGCGGACAAAACAGACAGCAGTGTTCCCCAGCGCCAGCCAGGCCCTTCTCCTGCGTTGTGGTACAGTGCTGGGCAATGCCCCATATATACGGCCCTAAAGGGTTGCCCCTCTCAATTCGCTATCACACACGAATAAATGCATGCAATGCAATTTGCATTGCAATGCAATGGTCCAAAGGAGCGAAAGAACACGTCCATGTGTGCCACAAATCGATGATCTGCACATCCTGTCCGGTACTATCATTGTGCTGGTCCTCTTGTTTTGTATGTAGTTTGTACTACGTGCAGATTGGTGTGACCTTGACCGGCCCTTGCAAGGCTCTGCTCTTCGGGTAGATATTATTAGTATGGGGGTGTTTGGTTGCTCCTGCTAAAGTTTAGTCCGGGTTACATCAAGCGTTTGACTTTTAAATAGGAGTATGAAATATAGACCCAACCAACTGGACTAGATTCGTCTCGTCTTTTAATCTTCGGCTGATAAATTAGTTTTATAATCCAACTACATTTAATACCCGGAACGGAGGTTCAAACATTCGATATGACAGGGGCTAAATCATCATGTGCATGTGCTACACTGGCACCAGCACGAAGAAATTTGTCCATTGGATGGGCGAATTATGATGAGACTTGAGAGTGACGGATCGCCGAGCAATACAGTACGAGTAGCGAGGTGGTTTCAACTGACACGGAAACATATGCAGCCTGGCACTGCCTGCATTTCTACGCTGCAGTACTAGTTCACGTCAGATGCAGTTATGTACGTGTACCATACACGTGGTACTCTCGGTCAGTGGCTTACCCTGGCGTGTTTAATCAAAACATATAAAAGGGCAACCGCTCACATGGTTATACTAGTTTCTTGCTTTCCGGGTCCTTTCTCACTGTATCATACGGATTCGTACATTTGGAGATACCAAAGCATCGTGATCCCGTTCCTTGCACGAGCAATCAAGCCCTCTTAATTTGCTGTCTGTTTTGTACGTAGCCTAGATGAGTTGAAAAAGATTAAATAATATAAAAAATGATCTTAAAAAATATCTAATGAATCACTCACAAATAAACTAATCATGTCTAACATTAGGTAGATTTATCTTTGGAGTCTTTATGCTCTAAAACCGTCATACTACGGTAGTATCACTAAGTGATTTGGATAGTTCACGCTCACCATTCATTTGAAATCATGTTGCGTAGTTTTCTTTTTTCTTTTTAATTATTCTTATAGATAGAAGACTCTTCCAAGTTCCAAACGATGTTGTTGGAAACTACCGGTAACAATGCCAACTCAACAAGTTTGTAAACTCAATGGAAAACAATGTGCCTTTATTTGTTGCTAAACTCCCAACATCCATATAACTAAGAAAGGCAAAATGTCTTCTCACATGAAAAAATCTGTGCCTCTAGTCGACTGTTTGTTACTGCATGATCACCATCTGATAAATCATCACTACAAATTTCAGCCAGTCGAGAAAGCTTGTTCATGTCAAACTTAGAGAATTTATCAAGACATAAGAAGCAAACGAATAACTATGTGCTTGCTTCAACAATCCGATGACTCATCTCGACATTAATTTTATCAACCACGACATAAAAAAATCGCAGTCCGATAATGGTGAAGATTACTAACAGTGAACCCTCCATGTCTCTATCTACCTCTGACCGGTATTTCTCATCTATATTTGGCACCAAATAGATTTGTCATTACAAAATTGTTGTACCTCGTCAAATAGTTTTTTTTGCGTCCAATATCTCTTATATACTAACAAAACTTTAACATCAGAAATGAATTGTCATGGACAATGTCAATATCTTTTCTTTGTAAGATATGTGAAAGCTCATGCATCATAGCAAGCAATCGTAACATGACCTTTAAAATACACACTACACGACGGTTGATCTTTAGCGACCCTTATTTGGGACCGACGGTTGGTCGCTAAAAGGTATGGACCGACGGTTGGTCGCTAAATGTGTTTATAGCGACGGTCTGTGGGTCGCTAAAAGTCTAGAAATTTAACGACTTATGGTCGGTCGCTATAGAGGTAACTGTGTGACTGATGGTGGGTCGCTATAGGGGTATATGATTTTTATGTTTCTTATTTACTCACCAAAGCCCATCTAAAGGCCTACTAAACAAACAAACGAACCCTATTCCACGCGCGCAGTCGCCGTCACTTCTCCCATGGCCGCCCCCTCCCTCAGCCGTGGAGGGTGCCGCCGCCACCTCACCCTTGGTGCTCGCCGAGCTCGCCCTTAGCCCTGTCGTGCCCCTGCGCTCGGTCCTCATTGGTTCCGGGGGAGGTGACGGAGCGGCGGCGGAAGAATTATCCCCGTCACCGTCTATCTCCTCTCGGCTCTCTCCATCTCGCGCCATCGAATACCCGCCTTCCAGGGCGAGCAGACGTTGCCGGGCTCGTCTCCGGTGTTCGGCGTTGGAGTGGTACCGATCTTGATTCCCACTAGAAATTTTCTCTTACCCACCGCTCAAGCTACTCTCAGCCTTATCCCCACTAAAAATAATTTTGGTTTAATTATTATGAATTTTAGGGTTATTTAAAATATGATTTTGAATTTAGAAAAAAAGAAATAGAAAAAAAGAAAAAAAAACCTAACTAACCCTTGGCCCATTAGGCCCATGAGCCGGCCGCCCCCTGCCCCTTCCCTAACCCTAAGCCGCCGCCCCTGGCTCCTAGCAGCCGCCGCCATCCCTTCTCCCTCTCCCTCCTCTCCTCTAGCTTCTCTCCCTCGCTTCCCTCCCCTGCAGCTTCCTCACGCCATGTAGTCGCGCCCAGCCGCCGAACACCGCCAGCACCCGCGCCCCTGCAGCCAGCCGTGCCACCACAGCCAGCGCCCCACGCCTCCGCCTAGCGGCCGGTATCAACCGGCCAGCCGGTTAGCGCGCCTGCGCCCGAACGCCTCGCTCCAGCCACTAGCCCACGCCCGTCGCCCGCCGCCCACGTCATGGCGGCGCCAGTCGCTGCCCCACTGTGTTCTAGCAGATGGTAGTCTCTTCTCCCTGCGTTTGCTTCTCGATCTGCTGCCCTCTTTCCATCATCTTTGCCTTCCACGGCACACAGGTCCTTCCTTGTACTCAGGCCTCTTCGTTTCTGAGGGCCATGGAGAAGGCGCGACGGCGGCACGTGCCGGCGTTCGGGGAGTGGAACTACTACTACTCCTCCTCCTCGTCAACCTCCCCGGACTCCGCGCCCGCCGCGGTCGAGCCCTGCTGGTGGTACGCGCCGGAGCCGGAGGGTGGTGGTTGTCAGGCCCGTCGACGAGGACCTTTACCGCGTGCCTCCGCCGGATGACAACGACGGCGCCGCCGCTGTCTCCCGCCTTCCCAGGCGCCGGGTACGTAGTACGCTCGTACGTGGCATGGCAGACAGACATATGCAATGCAGCCAACGACTGCCAAACAAACGCTTGCGTGTTCTGAAAACTTCGTCATCTCGGGCTGTGTGTTCTTTGCAGAAGCGTGCGGCGAGGAGGAGCTTGTGGATGGGTTGCTTGGGCCTCAACTGCGTGGCCTGAAGCCTCAAGCTAGTAGTAGTACGTAGGTTTTACAAGGTGCATTCGGGCGGCTAGGGATCATAATCTGGATTGTCCTTAAGTTTTTATTGTGCTAGGGGAACATAAGAAAGTATGTAGAGCAAAATGAGAGGAGCTGTTGTTACCCTCAATTCTTTGTGATTATTGTGCTAGAGTGATGTAGTTGTTGGCTTTTGAACAATAGCTGGAGTGATATGAAACATTAGTGATCCAGTTGTGAATGATATTATAATTGTGATGCTTTTGTGAATATATAACTGTGGTGCTTTTGTGTTTATGTGATGGATCTATGACTGTGATATACTGATTAACTGTGTATGTCTTTATGATTTGTGTATAAAAATCTGTGATTTATGGTGCTTAATTAAATGTATATTATTATTAATAAAAACTGTAAAAAGGGTGACTTTCTGTTGGTTGCTAAATGTATAGTATGGCAACTTACGTTTGGTTGCTAAATCTATAGTACAGCAACCCACCATTGGTCGCTAAATATACAATATTAGCAACGGACGGTCGGTCGCTAAAAAGATGTCGGTCGCTAAAGCCTTTAGCGACGGCACTTACAGCGACCATCCTTATGGGTCGCTAAAGGTTTTTAGCGACCAACCGTAGGTCGCTGAAGGCCGTTTTAGCAACCAACCGTAGGTCGCTGTAGGTGAACCGTCGTGTAGTGACAATTGAATTAAAATTACTTTATTTTTTGTTCCGACCACCTACATTTGATGGTGCACATCTATTTGTCTCCACCATCAAAAGCACCTCTATCACTGAGTTCCATATTTAATCTAAATAAGTTATAGTTTTATGATGTGAGCCACCTAATATCGCCAGATAATAAGATTGATTTCTTGATGTTGCCATGCTCCACAAAACATCTCACTACTCTCGAGCTTTTCTAAAATATTTTGATGATGAACTTCTCTTAATGTGTGTCTTCTTCTGTTAATCTTCTGCTCTATAAGTTAAACTATCATATATAAAAATATCATAAATAAAGAAATTTTAGTGGGGACCAATATCCTAACGACAGCCCACCCTACCCCTGGCTGGGCTCCGCCCATGATTACCACGCCTGCATGCCTATGGCCAATTAGAAAAATAAATAGAAACAATTCCTTAATTAACACTGGAAAAATTCTTGGTTTATTTTTTGGTCCTTAAAATATAAAGCTTTTCTATTTAACACAGGATATAAATTTGGTTCCCTATATGACACTAGCGTTAATTCTGACCACTAATGGTAACAGTGTTAACTTTCATGTGAAAAGACATTTTCACCCCTATTGAGTAACTATCTATATCTATTTAAGTATGAATACTTATGATAACTATTAGTGATATAGTAATAATTATTTATGCATGAATACTTAAAATAATTATAATAATTATTAGTCACATTATAATAATTCAAGAGAAAGTTCAAATGAAAAGTTGAAATGACAAAAGTCATATGAAATACCTTGGGACGAGGTTCAGTTAGCAAGTATGTAACATCCCAATTTTGATTTCCGAGGTTAGAAAACCTAAACTCCTAACCCTCCCTATTATCTCCTAAAGACCCCATCTCATCATATGCATGCACCATGATTTCTTATAGCACTTTACATAGAGTATTTCATTTTAGACACCTAGGAAATTGTAAGAATTTTTGTTTAAAATAAAAAGGGATTAAGGAAATAGAAATAGGAAAGAAATAGAAAAAAGAAAAAAAAGAAAAGGGAACCCCCCGCCTCAGCTCGACCGGATCTGGCTCAAGTCCTCCTTCCTCTCTCTCTCTCTCTCTCGCGCACCCGCGCCTTCTCCCCCGCCCGGCCCACGCGGCCCACCTTCCGCGTGCCCACCCGCGCGCCATGCCCATCCCTCCCCCACTGACCGCCTGGCCCCACCCATCAGTCGCGCCCTCCCTTTCTCTCTCGCACCCACCCTTCCGCTGACAACCTGGTCCCACTCGTCAGCTCTCTCTCTCACCCGTGATCGGCTATCGACGCGATCACCGCCGGCCACCGTCCGCCACGTCTCCTCGCCATTACTCGCCCACCAGCCGAATTGGCACCTTGCGTCCCCGTGCCTATGCCCGAGCCATCCCGTCACCACCGCCTGCCTGAGCCATCCCGTTGCCACCACTGTGCGCCATCATCGCCGTCGTGAGCACGCCTCGCCGGTGCGCGCCACCTCCTCCTCCCCCCTCCCCGGCCGCCTATAAAAGGGCTGCCCCGTGCTTCCCTATCTCCTCACACCAGCCTCGGCCATCCCTCACCCCTCCCCGAGCTCAATCGAGTCAGCGACGCCGCGCTCTCCCTCCTCTCCGGTGAGTTCCCCCTCCCCTCTCTTGTAGTCTAAGGTTCAATTAAGTTAGTTCATAAGCTTCACCACCTCTCCACGATCACGAGGCACCACTTTCGCCTCCCCCGTCACACTCTGTGGCCTCACTGGCGACCTCACTGACGCGGGAACCCACCACCTCGCCGTGGACCGGCCATACCAAGTGTCCTCTGGCCAAACTAACCCTGCCACCATGACCCCCTACCCCTAGCCGCACTAGCCCACCTCCCAGACCACCTGGAACCGGATCCACACCGGAGAACCGCCGCGGAACCTCGTCGGTGGACGGTTTTCTCACCCCAGCCGGTTCGCCCCCTCCCCCGTCAGACCGCCCAACGCCGTCGGCACTCCCCCTCTCTCTGACGCGTGGGCCCATGCTCACGGCGTCTTCCTGCGCCGTCTCCCCTCCTCGTGGGCCGCCTGGGCCCATTCGCCCGCAGCGCCGCGCGCTCACGCTGGGCCAAATTCCCCCCCCCCCCCCGGGCCTAGCTAACCGAGAATCCCTTCTTCTTTTTCTTTTTCTTTTTCCCTTTTTATTTTCCTATTTTCATATATATGTATATATGTTGATATTTTATGCACCAAAAATAGTCCAAATATTTTCTATGACACAAAATAATAATATTTAAAACTTGGCACACTTCACTAAGCCACCATGGTTGATGTAGTGTTTATTGCCTGTTTTTGCTAGGCTAAGAGGGATCCGACTCTTCGGAAAGCGTAGCTCCGGAAGAAGGGCAGGAGCCCGACCTCTCGAAAATAGACCTTTCGTGCCAAGAGAACTTCGACGAAGGCAAGTCCATTCTTCCCTTGATGCATGAATTACCTATTCTTTCTACCACTGTCTAAGCCGGGGATAAGGGTTGAGTCCTTTGCATTATGAGTAGAGAGATGGCCCGCATTAAAGAATATCTTTTGAATACAAAACCAGGGTTGAGGAAAATGGTGGTTTTTCTAAAAAGGAAAATGTTTTCAAAAGCGTATGATGAAGGGTATTCACCCTTATCACCTTTTGAGTGGGATAGTCAGGGACTCCCTGGTTTAGGGGAGGGCCTCAGGTTTTGGCTCAGCCGGGTTAGGTGTGAGCGGAAGGATTGTCCCCTCATATAAGGACCGGTTTGTCATCCTTAACTACATGTACTCATGACAAGTACAACCACTCGAGACTATATGGGTAGTCTCTCAATCTGAACTTGTACAGTCCAAACCCTAGGGTTATGATGGCTGGGGAGCACCGGGAGGATAAGGAGGGGGAATGTTTTGTTCGATTTGGGCATGGCGGTGGCCTGACTCCTTCCGGATAATCGTTAAGGTAAGGACATGCAAGGAAGGAAAAAGATTCGGGTTCGGGTCTCATTGGCCATGAGACCACAGAGCCAGACTAGTGGGTAAAGTGTACCCCTCTGAGTAGAGTTTGAAACCTATTCGAATAGTCCGTGGCCACTGGTATGGACGAGTCTGGTGTGGTATGGCAATTAGTGTTTTTAATCTCCGTAAACCGAGAGGTGTGTGTGGGTGTTTTTGGAAATGAAAACAATGCCACGGGAGCGGGAAGCTCAGTGGTGGTTGAGTGTGAAAATGTGCTACTTCTCTCTCTGGGATAAACCATCAAAGTGTAGCCTTTCTCTAAAAAAGTAGAGTGACTTCAACTCCACCATACCAAGCATGTACTGTATAGGTCCATCTCTCTTTACGGGCGGGATGGGCTTGCGGAATACCTAGTGTATTCACCCAAATTTATTTATGTTTTTCAGCAGCTGAAGATTGCTTTTCCACTATGTTTGACTTAAAGGGGGCTGTGTCTGCACCCAGTCTGCCTGTGGCTTGGGCTAATTGGTCTTCCACCATGCTTTGTATTCCAAGCTCGCTAGAGCTTGTACTTTGGTATTGTAATAACTGTTATTCAAAACTATGTACTATTTGAAGTAAGGAATATGTTTACTAGCCTCCTGGGACTAGTAATTGTTTCACATTTGAGTCCCAGATGATTGGGGCGCTCCAAAGTATGCCTCAAACATTCTTCCTTCAAGCCAATCACCAATAGAAGAGAATACCTGGTGAAGGTAACCCTTAGCTTCAGAAAGTTGATATCTTGAAGACTTGAACGCCATGGACTGAGAAGGATTAATCTCCCCTCTGTACTCCTAGGCATAGTTTGTATTATCATGCAAGGGAGGGACTCAATGCTGAGTCTAGTTCTCGGCCACATGGATAAAATTGGTGTTGAGATTGTACAATTCCTGAATTCTATTCAATGCACTCATAGCAGCCTCAATGTGCTTATGTACTGGGCTACCCATCCATTTTAGACAGGGAACTAGGCACTGTCCTAGAAGCTCTAGCAACTTGGGCTCATAGTTCCCCAAATAAAACCACATATATGCTAGTTATTTTGGGATCTCTTTAGAGGGCAGTGAATATACTAGTGATTTGTGTGTAACTGAGCTCCTACTCTCCAACTATAGAGGCTGCTCTTTGATAGGTTAGAGGCAGAGGAAGAACAAGTGTTGGAAGAGAGGGAAGAAAGGATCGAAGGAACCCCTATATATGCCTCACAAAGGTGGGAAAAGATAGCAATATGAATGGAGTTAGGGCTGAGATGGATAAGCTCTGATAATAATGCAACAAGTCACAAAAGAATTTTGAGGACAAGAGGCCAAATCCATACAGAAAGAATTGGAATACGACATTTTGATCTGCATCGAGTATAGATAAAGAATTTTTTTCTTGTAATCTTGCATTGAATGATGTTATTTTCTTAGAGCAGACATGCTGCCATCAGAGCTTCAAACTCATATTGGTGTGAGGCAGCTATCGATGTGGTTTCTAGAACTGGTGATGACGGAAGTTAGGGTGTGCAAGAGCTTGGAAGACAAAGTGACGGTTCTAGATGCACCCAAGGAAGGCAAAAGCTACTAACATTTAGGCCTGGGAAGCCCAAAGCTCACGTGGCAATCCTATTTATAGCTAGTGGTAGAAGTTGAAGCGCCACCGATATGTGGAAGCAGAAGTGTCACAATTATTTTATTTTGGAGCTGATAAAGAAGTCAAAGCAACACATATTTTTAGAATCTAAAGCTTTAGTTCGGTAAAGTGATTAAGTCCTAAATGGTAAAAAGTCATGTCTATAGGCTATGATATCCTAACCCTAAAGGATTGTGACATCATGGCCCAAGGCTTAATTGAATCGATAGAATACTCATACCAACAAGGTGGATCATCTTTTTTGGAAGCTTGCCTCGAAAGAATATCTTGGTTAAGTGTGCTTGGCCTAGAGCAATTTTGGATGAGTGAGTGTCCGAGAAGTTTTCCCGAGTGCACATGAGTGAGGACAAAGTCTGCACAAAAGACTTGTGTTGGTATGTTGGGATGGCCTATGATCCTAAAGAGCTGCTAAGAGTAAGTACCACCGGTCCGAGATGGACGGGGTGTTACAAATGGTATCAGAGTTGACCCCCATGATTTCATGAGCACGTGTGGGCTAGGGCTCGGGCATATGGCGCATGAAACATGTAACATGTTGGCCTAGAGTGGTCACATGGTATGGCATATGATGACACTAGACACACAAACATGGCCAAAAGGGGAGGTTACTGTCTTCTAGCAGCTCAATAGGGTACTTTGGTTTAGGTCATTCCTAGGCAAGGAATAGTATAAATGAGTTAGCTGACTGCATCCCACTAACATCACCTCTTTTGGTACAGTTTGCTAACTTGTGTAGTAAAATTTTGAACGTAGTTAGTGTGGCAACCCCTATAAACATGTCATTTTTGTTAGCTAAGATTAACCTTATCACCAAACTACATATGTGGTGTATACCATGTGGTTGTATTACACCTAATGTTTTTATATAGGCAGGAGGTCTGGTTATATGTAATCCCAAGATTTTTGGGGTTTGAAACTTCATTGATGGTGTGATGACTCACGGTTTCTGCTACTATTTATTATTCTATTGGTTTTGAACTTCCATCTTGTATACAATTTGTTGTCATAGTTTTTGCTGCTACCAACACTTTAGGTGGTTGTAGATTTAAGTCATGTGTTACTTCCTACATTATTGTGCTACTAGAAACTTGTAAGGTGGTTGGAGATTTAAGTTGTATGCAAAAACTGTTGGTTGTGAGAGCACCTAGAGGGGGGGTGAATAGGTGATCCTGTGAAACTTGAAAACTTAAGCCACAAAACTTGGTTAATCGTTAGCACAATAATTGCCAAGTGGCTAGAGAGGAATTCTCAACAGAACACAATGACCAACAAGGATCAATCACAGAGATGGCACGGTAGTTATCCCGTGGTTCGGCCAAGACCAACGCTTGCCTACTCCACGTTGTGGCGTCCCAACGGACGAAGGTTGCAATCAACCCCTCTCAAGCGGTCCAAAGACCCACTTGAATACCACGGTGTTTTGCTTGCTTTTTCTCAATCCCGTTTGCAAGGAATCTTCACAACTTGGAGCCTCTCGCCCTTACACTTGAAATTCACAAAGAAGCACAGAGCAAGGGAGGGATTAGCAACGCACTCAAGACAAGAAATCACAGCAACACCACGCACACAAGTTGCAATGAGAGCTCACAACACAACTCAATGAGTTCACCACTCAACTAGAGCTCTAATTGCTATCGCAAAGAATCAAAGACGCGGAATCGATGTCTTGGTGCTTATGAATGTTGTAGGAATGCTTGGTGTACTCCTCCATGCGCCTAGGGGTCCCTTTTATAGCCCCAAGGCAGCTAGGAGCCGTTGAGAGCAATCTTGGAAGGCAGATCATGCCTTCTATCGACTGGCGCACCGGACAGTCCGGTGCACCACCGGACACTGTCCGGTGCCCGATTTCCTTCCATAAATGGCGCAGTCGACCGTTGGCAGCCTGAGAGCCGTTGGCGCACCGGACATATCCGGTGCACACCGGACAGTCCGGTGCCCCCTTCTAGCCGTTGCCTCGGCCACGTGTCCCGCGCGGATTGCGTGGCCGACCGTTGGCCCGGCCGACCGTTAGCTCACCGGACAGTCCGGTGCACACCGGACAGTCTGGTGAATTTTAGCCGTACGTCGCCGGTGAATTCCCGAGAGCGGCCACTTCGCTCGAGCCAGCCTGGCGCACCGGACACTGTCCGGTGCACCACCGGACAGTCCGGTGCTCCCAGACTGAGCAGAGTCTTGGCTGCTCGAGCCAAGACATTTCTAATTGGATTTTTCCTGTTTCCAGCACTTAGACACAATACATTAGTCCATAAAACAATGTACTAAGTCTGAGAAACATACCTTAATTCTTGATTTGTACTTTGTCCACCTTTTTACACTTAGGCACTTGTGTTAGACACTAAATCACCAAAATACTTAGAAATGGCCCAAGGGCACATTTCCCTTTCAATCTCCCCCTTTTTGGTGATTTATGCCAACACAACATAAAGCAAATAGAACAAATACAAAATCAATTCAAATAAGAACTCAAATTGTTTTGATTCAAATTTGACATATATGGATCACTCTTTGCCACCACTTGGTTTGTTTTTGCAAATCAAACTCAAATTTCTATCTCTAAGTCAAACACACATGTTAAGACATAAAGAGAGTCATTCCAAGAGAAGTTGATTCAAGATTTCAAAAATTCCCCCTTTTCCCAAAATCAACACTTCTCCCCACAAGAAGCCAACTTTTGACAAGAGACAACAAAAGAGTTTTGACAAACCAAGAGCTCTATTCTACTATTTTCAAAATCTCTCAAGTGGTAGCTGATCCATTTATCGCTTTGACCTTTATTTTCTCCCCCTTTGGCATCAAGCACCAAAACGGGATCAATCTTGGCCCTTTAACCCCATTGCCTCACCAAAATCTTCAAATAAGAACACATAGGCAATAAGAGTATAAAGATGAACTTGGAAAAGTTACTCTTTTCATCGGAGTGCAGTGGAAGTCTTGCATGGTCCAAGTCCACCTTTTCCCTTTCAATCCTCTTTTGAGACTAAAACAACCAAACTCAAGTACATGGTTAGTCTCAAAGGGTCAAGTTGTAGCACAGCTCCCCCTAAATATGTGCATCACTTGCAAAAAGGACTTGTGAGGTCCAGGGAGTGTTTGTACAACTTGAGCACCACAATAAGCAACAAAATGCAGAATGAACATGATCAAAGGCATAAACACATGTATGCTACAATTCAATCCAAGTTCCGCGAATCTAGGACATTTAGCTCACTACGCAGCCTGCAAAAGGTCTTTTCATCTAAAGGCTTAGTGAAGATATCGGCTAGCTGGTTCTCGGTGCTAACATGAAACACTTCGATATCTCCCTTTTGCTGGTGGTCTCTCAAAAAGTGATGCCGGATGTCAATGTGCTTTGTGCGGCTGTGCTCAACAGGATTTTCCGCTATTCGGATAGCACTCTCATTATCACATAGGAGTGGGACTTTGCTCAGATTGTAGCCAAAGTCCCGGAGGGTTTGCCTCATCCAAAGTAGTTGCGCGCAACACTGTCCTGCGGCAACGTACTCGGCCTCAGCAGTGGATAGGGAAACGGAGGTTTGTTTCTTAGAGTTCCATGACACCAGGGACCTTCCTAAGAATTGGCACGTCCCCGATGTGCTCTTCCTATCGACCTTACATCCAGCATAGTCGGAATCTGAATATCCAATCAAGTCAAAGTTAGACCCCTTTGGATACCAGATCCCGAAGCAAGGCGTAGCGACTAAATATCGAAGAATTCGCTTCACCGCCACTAAGTGACACTCCTTAGGATCGGACTGAAATCTAGCACACATGCATACGCTAAGCATAATATCCGGTCTACTAGCACATAAATAAAGCAAAGAACCTATCATGGACCGGTATGCTTTTTGATCAACGGACTTACCACCTTTGTTGAGGTCGGTGTGTCCGTCGGTTCCCATCGGTGTCTTTGCAGGCTTGGCGTCCTTCATCCCAAACCTCTTTAGCAAATCTTGCGTGTACTTCGTTTGGGAGATAAAGGTGCCGTCCTTGAGTTGCTTCACTTGGAACCCAAGGAAGTAGTTCAACTCACCCATCATTGACAACTCAAATTTCTGCGTCATCACCCTGCTAAACTCCTCACAAGAATTTTGGTTAGTAGAACCAAATATTATGTCATCGACATAAATTTGGCACACAAAAAGATCACCATCGCAAGTCTTAGTAAAAAGAGTTGGATCGGCTTTCCCGACCTTGAAAGCATTAGCAATTAAAAAGTCTCTAAGGCATTCATACCATGCTCTTGGGGCTTGCTTAAGTCCATAGAGCGCCTTAGAGAGCTTACACACGTGATCGGGGTACCGTTCATCCTCGAAGCCAGGGGGTTGCTCCACGTACACCTCCTCTTTGATCGGCCCGTTGAGGAAAGCGCTCTTCACATCCATTTGGTACAACCTGAAAGAATGGTGAGCGGCATATGCTAGCAAGATACGAATCGATTCTAGCCTAGCCACAGGAGCAAAAGTCTCCTCAAAGTCCAAACCTGCGACTTGGGCATAACCTTTTGCCACAAGTCGAGCCTTGTTCCTTGTCACCACCCCGTGCTCGTCCTGTTTGTTGCGAAACACCCACTTGGTTCCCACAACATTTTGCTTGGGACGAGGCACCAGTGTCCAAACTTCATTGCGCTTGAAATTGTTGAGTTCCTCCTGCATGGCCAACACCCAGTCCGGATCTAGCAAGGCCTCTTCTACCCTGAAAGGCTCAATAGAAGAGACAAAGGAGTAATGCTCACAAAAATTAACTAATCTTGAACGAGTAGTTACTCCCTTGCTAATATCACCCAAAATTTGGTCGACGGGATGATCCCTTTGAATCGTCGCTCGAACTTGGGTTGGAGGTGCCTGAGGTGCTTCTTCCTCTTCAACTTGAACATCATGTGCTCCCCCTTGATCATGCGCCTCCACTTGAGGTACCTGTTCGTCGTCTTGGTTTGGGGGATGCACCATAGTTGAGGAAGACGGTTGATCTTGCTCCAAATGTTCCTGAGGCCGTACATCTCCAATCGCCATGGTGCGTATCGCGGTCGTTGGAACGTCTTCTTCATCTACATCATCAAGATCAACAACTTGCTCTCTTGGAGAGCCATTAGTCTCATCAAATACAACGTCGCTAGAGACTTCAACCAAACCCGATGATTTGTTGAAGACCCTATACGCCTTTGTATTTGAATCATAACCTAATAAAAACCCTTCTACAGCTTTGGGAGCAAATTTGGAATTCCTACCCTTCTTCACTAGAATGTAGCATTTACTCCCAAATACACGAAAGTACGATACATTGGGTTTGTTACCAGTTAGCAGCTCGTATGAGGTCTTCTTGAGGAGGCGGTGAAGATAGACCCTGTTGATGGCATGGCAAGCCGTGTTCACGGCTTCCGACCAAAAACACTCGGGGGTCTTGAACACTCCAAGCATAGTCCTCGCCATATCAATGAGCGTCCTGTTCTTCCTCTCTACCACACCATTTTGCTGAGGTGTGTAGGGAGCGGAGAACTCGTGCTTGATCCCCTCCTCCTCAAGGAACTCCTCCACTTGAAGGTTCTTGAATTCGGACCCATTGTCGCTTTTTATCTTCTTCACCTTGAGCTCAAACTCATTTTGAGCTCTCCTTAGGAAGCGCTTGAGGGTCCCTTGGGTTTCAGACTTATCCTGCAAAAAGAACACCCAAGTGAAGCGGGAAAAGTCATCAACAATAACTAGACCATACTTACTTCCTCCTATGCTCAGATAGGTGACGGGTCCGAAGAGGTCCATATGTAGCAGCTCCAGAGGTCTTGAAGTGGTCATCACATTCTTGCTGTGATGTGCTCCTCCTACCTGTTTCCCTGCTTGACAAGCTGCACAAGGTCTATCTTTTTCGAAATGAACATTGGTTAGACCTATCACGTGTTCTCCCTTTAGAAGCTTGTGGAGGTTCTTCATCCCCACATGTGCTAAGCGGCGATGCCACAACCAGCCCATGCAAGTCTTAGCCATTAAGCATGCATCTAGACCGGCCTCTTCTTTTGCAAAATCAACTAAGTAAAGTTTGTCATCTAGTACACCCTTAAAAGCTAGTGAACCATCACATCTTCTAAAGACAGACACATCTACATTTGTAAATAAACAATTATATCCCATATTACATAATTGACTGACAGATAGTAAATTATATCCAAGAGACTCAACTAAAAACACATTAGAGATAGAGTGCTCATTAGATATTGCAATCTTGCCTAAACCTTTCACCTTGCCTTGGTTCCCATCACCGAATATGATTGAATCTTGGGAATCCTTATTCTTGACGTAGGAGGTGAACATCTTCTTCTCCCCCGTCATATGGTTTGTGCATCCGCTGTCGATAATCCAGCTTGAGCCCCCGGATGCATAAACCTGCAAGGCAAATTTAGGCTTGGGTCTTAGGTACCCAACTCTTGTTGGGTCCTACAAGGTTAGTCACAATTTCCTTAGGAACCCAAATGCAAGTTTTATCACCCTTGCATTTTGCCCCTAACTTCTTAGCAACTATCTTCCTATCCTTTCTACAAATAGCAAAGGAAGCATTCAAAGCATGATAAATTGTAGAGGGACCATTCATAACTTTCCTAGGAGCATGAACAAAATTCTTTCTAGGCACATGATGAATATTTTTCCTAGGTATATCTCTATAATGCATATAGGAAGAACTGGAAGCATACCTAGCATAAGAATCATAGGCATGTGAATCAAAAGCATTACAACTCCTATGAGGCTGTCTTCTATCATTGTACATAAAAGCATGGTTCTTTTTAGTACTACTTGCCATAGGGGCCTTCCCTTTCTCCTTGGCGGAGATGGGAGCCTTATGGCTTGTTAAGTTCTTGGCTTCCCTCTTGAAGCCAAGCCCATCCTTAATGGAGGGGTGTCTACCAATCGTGTAGGCATCCCTAGCAAATTTTAGTTTATCAAAATCACTTTTGCTAGCCTTAAGTTGGGCATTAAGACTAGCCATTTCGTCATTTAATTTTGCAATAGAAGCTATGTGTTCACTACAAGCATTAATATCAAAATCTTTACATCTATTGCAAATAACAACATTTTCTACACAAGTTGTTGATTTACTAGCTATTTCTAACTTAGCATTCAAATCATCATTAATGCTCCTTAAGCTAGAAATTGTCTCATGGCAAGAAGATAATTCACAAGAAAGCATTTCATTTCTCTTAACTTCTAAGGCATGAGATTTTTGTGCTTCTATAAATTTGTCATGTTCTTCATACAACAAATCTTCTTGTTTTTCTAGAAGCCTATTCTTATCATTCAAGGCATCAATTAATTCATTAATTTTATCTACCTTGGTTCTATCTAGGCCATTAAATAGACATGAATAATCTATTTCATCCTCATCACTAGATTCGTACTCACTTGAAGAAGCATAAGTAGAGTCTCGAGTACATACCTTCTTCTCCCTTGCCATAAGGCATGTGTGATGCTCGTTGGGGAAGAGGGATGACTTGTTGAAGGCGGTGGCGGCGAGTCCTTCATTGTCGAAGTCGGAGGAGGAGCAATCCGAATCCCACTCCTTTCCTAGATGTGCCTCGCCCTTTGCCTTCTTATAGTTCTTCTTCTCCCTCTTGTTCCCTTGGTCCTGATCACTATCATTATCGGGACAGTTAGTAATAAAATGACCAAGCTTACCGCATTTGAAGCATGAGCGCTTCCCCTTGGCTTTGGTCTTGCTTGGCTGTCCCTTGCGACCTTTAAGCGCCGTCTTGAATCTTTTGATGATGAGGGCCATCTCTTCATCATTAAGTCCGGACGCCTCAATTTGTGCCACCTTGCTAGGTAGCGCCTCCTTGCTTCTTGTTGCCTTGAGAGCAAGGGGTTGCGGCTCGTTGATCGGACCATTCAAGGCGTCGTCCACGTACCTCGCCTCCTTGATCATCATCCACCTGCTCACGAATTTTCCAAGGACTTCTTCGGGCGACATTTTGGTGTACCTGGGATTCTCACGAATATTATTCACTAAATGAGGATCAAGAACAGTAAAGGACCTTAGCATCAGTCGGACGACGTCGTGGTCCGTCCATCGCGTGCTTCCGTAGCTCCTTATTTTGTTTATAAGGGTCTTGAGCCGGTTGTATGTTTGAGTTGGCTCCTCGCCCCTTATCATCGCGAACCGTCCAAGCTCGCCCTCCACCAACTCCATTTTGGTGAGTAAGGTGACGTCGTTCCCCTCATGAGAAATCTTGAGGGTGTCCCAGATCTGCTTGGCGTTATCCAAGCCGCTCACTTTGTGGTATTCATCCCTGCACAATGAAGCTAGAAGAACAGTAGTAGCTTGTGCATTCTTATGAATTTGTTCATTAATGAACATGGGACTATCCGAACTATCAAAGTGCATTCCACTCTCTACAATCTCCCATATACTAGGATGGAGAGAGAATAGGTGACTACGATTTTGTGGCTCCAAAATCCGTAGTACTCCCCATCAAAGTGTGGAGGCTTGCCGAGAGGAATGGAGAGCAAATGTGAATTTGAACTTTGCGGAATACGAGAGTAGTCAAAAGAAAAGTTCGAATTAACTGGTTTCCTTCTCTCGTAGTCGTTGTGGTCGTCGTCTTTTTGGGAAGAAGTAGACTCATCGCTGTCGTCGTAGTAGACAATTTCCTTGATGCGCCTTGTCTTCTTCTTCTTCCCATCCTTTCGTCTATGGCCTGAGCCAGAGTCGGTAGGCTTGTCATCCTTCGGCTCGTTGACGAAGGATTCCTTCTCTTTGTCGTTGATCACGATTCCCTTCCCCTTAGGATCCATCTCTTTGGGCGGTTAGTCCCTTTGTGAAGAGAACGGCTCTGATACCAATTGAGAGCACCTAGAGGGGGGGGTGAATAGGTGATCCTGTGAAACTTGAAAACTTAAGCCACAAAACTTGGTTAATCGTTAGCACAATAATTGCCAAGTGGCTAGAGAGGAATTCTCAACAGAACACAATGACCAACAAGGATCAATCACAGAGATGGCACGGTAGTTATCCCGTGGTTCGGCCAAGACCAACGCTTGCCTACTCCATGTTGTGGCGTCCCAACGGACGAGGGTTGCAATCAACCCCTCTCAAGCGGTCCAAAGACCCACTTGAATACCATGGTGTTTTGCTTGCTTTTTCTCAATCCCGTTTGCGAGGAATCTCCACAACTTGGAGCCTCTCGCCCTTACACTTGAAATTCACAAAGAAGCACAGAGCAAGGGAGGGATTAGCAACGCACTCAAGACAAGAAATCACAGCAACACCACGCACACAAGTTGCAATGAGAGCTCACAACACAACTCAATGAGTTCACCACTCAACTAGAGCTCTAATTGCTATCGCAAAGAATCAAAGACGCGGAATCAATGTCTTGGTGCTTATGAATGTTGTAGGAATGCTTGGTGTACTCCTCCATGCGCCTAGGGGTCCCTTTTATAGCCCCAAGGCAGCTAGGAGCCGTTGAGAGCAATCTTGGAAGGCAGATCATGTCTTCTGTCGACTGGCGCACCGGACAGTCCGGTGCACCACCGGACACTGTCCGGTGCCCGATTTCCTTCCATAAATGGCGCAGTCGACCGTTGGCAGCCTGAGAGCCGTTGGCGCACCGGACATGTCCGGTGCACACCGGACAGTCCGGTGCCCCCTTCTAGCCGTTGCCTCGGCCACGTGTCCCGCGCAGATTGCGCGGCCGACCGTTGGCCCGGCCGACCGTTGGCTCACCGGACAGTCCGGTGCACACCGGACAGTCCGGTGAATTTTAGTCGTACGTCGCCGGTGAATTCCCGAGAGCGGCCACTTCGCTCGAGCCAGCCTGGCGCACCGGACAGTCCGGTGCTCCCAGACTGAGCAGAGTCTTGGCTGCTCGAGCCAAGACATTTCTAATTGGATTTTTCCTGTTTCCAGCACTTAGACACAATACATTAGTCCATAAAACAATGTACTAAGTCTGAGAAACATACCTTAATTCTTGATTTGTACTTTGTCCACCTTTTTACACTTAGGCACTTGTGTTAGACACTAAATCACCAAAATACTTAGAAATGGCCCAAGGGCACATTTCCCTTTCAGGTTGCACCTGTCTGTTTTGTTTGGTTTCTAAGTTTTAGGTGTCTACTATTTGGTTTCTAAGTTTCAGCTGTTTGCTTTGTGAGGTGCAGCTGTCTGTTCTGGCTAAACCAAAACAAATGTTATATGATATGTAAGTTGGACCTGTTGTATGGTATTCCATACTAACTAGGATTATGATGTTTAATGTACCTAAAGAACTATGATGAAATGACTTCACTGATTGAGTACTCTTGTTTTGTTGTTGGTGTTGGTGACTTGTTCTCAAATGCTAAGAGTTAAGAACAAGGCAACATAGAAAGTGTTAAATGTTAAAGTCCCTTCGTCCTTTAAGACATTATATCCCTTCGGATATAATGAATTTCAGACGAAGGTTGTGAAGGAGAAGACCTTCGTATGTCCAACATATGATGAAGAAGAATATGTACATGGAATACGAACAATAATACAAATATTATCATCAACTTATTTCTATTTTGTATTGCTAGAGTCATAATAACAAATTACAAATGTACCTTTAGATTGTCGAAAAGTAAAGGTACAGGCGTGATGCGAAAAACAGATGCCAGATCCGCCCCCCCCCAGTACAGGAGTACTGTTCATCTATTTATAGGCACAGGACACAGCCCGTGAAGAATTACATTAATGCCCTTTACATTTATCAATAACTCTATAGTGATTCTTCGAGGTCTAATTTGGCTTTTCATCATATAAGTCGGTTCCCCTTTTCTGCTGTCATGTCGAAGCTTTTCCTGCGCATAGCTTCGTGATCATCTTCACCTTCGTCATGATCGCCTTCCGTCCTACTCAAGCTTCGTCTTGATCATATTCTTGCATATTCGTGACCCGATTCCGAAGATACATGTTCACATATTCCACTTGACAAACATTGTCAAATCATGTTTTTGAGGACCTTCGGAAGCCGAAGGCCCCCAACAGTCGGCATGTATCATTTCTGTATTCTAAATATGTGTGTCAATCGTATTTCCTTCTAGTTTTTAGTACAACTTTGTTGCTATATTAGTTTTTTCACAGTTGTCATTTATGATACATTGGGTTTTTTCATTCTGGTATGAATGTGCTCCAACTAAAGAGATTAGATGATGTTTATCAATGTCTGAGTTCAAACTTGGTGTAAGGAAAATGGACCCCGGGCCATTTGGCTAATTGAGTTTTGGTGTTTGATGATCAACACAATCCGTGAACAAATAAGTTTTCTAGTGTTTATGTTTGTAGTTCACAGGATGCAAGATTTACTTGGACTAAGGAATTGGGGAAAGCAACACCTCAAAAGAAGACATTAAAAAGATCCAAGAAGTCCAAGTGTGATGCCTACGGACTGTCTGTGCGTGGAGCACCGGACTGTCCGGTGCCCACACGTCGGACTATTCGGTGCACCAGGGAACTGCAGCCCAATGGCTAGTTCCAGGTGGCACCCGGAGAGAAGACCACCGGACTGTCCGGTGTGAGCACCAGACTGTCCGGTGTGGAAATCCTGCGACACCAACGGTCACCTGCTCTAACAGGGCAACGGCTAGGCGCACTGGACAGGCTACAGTGCGCTGTCCGGTGCACCACCGGACTGTCCAGTGTGCTGCAGAGAACTGTAGCTTTTCTCCAACAGCTATTTTGGAGTTGGGGCCTATATATACTTCTCCCAATCGGCCATTTGAAAGTGTGGGAGCCCAAGCAACATACCAAGGCATATTGTAGACATTTCCAAGTGCTCAAACACCCAAGTGCTTAATAGAATCACTCGGTGATTAGCGTAGGTGCTTTGTGAAGTGCTTAGGTTAGTTAGACCGCATTAGCGCTTGCTCTAGGTGAATCCTAGTTAGTTGAGTGAGTTTAGACAAACCACACAACCCCTCAGCTCTTGCGCGGGCCGTTGTAATTGTACCGAGTGGGGCGAGAGTCTTGCGAGACCGTGACAACTGCGTTTGTGTCACGGCCGCCACCATGTACCGAAGGGAACGAGGCCCGCGATGTTTCGGCCGGAAGCTCGATAGTGGAGACATGTATTCTCGTTTGAATCTAATTATCAATGAGCTCAATTCTATTGGCACTAATAAGCTAGGTGATGCGGACATTGTAAGGAAGATTATCTCCCTACTACCACAACGAAGATATGGGAGCATCATCACCATCCTTCACAACATGGAGGACTTGAGCAACATGACCCCGACCATTGTGATTGGGAAAATCGCGGCTTTTGAGATGTCGCGAAAAATGTGTCGGAGAGAGGAGCCAACTTCCTCAAGGCCATATGCTTTTGCATGTGATGAAAGGAAGGGCAAAAAGAAGGCTCCTACTCCAAGTTCCTCAAGTGAAGAAGAGGAAGAAGAAGAAAGTGATGATGATGAAGATAATCAACCATGCACATCATCCTCCGAGGACAAAGAAACAATCCGACGCGTCGGAAAGGTAAAGGGGATGATCCGCAAAATTAATCTAATGGGTGTACTTCTACAGGTAGAGGATCTTCTCTTTAACATTGACAGGAAAAAGCAAAGAAAGAGAGGATGCTTCGCATGTGGGGAGAAGGGCCACTTTAGGGACAACTGTCCAAATATGGCCGAACCTAAAAAGGAGAGGAGCAAAGGCAAGGCGCTAACAAGTGTTAGAACTTGGGATGATTCTTCAAGTGAAGATGAACCTCCAGGGACGCGCAGCCACCGATACTCATCACGCTCATCACGGTCATCACACAAATGCCTTATGGCAAGAGGTAACAAAAGCATTCCATCCTCTAGTGATGAAAGTAGTAGTGATGATGAAGGTGAGGGAAAGCCCTCCATAGATGAGCTTGCGGAAGCCATTGAATTTTTCTAGGATGTTTGCACTAAACAAAAATCTCAACTTAAAACTTTGAAAAATAAGTTGATTAGCTCTCAAAATAATTATAGAGCTTTGCTAGAAAAATTTGAAACTTTTGCAAACTTAAATAGTGAGCTATCAACTAAAATTGAGCTATTAGAATCTAGTGCTCCATCCACTGCTACCGATGATGGTCTCATTAAAAAGAATGAAAAACTTAAGGCTAAGTTAGCTAGCTCCCAAGAAGTTATTGAAAATTTGCTAGAGAAAATGGAAATTCTTAGCAGACACAATAATGAGCTAACTACTAAGCTAGAAAACATTGGTGGCACCTCAGTAGCATCTTTAGTTGAAATACCTAAAATAATTAAGAAAGATGCTTCTACTTCCTACTTTGATTTAATTGATGATTGTAACCCCTGCAACCAAGTCGTTGTTGAGAATATTGTTGTAGAGACATGTTCGGATGTGGTTGTAAAGGAAAATGAACAATTAAAGCAAGAAGTGGCTCGCCTTGGCAAGGCTTTGTATGACAAGAAAGGCAAAGCCAAACAAATCCGACCTCCACAGGATAACACCACTGCGGGAGTGAACAAGCCTGTAGAGGGAGAAACTGTGATTTGTAGGCTATGCCACATGGAAGGCCATAAGTCTTTCCAATGCAAGGCGATGACTGGGGATAAACAAAGGCAAAAGCTCAAGCAAAAGCCATCAAGCAAAATATCCAACATCAAAAAGGTGGACAAAAAGGCTGTTACACCATATTTGATCAAGAAGAAAAGGAATAGAAAAGTGATAGCAATCAAGGCCAACAAGCAAACCAATAAAGGAAAGGGGGCCAAACGCATCTGGGTGCCAAAGGAAATAATTTCAACCATGAAAAGCACCAAAAAGGTTTGGATCCCGAAAGGGAAGTGAGTGGACCGAAGGTCAACGGGAAATTTGGAGACTTGGCAAATTTGGGATGTATATCATGGGATACATCATATTGGATCAAAGTTAATTGCCAAGTGGGTTAGTGAAAATTTTGGACCCAAATTTCCCACCCATGACTAAGGTAACTAGATTTATTGTATCTCTTGTTTTTAGATATGCATATCTATTTACCCTATATCTAGTTTACCTTTCTTGCCTAGTATTATATTTGGTATTTATTTTTGTTTAAAATTATGCATACTAGGTAAATCACATGGTAGGATTGCTCGTTTTCAATTCATATACTTGAGCAAACCTACATGGCTTAAAATGTTTATTTAAGCACGGCACATAACTTCTCTATCACTTCATAGTAAATGATACATCAATTGAAAACTTTGAAATCTACAAGTTGTATCATTTAACTTATATGTGCCAAAGTTCGGATTATAGATAATTTGCCCCTCTTGATATCAAATCAAAGTGCATGTCTCCTACAAGTATTCAAAACTTGTATGCACACCTTCAGAGGGAGGTTACTCTATAATCTAATACTTTGAGACTAACACCTTTTCAAGTATATTTCATATGATAGTCTCATTGTAAGGAAAATGAGGTCCCCGGAGAAAGAAAACAATCTTCCACTGTAAAATCTCCAAGAACTCTCATGTCTCTCAAGCTCGCCATTGAATTTCAATTGGTATCTTTTGAGACTACATCTAGTATCATTTACATGTCTTCTCCAATATTTGATTAGACTATATTTCTTATCTTATACTTCCATGTTGCTAAAAATGCATAAATAGTTAACTCATATTATGTTACCTATGCATAAGGGAAGTTAGTCTTTTCAAATCATGTCTTGCACCTCCAATTTTCACATGCTTTTTCCTAAGATCTCTGTCAGGGGGAGCTTTTCTTCATCTCTAAAGGGGGACAAAACTCTTTCTAAAGGAGAACACTCATTTAGGGGGAGTAATCTTTTGAGGACAAGCTTTTATTTACTTTCTACATGCTTTTAATGTCTTCCTTTTCGGTGGTTGATGCCAAAGGGGGAGAAGTTTAGGGACCAAAGCAACGAAAACTATATCAAACACCAAACACCACCAATTTAAAATTTTAAATCTACAAATGGTTTTTTAAGTGGTTTTGGTTATTTGGTCCAAATATTGGAAGTAAGTGAATTATGGAGTTAGGGGGAGGCTTAAGTCCATAATATCACATTGTGGGGACAAACATGCATCCTAGCAAGTAGATTGCATATTTTCGTTCAAATACTTGTATTATTTTCTTGCTTTGGTTATGTTGTCATCAATCACCAAAAAGGGGGAGATTGTAAGAAAAATGGACCCCGGGCCATTTGGCTAATTGAGTTTTGGTGTTTGATGATCAACACAATCCGTGAACTAATAAGTTATCTAGTGTTTATGTTTGTAGTTCACAGGATGCAAGATTTACTTGGACTAAGAAATTGGGGAAAGCAACACCTCAAAAGAAGACATTAAAAAGATCTAAGAAAAGTCCAAGTGTGCTGCCTGCGGACTGTCTGTGCGTGGAGCACCGGACTGTCTAGTGCACCAGGGAACTACAGCCCAATGGCTAGTTCCAGGTGGCACCTGGCGAGAAGACCAACGGACTGTCCGGTGTGAGCACCAGACTGTCCGGTGTGGAAAGCCTACAGCGTCAATGGTCACATGCTCTGACAGGGCAACGACTAGGCGCACCAGACAGGCTACAGTGCGCTGTCCGGTGCACCACCAGACTGTCTGGTGTGCCGCAGAGAACTGCAGCTTTTCTCCAATGGCTATTTTGGAGTTGGGGCCTATATATACTTCACCCAACCGGCCATTTGAAGGTGTGGGTGCCCACGCAACATACCAAGGCATATTGTAGATATTTCCAAGTGCTCAAACACCCAAGTGCTTAATAGAATCACTCGGTGATTAGCGTAGGTGCTTTGCGAAGTGCTTAGGTTAGTTAGACAGCATTAGTCCTTGCTCTAGGTGAATCCTAGTTAGTTGAGTGAGTTTAGACAAACCACACAACCCCTCGGCTCTTGCGCGGGCCGTTGTAATTGTACCGAGTGGGGCGAGAGTCTTGCGAGACCGTGACAACCGCGTTTGTGTCACGGCCGCCACCGTGTACCGAAGGGAACGAGGCCCGCGATGTTTCGGCCGGAAGCTCGATAGTGGAGATGGCGGGGAGCGTCCGAGAGGAGCCGGAAGTGGAGCACCACTTGCGCGTGGAGAAGGCCCGCGACTCTCTACGGAGTTACTCGGCCGTGGTGCTTGGCCCTCGCATGGGCTTCCCTTTGTGTAGGGGCACCAACAAGGATTAGTCGGGACCTTGCGTGTTCCGGATACCTTGGTAAAAATACCGGTGTCATCCACGAGAGTTTGCTTCTCTACTTTGCTCTTTATGTTTCCACATTTATATTAAGCATTTAAGTTTCAATCTTGTATTCATACTTATTTAGTGTAGATTGAAACTTAGCCATTGCGGTAGAGATAGCAACACTTAGACAAAACCTAGATTGCACTCTCTAGTGTGATTATTTGCATAGGTTTTGCTCTAGGGATTTAATTGTGGCCTAGTTTAGTAAAAGTTTTAGAAGTCCTAATTCACCCCCCCTCTTAGGCGTCACCCGTTTCCTACACTTGGATTATTGAAATCTGAGGCTTACTACTTGGCATTTTCTTCATACAACCTAATGAGTTGGTATGTGGTGTTCTATGGGTGATAACCCAGTCTATGTCAAACATAGCATGTATGTAATGCCTAAGTCCGTAGATTCAAACACAATTCTTATAAATCATATCAATCCTATGAAGATGCAGTTAAAGCCTACAAGTCAGTTTGTGGTGCCTCGGTTGTAATAAATGAACCAAAGAAACATGGATTAGCCTTAGGAGTGAAGTTTTTGTACTACTGTAGAGAACTTGTAATAATATTTCAATTGTAGTTATTTTGTACCTAGTGTTCAAGATATTGTAAACTTATAGTTCTGTGTAATTTTTGAACTCTTAATCTATACTAGGTATATGCCCGTGCGTTGCAACGGAACCAATATATTAAAATATATTGATATGCAAAAATACTAAATGTTATCCTATACTTTTTTAGCATCATAAAAGTGGATGTTTATTTATCTTAAAAGGTGTAGGACTACTCTAAAGTTCTAGAGACAACTTAATTTTGATTGATAGCACAACATATGGTCATACATATGTTATTGTTGCATTATTTTATCTCGTTGCAACATATAGGTATTTACCTAGCATGAATATAAAATGACATTGCTCTATAACTATAAGTGCTGATGTAAATTTCATTCCAAAAATGAAAAAAGAAAATAAGCAGCAACATAGTTATATAAGAAAAGAGTTACCTCATCAGAAAGTTTATATGCAAGTTGTGCTCTCCTTACATCAATGGGTGTGTCTATATCAAAACCTAAACTGAGAGCATTTTGTGACTTCAGAATGTTCTTGAGATGCAATAAGAGATATATGGAACAATAAATATAACAAAAAATAATATTGATGGTATGACTTCAGAATTGAACTAACACCTAAACAAAACTGAGAAGGTATGCAGAAAATTAACGAATATTTTTATAATCAATTACCTAGGAATCAGTTGCCTGCAAAGAATTTGACATGGTTATAACATGGGCCAACTCAAAGCTCCAAGTATCTCATTCATATATCAAAGCATAAACACTTGCCCACCTTTGTTCCATGTCAACATCACGATCACTTGTTTCCAACCTCTCTCCGTATATGCGTCTACCAATCTAGTAAAACAAACAAAGAGGAAAATGTATCTTATTGGCCTAAAACATAGCGAATGTGGGATATAGAGACAAAAACAATAAGAACATAGGAGATAGATCGGGAGGTAATACCTCCATGTGCATGTTAGTAGCATCTACATCATCAAGCCTAGGGTTTTCAGCATCACTTGAGTCCACACTCCTAAATAAATGATATGAATATCAAATACTCAGATTACAAGCAACATAGATGTTTCATGTCTTGAATTTAAATATACGACATTGGCAGAAACACGTTAACTGGCCCAAGGATAAAGCGCATACCAAGAGCGACTTCTATACCTTGTGCTTGAGTAAGGAGAGTGAGATCTATACCTTTCACTTAAAAATGTGCTTTTTTAGAATCAAAGCACATGGCTTCAAAAACACAGATAAATGTGCTAAAGATAAATGGTTGCTTTGGATTTGACATGGCACTAAAAAGGAAAAGTTTTAGTTGTACCCAACACCAAATAATATATATGAGATAACCACAACTAAAACTATAAGAAAGAAAAAATGCCACTAATTAAAGCATTCTGTGTTGTATCAATTCAGACATTAAGGCTAGTACAGCATTACAGAAAACAGTGGAATTTAGCACAAAGTTTATACACGAGGAGAAAAGATATTTTACATAATATGGTTCTGTCATGAAAAAACTTACTTGATTGTCTGTCCCAACAAACCCAGAAAATTGAGATATGATTCCCTTTAGAAAATAATTCTGCAGAGAATCAACATAAATCTTTACTCTGAATTATCATAGCTGCAAAGGCGTTGTGGGCGACCGCGAGGAGGGGCACGACCTGTCTTGGGTGATAATACAACTTTCATCATCAGCTAAAGCAAGGTCCCCGGCGCAAAAACTATTTACAAAAATGTCCGTCGTCCTCTGTCGGACAAGAGCGTCTCTCAGCATAGTACCGGATTTTCCTCCACCGGGAAAAAGGCGAAGAAAGAAACTAACAGACAGACAGTCATTAAAAGCTCCGGCGACTATGCTCCCGCCTCCATCGGCGGTGAGCAGTTCAGGTCAAGATCGAACACGGCGGGCTTCCTCGCCGACACAGCGGCCGGTGGCGACAGAGACAGATCCACTACCGACGAACAGTCCGAGTCGCTCTGCGCCACGGTGACCGCCGACGCCAGCTTGAGCACACAGCACCCTGCTTCCACGGCGGCTACGGCTGCGGCCTGTCCGAAGAAATCGTATGGGTGCGTAACGGGGATGCTGCCGAAAGGGAAGCGTACGGCGGCGACACCCGTGCCCGTGCCCGCGGCCGCCGCGCGGTGGAACAGGTCCAGCTCGAGCGACGGAGGGAGCGGCATGGGCGCCTACGTGTCGCCGCCACCACTGACGGGGAGGGGCAGAGATGCCGTCCGGCAGTGGCATGCGCCGTCCCATCGGTGCCTGGCCCTAGCTTGTGCCTGCCTCAGCGTCGGTGCCACGATTTGCTGCTACGACCCTCCTCCATGCAGAGTGGAGGCATTGCCCTTGTCGCCGAGGTCGGTATCGTCGTCCTCCATGGTGAGGGGAGCGGCGGCGGCGGCCGATTGGGCTGTTGGCTTGTGAGCGGGAGAGGAGGCGGAGGAAATGGGGGGGAGGGAGAACCTGCTGTAAATGAATAGTGGGAGGAGGCGAAGGAAACTGGGAGGGGGCACGGCCTGCCAACATGCGGCCCACTCGTCGGAGACTGTATGGATAGGAGAGGCAGAACATGGTGCACGCGGTCTACACTAAGGTCTTATAGAGTAGTAGAGATGTAATAGTGGAACTTTGCATGTATGCGGTGATAATGTAATTATGTACGCATGTGTAATAATTGAACTTAGAATTTTTTTATCACTAAAACAATCTATTAATTAATCATTGAATTGAATTCATATTTAATTATTTTTACAAATTCATTGTACACTACTACAAAGGCTTAACACCAACAACCACTACACTTAGTGCCAAAACCTAAGTACCTAACTGCCCAAACTAAAATTGGCGCCAAAACCTGAGAAGGGTGCAAAGATTCATTCAGCCAACCAAAGAGATGAGTGCTTGTATGAGTCCATGCGACGCATGCAAACAATCAAGCTCTTCATCCAGCCATGATGAGCCTAGAAATGAAACCAAGAAATCCAGTATGTCTCTACTCGAATCTTTCCAGCTCACCCTGGCTCCAAAAATCAGTCTGGCTGAGTTGGGCCACCCCCAACCAATCAGGCCCTATAATGCTATGGTTGATGTATGTACTGGGGCTAGTGACTATAACAGAACAAACTAAATGTTGTTTTGTCATGTATGGAGATAAAATTGCACTGGATGTATATTTGATATGTAGTTATAGTTGATTACAATCAGATAAGGTGTCGTAGTAATATAGCGGGAACATTTTGAATTCTTAAAAGTAGACTATAGAAACAGAATGTTCACAAAACCATCAACATAAATCAGATTACACTGGTGGTTCTCTTGTGGCCCTATTCGTTTACCCTTTAGATTATATAATCCAGCTTAAATAATTTAAGATGTAAATAAATAATATAGATTATTAGACTAGAGTCGGAGCTGAAGTTGAAGCTCGTGACGGAGGTAGTGCAACAGAACCAATGACGTAGCCGGAGCTAGAGCTCGGACACGTGCCCACGCTCACCGGGCTCTGGCTCCGAATTTTTTGCATTTTGACCCTTCCTCGGAAAAAAAATCACGTTCAGACCCTAGAAAATTTTAATGTCATTTTTGGACCCTTTTCTCGGCGTCATAGCCTATGGCGCTGAGGTAACACAGCTCGGCGCCATAGGCTACGGCGCCAAGGTACGTGCTGCGCTGGCACAACCCGGACGTCGTGGCGCCGACGTGTCACCGAGCTCGGCGCCAAGATCTATGACGCCGAGCTCTATTTTATAACCACAAAGCACATCTAGCTCAGTTGGTAGAGCGCAAGGCTTTTAACCTTGTGGTCATGGGTTCAAGCCCCACGATGGACGATTAATTAATATTTTTTGTCTTTGTCACTGATTTATTTTTTTGTTGTCTAGATTTTTCGTTTATGTCGCTGATTTATCCGTCCAGATTTATTTCTCATCCAAATTTTTTGTTTTTGTGACTGATTTGTTAAGTGCTAAAATGAATACTAATTTAAAACGGAGGGAGTACATGAGTACAAATCATAGTTTTTATTATTATGTACAAACAGATAGATTAACCGTGTCTTCATGAACTGGTACAACCACCTAGAATCACTCCTCATGGGCCAAGTTCCATTATCTTTATTCCAAGCCTTCATCCATGTCGACGTGAAGCCAAGTACAAAGTAAGGCTCCCACGGAGGTCCATAGAAGCAGGGAGTTGTTGGAGCAGCAGACTCTTGCCATTGCCAACCTATATTTTCCTTCCTGGACAACCCTTCTTTTACATGTGACACCGCAGCAAGTTGCCAAGTTTTAAATAGTTTTGTACTGTGTCTAGGAGCAGCTTATAATTGTTTCAGAAATGCTGTTCTTTGGGCTGAACATGAAGAAATCACATATGTTGTGTGCCATCGCGCCAGTATTGCTGGTTTTTTCAACTGACTGTGCTGCTGGACCTGAAGAAATCCCATGGTTGCTGTTGGATATGAAGAAATCAGTCACAAAAATAAAAAAAATTGGATGAGAAATAAATCTGGACGGACAAATCAGCAACATAAACGAAAAATCTAGACAACAAAAACAAATCGGTGACAAAGACAAAAAATATTAATTGATCGCCCATCATGGGGCTTGAACCCATGACCACAAGTTTAAAAACATTGCTCTCTACCGACTGAGCTAGATGTACTTTGTGGTTATAGAACAGAGCTCGGCGCCATAGATCTTGGCGCCGAGTTCGGTGCCACGTCGGCGCCACGACGTCCGGGTTGTGCCAGCGCAGCACGTACCTCGGCGCCATAGACTATGGCGCCGAGCTGTGTTACCTCGGCGCCATAGACTATGGCGCCGAGAAAAGGGTCCAAAAATGACATTAAAATTTTCTAGGGTCTAAACGTGATTTTTTTTCCGAGAAAGGGTCAAAATGCAAAAAAATTCGGGCTCTGGCTCCGCCCGCGGGTGTAGGGACATGTGCATGGCCCGCCCTAATAATGAATAAATATAATCGTCATCTCCTGTCGTGTGGTTTCAATTCAGTACTGTTGAGAAACCCTAATGAAGGGTTATGTGGGCAAATACCGAATATGCCCCTGAGGGCAATCACGTTTCTATATATAGAACATGTACCCCTCATATGGAATAGAGATCAGAAAGAGGCCAGAGGCCCAACCCTATATCCTGTGTCTCGTGTGTTTCCTCTGTCGTGCTTATGGGAAGGGAGACGGGTTCTCTACAGCTTCTCGCGCTTCTACTGCTGACGGGAGGGAAGGGAGCGGATCTGGTGATCCGTGGTAACGTAGTTCTCAACACGTTATCAGCACGCTCTACCTCGACGTTGCTGCGGGATTGGATCTGCATCAACTCTCCGTCAATCCGGCAGGTCTCCGGCCTAGCCGAACTGTCCTACGCGACAGGCTTCGATTCCTCCACACAATCGAATGGTATGTCCTTCTAAGTAGATTGGATCTGCTTGTTCGTTGGAGAAGAAAAAGCGACGACGGCTCTGGTCGCACGCTACATGAATCGTCCTGGCAGATACGGCCTGCAGCTGTCCGAGCCCACGCGCAGCGACCGGTAGTCCCCTGTGCCTGCAGCCATCACGAATCAGCAGACACCACGAATTGGTTGCCTTTAGGTAGGCTGCGACCTGCTCTCTGCTGGATCGAATCGCTCGGCCGGCCTCCTTGCCGTGCGTGACGTGCGGCATGGCTCTTTTCTGTGGTTGTAGAGCGAACGACCTGATCACTTGCGGTCAAAGCAGCGCCTGAAAGAAAGCGATAAAAGCGGATCTCTCCCTCAGTCTCGCTTCTGCCGAAAGTCACGGCTGTGGCTGGTTACTTGATCCAGCCAAACCTGACCACTCCGTAAACCGTACCACAAGTCTGCGTGTATGCGTGATTGAGCCTGCCGACCCACGTCGCACCTAGCCGAAGAAACTTGCAGCCGAACTGCATGCGGCATCACGTCATGCCATGCATGTGCATAGATGTTGTATCGGCTATTAAAAAAAGCCTCGTGGACCCCACTTTCATAATTCCGTGGTAATTTCCCAATGCATTAAATAAATAGAATAAAACATATGTTGCAATTTCTACATTCGTTAATTTCTTGATGTAAATAATTAATAGAAAATGTATGCTTGGATGTGGGAAAATGCTTTTGCATCTGATGTGTTATATTCATGAATTAATTCTAGTATTTTTCTGCTTTTATTTCCCGTAGTAAATACTTAGCGGAAATTTATTAAAATGCATGTGAAGATTATATTGTGTATACTCAAATCGCTCTAAATATTTTCTATGTGTTGAGCCTTCGGACTCACATCGAGTGATTAAATTGTATAATGGGTACTCAGACACGCCGATCAGGCTGCGTTGGTAATCAGCTGAGTTATGGCATTAGCTGAATATTGACTGCGCCCTGGCAACACGACGCAATATTTGTGCCGTTCGAACTTGGCTGCGTCATGTGATTGCTATATCGCACTCTCCATTAATCGAATCGCTCCCGTTGAGTCAGATCGCCATCGCCGAGTCGCATATTTTTTGCATGCCCTGTAGGCACTGTCTGTCTGCCGCGAGCCACGATTGCGCATGTTGCGTGGTTTTATCGTGTACCCCAATTACCGAGCCATAATTGTGCCTGCTGCGCTTATTACGATGGCTTGTTATACGGTCGTAGCCCTGATGGCCGCACACGCGTTGACGCCAGATACTCTAGAGCTTATACTCGCGTGGATTGTGGTGGGTTGTTCAAGCCCCTAAAGTCACATTATGTGCAACCTTCGTAAACAATTTTGTTTAGCTCTATATTTTATTTGCTTGTGTTCTGTGGCATCATATATTTATTTATATTGCCAAGTGGCCATAACAATTATATCAAGCTCTATAGTGCTTGAATAATCTGGGAAATTAAATTGAAATACAATGAAACACAGATAAGTTAAATCTCTGCTCTCTACTCGTGCATAAAGTTTTACCCGAAGTAACCTGAAGAAATTCAATATTAATGCATGAAAGCCTTTTTGGCACATAAAACATCACAAATTGGGATTTTATTAGTAAGCAATAAGACCTTATTAGATGAATAAATGCTAGAATCTCAGTCATACATTGCTCAACCAGATGTTGGCACATTGCTATTTGTCGCTGAACGACATGAAGCGAACTTTGAGATAAATGGCTAGTACCTTATTAGCAACACGAAGTTGCAAGCATACCGAGAGGTTATTCTGAGAATTTTTCACTATGTTGGTGTGAAAACTATAGTGTGTTCACATCGAACCACTTTACTCATTCTATCTAGGACCTCTATGCTTGTGTCACATACATCTCTCGGAATTGTAAATTCTTATAGTCACTGAATTGACTCGAGATAGTCCTTTGACAATTTGGTACACACTGTAAGCTAAATGGTAAAGGTCGGTCCTGAATGGACACATACCTGGGGTTTATGTAGTCGAACTACACTAAATTCCACCCTTTGGCATGCTTACCATTATCTACCTCCGATCTACCAGAAGTGAGAAGAGTAGACAAATAACTATGAAATCCCACATCACCACATAGCTTGAAGCTAGATTAGACATTAACATGTCTTTGGTCCTCGTAGCCAGAAGAGTCATATGTCTTGACCACTAGACTACTAGTGATGATAATTTGTGATAGAAATATGAAGATCTTGTAGAGACCTGTTGTATCCTCTCTACTCCTGATGATTTCTTCGTATGAGAGCAGTAATATCTGTTGTTGAAGATGGATCCTAGGCGAATACCAGTATTGTTTCATTCTTGCCAAGCAGTTATCATCATTTGCTTCATCAAAAGCTAGTTATATGGTGATTTTCCCAGATAAAATGAATTCTTGGCCTTGTCTGTTCTATTCCAAAGCTTCTCTTTTTGTCGAACAATGAAGAGATCGAAATAATGCTTTATAGAACAAGTTGGTATATAATATGAGAAGAAATATTTGCCCTGCTGGCAACACCATAAAGAATTGACTATTGTTATAAGTTCTCTCTCAAAATTATTATACCTAAACATGTTGCATTAATCGATACCCAATTTCAGAGCGGTATGAGTAATTGGGTAAACCATGGGCAGTGATAAAAACGAGCTGGACCATACATCTCTGCATATAAAAATATTTGCTTGGCAGCATTGGCCTGATGTCGTGCACTTTACTACCAATATAAACACACATTTTCCTATGTGCCTCAAAACACAATGCAACCAGTGAATGTCTTTGTGAGCGTTAGACCCTGATGGTCATTTTACTTGTTGATCTGAAGTCAACTTATGGCTCAAAACGACGAATGGTATTCATGAGCCCCTGTAGATGCCTTATGGATAAAATAAGTGTTGTGCATGTTAGTCTAAATCTTAATGATTGACTGTGCATTTGGTAATAATAACAATAAGTTTGCAGAATTGTAACCACGAAGCAACTTGTTGTTGCGTGTCTCGCTGGATGTTGAGACTAACCCTTCATGTTGAAGGACAAATATGTAGTATTCATGCCACTACATCAATCTAAGTCCAAAGCTCACTGCATAAAACCCCTATCTGTAATGTGCGTAAGATTTCCCAAATAAATCACCACAATAGCATACATTGGCCACAAACTAGATGATTGTGGTTGGGGATTTTATCTGTATGCTTTTAAGAACATCTTGACATTAGGGGGAGGAATGCCCATCTAGTGTAATGCCTCAATATTCTATAAAACACACAAAAGCCAAACTGAACCTGTCGTTCAGTGTGTACTCCTGTGTATATGGAGTTTGCCAGAAATCGTTGAGGTTTAACCATATTGGTTTGAATGCTTCTACCTGATGTAGATGTGGATATACCCGGGATTAATATCATATCCACATTTGACTTATTGGCATTTGATCTATTCTCGGAGACACCTGCGAATATGATCCATTAGCCTTAGTCGAAGCATATGTTATGATTGCAGATTCACGTGGTTTGTAATAACTCTCCTCCGATGAACTCGCCCTGATGGTGATTTGCCTCACGAAGAGGTTCATCTTGATGATGAAATTCCTAGCAATGCGCGCAATATCATTGTGCTGGGAATACGGAACAATGAATCTTTCGTTTTTGGGAAATGACGAAGATCATTATTAAATGTGGGAGACAAATGTGTCGACATCTATCTTGCCTCTCTAGATTGCAAATGGATCCAAAACAAAGTCCTAGGCACGAGTGCTTGAAGCTCTCTTATCGGGTCATTGATAAATGCAATCGAGGCTGAACCAATAATCGCAAAATGAAAATCACGAGCTTGAAGTTCGGACATTTACGGGCACTATTGAAATAATGTGTGGTGAATGCGATGGTTCAAGTGGTCTTGTGAGAGACCCATCACACATATGTGTTGAATAACCACTGTTCCGCTATGTAATATATCTGGCAAATGGCATGAATTAAAATATGCAGTTAATAGGATTCTGAAGATCCGTCATGAGATCCTAGGAGGACTCATATATTTGAATTATAAATATGCAACATATAAATCTCATACCGAATAATACATTCCTGATGAATGGTCACTCTCCTATGTAGGGAGAATATCTCGTAGTTGAGACTATCGTTCCCAGATGGAACCTATCCAGAAGAAACAAAGTCTGTGTTGAACACCAAAGTTTGATAATCCCGATAAAGGGATAAAGACCCGTACAGACCCGAAAAGGAATAAGATGAGGTACCAAAGGACTTGAAGTTCACCGAATAAGCACATGTGCATTCCATGAATTTTACTCATGGTAATTTCCACTAGATGTGGAATTACGGTATCCTCTAAAGCCCTGATGGCAGAAACCTATAAGGTTTAGGTGTTACTGGCGAAATATCCCCATTATGCCAGAATGGCAGACTATAACGATGTATCTTGTCGATGAAAAATCCCTGATGGATTACGATCTTTGATGGACTTTTGTTACACCATCATAGATGTTGCAATGGATGAACGCCTGGAGCGATGTGTCATATTTAGAATATGTATTATTGCAACTATATTATCCCCTAAGTCCTATTGAAGGACATGTTACTTGCTTTGCACAAATATGTATAAATTGTGGTGTAAGATAGAAAATTATAACACCCCAACCTCATCCATTCTCGTTATTCCAGATGAACAATGAGACATATATCTTGAAGAGTATGCTTGAGTTATGAGGGATAACGACTTAGACAGATGTCATCGTCAGGGGGAGCGAATGCTTATATTGATCACAATCGTGAGACAATAAATGTCATATTCTATGCCCTGAAGGCATCAGCTTGATGATCAATATGTGAACCTTTATGGAAGTTTCTATCAAATATAAAGATCCAGTCGATCGAACACCATCAGTCAAAGTGGCTTGTTTATGTTGATACGTGTACTTACCTCGTATATCCTAAAAGTGAGTAGAGGTGAAGTTCCTGAAATAGTCCTTGCAAGGATATGCAATCCATTTGCTAAATCTTTATGTGCATATACTTCTAGAAGAAAATGCTTTGCCTTATTGATACAGTTTTGCAAGGATCAGGAGGGCACATTTCTAAATTAGCCCTTGTAGAAGATTCGATAGAATCTAGATCCTAGAGGATCGAAATATGTCCTGATGACAGTTGTACTCTTTTTCCTTGGTGAGTTTTCCTGAAGTTTCTCACATGAGGTTTTTAACGAGGCAACAAAATGCAAATGCAATATGCGTCACCATGCGCTCTTTCTCCATATTTTCCCACTGGGTTTTTTGGGAGTTTTAATGAGGCATGTGTTGGTCGCGGTATTCGCCCAAGGGGGAGTGTTGAGAAACCCTAATGAAGGGTTATGTGGGCAAAAACCGAATATGCCCCTGAGGGCAATCACGTTTCTATATATAGAACATGTACCCCTCATATGGAATAGAGATCAGAAAGAGGCCAGAGGCCCAACCCTATATCCTGTGTCTCGTATGTTTCCTCTGTCGTGCTTATGGGAAGGGAGACGGGTTCTCTACAGCTTCTCGCGCTTCTACTGCTGACGGGAGGGAAGGGAGCGGATCTGGTGATCCGTGGTAACGTAGTTCTCAACAAGTACGTCGTTAGTCCTTGGAGTAATTCATTTGGAAGCAAATTATCGTCATGCTGAACTTGTAGTCGCTTTACCCTAGCTTGGAGTGAACAGTGCAAAGTCTCTTTCTTCTTATATAATCCAAAGGAAAACTTGGCGTTGCCATGAGATGTGCATTCGATCTGCAGCAAAATCGTCCAACCTTCGCTTTGGCCAACCAAACCCAGCAGCTAGCTAGTGCCACGTACGTCCGATCATCCATTCATCTGTGGCTTGTGGTACTTGTCCTCCACGGCGCACCGCACTGGTGGCGTAGCATGATTTGGGACGGTACAATACAAGGTGGCCATATATCTTATTCAAGGTCGACCGGCTGCTTGATAGCTTTTAACAAATTCCCCATGCTCTGCGCACGTTGGTCCTCTGATCACACCGGGCCGGCCAGTGGAGTACAACTATTTGGGATTATTGTGGTGGGTGTATTTTTTTTCTCTGTCCAACACTAGTAGAAAAGAGCTCATAGCCTGCGGCACCCATAAATTATCACTGGCGGTTTCAGTTATCGCGCGCCAGTAAAAAAAACGAGGCGGGCCCGGCTTTGGAACCGCCAGTGGAAACACATTTCCACTGGCGGTTATCTTAACACAACCGCCAGTGGAAATAGGATGTTTCCACTGGCGGTTGGTGTAACATAACCGCCAGTGGAAAACCAATTTCCACTGGCGGTTGGTGTAACCGAACCGCCAGTGGAAATACCCTATTTCCACTGGCGGTTGTGTTAAGGTAACCGCCAGTGGAAATTGGTTTCCACTGGCGGTTTTTCAAGCCAACCGTCAGTGAACTGTCTGTTATAAATAGCTCTCTTCTTCCCCCGACAGTGAATTGTATGCTCGCAGCCAGCTTCCATTGGAGGCGATTTTGGAGGTCCAGATTTCAAAAAAATATAAGGGGGCAGGTTTTGCTCTTTATTTCTTCGAAGAAGGTGGATAAGAAAGGTTGGTTTATGTTTCTTTGTCAATTTTTGTTCATTCTTGCTCAATTTTAGCCACATTTTGGATCTAGGGTTTTACATGTGAGAGAGAAGAGTATAGCTAGGTAATTTTCTCTATTTCCTCAAATGAGGTTGCTTAAGATGGTTAGTTTTTGTCTATTCCCTCTCCTTTTTCATGTTTAGTTATCAAATAAGTTTATCCATAACACATATTTAGTTGCTTTATGAATGGTGAATGTGTTGTATGGAAGGTTGGTTTAATTATGTTTCAATTGTCAGTTATTGTTTATTTTTGCTCAATTTTAACTACATTTTGAAACTAAGCTTTCACCATGTGTTAAAGATAGGTTTGGGTATTAATTTTTTTTGTTTATTAGTTGCTAGGAAAGTTTGGCTTATGTTTCTTTTGCCAAATTTTGTTCATTTTTCCTCCATTTTAGCCACATTTTGGATATAGGCTTTCACCGTGCGGATGCAGCACTTTGCACATCCAGAATGCCCGTTCTTGCACTGATTTTACACAGAGCAGAGCATCATGCTGGAGTCTACCGATCAATATGTACTGTATATATACATGCATGGTAATCTGACTTGCCATGAAAACTTCGGACTGGAAGGGTAGGCAGCAGATGTCGCACTCCAACGCGTCCTTCTCCATGGATAGTGTCACAGTCGCCTCTTCCTCATCCTCCAACCCCGACTCTTCCTCATCCTCCATGTGCAGCATGTAATTTTACACGACTTTCTAGAGAGGAGAGGGAGAGGGAGAGAGAGCTATTGTTGCCAATGCGCTCGGAGCAGGTGCAGCACTTACTGTCTGTGCGGATGCAGCACTTTGCACATCCAGAATGCCCGTTCTTGCACTGATTTTACATAGAGCAGAGCATCATGCTGGAGTCTACCGATCAATATGTACTGTATATATACATGCATGGTAATCTGACTTGCCATGAAAACTTCGGACTGGAAGGGTAGGCAGCAGATGTCGCACTCCAACGCGTCCTTCTCCATGGATAGTGTCACAGTCGCCTCTTCCTCATCCTCCAACCCCGCCTCTTCCTCATCCTCCATAGAGAGAGAGATAGAGGAGAGAGAGAGATAGAGGAGAGAGAGAGGAGAGAGAGAGAGAGGATAGAGAGAGAGAGAGGGTTTCACATTTTAGCCACATTTTTGGATATAGGGTTTCACCATGTGTTTTATGTTACTTTTTTACAGGTGGTGATGGAGAGGACATCCTGGATGTATAACTTATCAAGGCTAGATCCATCATACATATCCGAGGTCCATAGGTTTATTGATGTCGCTACGAACCATGCTTGGAGAACAAAGACAAAACACATATATTGTCCATGCATGGACTGCAAAAATGCTGCTGTATTTAATGACACAGAACAAATCATATCTCATCTGGTATGCCGAGGATTTATGAAGGATTACACAATTTGGACAAAGCATGGAGAGGGTAGCTCTTCGCCTTATACGACTGGAAACCCTGAGAACATCGACGACAGATTTCAGTTCGTTCACGAGACACACCAACCTCTTCCACAGAGCGAACATGTAGTGCAAAATGTTACTGATCATGGTTACGCTGGAGGAAATGAACATGATAGACCTCATGTTCTGCCAAGTGTTATGGATGAGGAAGATGCAGAGTTGCTAGAGGCAATGTTGCGTCGTCATACAGATCAATCGATGTTCTTAATGAAAGGTATGGAGTCCCTGAAGAAGGCAGCAGAAGAGCCTTTGTACGACGAGTCTAAGGGTTGTACCAAAGAGTTCACGACGCTCCGGTCTGTGCTAAAGCTGTTGATGTTAAAAGCTAAATATGGTGTGTCTGATGCTGGCTTCGATGCGTTCTTGAGTATTATCGCAGACATGCTTCCAAAGGAGAACAATGTGCCTGCTAACACGTACTATGCAAAGAAACTAATCAGTCCGCTCACTATGGGTGTGGAGAAGATCCACGCGTGTAGAAATCACTGTATCCTTTATCGAGGTGATGATTATAAAGACTTGGAGAGCTGCCCAAAGTGCGGTGCAAGTAGGTACAAGACGAATAAAGACTATCGAGAGGACGAAGAGTGTGTTGCATCCGTGTCTAAAGGGAAGAAGCGAAAGAAAGCCCAAAAAAAGACTTCAAAATCCACGAGCAAAGAAAAAGAAGAAGTAGACTATTATGCGCTCAAAAAGATTCCTGCTTTGGTGATGTGGTACCTCCCCGTCGTCGATCGATTGAGGTGTTTGTTCGCTAATCCTGAGGATGCCAGACTTATGAGCTGGCATGCTTCTGATGAGCACAAAAACGATGGGAAGCTTCGACATCCAGCCGATGGGAAGCAGTGGCAAGATTTCAATGACAACCACCGAGACTTTGCCGATGAACCGAGAAATGTTAGGTTCGCACTGAGTACTGATGGAATGAACCCATTTGCTGAGAGGAGCAGCAAGCATAGCACATGGCCGGTGATCCTCACCATATACAACCTTCCTCCATGGTTGATGCAGAAACGGAAGTACATTTTGCTAACCATCCTTATTTCTGGACCTACACAACCTGGAGTTGACATGGATGTATTTTTGGAGCCCTTAATGGAGGATATGAAAATATTGTGGGAAACGGGTGTTCAAATGTTGGATGAGTATCGTAAAGGTTCATTCACGCTGAGAGCAATTCTTTTTGTTACGATCAACGATTACCCTGCTCTCTTCACATTATCAGGCCAGTTTAAGGGAAAGGTTGGTTGCACAGTATGCATTGATGGAACTGCTTACGTATCCCTTGCTGCATCTAGGAAGATAGTTTACATGAGGCACAGACGCTTTTTATTGGAAGGACACAGGTACCGCATGCGAAAGATGGATAAGTACTATGACAATAATGGTGAACTACATTCTACTGCTCCATCGGGTAACAATAGAGGTCATAGAGTTTTTGAAATAGTCAGGAATATCAAGTTTGTTTTCGGGAAGAAGACAAAAGACGGAAAAACAAGGAAGGATGCTAAACCATCTTCGGGGGCTATATTCAAGAAGAAGTCTATTTTCTTCGAGTACTTGCCTTACTGGAAAGAGTTAGATGTGCGGCATGCGATCGATGGTATGCACGTTCAGAAGAACGTGTTTGAAAGCATAATGGGCACCTTGCTAGACATAAAGGGCAAAACAAAAGAAGGGCTCAATTCACGCATGGACTTGGTAGATTTAGGCATAAAAAAGGAACTACATCCCGTTCTTCAAGAAAATGGGAAGTACCATCTCCCAGCAGCAAGCTACAATCTCAATGTAGATGAGAAACATGCGATGTGTGTTTGGCTCAAGAATTTGAAAGTCCCATCCGGATTCTGCTCTAGCATACGGAGTATTGTGTCAATGAAAGACCTGACAATCACCAACTACAACTCACATGATTGCCATGTCATGCTGACTACATTCCTACCTATTGCCATCAGGGCTATAAATCCTTTGTTTTTAAAGATGGCAATCACACGGTTGTGCTACTTTTTCAACAGGATTTCACAAAAGGTAATTGGCCGTGATGAGTTGGCATCTCTTCAGGAATTCGCAGTGGAGACAATATCACAGTTTGAGATGTGTTTCCCTCCATCGTTCTTTGATATTATGGTGCACCTTGTGGTGCACTTGGTGCCACAAATAGAAGCATTGGGTCCTATGTACTTGCATGAAATGTGGACGTATGAGCGTTTCATGTCAATACTGAATGGCTATGTATCAACCCGTGCTCGTCCCGAGGCATCCATGATAGAGGGGTACTGTACCGAAGAGGCCATTGAGTCCGGAGGTCCATTCTGCAATAGTATCCTAAAAGACCAGGTTGCAATAGGTCTGCCTCCGTCACGACATGAGGGTAGACTGTATGGAAGCGGGAGGATGGGACGGAAATCTTTCATCCCACCGGATTACGATATAGTACTTGAGGCACATCAGAGCATCCTACATCAGCTAACGATAATGGAGCCATTTATCCAACAACACATCAATGAGCTTCGCGAGCAAAATCCTGGGCATACGGATGATTGGGTAATGAAGCAACATAAGCAGCGGTTCAACACATGGCTAATGGTGAAGGACATTCCACGTGGAGAAACAATAGAAGAACAAACCATCAAGGGCTTGGCATCTGGACCATCACGCCAGGTCACAACATGGCAAACCTATGACATTAGTGGATTCACATTTTGTACCAAGTCCAAGGACAAAAAGAGCATGTCACAAAACAGTGGTGTTCGATGCGAATCCATAGATGATGAAACTGGTGAGATTATTACATATTTTGGCTTTATTGAGGACATATGGGAACTAGACTATGGTACATTTCAGATCTCGGTTTTCCGATGTCAATGGGTTGAAGACAAACATGTCACGGTAGACAACTATGGGGTCAGAGTTCTTGATCTAAGTAAGGTAGGTTACAAAGATGACCCATGGATCCTTGCTAATCGTGCTGCACAGGTCTTCTATGCTGAACAGATCATTTCTAACAATGAGAAGAAAAGCACCGACAAACCGAAGCATGTAGTTTTTCCTGGAAAACAACAAGCTATAGGAGTTGATGGTGTATCTGATTTAGAGGATTTTAACCAGTTCAATGACATGTCTCTTTTCATAGACCATCCAACCAAGATAAGGAATGTTGAGCGAAGCATCCCACGCAATTCGATGCCCTAGGTACGCCACGATGGACAAGGCAGAACAATAGCTCCCTAGATTATATAGTTGTCATGTAATTGATTATTGTTAGGACATGTCATGTAATTGATTATTGTTAGCGACAAACCGAAGCATGTAATTTTACACGACTTTCTAGAGAGGAGAGGGAGAGGGAGAGAGAGCTATTGTTGCCAATGCGCTCGGAGCAGGTCCAGCACTTACCGTCTGTGCGGATGCAGCACTTTGCACATCGAGAATGCCCGTTCTTGCACTGATTTTACACAGAGCAGAGCATCATGCTGGAGCCTACCGATCAATATGTACTGTATATATACATGCATGGTAATCTGACTTGCCATGAAAACTTCGCACTGGAAGGGTAGGCAGCAGATGTCACACTCCAGCGCGTCCTTCTCCATGGATAGTGTCACAGTCGCCTCTTCCTCATCCTCCAACCCCGCCTCTTCCTCATCCTCCACCACCACCTTGGCTTTCTTTGGAGTGCCGCCGTCATGGTTTATCACGTAGTATTTAAACACTACAAGAACGGGCATTCTAGTGACAGAGGAGGGAGAGAGAGGGAAGAGAGAGGAGGGAAAGAGGAGAGAGAGAGGAGAGAGAGAGAGGAGAGAGAGGAGAGAGAGAGGAGAGAGAGGATAGAGAGAGAGAGGAGAGAGAGAGGGAGAGGGGAGAGAGAGGAGCTAGGGAGAGGAGAGAGAGGAGAGAGAGGAGAGAGAGAGAGAGAGAGGAGCTAGGGAGAGGAGAGAGAGGAGAGAGAGAGGGAGAGATAGAGGAGGGAGAGAGAGGGAAGAGAGAGGAGGGAGAGGGGAGAGAGAGGAGGGAGAGGGGAGAGAGAGGAGAGAGAGGAGAGAGAGAGGGGAGAGAGAGGGGAGAGAGAGAAGTAATATATAAATATATATATTATGTATACTAAATATATATATTTATATATTTAATATGTACAAAAATTTATATACTTAATGTATGAATATACAATAAAAAATAATATACTAAAAACATTTCTACTGGCGGTTGACAATGAAAACCGCCAGTAGAAATTAATTTTTACTGGCGGTTGTCGATGAAAACCGCCAGTAGAAATGGCCTCCACAGTCTGTGGATGGCATTTCTACTGGCGGTTCTCTATGACAACCGCCAGTAGAAATGATTTCTACTGGCGGTTTTCATTGTCAACCGCCAGTAGAAATATCTCCTATATAAAGGAGCGCGCGCGGGGCCGAAAATTCGCTAAGTCATTGGCGCCCTGTCTTTCACACTTCCCGCCGTCAGGCTGCCAAAATTTCGCCCGACGATTTTCTCCGCCGTGCGCCGCCGTCGTCCACGCCGCCGTCCACGCCGTCGTCCCCGCGCCGTAGGTAAGTTCTTCTCTCTCTCTCTCCCTTTCTTCGACTATGTTGCTCGGGCATGCACGCGCCGCCGCCGCCGTGCACGCGCCGCCGCTGCCGCCGCGCGTGTAAACCCTAAGCCTAGGAAGAGTGAGAGAGTGAGAGGGAAGAGAGAGGAAGAAGAGGGAAGAGAGGGAGAGGGTTTAGGGTGTAAACCCCCTGCGCGCGTCTCTGCAGAGAGTGATCGAGAGAGAGGGAGAGAAGAGAGAGGAGGGAGAGAGATAGAGGGAGAGGAGAGAGATAGAGGGAGGGAGAGGAGGGTGAGAGAGAGAGAGGAGGGAGAGGAGAGAGATAGAGAGAGGGAGAGAGATAGAGAGAGGGAGAGAGATAGAGGGAGAGGAGAGAGATAGAGGGAGGGAGAGGAGGGTGAGAGAGAGAGAGGAGGGAGAGGAGAGAGATAGAGAGAGGGAGAGAGATAGAGGGAGAGGAGATAGATAGAGGGAGGGAGAGGAGGGTGAGAGAGAGAGAGGAGGGAGAGGAGAGAGATAGAGAGAGGAGAGGAGATGAGAGTATTCATACAATACTTATTTTTATTCATATGTGTGTTCATATGTGTTCAAATGTATGTGTTCAATATATATATGTGTTCATATGTGTTCAAATGTATGTGTTCAATATATATGTGTGTTCATATGTGTTCAATATATATATGTGTGTTCATATGTGTTCAAATGTATGTTGAATATATACATTGTAATTTTATCCGTCACAACTCGATAATATACGTATCCGATCCGATCCGAATTCGATCTGAACTCGATAATTTCCGTACGACTCTCCCTCTCTCCCTCTCTATACGTCCTATGCGACTCTCCCTCTCTCCCTCTCCTCGTCCTATACGACTCTCCCTCTCTCCCTCTCTATACGTAACTCGATAATATCCATACGATTCTCCCTCTCTCCCTCTTTATACGTCCTATGCGACTCTCTCCCCGTCCTACACGATACTATACGACTATACGATACTATATGTTTACGGTTTAGGGTTAGGGTTATGGTTAAGGGTTAGGGTTAGGGTTAGGGTTAGGGTTAAGGGTTAGGGTTTAGGGTTAGGGTTAGGGTTAGGGTTAGGGTTAAGGGTTCGGGTTTTGGGTTAAGGGTTCGGGTTTTGGGTTAGGGTTAGGGTTAGGGTTAAGGGTTATAGTTAAGGGTTCGGGTTTTGGGTTAAGGGTTCGGGTTTTGGGTTAAGGGTTCGGGTTTTGGGTTAGGGTTCGGGTTAAGGGTTTAGGGTTAGGGTTAAGGGTTATAGTTAGGGTTAGGGTTAAGGGTTAGGGTTTAGGGTTAGGGTTAGGGTTTTGGGTTAAGGGTTCGGGTTTTGGGTTAAGGGTTAGGGTTAAGGGTTTAGGGTTAGGGTTAAGGGTTATAGTTAGGGTTAGGGTTAGGGTTAAGGGTTAGGGTTTAGGGTTAGGGTTAGGGTTAGGGTTAAGGGTTCGGGTTTTGGGTTAAGGGTTCGGGTTTTGGGTTAGGTTTAGGGTTAAGGGTTATAGTTAGGGTTAGGTTTAGGGTTTAGGGTTAAGGGTTCGGGTTTTGGGTTAAGGGTTCGGGTTTTGGGTTAAGGGTTCGGGTTTTGGGTTAGGGTTAGGGTTAAGGGTTTAGGGTTAGGGTTTAGGGTTAGGGTTAGGGTTAAGGGTTTAGTGCCTGAGGATGTATTTAATTATACTATTTGTTAATATGAATTTAATTATTGCTTACGTTAATATGTGTTAATATGTATTTAATTATTGCTTATGTATTTGTATATATATAGCTCAATGAGTTCTCCGATCAAGGACCAAGATTTAGTGCCCGAGCACATGGACAAGAGTGTTGCTCAAGAACAATCCAGCAGTGAAGGATATGAAACGCCTAGCGACCCTTTTCCTACCACTAGCATAGATAGGGCCACTCTCCGTGAGTTGCAACGTGACCCTACTTATGATCCACAAGAAGCTGAGGTAAAAGTACGCATCTTTAGCTTCGTATGTGTACCCTACTGATTTCACATGCATGATCTCTTGTGCATTTTATTACATGAATAGGAGGTCGGGTCTGAATTTCGTGCGATACTCGAAGAAGCCGTGGCACGAAACGAAGACGTACCGGAGCCGACCCAAGACGCACCGGAACAGACCAAGACAACAACCGAGACGTCAAGGAAAAGGAAGCAGAGCGATCGAAAAAGAGGTGACAGGGGGCTGAACAAGTTTCCCGACAAAACATACAAAATCTCAGACGTGAGCCCGAAAGGTCAGCCCCTAGCTCCAGAAGAGGCACTACCTAAGTTCCGGAATGCACTTGGGTTTTTAGTTAGAGATAATCTTGACATAACAATACGACAGTGGAGAGATGTGTCAGATGATGTCAAGAATCAAATATGGAATAAGCTATTAATGAGGTTCGTTCTGCCTCGGGGTTCAGAAGAACTCGTGAAGGAATACACGATGAAGCAGCTTGCAATCAATTTCCGAAACTGGAGGTCTGAGATGAACACAAAGTTTGCAAAGAAAGGTCTGGACTCGACCAAAAAATATAAAATCTCAGCAGGTCAGTGGGCAGTATTTCTAGAGCAGAGGAGCAGCCCTGATTTCATATCTCTAAGTGAGGCAAATTCGGAACTATCAAAGAAGAACAAGTACCGCCACCACCTAGGCACAGGTGGTTACAAGCGTCAGGTTCCTAAATGGAGACAAGAAGACGCCGAGAAGAAGGCCGCAGGGTTGCCGACGCTGTCCGAGCAACTTGGTGAAAGGGCGGCAAATTGGCTCCGTGCTAGAAAACCAAGGGAAACCGAGACCGGTGTATCTTTTGATGATCCCATTGTCGAAGAAGCGGCAAAAAACATATATACAATGGCAGCTAAGCAGAGCGAAGGAACTTTTAAGCCACAAAGGGAAAGAGACATCCTAACGGCTGGTCTCGGTAACCCTGAGCATCCTGGCCGTGTACGAGGAATCTCGTCTAAGGAAGGATGGAAGGAAGGATTCGGACAACAGTGGGAAGGTCTGTACAGGAAACGTGATCGATACAAGGAAGAGATGGCGGATTATTTTAAGGAGGAGGCCAAGAAAGAGTTCAAAGCCATGATGTCTCAAATGCTATCGAATCCTCCTCCAGAATTGATGCAACAGTTGGCGAGTGCGATGTCTGTTCAACAGATGACCACTCCACAAATACAAATAATTCCAGCAGCTCAACCGCCGGCTTCCACAGATTGTACGACATTACCAAGCTCTGTTGCTTCAACGGGAAATAAGGACCGTTATCCAGTTGATGACATCACAAGGCCTGTGGCGTGCACATTGGTTATAAGATATGGTATTAACAATAAACGTACAAAGAAAGTAGCCATAGGCCTTGCGATCCCAGGACGTAAGTTCCATGGAAACGATATTCCAGATGATTATTGCAAAGTAGAAGTGACGTCGGTCGTCCAAGGATCCGAGGACGACATGCTAGACATCCCTGGGCCCGAAGGTATCGAGAAACTTGGACAAGCTATCAATAATTTTATCCTTTGGCCTCGAAGGGATGTCGATTTGCTTGATTGGTCGAATTCGTCGCAGGCGTCGCAGGCCCAACCGTCTCCGCCTTCTCAAATTTTTGTTCCTATTGTACATCCATCATCCTCACCTCCTCAAACTTCACATGCTGCTCCTCATCCTTTTTCTGACCCACCGTCTCCGCCACAAGCATCACCATTCAGGGCTCCACCACCTTCTCCTCCCCATCCTCTTGGTGACCCACTGTCTACGCCACCATCAAGGGATCCACCTTCTCCACAACCATCAAAGGATTCAAGGCCATCAAAGAAATCTAAACTTCCTATTCCAAAATTGGTGTCCCCGTATCAGAAAAAGAAGAGTAAAGCTACTACTGCTGGCACAGCTCGGTTTTTGAAAGGGATTGGACGGAGCCTCACGTCACAAACTGTTGATTTGGCCAAGCACGAGGAGTCTGCAAAAAAGGCTGAGGCAATGGCCGCAAAGATAAAGAAGCCAACTAAGGCAGATTACAAAAACGTGCCTAAAAAATATGTGCCGGGCAGACCTCTGCTACCTCTTGAGAAACTAAGAAAGGTCCCGGCTGGTGTTAAAAGGTTGCATGACTGGTACATGCGGGCATCATCGGTTGGCATAGACACCATCAGTGTGCATATACCAGACCATGCTTTTATTGGTTCGGACCAAAAGGCCGTTGTTACATTCGAGGACATGTGGTTAATGATGAACCTTCAGAGACTCGACGTGCAACTTGTAACGATGTTTGCATTGTAAGTGTCGCTCATACTTCCACATATGTGTGTTATTATTAGTGAGTTGTATAAAATTTCAATATCTGACATGCACGTGTGACTTGCAGAATGCAACATGATCAGCAGGAGATTCTTTACGGTACCAAGCCCAATGCTAGTGCCAGTAAAAGGGTTGGGTATCTCAACCCAATACTTATATCCGAGGAAAGCCACACTTTTAGAATCGGGAAAGACAACGATGAATTACGGGGAAAGACGGACGAAGAAGTTGAGAAGCGTATAAAGGATATGAAGAAGGATTTTGAAGCTCGATACGCCACCTATATAGGACATGCAATGCTTCAATTTCAAGACAGGGAAGCCATAATGGCCCCGTACAACTTTAAGTAAGTGTGATTTTGCATAAATAAAATTAATAATTTCAATACACATGCATCACAAATTTGATTCGTACAGGGACCACTGGATATGCTTCCTCATTTATCCTAAGGTTGGAAAGGTGCTGGTGCTCGACTCCTTGAACTTCGACCCTTCGACATATGCAGAATTCCTCAGCATCTTAGAGCTGTAAGCCTTTTCTATGCATGCATACTTTTATCGATTAAAATTTGAGAATAACATGGTGATTCTATTTGAGATCACAGGGCTTATAGATTCTATAAGATGAGAGGTGGAAAGTACGACCTGTCGAAAAAAGGCGTGCCACTAGACATCCATCATCACTGGCCGGTAAGTATGTGATTTTATGAATACATATCATACACAATGTTGCAACTAAATAACCAATCTCCCGTTATGTAGTGCCACAAGCAACCACAAGGATCGGTCCTATGTGGATTCTATGCGTGCGAGTTCATGAGAGTGAACGGACGATACATCACGAACCCTGACAAGGTATTATTAGTAATAGTCAAGTATGTATTTATGTCATTAAAGATGCAAATGTGTTATTATTGAGTATAAATAGATGATGTTTATAAAATTCCTTTACAGCAATTTCAACGAGGAAACCCGGAGAACTTGACCAAAGCTGCATTGTATGGCATAGTCGAGGACCTCTGCACATTCATATTGAAAGAGGTCATACCCGCAGAAGGAAAATATCACGATGCTTCCGGGACATTAGCTTTGCCAGAGTTCAGAATACTAACAGAAATTAGTAGATTATCTCTTAGCCGAGATAGTTATTAGAGCTTAGGTGAAAACTTATGATGTATAGAATGCATGAAGCATATATGGTTGTAAACAGAATACTTTGATGTATATAAATGTATGATAGAATTTAATTTCATGTTGCTTTCAATATCAATATAGATCTATATATATATATGTTTGTGTGTGTGTAAATAAATATATATAATTCAGTATTGTTTGAAATTTTGAAAAAAGGCGGGAAAACTTCCATTGGCGGCTAAATAAAGAAAACCGCCAGTGAAAAGTGCATTTCCACTGGCGGTTTTCTTTATTCAGCCGCCAGTGGAAATGCACTTTTCACTGGCGGTTCCTTAAGAAAACCGCCAGTGAAAATGCACTTTTCACTGGCGGTTCCAAAATAACCGCCAGTGGAAATGCTGATTTCCACTGACCCCTAGCACTGGCGGTACTGAAAAACGCCAGTGTAAATAGGTTTAGAACCGCCACTATAGAGCTTCTGTGTACTAGTGCAATCTACGTACCATTGTCATCAACTACGTTTTCAAAGAGTTTATCATTAGACGACGTGAACAGCTTAGTTGATCCCGCGACCGTGGTGGTGGCCCAAGACCGTGAACAGATACACGCTAGAGAGAGATGAATAAAATAATACAGATACACGCAGACCGTGAACAGTTTTATATTTTTCTAATCTTACGACACCTTCCGAAGCATATCGACTATATTTTATAAGGTATATGTATATGATTTTATAATAATATTAGTCTCTTGGTCTCAACTCAAGTGCAGTTTTTTTTGAAAATGGGGCATGTCGGTGTTTCGAAACCCGGGGGTCCCTGGACCGACGAGTGAATTGTCGCCGCGTGCCCCAGCCCAGATGGGTCGACGCGAGGCGGAACGCGAAGGGGGGAAAGGAGGCAGCCGGAGGGAGGCAGGCGTAAGAGAGTGGATCCCGCGGCCTTCGTGTTAGCCCCGCGCCTGAGTCGGGTGCGCTTGCAGTAGGGGGATACAAGCGTCCACGCGGGAGTGGGAGCGAGCGGCCTTGCGCGAGCGCCGTCTCGTCCTTCTCCGCGCGGGCCAATCTTCTGTAAGAGGGCCCTGGTCCTTCCTCTTATAGGCGTAAGGAGAGGATCCAGGTGTACAATGGGGGGTGTAGCAGAGTGCTACGTGTCTAGCGGAGGAGAGCTAGCGCCCTAAGTACATGCCGTCGTGGCAGCCGGAGAGGTTTTGGCACCCGGTTCGTGTGGTGTCGTGGCCGTCGGAGGAGCGCTGGAGCCTGGCGGAAGGACAGCTGTCGGGGCTGTCGAGTCCTTGCTGACGTCCTCTTGCTTTCGTAAGGGGGCCGAGAGACGCCGTCGTCACAGAGCGTGCGGGGCGCCATCATTGCCTATCTGGCGGAGCGAGCCAGATGGGACGCCGGTCTTGTTCCCCGTAGTCGGAGTCAGCTCGGGGTAGGGTAATGATGGCGCCTCCTATCGACGTGGTCGGTCCGCGCCCTAGGTTGGGCGATGTGGAGGCTCCTCCGAGGTCGAGTCTGTCTTCCGTGGCCGTGGTCGAGTCCGAGCCCCTGGGTCGGGCGAGGTGGAGACCGTCGGCTGAGGCCAGGGCTGAGTCCGAGCCCTGGGGTCGGGCGAAGCGGAGTCCGTCGTCTCCTGGGGTTGAGCCCATGTCCGAGCCCTAGGGTCGGGCGAGGAGGAGTTCATCGTCTTCCGGGGCTGAGCCCATGTCCGAGCCCTGGGTCGGGCGGAGCGGAGTTCGCCGTTTTCCGGGGCTGAGCCCAAGTCCGAGCCCTGGGTCGGGCGGAGCGGAGTTCGCCGTCTTCCGGGGCTGAGCTCGAGTCCGAGCCCTGGGTCGGGCGAGGCGGAGTTTCCTATGACGCCCGAGGCCAGCCTTGGCTGCTGTCAGCTTCACTCTGTCGGGTGGCTCAGCAGTCGGAACGGCGCAGGCGGCGCTGTCCTCTTGTCAGACCGGTCAGTAGAGCGGCGAAGTGACTGCGGTCACTTCGGCTCTGTCGACTGGAGGGCGTGCGTCAGGATAAAGGCGTCAGGCCACCTTTGCATTAAATGCCCCTGCGATTTGGTCGGTCGGCGTGGCGATGTGGCCAAGGTTGCTTCTCGGTGAAGACTGGGCCTCGGGCGAGCCGATAGTGTGCCCGTTGCTAGAGGGGGGTCCTCGGGCGAGACGTAGGTTCTCCGGGGTTGGCTTCCCTTGCCCGAGGCTAGGCTCGGGCGAGGCACGATCATGTCCCTTGAATGGACCGATCCTTGAATTAATCGCACCCATCAGGCCTTTGCAGCTTTGTGCTGATGGGGGTTACCAGCTGAGATTTAGGGGTCTTGAGGGTACCCCTAATTATGGTCCCCGACAGTAGCCCCCGAGCCTCCAAGGGAGTACTAATACTCGCTTGGAGGCTTTTGCCGCACTTTTTTGCAAGGGGACCAGCTTTTTCGGTTGCATTCTGTTCCGGTGGGTGCGCGCGAGCGCACCCGCCGGGTGTAGCCCCCGAGGCCTCGGAGGAGTAGTTTTACTCCTTCGAGGTCTTAGTGCGTTTCGCAACACTTCGGCTGGTCTAGTTGTTCCCTCATGCGAGCTGGCCGTAGCCCGAGTGCACGGTCGGGTCCCAAGTTCTCGGGCTGGTATGTTGATGCTGTCAACGGTTTGGCCGGAGCCGGGTTTGCGAGAGCAGCCCCCGAGCCTCTGCACAGGGCGAGAGGACGGTCAAGGACAGACTCGTCTTTTTTACATACGCCCCTGCGTCGCCTTTCCGCAAGGAGGGGGGAAAGCGCCATGTTGTCCTCGGAGGGCGCCGAACATGGTGTTTCCGGTGAGCTGCTGGCGGGTAATCCGAGCGGACGTCCGTGCCCCATTTGTTAGGGGTCGGCTAGAGGCCCAGAGGCGCGCCCAAAAGTACCTGCGGGTGATCTGCCGGACCCGGTCCCCTGTCGACGGGGTCCGAGGGCTCGATGCCTCCCTCTGATGGGATTCCGTTACAAGATCGTTCCCGCTGGTCTCGGAAATGTCCTAGGGTACTTCGGGAGCGTAACCCGAGCCTTGGTTATGTATCGAACGTACCCATGGTCATCCCTCGCTCTGTGTCTGAGGCAACTGTGAACCCTTCGAGGGCCAGCCTACGAACCCCTAATCAGTAGTGGGCGCGGAGCCCGAGTGGCCTGAGGCGGCCATTGAACCCTTCGAGGGGCCAGCCATCGAACCTCTGACCAGTAGTGCGCGCAGAACCCAATCGATCTTAGGCGGCCGTTGAACCCCTCCGAGGGGCCGGCCTTCGGACCTCTGATCAGTAGGGAGGCTCGGAGCCTGTTTCCTTCACGGAGAAGGGTCCTTTTCAGGGTATCCCCCTTTCCCGGTCCCTGTTGTAAGAGAGAGAAAGAGGAAAAGGATGCGAAGTCGAATGACGTGGCGTACCTTTTTCGACGCGGTCATTATGGCGAAGTCGAAGCGTCGCTTGCTTCTCCCGCCTGAGGCGCCGCCTGTCCTGCCGCGGAGTTAATGCGACGGGGCGAGTGGTTTGTGAGGCGGTCGTTGCGCGTGCGCGCGCCATTCGAGGAACGGATCACGGGCGCACCGTCTTCATGCCGTGGGAGAGGGCTCCCCCGCTGCCCCTGGATGGAACGTGAGCTTGGCTGTCGACGTGACCGCTGCTTCTGCCCGCCTATCACCGCCATTACTGCCGGCCCAATTTTGACCGCATTTGACCGTTGCGCTTGGCTGGCACTGCAGGGTTGCCTCGAGTCGCGGTATTGACTCCACATTCGAGGAGGCGCGGTAGTGGCGTGAGTGGCGGTGCAGTTGCTCACACGTAGCAACCGGCGCGCCGGTTGCATGACGCGTGGGCCTGGACCTCCATGCTGGGCTCGTTGGAGTCGAAGGGGCGCGCCCACTTGGCACGGTTGCATGCCGCCTGCATGGCTGTCCGCCCTTTCACCCGCTGGTCTGGGCGAAAGTGGAGGAGTGCTTGTAACCGCCGGGTGGTTGCATGCACCGCGCGCGCGTGGCGGTTTGGCTTCTTCTCCCCTGGACCGGCTTGCATGACGTGTGGGACCCAGCCCCCGCGTCGTGGGGGGGGGGGGAGAATCTTGGAGCGTGTCGGAGAAGTCTCAACCCGCAACGGTTGAGGATGCAAGTGGAGAGAGTCGCCTTTAAAAGGGGGGTGATCCCCTTGGAGGGCAACCATGTCTTCGCGCTCCCCTCATGCATCATGCCTTTCCACCTTCCGAGCCCCCAGATGGGGGACGCCCGCAATCCTTCCGCCTTGTCGTCGGAGGAACGCAACTTCATGGAAGTTGGTACCTTTCGGCCATCGTTCGGCTTCAAGGATTTTCATCAAGCAGCCCGGCTGCACCCCTCCGCCGGCGGTCACCCAAGACAGTGACCTCCAGTTCGATGGTGGGGTGAAGCGAACCGGGTTGCGGCCTCTTCCCCTCCCTCAGCTTCAAGGATCTTCATCATCAGTGCTGGGGAGGGGAGTGTGCCGAGTTGGGGTCGGTCCCTGCGCAGGCGGCGGCCCGCTCCTTCCCTCAGCGACCGGGAGGAAGGGCATTCGCCGTTCGTGGCGTTGGCAGCTACCGCGTGCCTGGCTCTCTGAGCCGGGCGGCTTTGAAGCCACTTCCGGTGCCGCCTTCCGCCACGGCATCCGGAAGAGGTTCCTCCGCCGGCGAGCGAGTCGGTGCCGCCCATGGACTGACCTCCAACTCTACGGCCTTCTGCCCGTCCTTGCCTCTCAAGTTAGGGGCATGGGCGAGGGCCCCATGGCAGCAGCATCCGCCCTAAGGTCATCACTGCCGCTGTTCGACCCTCCGGAGCAGACGTCGTCGTCATCGCCGCTGCTGGGGCGGGCGACGACGAGCCGTTCGTCGGCCTTCTGTTGCTCCGCAGCCCCCCCAACGAGTGGGGTTGTTCGTACCTGCGGAGGTGGAACCGGAGTTCCGTTTGTAATGGCACCTTGAATGCCAGTGTTTTTGTTCATTGTGGCTGTCGAGGCCTGAACATGTATGCATTTTCGGCACGGAGCCGTGTTTTTTCTTCATTTCGAGCACTGAGACTCGCCTTGTCGATTATCTGAACCGCTTCACCGAGCGTGAGTTGCCTCGTGCAAAGGCGACGAGTGAGGTATCCGTATCCCGGAGGCGTAGGAGTCCCTCGGCTCGGTCGGCCTTGCTGTCCGAGGCCCCTCTTGCTTAGTTAAAGGAACCCCTCGGCCGCCCTTCGATGAGCCGAAGCCGGAGGTAGCGGTGTCAGCACAGACGGAGGCAGAGTTGGCTTCGAAAAGGAGGTGTAGTTGGCCAGAGCCTGGCCGGGTCGTCCACTGGCGGAACCGACGCCGGAGTTGAGCTGCCGAGGCCACAAGCCGAGCTGATGTCGTTGGGGGTCAGCTGGCCGAGGCCTCGGGGTGGCCGGCTGAGCCGCCTGCTCGGGCCGGATTCTCGAAGAAGACCCTGGCGGCGATGGCCCGGGTGTGGTGCTGATGTCATCCTTTAGAGTGGGGGCCCTCTGACCGCGTCGCCGTCCGAGGCTAGGTCAGACCCCGCCGAAGGTGTAGTTGATGCCGAGGGTGCTGCTGCCCCCTTCGGCTGTTGACGTCCGAGCCTGCAGGATCCGGTTGTCTTGTAGTGTGTGTATGTTTTCTGCGGCCGCCGAGGCCTGAACACACCGTCATCGTGTTGTAAAGCTGCATTTCTTTTCCTCTTGTTTCGAGTATCCGGACTCATTTGTCGGTAACAGAATTGTTTGTGTGGGCGAGAGTTGCTTCTCACGGAAGGCGATGAGTGAGGTATCCGTATCCCGGAGGCGTAGGAATCCCTCGGCTCGGTCGGCCTTGTCGCTTACGCGCGCTTTTACTCGTCCATAGGGTTCTGCTACCGACGCAGTCGAGAAGGCCCGAAGAATCATTTCGGCAGAGGAGCTCTCGAGCATGAAGACTTGTTCGGTCCGCGGAGTCACTTATCAGAATGCGAGTTACTTATCGCAGAAGGTGATGAGTGAGGTATCTGTATCCCGGAGGCGTAGGAGTCCCTCGGCTCGGTCAGCCTTGGCTGCTTACGTGTACTCCGTCGTTTTCAGGATCCACTTTTGAAGTAGTCGAAGAGCACGAAAGGCATTCTGGTAGAAAAGATTTTTTCTTTTTTCGAGGAAAATTTTGACGCAGAGGGGGTTGCCCCCTTCTAGCCCCCGAGGGAGGGTCGGGCTTTGCCGAGGCAAGGCTGACCCTTCCTTGACGACCAGACTTGGTGTGTGAACGAGGTATACGAGCAACTTGAAAGCATCTTAAGGGTAGAAGCAACGTAGCTGTTGGATGTTCCAAGCGTTGCTGTAGACCTCGCTTTGGCTGTTGGCCAGCTTGTACGTTCTGGGCTTCAGGACCTTGGCGATGACGAACGACCCTTCCCAGGGAGGCGTGAGTTTGTGCCGCCCTCGGGCGTCTTGTCACAGCCGAAGCACCAGGTCGCCCACCTGGAGGTCTCAGGACCTAACCCCTCGGGCGTGGTAGCGTCGCAGGGACTGCTGGTACCGTGCCGAGTGTAGTAAGGCCACGTCCCGAGCCTCCTCCAGCTGGTCCAGTGAGTCTTCTCGGTTGGCTCGGTTGCTTTGGTCGGTGTAGGCCCTCGCCCTCGGGGAACCGTATTCCAAGTCTGTGGGCAAGATGGCCTCGGCCCCATAGACTAGAAAGAACGGTGTGAAGCCCATGGCTCGGCTCAGCGTTGTTCTCAGACTCCAGACCACCGAGGGGAGTTCCTTCATCCACCGCTTGCCGAACTTGTTGAGGACGTTGTAGATCCGAGGCTTGAGTCCTTGCAGGATCATACCGTTAGCTCGCTCCACTTGCCCATTCGTCATGGGGTGAGCCACGGAATCCCAGTCCACCCGGATGTGGTGATCCTCGCAGAAGTCCAGGAACTTTCTGCCGGTGAATTGGGTGCCGTTGTTGGTGATGATGGAGTTCGGGACCCCAAAGCGATGGATGATGTTGGTGAAGAACGCCACCGCCTGTTCGGACCTGATGCTGTTTAGGGGTCGGACCTCGATCCACTTGCAGAATTTGTCGATGGCGATCAACAGGTGCGTGTAGCCCCCGGGTGCCTTCTGCAAGGGGCCAACGAGGTCCAGGCCCCACACAGCAAACGACCAGGTGATGGGTATGGTCTGCAGAGCCTGAGCGGGCAGGTGGGTCTGCCTCGTGTAGAACTGACACCCTTCGCAGGTGCGGACAATTCTAGTAGCGTCGGCCACCGCCGTCGGCCAGTAGAATCCTTGTCGGAAGGCGTTTCCAACGAGGGTTCGAGGTGCTGCGTGATGGCCGCAAGCCCCCGAGTGTATCTCTTGCAAGAGCTGCTGGCCTTCGGCGATGGAAATGCATCGCTGGAGGATGCCTGAGGGGCTGCAGTGGTAGAGCTCCTTCCCATCCCCCAGCAAGATGAAAGACTTGGCGCGCCGCGCCAACCGCCGAGCTTCGGCTTGGTCGAGCGGCAGCTCCCTTCGGTGGAGATATTGCAGGTACGGGGTCTGCCAGCTTTGATTAGGCGTGACCTCGCTCGGTTCCCCCTCGACGCGTAGTGCCTCACCTTCGGGGGCCGAGGGTACCTCGGGCTAAGCTGAGGGTACCTCGGACCGTGCCGAGGGTACCTCAGACTGGGCCAAGGGTATCTCGGACTGAACCGAGGATACCTCGGACTCAGCCGAAGGTGCCTCGGGCGGAGCCGAAGGTGCCTCGGGCTCGGGCGTGTCCTCGGTCTTGACGAAGGGTTGATGCAGGTCTCGGGAGAATACGTCCGGGGGAACTGTTGTTCGTCCCGAGGCTATTTTAGCCAGCTCGTCCGCAGTCTCGTTGTAGCGTCGGGCGATGTGGTTGAGCTCGAGCCCGTAGAACTTGTCTTCTAGGCGCCGAACCTCATCGCAGTAGGCTTCCATCTTCGGGTTGCGACAGTGGGAGTTCTTCATGACTTGGTCGATGACGAGCTGCGAGTCACCGCGAGCGTCGAGGCGTCGGACCCCTAGCTCGATGGTGATTCGCAACCAGTTTACCAGAGCCTCGTACTCCACCACATTGTTGGACGCCGGGAAGTGGAGGCGTAGCACGTAGCATAGGTGCTTTCCGAGGGGCAAGACGAAGAGGAGGCCTGCGCCGGCCCCCGTCTTCATCAGCGACCCGTCGAAAAACATGGTCTAGAGCTCCGGTTGGATCGGAGCCGTCGGGAGCTGGGTGTCGGCCCATTCAGCCACGAAGTCCACCAAGACCTGGGACTTGATGGCCTTCCGAGGGGCGAACGATATCGTCTCGCCCATGATCTCCACCGCCCACTTAGCAATTCTTCCCGAGGCCTCTCGGGACTGGATGATCTCTCCCAAGGGGAAGGATGACACCACAGTCATCAGATGAGACTCGAAGTAGTGTCGCAACTTCCGCCGTGTCAGGATTACCGTGTACAGCAGCTTCTGGATTTGTGGGTAGCGGATCTTGGTCTCGGACAGTACCTCATTGATGAAGTAAACTGGCCTCTGGACGGGCAATGCATGCCCTTCTTCTTGGCGCCGCGCTGAGTTGACGCCTCGGGAGCATCTTCCGGTGGGCGGCCCTGGGGCTGCTTGTCTTTCCGGAAAAAGGCCTCAACCGCCTCCTGGCCAGAAGCGAACTTGGTGGCGATGTCCATCAGCTCGCTCGCCCTGGTGGGGGTCTTGCGACCCAGCTTGCTCACCAGGTCGCGGCAGGTGGTGCCGGCGAGGAACGCGCCGATGACATCTGAATCGGTGACGTTGGGCAGCTCTGTGCGCTGCTTCGAGAATCGCCGGATGTAATCCCAGAGAGACTCTCCCGGCTGCTGGCGGCAGGTTCGGAGATCCCAGGAGTTCCTAGGGCGCACGTACGTGCCCTAGAAATTGCCGGCGAAGGCTTGGACCAGGTTGTCCCAGTTGGAGATCTGCCCTGGGGGCAGGTGCTCCAGCCAGGCTCGAGCGGTGTCGGAGAGGAACAGGGGGAGGTTACGGATGATGAGGTTGTCATCATCCGTTCCACCCAGTTGGCAGGCCAGTCGATAGTCCGCGAGCCACAGTTCCGGTCTCGTCTCCCCCGAGTACATTGTGATAGTAGTCGGGGTTCGGAACCGGGTCGGGAACGGTGCCCGTCGTATGGCGCGGCTGAAAGCCTGCGGACCGGATGGTTCGGGCGAAGGACTCCGATCCTCCCCGCTTTCGTAGCGTCCCCCACGCCTAGGGTGGTAGCCTCGGCGCGCCCTGTCATCGAGGTGGGCCCGACGGCTGTGATGATGACGCTCGTTGCCGAGGCGACCCGGGACTGCAGGCGCTGTGTTGCGCATGCGCCCGGAGTGGACCGAGGCTTCCCGCATGAATCGGGAAGTCGCGGCGCGATGTTCCGAGGGGAACCCCTGCCTTCGGGAGGCAGAGCTTTCGGCCCGTCGGACTGCGGCGTTCTCCAGGAGATTCTTGAGCTCTCCCTGGATACGCCGCCGCTCGGTGGTTGATGGCTTCGGAATCGCGCGAAGGAGTATTGCCGCTGCAGCCAGGTTCTGGCCGACTCCGCTGGAATCCGGCGGCGGCCTCACCCTGACGTCGTCGGCGATGCGGTGCTGGATGTTCTGGGGGAGATGACGCGCTTCTCCGGCCGGGGGTTGGACCGCCCATTCCTGCCCGATGTCCCGGTGGATCGGCACAAGCGTTCCTGCTCCCTCGTCGAGCCTGGCCTGCCTCTCGCGGATTTGCTCGAGCTGTGGGTCAGGACCCCCCGCCGGGACGGGGACCACAGCTAGCTCCCGAAGGATGTCAATGCGAGGCGCGGGCCTAGGGGGATCACCATTTTCTGGCATACCAAGATGGTTGCCTTCGCCGGGACCCCCTAGATCGACGTGGAAACATTCACGACTTGGGCCGTGGTCCTCGTTGTCGAGGCCGCGGCTGCCGTCAGAACAGTCGGAAAGGCAGTAGTCACATGCGGTCATGAAGTCCCGCATGGCACTGGGGTTACCAAGTCCGGAGAAATCCCAACAGAGGTCGGGCTCACCATCTTCCTTGGACCCTGAGGGCTCGTAGGTCGAGTCGGCCGTCAGTCGGTCCCAGGGTGACTGCACACGATACCCCAGAGGGTTTGGACTCGCCTCTAAGAGAGTGCTCACCAAAGCGGAGTCGCTTGGTGGGTCGAGGCCGAATCCAAAAGACACGAGACGGGAATCGGTCGGTACCTTTCTGTCGACGGTCGGTGACGAGGTCGCGTCTGGGACTGACTGCACCGTTGTCTCAGGTACGAGGGCGACGCCCAGCAAGTCCTTCACGAGCGCGCTGGCGTCGTGCGTTTGCTTGAGATTGGCGTGTTGCGGGGAGGCGACGCTCGTCTTCGTCTCAGACGCGAGATCGATGCCCGACGCGCCCTCCGTTGGGGCGCCGGTGCCGTCGACTCGCTCGACAGCCAACGAGGTGCCGCTTCCCGCTTAGCCTTGGTTGCCCCGCCTCCTCCTCCGTCGGTGGGGGAGGGGACGGGACAAGCCCGAATGTCGTCCTTCCACCACGTGGGGAAGGCGTCGTCGATTTCCCCGCCGGCGAGCGGGTTGTCGACCGCCATTGACGCTGTCGCACGACGGGGGAAGGAGTATCATGTCGTAGCTGCTGTCGAGGAACATGAACTCAAGATTCCTGAAACGGAGCACCGTCCTGGGATGGAAAGGTTGCTGGAGACTGCCCATCTGGAGCTTCACGGGAAGCTGTTCGTCAACACGCAGCAGGCCCCTACCTGGCGCGCCAACTGTCGATGTTTCGAAACCCGGGGGGTCCCTGGACCGACGAGTGAATTGTCGCCGCGTGCCCCAGCCTAGATGGGTCGATGCGAGGCGGAATGCAAAGGGGGGAAAGGAGGCAGCCGGAGGGAGGCAGGCGTAAGAGAGTGGATCCCGCGGCCTTCGTGTTAGCCCTGCGCCTGAGTCGGGTGCGCTTGCAGTAGGGGGACACAAGCATCCACGCGGGAGTGGGAGCGAGCGGCCTTGCGCGAGCACCGTCTCGTCCTTCTCCGCGTGGGCCAACCTTCTGTAAGAGGGCCCTGGACCTTCCTCTTATAGGCGTAAGGAGAGGATCCAGGTGTACAATCGGGGGTGTAGCAGAGTGCTACGTGTCTAGCGGAGGAGAGCTAGCGCCCTAAGTACATGCCGTCGTGGCAGCCGGAGAGGTTTTGGCACCCGGTTCGTGTGGTGTCGTGGCCGTCGAAGGAGCGCTGGAGCCTGGCCGAATGACAGCTGTCGGGGCTGTCGAGTCCTTGCTGACGTCCTCTTGCTTCCGTAAGGGGGCCGAGAGCCGCCGTCGTCACAGAGCGTGCGGGGCGCCATCATTGCCTATCTGGCGGAGCGAGCCAGATGGGACGCCGGTCTTGTTCCCCGTAGCCTGAGTCAGCTCGGGGTAGGGTAATGATGGCGCCTCCTGTCGACGTGGTCGGTCCGCGCCCTAGGTTGGGCGATGTGGAGGCTCCTCCGAGGTCGAGGTCGAGTCTGTCTTCCGTGGCCGTGGTCGAGTCCGAGCCCTTGGGTCGGGCGAGGCGGAGACCGTCGACTGAGGCCAGGGCTGAGTCCGAGCCCTACGGTCGGGCGAAGCGGAGTCCTTCGCCTCCTGGGGTTGAGCCCATGTCCGAGCCCTGGGGTCGGGCGAGGCGGAGTTTGTCGTCTTCCGGGGCTGAGCCCATGTCCGAGCCCTGGGTCGGGCGGAGCGGAGTTCGCCGTCTTCCAGGGCCGAGCTCGAGTCCGAGCCCTGGGTCGGGCGGAGCGGAGTTCGCCGTCTTCCGGGGCTGAGCCCGAGTCCGAGCCCTGGGTCGGGCGTTGCGGAGTTCGCCGTCTTCCGGGGCTGAGCCCGAGTCCGAGCCCTAGGTCGGGCGGAGCGGAGTTCGCCGTCTTCTGGGGGTGAGCCCGAGTCCGAGCCCTGGGTCGGGCGGAGCGGAGTTCGCCGTCTTCCGGGGCTGAGCCCGAGTCCGAGCCCTGGGTCAGGCGGAGCGGAGTTCACCGTCTTCCGGGGCTGAGCCCATGTCCGAGCCCTGGGTCGGGCGGAGCGGAGTTCGCCGTCTTTCGGGGCTGAGCCTGAGTCTGAGCCCTGGGTCGGGCGGAGCGGAGTTCGCCGTCTTCTGGGGCTGAGCCCGAGTCCGAGCCCTGGGTCGGGCGAGGCGGAGTTTCCTATGACGCCCGAGGCCGGCCTTGGCTGCTGTCAGCTTCACTCTGTCGGGTGGCTCAGCAGTCGGAACGGCGCAGGCGGCGTTGTCCTCTTGTCAGACCGGTCAGTAGAGCGGCGAAGTGACTGCGGTCACTTCAGATCTGTCGACTGGAGGGCGTGCGTCAGGATAAAGGTGTCAGGCCACCTTTGCATTAAATGCCCCTGTGATTTGGTCGGTCGGCGTGGCGATGTGGCCAAGGTTGCTTCTCGGTGAAGACTGGGCCTCGGGCGAGCCGATAGTGTGCCCGTTGCTGGAGGGGGGTCCTCGGGCGAGACGTAGGTTCTCCGGGGTCGGCTTCCCTTGCCCGAGGCTAGGCTCAGGGGAGGCACGATCATGTCCCTTGCATGGACCGATCCTTGACTTAATCGCATCCATCAGGCCTTTGCAGCTTTGTGCTGATGGGGGTTACCAGCTGAGATTTAGGGGTCTTGAGGGTACCCCTAATTATGGTCCCCGACAGGGGATCATCATTTATTAGTGTTGCCGGGCTGCAGGCATATGTTTTGGAGTCACGTCACGTCACGTGCACACCTGACACCACCTCATCAAGCTGATATGAATCTAGCTTTGTCTATGTCATCCCCTAAATAAGCCATTTTAAAATTATCATATTTCAAATGTTTTTTTTGTAAATTGAATTAGCATTATATAAAAAACATTAACAACTATATATTAAGTGAAATAATATTATAAAATGTATTTTATGACACTGATATTATTGTATAGATTCAATTGAATTAGAAGTTAATTTATTTGAGAACCGAGATACTAGTAGTACTACCACTGTTATATAGTATGTCGGTACCAGTGTGGAACAAGCCATGGAATCATGGCTGTTAGTACCCTTAATCAGGGGTATCCTCTTCTACAGCATGAAGACGCCGCAACCGTGCAACACCTCAAGGCCACGTGGAGAATGGCGCCCAACCCCACCACATGGGCAGGTCCAAGGGCGCCGCGTGGCAAGGAAAGGTGATACATCTCAGTATTCATCATTTGGGTCCGGACCCCCGTAGAAGGACATCGGACCCCTATACGCACAAGTCCAAGGTCCCCAAGAAGGCACGTCGGATCCCTTGGGAGGGCCCCAGTCCCCCTCCGAGTAAGGTCTGAGCATTAGCAAGGTCCCGGGGGGAGAAGGACCCTGGCATGAGTAAGGGTCCGGTGCTGGCACGTGTCCAGGCCTTGCCCTGCGCTCCCCGCTGCTGGCGTGTGGCTTGTGGCCCGTGACATAAGCCAACGGGTCAAGTCTGACGTAAAGCCCGTAAAGCCGTGCAGCCTCTGCATTTATTACGGAGAGGACGCGTCGCCTGCCACCACGCTAACGGGCGACGTGCCCTCCCAGCATTTAATGCGTCCTGTCCAATCCGATGGCAGACGGCGTCAGGGTCATCCAGCAGGCGGTGCGCCTGACCGGCCTGTTGGCAAACAGTGCGCCCGTGCCGAGCGGCGCACTGTGCTCATCATCACTTCTACAAGAAGCCTCCCCTGCACACCGAGGGTACGCAGATCTCGGGTGTCAGGGCACTAGAAGATCGCCCCAGTGGCAAACATTTGTGGCTCCAAGTGCTGTATTCGCTATATCGCTGGACCCGCATGTTGGGGCTCAGATCCTTTGTGCATGCCCCCCTTCAGCTATAAAAGGGGAGGCATGCGACGTTACAAAGAGGACCCAATCTAGGCTCACTCAGACACTCACAAGTTCATACAAGCTAGAGCGTCCCGAACCACTCTAAACCCTCGCGTGCTCTCGTGTGTTCGTCCACCAGTCTCATAACAAGCAAAATGCTTAGGCCTCTCCTCTTCTTAGGATTTAGGGCGGGTGCAATCCGCCACCCGGCCGGAGAGATTTCCCCTCCGACATTTGGCGCGCCAGGTAGGGGCGCTAGGCTTGAAGTTTTTGCTTGTTTTCTCGCTCAGCATGATGGTGCGGATCATCGAGCACCGCGCTGAAACCTCAGAAGATTTGGTGATGGATCAAGAAGTTGCATCCTCCGTGCCGCGGGTGCCCGACCGCCCTGAGTTTGGGACTGCTGCTGTGCACGCCGTGCAGCAGCACACGCCAGCACAGGTCTCCCGGACTCTGTCAAGAGTAGCGCCTACGACGCTGTCTGTGGCCAGGGAGTTGCTACGCCACCCCCTAGCTCCACGGCTTCGCCGGGGGTCATGAAGCAGTGGCGTGACAACGTTGACCGGTTGCTCGGCATGGCGTATTCTACCTCAACCAGGTCCAGGCCTCGGTCATCCCGGCGCCAACGCGAGGCGACGGCGTCTGTGCGCTCACCCTCCGTAAGGGGCGCACAAACCGACGACCTCCGGGCAGAAGTCAACCGCAGGCGTACGGGGGAGGACGCCCGGATCTCTTTGGAAAGGGCACGCGAACGCCGCCAAAACGTCGAGGGCCGTAACCTCGATCAAGACCTTGCTGCGGCAGCACCACAGACACCAATGGGCACCCGGTCCCAAACGGGTGTCCCCTTGGCCGGCGTGGGCTGCGCCGCCCTCGCGGATGTAATACTCAAAATTGTATACCAAGAATAATAGAGAGATCTCCTCAACTTTATGTGCCTTATTTGCATCATGAAAAGAGCATACATAAAATTAAGAGTGATTAAATTTAACCAATGACACTAAAATAAAAGGGAGTGCATCATATTGGAGTTTTGTTTGTGCATCTAATACTAGCTGGATTAATAAAATGTGCTAATGTCTAAATTAGAATTAAATCAATGAATTGCAATTTAGAGCATTGGAATAATAAAACTTGAAATGGGAAAGAAATGAGAAAATACTACATAAAATAAAATAAAAATACGAATAAAATTCATACCTAACTGGTGAATTCAATTGTACATTAAAATGAAGACAAATTCACCACAGATTTAAGATGCAAATTTGGAAATTTAAATCAAAAAGGAAATAAAACAGAAAATAAAATAAAATAAAAGAAGAGCTTACCTGGGCTCGATTTCCTTTTTTTTGGCCCAACTTTGAACCACTCCTGCGCGGCCCCCTTGTGCATACCGCACACGCCGACAGCGGGCCCCACAGTGCAGTCCCTCGCTGGCACGATCGAGCGCGTTGTCGGCCTGACAACGGAGCCCACCGGGCGGCCTCACCGCTGCGCAGCTACCCGTTCACTGGTCAACCGGACCCGGTTGTCAGCCTACCCTATCGCGCGCCTGTGTGATCTGCTGATCGCGTGTCACCAGTTGGCGGGCCCCGCTTGGCAGGCTTACCCTCCCCACCGAACGACTTCCGCGCATGGCGCGCTGGCCGCCTGAAATCTAGCTCGTTCTGGTGGGCATGGGGACGTGGCTGGGGTATAAACGGTCTCGGGTATCCTTCCCCTTTCTCACCCTTGTCAATTGACCTGGGCACCACCATCACCAGGGAGACCGCCGCCGACGATTTCCACTGCCGTCGCCGTGGTTGGCCTTGGTATCGACCGAAGAAGCTTTAGCGGGTCTCAGCGGTGGTGGCCGAAGGATCGGATTGGAAGAAGGACTTGGGGCGGCACCGGAATTTCACGCTGGAGCTTGGCGTCCGCCGCTGCTCGTGGTCGGCCTCGGCTACTTCTCGTTTGCAGGTAATAAGACCCTAGATGTATTCCTTTAGTCCTTCGCATGGGGTAGCATTAGCCGGCTCGCGATTGGGAAGCCTGGGGCTCGGCTCGACCTCACCGGCCATGGCGCCGCCGCGGTAGCACGGGCGCCGCCGTGTCTGGCCACCAGGAAGGGCTATGGCCGTAGTAGCGTGTGGGCCGTTGATCTGTTTAGCAACAGCTATGATTTGGTCAACCCATATCGATTCGGGGAGAAGATCTGAGTCGTAGGTGATTGATTGGGCCGTTGAGAATGGATCTCAACTTATCTGTCCGGTGGTTAGATGGGTACCGTTGATCTTGGATCATGCGGTTGGGGTCAAGTCGTGCATGGATGTCTTCTGGGCCATTGATCTGCGATCGAGCGGTCCATTGTGCGTACCGGTTCGCGTACTGCGCCGAACTAACCTGAGCCCTAGATTCCTGATCGGACGGTCCTGACCTGACGATACCCCTTCGTCGTGTAGCTTTTGCTAAATAGTCCCTGAGATTCTAGGAAACTAACCCGCCATCCTAAGCGGGTGCTCTCTGTGTCTAGGGATTTTTATTGATTGGCCCCTGGACTTTTCAGATATTGACGCCTAGTCCAGAGCTCATGAAAATCAAATAAATAAATTTAGAAATGGATTTTTAATATAAAAACAATTCCTAGAACTTATTTAATCCATAGAAAATCCATTTTTAGTCCAAATCACACCATTCCAGTTTCTAAAATTTTGTAATATTGTTCTCTATCATTTAGTGTCTCTGTTTAGTCATGAAAGCAATAAGAAAATTAATTTATCATTTAATCCTATTTCAAGCACATTAAATCTTAGGAAACTCATAACTTGAAATTTATAACTCCAAATTTAATGATTCCGGTTCCTATGATCTCATTCTAATGTGAAGATTTTTACTGTATATTTTATTTATATGTTTGATGTGATGTTAATTTATGCTATACTATGTATGTATTGTGTTGATGCGAGTAGACGAGCAAGCCACTGTGGAATCTGAGGTTCAACAAGTAGAAGTAGCTGAGCAGGAGCTCATTGAAGGCAAGTTGTGCCCTTGATCACTTACTTTTCCCAGCCATGTTCTTATTAATTTTAATGATCTGCATAGGTTAATTTTGATGGGATCCTTTAGGTTACCCCAGTTTTGGTTATCTTTATACCTTGTTCACCACTGAAATATTTTTGGGTAGTACTTGCTATTGCTTTATGTGGATTGGGTATGGAGATACACTACTCATGATTATTCGGTTATTATCTTGTTATTATTACTGTTCATGTTAAGATCATTTGTCGGGGACCATAATTAGGGGTACCCTCAAGACTCCTAATCTCAGCTGGTAACCCCCATTAGCACAAAGTTGCAAAGGCCTGATGGGTGCGATTAAGTCAAGGATCGGTCCACTCAAGGGACACGATCTCGCCTCGCCTGAGCCTAGCCTCGGGCAAGGGAAGCCGACCCCGGAGGATTTACGTCTCGCCCGAGGACCCCTTCCAGCAACGGACACACCTTCGGCTCGCCCGAGGCCCAGACTTCACCAAGAAGCAACCTTGGCCAAGCCGCCACGCCGACCGACCGTATCGCAGAAGCCTTTAATGCAAAGGTGGCCTGACACCTTATCCTGACGCGCGCCCTTCAGTCGACAGAGCCGAAGTGACCGCAGTCACTTCGTCGCTCCACTGACTGGCCTGATAAGAGGACAGCGCCGCCTGCGCCGCTCCGACTGCTATGCCACTCGACAGAGTGAGGCTGACAACAGCCAAGTCCGGCCTCAGGCGCCATAGGAAACTCCGCTTTGCCCAACCTTAGGGCTCGGACTCGGGCTCAGCCTCGGAAGACGACGAACTCCGCTTCGCCCGACCCTAGGGCTCGGACTCGGGCTCAGCCCCGGAAGACGATGAACTCCGCTTCGCCCGACCCCAGGGCTCGGACTCAGGCTCAGCCCCGGAAGACGACGAACTCCGCTTCGCCCAACCCCAGGGCTCAGACTCGGGCTCAGCCCCAGAAGACGACGAACTCCGCTTCGCTTGACCCCAGGGCTCGGACTCGGGCTCAGCCCTGGAAGACGACGAACTCCGCTTCGCCCGACCCCAGGGCTCGGACTCGGGCTCAGCCCCGGAAGACGACGAACTCCACTTTGCCCGACCCCAGGGCTCGAACTCGGGCTCAGCCCCGGAAGACGACGAACTCCGCCTCGCCCGACCCAGGGCTCGGACTCAGCCCTGGCCTCAGCCGACAGTCTCTGCCTCGCCCGACCCAGGGGCTCGGACTCGACCTCGGCCTCGGAAGATAGACTCGACCTCGACCTCGGAGGAGCCTTCGCCTCGCCCAACCCAGGGCTCGGACCGACCACGTCACAGGAGGCGCCATCATTACCCTACCCCAAGCTAACTCAGGCTACGGGGAACAAGACCGGCGTCCCATCTGGCTCGCCCCGATAAACAAGCAATGATGGCGCCCCGCATGCTCCATGACGACGGAGGCTCTCAGCCCCCTTACGAAAGCAAGGAGACGTCAGCAAGGACTCGACAGCCCCAACAGCTGTCCTTCCACCAGGCTCCAGCGCTCCTCCGACGGCCACGACACCACACGAACCGGGTGCCAAAACCTCTCCGGCTGCCACGACGGCATGTACTTAGGGCGCTAGCTCTTCTCCGCTAGACCTGTTAGCACACTGCTACACCCCCCCATTGTACACCTGGATCCTCTCCTTACGCCTATAAAAGGAAGGTCCAGGGCCCTCTTACAGAGGGTTGGCCGCGCGGGGGAGGACGGGACGGCGCTCGCGTAAGCCTCTCGCTCCCTCCCGCGTGGACGCTTGTAACCCCCTACTGCAAGCGCACCCGACCTGGGCGCGGGGCTAACACGAAGGCCGCGGGTTCCACCTCCCACGCCTGTCTCCCTCCGGCTGCTCTCTCCCCCCTTCGCGTTCCACCTCGCGCCGACCCATCTGGGCTAGGGCACGCGGCGACAATTCACTCTTCGGTCCAGGGACCCCCCGGGTTTCGAAACACCGACAGTTGGCACGCCAGGTAGGGGCCTGCTGTGTGTTGACGAACAGCTTCCCGTCAAGCTCCAGATGGGCAGTCTCCAGAAACCTCTTCAGCCTGGGACGATGCTCCGTTTCGGGAATCTTGAGTTCATGTCCCTCGACGGCAGCTACGACATGATACTCCTTCCCCCGCCGTGCGACCGCGACAATGGCGGCCGACAATCCGCCTGTCGGTGGCGGAATCGACGACGTCTTCCCCACGTGGCGGAAGAACGACATTCGAGCTTGTCCTGTCCCCTCCCCCGCCGATGGAGGAGGAGGCGGGGCAACCAAGGCCAAGCAGGAGGCGGCATCTCGTCGGCTGTAGAGCAAGTCGACGGCGCCGGCGCCCCGGCGGGGGGCACGTCGGGCATCGACCTCGCGTCTAAGATGAAGACGAGCGCCGTCTCCCCACAACACGCCAACTCCAAGCAAACGGACGACGCCAGCACGCTCGCAAAGGACTTGCTGGGCGTCACCCTCGTACCTGAGACGACGGTGCAGTCTGCCCCTGACGCGACTTTGTCACCGCCCGTCGACCAAGATGTACTGACCGACTCCCATCTCGTGCCTTTTGGATTCAGCCTCGACCCACCAAGCGACTTTGCTTCGGTGGACGCTCTCTTAGAGGCGAGTCCAAACCCTCTGGGGTATTGTATGCGGTTACCCTGGGACCAGCTGGCGGCCGTCTCGACCTACGGGCCCTCGGGTTCTGAGGAAGATGACGGGCCCGACTTTTGTTGGGATTTCTCTGGACTTCGTAACCCCAGTGCCATGCGGGACTTCATGACCGCATGTGACTACTGCCTTTCCGATTGTTCCGACGATAGCCACAGCCTCGGTGACGAGGACTGCGGCCCAAGTCGTGAATGTTTCCATGTTGATCTAGGGGGTCCCGGCGAAGGCAACCACCTTGGTACGCCGGAAAACGGTGATCCCCCTAGGCCTGCGCCTCGCGTTGACATCCTTCGGGAGCTAGCTGTGGTCCCCGTCCTGGCGGGGGGTCATGACCCACAGCTCGAGCAAATCTGCGAGATGCAGGCCAGGCTCGACGAGGGAGCAGGAACACTTGAGTCGTTCCGCCGGGACATCGGGCAGGAATGGGCAGGCCAACCTCCGGCCAGAGAAGCGCGTCATCCACCCAAGGGCATCCAGCACCGCATCGCCGACGATGTTAGGGCAAGGCCGCCACCGGCTTCCAGTGGGGTCAGCCAGAACCTGGCTGCAGCGGCAATACTTCTCCGCGTGATGCCGGAGCCATCTACCACCGAGGGGCGGCGTATCCAGGGAGAGCTCAAGAATCTCCTGGAGGATGCCACGGTCCGACGGGCCGAAAGCTCCACCTCCCGAAGGCAGGGGTACCCCTCGGAACATCGGGTCGCGACTTCCCGATTCATGAGGGAAGCCTCGGTCCACACTGGGCGCACGCGCAACACAACGCCTGCGGCCCCGGATCGCCTCGGCAACGGACACCCTCACCGCAACCGTCGAACCCACCTCGACGAGAGGGTGCCGAGGCTACCACCCCAGGCGTGGGGGACGCTACGACAGTGGGGAGGATCGGAGTCCCTCGCCCGAACCACCTGGTCCATAGGCTTTCAGCCGAGCTATACGACGGGCGCCGTTCCCGACTCGGTTCCGAACCCCGACTACAATCACAAAGTACTCGGGGGAGACGAGACCGGAACTGTGGCTCGCGGACTATCGGCTGGCCTGCCAACTGGGTGGAACGGACGATGACAACCTCGTCATCCGTAACCTCCCCCTGTTCCTCTCCGACTCCGCTCGGGCCTGGCTAGAGCATCTGCCTCCAGGGCAGATCTCCAACTGGGACGACCTGGTCCAAGCCTTCGCCGGCAACTTCCAGGGCACGTACGTGTGCCTTGGGAACTCTTGGGATCTCCGAAGCTGCCGCCAGCAGCCGGGGGAGTCCCTCCGGGACTACATCCGGCGATTCTCGAAGCAGCGCACCGAGCTGCCCAACGTCACCGACTCGGATGTCATCGGCGCGTTCCTCGCCGGCACCACCTGCCGCGACCTGGTGAGCAAGCTGGGTCGCAAGACCCCCACCAGGGCGAGCGAGCTTGTCACACCCGGTTTCAGAAGGCAAACCGAATGTGAACTATGTACGTGCCAGGATCAGAATTCACGTACACAGCGATTACATAAATGAACATAATCGCACAGTGCTCGAATAATAACATAAAAGAGTATTAACATATTACATCACAGAGTCAAAGACATCCACATAGTCATCGTCTTAACAGGTAAATCAAAGTGCTAGCGAAGCGCAGTAAAGATAAGGCCTTCACAGGCAGCTGACTGGGGGTTGCCGCCAACCCACACCTAGAATTCGTCGTAGTCTTGGAACTCCTGGAAGTCTCCTCCCACGGCTTCACCTTCTCCTGAGCAGTGGTTACAATGCGGACAACCTGGTGTTTTGTGGTAAAGCAAGGATGAGTACACATCAACGTACTCAGCAAATGTCCCGTTTGGCTGAAGTGGACTAGCTTTATGTGGGGTTAGGCTCAAGCAGTTGCTTTTAGTTGGTCAGGTATTTATCATTAGTAGAAGCCAGATTTTTAGCATTAACCAACCCATGAACCATTTCCTCGTCGAGGAACAACATCATCATATTCGAACCAAAACCATAACATAATCTTTGTATCTCGAACCATCTGTATCCCTAATCAAAGAGGATCCCAAGGCTGCTCTTAACCGTGAGCACGGCTGATATATCAGTTTCACTACCCTCTACAGAGGTCGCACACTTTACCCATGAGTCGTGATTCCCGTTTTGCCCGAGGAGAGCTAATCCCCATTGATCACTTCCTAGGTGGTCCGGCAGGGTATCACTACGTAGCTTTTACAAAGATTCCCTAGAGATCATAGCCGCCCGTTAGGTTTCTCCAGTTTGATAAACACAGTACTCCTCCCCGCAGGAGAGTGACTAACAAAAGCAAAACGAAAGAACCTCGGCACTCAGCCTCGGCAGAGCAAGCACTGTGCCTGGACCCCATTGACGGCACGACGGCGAAGCAACTACACCTCTAGTTCCTCTAATTAATTAGCTAAGGGCGCCCCATTTCACCCTCATGGTTGCACTGTTATCCCGGGTGGTCTCTCAACGAACAGGTCCTTACAGAGAGGTACTCGGGAAACAGCCCGAGTCCCCTAAAATGCCATAAGATCATCAACATCATCAGGGTAACAGTATCATAAATAGTCACATCATGTTCATTGATTAAGTTAAGGCAATAGCAGATTGCTAACCATAAGGTCATCAAGGATAAAGTAAAGTGTAAAGCTAGTCAATCCTTAGGTTTCAAGTAAGTAATGCGGGATAGTAAGTTATAAGTGAATAGGACATAATGGGTCAGAGGACACTTGCCTTCACCAAACTGTTGATCAGGAACTTCCTCTGCAACTTCCTCGGGAAACACAGACTGCTCGTTGTCTACGTAAAGTAATCATTCACACTATGCACTTGGGAAGTAACAAACAAAAGCAATATACCAAACATATGCAGCAGAGAGATCACAAGTTCACAATAGAAAAGGATTGGTACTCTAGTATTCCCTAGGTCTAGGGTAGAGGACTATACAAAGTGATTCATTATCCCCTAATTAGGTTTAAGTCAGTGGTGGGGTTAAATCATTACATGGTTTTAAGTCCATAAACTTAGGTGCTCCCACTTTTATTAAAGTCTTCTATCTTTTATTTATCTCACATAGGGGTTCCAATAACCTTAATCTTATCCTAATGATCAACTATTAATTGGGACATAAAAACAGCAGGGAAACATTGGTTAAATAGGTAGACAAAAATACTATGAGCATTTTGCAATTTGAAGCACCTAATTTGGAGTTCATATGACAAAGTTATGAATTTTACAAGTTTAGGGATTAAAAATATACCCTAAATACTTATTTTGAATTAAATAAAAGGTCCGAGGACCTAACTGTGAGAATCCAGGGACGGCGGGTTAAATTTCAGAAAACCGGGGGTCTCTTTAAGAAAACGAGCGGGCGAAGGGGTATCGGGCTCCTACGGCCGTTGGATCTCGGATCGACGCCCGAGATTAAATCAGCGGGCGGGCGCGCGAGCGCGCGGCGGCCTGAGCGGCTGACAGGCGGGGCCAGGCGGGCAGCGCGGGGCGGCGGGCTGACAGGCGGGGCCGGGTGAGCAGAGCGGACGCGGGCGGCTGGCTCACAGGCGGGGCCAGCGGGCAGAGCGGGCGTGGGGGAAACGGCTCTGGGCCGTTGGATCTCAGGCGAACGGCTAGGGTTGGGCTCGGCCTAATTGAAACGGGGCCGTGCGATCTGGGATGGACGGCGGGGATCGGGTGGCCGGCCTTGGCCTCTCCTACGGCTAGCAGAGGCGGCGGCGCTCGTCCCCGCGGCGGAGAACTCGCCGGAGACGAGGGGCACAGGGGCCCTGCGGGTCTTTGGGGCGACCTGGACGGCCGGGGAGGTTAGGGAGGGCGCGGGGAGTCGTCCGGTGGGGACTGGGTCAGGGCAGGGGCACCGGAGGGGGGCGGTTCACGGCAAAGCGACTCGGCGGCGGCGTTAATCAACTCCGACGAGGAATTAAGCGCAGCAGAGAGCAATAGAGAGGAAGGGAGAGGGCAGGGGAGGTTCCTTACCTCAAGGCGGACTCCGGGGACTCCTCGGTGGCGGCAATGGCGCGACGACGGCCCGGGTCGGCGGTGGCGGACCTCCGCGGCTGCACAGAGGACGGCGGGTGAGCGCGGGCAGAGGGAAATAGGGAGGGGGAGGGGAAACTGGGGCGCGTCCCGGGTTGCGGACGTCGAGGCGAAGCTCACCGTGGCAGAGAGCACGGCGGAGCTCCAACGACGACGGGGAAACGGGCTCGGGCGGCGATGGTTCGTGACGACGGCGCTCTGGCGTGTGCGCAGCGAGGGGGAGGTGAGAGAGGGGTCTGTTGGTGCGCAAATGAGGGAGGGGGAGAGGGCGAGTGGGGTTCTGGGCTCAAGTGGCCGGGGGCAGGGCGGTTGCGAGCTCCACGCGCGACGTGGGCGCGGAGTCCGTGGCAGCGCGCAGCTCGGGCGGCGGTTACGCGGGGAAGACGGGGCGGACAGGCCGGGCCCGCGAGCAGAGAGAGAGGGGAAAGCGGGCGCGGGCGCGGAGAAGGCGGCCGCGCTGACGGGCGGGCCCGCCAGGGCAGAGAGAGAAGGGGGGAAGAGGCGCGCGCGTGGGATTGGGCCGGCTGGGCCGAAAGGCCGAGGGGAGGGGCAGGGTTGGGCTTCTTTCCCTTTTTCTTTTATTCTGGCATTTGTTTTCTCTTTTCTTTTTACTTTCTCTATTTGATTCAAATTCAAATAAGCCACAAATTCAAATTAGACTTTCTGAGTATTATGCACCAAACAAAAGTGAAATCTGGGGTTCAACATGATGCAACAATTCATACTCCCTTGGAGTTTGAGCTAATAGACTATAATTACAAATAAAATAACCACTTTTCTCCTATAGAAATGAGAAAGAGAAGATTGGGGAAGGATGAGAAAAGGGAAGTAACACCTGAATTTGTGAATATGAGCAAAGAAATTTTATACCCCCAAATTCAGGGTGTTACAAACCTATCCCCCTTAAAAGAATCTCGCCCCGAGATTCAGGGTTGGTTAGCAAAGAGTTCAGGGTATTTGGCCTTCAGATCATCTTCTCATTCCCAGGTTGCTTCTTCCTCCGAGTGGTGACCCCATCTGACTTTGCACATTCTGATGGTATTCCTCCGGGTGACTCTGTCTGCAAACTCCAGAATCTGCGTTGGCTTCTCTATGTATGTCAGATCCTCCTGGACTTCCAAACCCTCCACTGGCAACTGTTCTTCTGGTACTCGCAGGCACTTCTTCAATTGCGACACGTGGAACACATTGTGCACTGCTGACAAGCTCTCTGGTAGGTTGAGTTGGTAAGCCACTTCTCCACGCTTTGCTTGAATCTGATATGGTCCAACGTACCGGGGTGCTAACTTGCCTTTGACTCCGAACCGTTTGACTCCCCTGATAGGTGACACCTTCAGATAGACGTAATCCCCCACTTCGAAACTCAGTTCTCTTCTCCTTCGGTCCGCATAGCTTCGCTGTCTTGACTGGGCTATCTTCAGGTTCTCCCGAACCATTTTGATATTCTCTTCGGCTTCAAGCAGGATGTCGGGGCCAAACACCTGTCTCTCTCCAGGCTGGTCCCAATGCAGCGGAGTCCTACAACTCCGTCCATAGAGTGCCTGAAATGGTGACATCTTCAAGCTAGCCTGATAGCTATTGTTGTAGGAGAATTCTGCATAAGGTAACCTTTTGTCCCATCCTGACTTGTCTTGCAACGCACAGGCTCTCAGCATATCTTCTAGGATCTGATTAGTTCTTTCAGTCTGACCGTCTGTCTGCGGGTGATAAGCCGAGCTGAAGTTCAAATGGGTGCCCAAAGCTTCTTGTAGCTGCTGCCAAAAATGAGAGGTGAACTGCGTTCCTCGATCTGACACTATCTTCTTCGGCACACCATGAAGGCAGACTATCCGTGACATGTATAACTCAGCTAACGTTGCTCCGGTGTATGTGGTCTTCACAGGTATGAAATGGGCCACCTTTGTTAAGCGGTCCACAACCACCCAGATGGAATCATAACCGGCCCGGGTACGAGGTAGGCCAACTATAAAATCCATCCCGATCTCATCCCACTTCCACTGAGGAATCCGCAATGGCTGCAACAATCCGGCAGGCCTCTGATGCTCTGCTTTGGTTCTCTGACAGCTATCACAGATGGCGACATATTCTGCGATCTCTCTTTTCATGCCATACCACCAAAACCTCCTTTTTAAATCCTGGTACATCTTTTCACTTCCCGGGTGTATGGAGTAGGCTGTCTCATGAGCTTCCTTTAGGATCAGCTCCCGAATAGGTTTGAGGTCGGGGACACACAATCGGTCCTTGAACCATATTACCCCCCTCTTCATCCTCTCGAAAGTCTTTACCTCTTCCTTCTAAGATCAGCTGCCGGATCTTGTTGATGCTTTCATCATCCTTCTGCCCTTCTTTGATCTCCCGCTCTAGGGTGGGCTCTAACTCCACTGTTACTCCTTGTGTACTATTCAGGAAACCGAGACTTAGTCTGTCGAACTCCTTGGCTAACTCATACGGCATCGGATACGTGGCCAACATATTGACTTGACTCTTCCTGCTCAGAGCATCTGCAACCACATTGGCTTTGCCTGGATGGTAATGTATCTCCAACTCATAGTCCTTGATCAATTCCAACCATCTTCGCTGTCTCATGTTTAACTCTGACTGGGTGAATATGTACTTCAGACTTTTATGATCTGTGTAAATGTCGCACTTCTGCCCATACAGGTAATGTCTCCAGGTCTTTAAAGCATGAACCACTGCTGCCAACTCCAGGTCGTGTGTGGGATAATTTTTCTGATGGATCTTCAACTGTCGAGATGAGTATGCTACAACTCTTCCTTCTTGCATTAGCACACACCCCAATCCGGTGTAAGAAGCGTCGCAATACACTGAGAATGACTTGTGGACATCAGGCAGGACTAGCACAGGAGTTGTAGTCAATCTATTTTTCAGTTCTTCAAATGCTTCCTGACACTTTTGGGTCCACTTAAACTCAACTTTCTTCGCTAGTAACGCTGTCATTGGTCTAGCAATCTTTGAGAAGCCTTCGATGAAACGCCTGTAATACCCAGCCATTCCAATGAAGCTCTTGATCCCACGAACATCCTTTGGTGCTTTCCAGTTCAGGATATCTGCTACTTTCTTTGGATCCACTGCCAACCCATCTTGGTTTATGATGTGACCCAGAAATAAGACTTCATGAATCTAGAACTCGCATTTGCCCAGCTTGGCATACAACTGATGCTCTCGAAGTCTTTGCAATACCATTTTCAAATGCTCTACATGATCTTCCTCACTTTGAGAGTATATGAGAATATCATCGATGAACACTACCACAAACTTGTCTAGATAGTCCATGAACACGCTGTTCATCAGATACATAAAGAAAGCTGGCGCATTGGTCAAACCAAAGGACATAACGGTGAATTCATATAACCCGTACTTGGTGATGAATGGTGTCTTCGGTATGTCCGAGGGTCGGATTCTGAGTTGATGGTAACCTGATCTCAGATCTATCTTCGAGAATACGCTGGCACCTCAGAGCTGGTCGAACAAATCTTCTATCCTTGGCAGGGGGTACTTGTTTTTGACAGTGACTTCATTCAAGGCTCTGTAGTCTATGCACATCCTTTTGGTACCATCTTTCTTCTCTATAAACAACACCGAAGCGGCCCAAGGCGAGGTACTTGGTCTGATGTAACCCTTCTCTAACATCTCATCTATCTGCTTCTTGAGTTCCACCAATTCTGGTCCAGACACTCGGTAGGCTCTTTTGGAAATGGGGGCGGTACCAGGGATAAGCTCTATGGCAAATTCAACTTTTCTCTCGGGTGGCATGCCCGTTAGCTCCTCGGGAAATACATCCAGAAAGTCCGACACAACCTTGATAGCCTCGAGCGGGTTGGGCTCTTTACTATCAACTGAAATCTGGTGACAGACACCCTCCGCTGATTTAGGCATCCTTAGCTCGGCCACTACCTCTTCTCCTGACGGGGACTTCAATGTTACGGTCCTCTTGTCACAGCTAACATTTGCTTCATACTTCATTAACCAATTCATCCCTAGGATGACATCTATCCCAGGGGTGTCTATTACTATTAAGTCACTGGGGAATCCTATCCCCCTTATTTCCACCATTATATTTGAACATATTTTATCTGTTTGCACCTTGCCACCAACTGAATTAATCCTCATAGGCGACATCATTGCCTCTACTGATATGTTATGTAATTCTACCCATGTTGCAGTGACAAATGAATGAGTTGCACCAGTATCAAATAGCACTTTTGCGGGATGAGATTCGACTGAGAACATACCTACTGCCACATCTGGTGCATCCTGGATTGCTTCGGCCTCCAAGTGGTTCACCTTTCCACGGTTGTACGCTTGGCTACGATTGCCTACTGCCGGCTGCAGTACACCTTGCCTTGTTGGAGCATTGGGGTTGGTCTGCTGCTGCGCCATCTTCTTCGGGCACTGCATCGCCCAGTGGCCTTGTTCTCCACAGTGGAAACATCCTCTGCCTCCTCCTTGTGCTGGGGCTGCTTGGTTGTTCTGGTTTGCTGCTGGGGCAGGAAGGCGAGGTGCCTGGTTGTTCTGCTTCTGATACTGGTTACCTCCTTGCTGGCTGTTCTGACGATACTGCTGCTGCTGCTGTGGGTACTGCCTCTGAAACTGCTGCTGATGCGGACGCTGATTCTGATTCTGATATCCTTGTGGGTGACCAGGCCTGCCTTGCTGAGATGAACTGCCTGAGAAACGTGGACGGCTGATGCCTCCGGTCTGGGGTCCACTCATCTTGCGCTTCCGATCTTCCATATCCTTACGCTTCTTCTCAGTCATAACTGCCCTATCGATCAGGTGCTGGAAGGTGGGGAAGGTGTGATTCATCAGCTGGTAATGCAGGGGATCCACCAAACCCCTCATGAACCTGTACTGCCTTTTAGCATCAGTGTTGACATCCTCAGGTGCATAACGAGATAGCTGCAGAAACTTGTCTCTGTATTCACTAACAGACAGGGGTCCCTGCATCAGAGCCAGAAACTCCTCCTTCTTCACGATCATCAGTCCCTCCGGCACATGGTACCTGCGGAAACTCTCGCTGAATTCTTCCCAGGTGATGGCTTCGGGGTCAGCATGGGTGGCGAGGTAGGACTCCCACCAGGACTGGGCTGCTCCCCTTAGCTGGCGGGGACCATACAGAACCTTCTCCCTGTCGTCACATTGGGCGGTGCGCAGTTCCCTTTCCACTGCGCGCAGCCAGTCTTCTGCATCCATGGGGTCGGCAGAATGGGCAAAGGTAGGAGGGTGCCCTCTCATGAACTCGCCACGCTTATCTCGTGGCATCTGGGGCATCTGCACTTGCAATTGGGGTTGAGGTTGCTGTTGAGCCTGCTGCATGGCTGCCAGAGTCTGCCCAATGGCCTGCACTGCCTGAGTCTGCATCAAGAACATCTGCTCCACTGACATCGGGGGTGGTGGGGGAGGCTGCCTCTGTTGTTCCTCCTGCTGGTCATGCTGCTCTTGCTGAGCACGCCTGTTGCATCGGCGCCTGTTGTCAGACATCTGTGGAAGACATTCATACATCAGCGTTGATCTCACAACCCTTCAGCATAAGAAAAGGAAATACAGAATTCTTCATGACACTGAGTGAACAAAGAGCTTCACTGATCCTCATTATGATTCAACACAGCTTCTCAGATAGAAAGGAAAGTAGAAGTAAATGGCTTCCCGACTAAATAACTGACTTTATTAACATTATAGCTAGGCCAAACTGCAGGAGAAACCCACAGGTTGGCAACAGTCATTACAAAGATTCAAATCCAGCACAAGTTCATCATAACAAGCATGCAAGCAACTGATAAGCAAACTAAGCTAATTGGAAACAACTGATAAGCAAACTAAACTTACTATCTAAGACTGAGACATCTGACTTAAGAATTATTACAAACTCCGACGCTAACGATCTAAGGATCCAGATCTATCCTGGTCTTACAGGCAGGGGAACCATAAGTGTGGTGACCTCGTGGCGGTGAGCGGTATGGGTGCTGAGTCCCAACAGGAGCGGGAGAACCACCCTCCTAGTGATGGCGCTCTGCCAGCTCAGCACGCAACTCCATAATCTCCGTTCGAGCCCTGCTTAGCTCATCCAGAGAGTGATCCAGCTCAGTGTTAAGCACTGCGGCTAGGTTGACTGCGCTGCTCAACCTAGGGTTAGCCTCACCAACAGGTGAGACAACCACACTCTCTGTGCTGCCAGTAGGGCGACGGGGGTAGTACCGAAGGTTAAGACCGTCGGCCACCCCACCGAACAAAGAACAGTAATGGGAGAGTGCACGTCGTGCTGCATCCTGCATAGCCGCCTCTGCAGTGTCCCTCTCGGAGATGGAATAATGCTCCGAAACGGCCTCCGCACCCCGGAGGTCATCCTCCGGACGACGAACTAGGCAGGTAGCCTCCCAGCGGTCCGGGTACCTCCCGCGACTGTGCTGGTAGACTACACAACGATACTCGATCGACCAGGTGTGCCGGTCGAAAGCCTGGCGCAGCAAGGTGTCGAGTGCGTCGTGGAAGTGACAACCGCGGGCGGCGTCACGGGTGATGGGTCGGGCGACCCATCCTTCCGCCTCCTGCGGCTCAGAAGACTCCGTGCTGTGGTCTGAGTCGTCGTCGTCGGGGTCTCCTCCAGGACTTCCTCCGGTAGCTCCTCCAACAGCCGAGGCGTCCCACGGTGGTGCAGGGGGCGCCTCCAGCTGGGCAACAGAGGAATGGGGCCTCACGGACTCCACCTCCTACTGGGGTGGGGAGGAAGAGCCCTGCTGCTCTCTGTGCTGGCGCCGGCATTCCTGCTCCTCACGCAGGCGGTGGTGCAGTCTCTCCAGGTGACTCGACTGACCGGACACGGTGCGGCGCAGAGGACGCTCCGCAAGTCGAGACGGCAGGAAAGGAATCACCGACTTACGTGCTGTGTGTCTAAGACGAGCCATCTACAAAAGACACCGTAAGCACAAGAGTAAGAACAGAACTAATATGACAAGTGCATAAACCATAGACAGAGCAAGATTAAAATTTTAACAAGGTACAATATAGTATGTATATGTAGTAAAACATAGGGTTGGTCGAGGTGACCGACTTTTGAAGTGACATCAGGGGTCAAGATGAGAGGGAAGGTCAATAGTCCTTAGTACGACCAGTGCTACTCTAGGTCAGCGGTCCTACAGCCAGCACGGCTTTGATACCACTTATGTCACACCCGGTTTCAGAAGGCAAACCGAATGTGAACTATGTACGTGCTAGGATCAGAATTCACGTACACGGCGATTACATAAATGAACATCATCGCACAGTGCTCGAATAATAACATAAAAGAGTATTAACATATTACATCACAGAGTCAAAGACATCCACATAGTCATCGTCTTAACAGGTAAATCAAAGTGCTAGCGAAGCGCAGTAAAGATAAGGCCTTCACAGGCAGCTGACTGGGGGTTGCCGCCAACCCACACCTAGAATTCGTCGTAGTCTTGGAACTCCTGGAAGTCTCCTCCCACGGCTTCACCTTCTCCTGAGCAGTGGTTACAATGCGGACAACCTGGTGTTTTGTGGTAAAGCAAGGATGAGTACACATCAACGTACTCAGCAAATGTCCCGTTTGGCTGAAGTGGACTAGCTTTATGTGGGGTTAGGCTCAAGCAGTTGCTTTTAGTTGGTCAGGTATTTATCATTAGTAGAAGCCAGATTTTTAGCATTAACCAACCCATGAACCATTTCCTCGTCGAGGAACAACATCATCATATTCGAACCAAAACCATAACATAATCTTTGTATCTCGAACCATCTGTATCCCTAATCAAAGAGGATCCCAAGGCTGCTCTTAACCGTGAGCACGGCTGATATATCAGTTTCACTACCCTCTGCAGAGGTCGCACACTTTACCCATGAGTCGTGATTCCCGTTTTGCCCGGGGAGAGCTAATCCCCATTGATCACTTCCTAGGTGGTCCGGCAGGGTATCACTACGTAGCTTTTACAAAGATTCCCTAGAGATCATAGCCGCCCGTTAGGTTTCTCCAGTTTGATAAACACAGTACTCCTCCCCGCAGGAGAGTGACTAACAAAAGCAAAACGAAAGAACCTCGGCACTCAGCCTCGGCAGAGCAAGCACTGTGCCTGGACCCCATTGACGGCACGACGGCGAAGCAACTACACCTCTAGTTCCTCTAATTAATTAGCTAAGGGCGCCCCATTTCACCCTCATGGTTGCACTGTTATCCTGGGTGGTCTCTCAACGAACAGGTCCTTACGGAGAGGTACTCGGGAAACAGCCCGAGTCCCCTAAAATGCCACAAGATCATCAACATCATCAGGGTAACAGTATCATAAATAGTCACATCATGTTCATTGATTAAGTTAAGGCAATAGCAGATTGCTAACCATAAGGTCATCAAGGATAAAGTAAAGTGTAAAGCTAGTCAATCCTTAGGTTTCAAGTAAGTAATGCGGGATAGTAAGTTATAAGTGAATAGGACATAATGGGTCAGAGGACACTTGCCTTCACCAAACTGTTGATCGGGAACTTCCTCTGCAACTTCCTCGGGAAACACAGACTGCTCGTTGTCTACGTAAAGTAATCATTCACACTATGCACTTGGGAAGTAACAAACAAAAGCAATATACCAAACATATGCAGCAGAGAGATCACAAGTTCACAATAGAAAAGGATTGGTACTCTAGTATTCCCTAGGTCTAGGGTAGAGGACTATACAAAGTGATTCATTATCCCCTAATTAGGTTTAAGTCAGTGGTGGGGTTAAATCATTACATGGTTCTAAGTCCATAAACTTAGGTGCTCCCACTTTTATTAAAGTCTTCTATCTTTTATTTATCTCACATAGGGGTTCCAATAACCTTAATCTTATCCTAATGATCAACTATTAATTGGGACATAAAAACAGCAGGGAAACATTGGTTAAATAGGTAGACAAAAATACTATGAGCATTTTGCAATTTGAAGCACCTAATTTGGAGTTCATATGACAAAGTTATGAATTTTACAAGTTTAGGGATTAAAAATATACCCTAAATACTTATTTTGAATTAAATAAAAGGTCCGAGGACCTAACTGTGAGAATCCAGGGACGGCGGGTTAAATTTCAGAAAACCGGGGGTCTCTTTAAGAAAACGCGCGGGCGAAGGGGTATCGGGCTCCTACGGCCGTTGGATCTCGGATCGACGCCCGAGATTAAATCCGCGAGCGGGCGCGCGAGCGCGCGGCGGCCTGAGCGGCTGACAGGCGGGGCCAGGCGGGCAGCGCGGGGCGGCGGGCTGACAGGCGGGACCGGGTGAGCAGAGCGGACGCGGGCGGCTGGCTGACAGGCGGGGCCAACGGGCAGAGCGGGCGCGGGGGAAACGGCTCTGGGCCGTTGGATCTCAGGCGAACGGCTAGGGTTGGGCTCGGCCTAATTGAAACGGGGCCGTGCGATCTGGGATGGACTGCGGGGATCGGGTGGCCGGCCTTGGCCTCTCCTACGGCTAGCAGAGGCGGTGGCGCTCGTCCCCGCGGCGGAGAACTCGCCGGAGACGAGGGGCGCGGGGGCCCTGCGGGTCTTTGGGGCGACCTGGACGGCCGGGGAGGTTAGGGAGGGCGCGGGGAGTCGTCCGGTGGGGACTGGGTCGGGGCAGGGGCACCGGAGGGGGGCGGTTCACAGCGAAGCGACTCGGCGGCGGCGTTAATCAACTCCGACGAGGAATTAAGCGCAGCAGAGAGCAATAGAGAGGAAGGGAGAGGGCAGGGGAGGTTCCTTACCTCAAGGCGGACTCCGGGGACTCCTCGGTGGCGGCAATGGCGCGACGACGGTCCGGGTCGGCGGTGGCGGACCTCCGCGGCTGCACAGAGGACGGGGGGTGAGCGCGGGCAGAGGGAAATAGGGAGGGGGAGGGGAAACTGGGGCGCGTCCCGGGTTGCGGACGTCGAGGCGAAGCTCACCGTGGCAGAGAGCACGGCGGAGCTCCAACGACGACGGGGAAACGGGCTCGGGCTGCGATGGTTCGTGACGGCGGCGCTCTGGCGTGTGCACAGCGAGGGGGAGGTGAGAGAGGGGTCTGTTGGTGCGCAAATGAGGGAGGGGGAGAGGGCGAGTGGGGTTCTGGGCTCAAGTGGCCGGGGGCGGGGCGGTTGCGAGCTCCACGCGCGACGTGGGCGCGGAGTCCGCGGCAGCGCGCAGCTCGGGCGGCGGTTACGCGGGGAAGACGGGGCTGACAGGCCGGGCCCGCGAGCAGAGAGAGAGGGGAAAGCGGGCGCAGGCACGGAGAATGCGGCCGCGCTGACGGGCGGGCCCGCCAGGGCAGAGAGAGAAGGGGGGAAGAGGCGCGCGCGTGGGATTGGGCCGGCTGGGCCGAAAGGCCGAGGGGAGGGGCAGGGTTGGGCTTCTTTCCCTTTTTCTTTTATTCTGGCATTTGTTTTCTCTTTTCTTTTTACTTTCTCTATTTGATTCAAATTCAAATAAGCCACAAATTCAAATTAGACTTTCTGAGTATTATGCACCAAACAAAAGTGAAATCTAGGGTTCAACATGATGCAACAATTCATACTCCCTTGGAGTTTGAGCTAATAGACTATAATTACAAATAAAATAACCACTTTTCTCCTATAGAAATGAGAAAGAGAAGATTGGGGAAGGATGAGAAAAGGGAAGTAACACCTGAATTTGTGAATATGAGCAAAGAAATTTTATACCCCCAAATTCAGGGTGTTACAGAGCTGATGGACATCGCCACCAAGTTCGCCTCTGGCCAGGAGGCGGTTGAGGCCATCTTCTGGAAGGATAAGCAGCCCCAGGGCTGCCCACCGGAAGATGTCCCCAAGGCATCAACTCAGCGTGGCACCAAGAAGAAAGGCAGGAAGAAGTCGCAAGCGAAACGCGACGCCGCCGACGCAGACCTTGTCGCCGCTACCGAGTACAAGAACCCTCGGAAACCTCCTGGAGGTGCCAATCTCTTCGACAAGATGCTCAAGGAGCCGTGCCCCTATCATCAGGGGCCCGTCAAGCACACCCTTGAGGAGTGCGCCATGCTTCAGCGCCACTTTCACAAGGTCGGGCCACCTGCGGAAGGTGGCAGGGCCCACGACGACGATGAGAAGGAGGATCGCAAGGCAGGAGAGTTCCCCGAGGTCCGTGACTGCTTCATGATCTATGGTGGACCAATGGCGAACGCCTCGGCTCGGCACCGCAAGCAAGAGCGTCGGGAGGTCTGCTCAGTAAAGGTGGCGCCGCCGGTCTACCTAGACTGGTCCGACAAGCCCATCACCTTCTACCAGGGCGATGACCCCGACCGCGTGCCGAGCCCGGGGAAATACCTGCTCGTTGTCGACCCCGTCATCGGCAACGTCAGGCTCACCAAGGTCCTCATGGACGGAGGCAGCAGCCTCAACATCATCTACACCGAGACCCTCGGGCTCCTGCAGATCGACCTGTCCTCGGTTCGGGCAAGCGCTGCGCCTTTTCACGGGATCATCCCCGGGAAACGCGTCCAGCCCCTCGGACAACTCGATCTACCCATCTGCTTTGGGACACCCTCCAACTTCCGAAGGGAGACCCTCACGTTCGAGGTGGTCGGGTTTCGAGGAACCTACCACGTAGTGCTGGGGAGGCCATGCTATGCCAAGTTCATGGCCGTCCCCAACTACACCTACCTCAAGCTCAAAATGTCAGGCCCCAACGGGGTCATCACCGTCGGCCCCACGTATCGACACATGTACGAATGCGACGTGGAGTGCGTGGAGTACGCCGAGGCCCTCGTCGAATCCGAGGCCCTCATCGCCGACCTGGAGAGCCTCTCTAAGGAGGCGCCAGACGTGAAGCGCCATGCCAGCAACTTCGAGCCGGCGGAGACAGTTAAGTCCGTCCCTCTCGACCCCAGCGACGACGCCTCCAAGCGGATCCGGATCGGCTCCGAGCTCGACCCCAAATAGGAAGCAGTGCTCGTCGACTTTCTCCATGCAAACGCCGACGTTTTCGCGTGGAGTCCCTCGGACATGCCCGACATACCGAGGGATGTCGCCGAGCACTCGCTGGATATCCGAGCTAGAGCCCGACCTGTGAAGCAGCCTCTGCGCCGATTCGACGAAAAAAAGCGCAGAGCCATAGGCGAGGAGATCCACAAGCTAATGGCAGCAGGGTTCATCAAAGAGGTATTCCATCCTGAATGGCTTGCCAACCTTGTGCTTGTGAGAAAGAAAGGAGGGAAATGGCGGATGTGTGTAGACTACACTGGTCTAAACAAAGCATGTCCGAAAGTCCCCTACCCTCTGCCTCGCATCGATCAAATCGTGGATTCCACTGCTGGGTGCGAAACCCTGTCTTTCCTCGATGCCTACTCAGGGTATCACCAAATCAGGATGAAAGAGTCCGACCAGCTCGCGACTTCTTTCATCACACCCTTCGGCATGTACTGCTATGTTACCATGCCGTTCGATTTGAGGAATGTGGGTGCGACATACCAAAGGTGCATGAACCACGTGTTCGACGAACACATTGGTCGAATGGTCGAGGCCTACGTCGATGACATCGTAGTCAAGACGAGGAAAGCCTCCGACCTCCTTTCCAACCATGAAGTGACATTCCGGTGTCTCAAGGCGAAAGGAGTAAAGCTCAATCCCGAGAAGTGCGTCTTCGGGATCCCCCGAGGCATGCTCTTGGAGTTCATCGTCTCTGAGCGGGGCATCGAGGCCAACCCGGAAAAAATCGCGGCCATCACCAACATGGGGCCCATCAAGCACTTGAAGGGCGTACAGAGGGTCACAGGATGCCTTGCGGCTCTGAGCCGTTTCATCTCACGCCTCAGCGAAAGAGGCCTTCCTCTGTACCGCCTCTTAAGGAAGGCCGAGTGCTTCACTTGGACCCCTGAGGCCAAGGAAGCCCTCGGGAAACTGAAGGCGCTCCTCACAAACGCGCCCATCTTGGTGCCTCCCGCCGTCGGAGAAGACCTCTTGATCTACGTCGCCGCTACCACTCAGGTGGTCAGTGCCGCGATCATGGTTGAGAGACAAGAAGAAGGGCATGCATTGCCCGACCAGAGGCCAGTCTACTTCATCAGTGAGGTACTGTCCGAGACCATGATCCGCTACCCACAAATTCAGAAGCTGCAATACGCGGTAATCCTGACGCGGCGGAAGTTGCGACACTACTTCGAGTCTCATCCAGTGACTGTGGTGTCATCCTTCCCCCTGGGGGAGATCATCCAGTGCCGAGAGGCCTCGGATAGAATTGCAAAGTGGGCGGTGGAAATCATGGGCGAGACAATCTCGTTCGCCCCTCGGAAGGCCACCAAGTCCCAGGTCTTGGCGGACTTTGTGGCTGAATGGGTCGACACCCAGCTCCCGACAGTTCCGATCCAACCGGAACTCTGGACCATGTTTTTCGACGGGTCGCTGATGAAGACAGGGGCAGGCGCGGGCCTGCTCTTCATCTCGCCCCTCATAAAGCACCTACGCTACGTGCTACGCCTCCACTTCCCAGCGTCCAACAATGTGGCCGAGTACGAGGCTCTGGTCAACGGGTTGCGCATCGCCATCGAGCTAGGGGTCCGATGCCTCGACACTCGCGGTGACTCGTAGCTCGTCATCGACCAAGTCATGAAGAACTCCCACTGCCGCGACCCGAAGATGGAAGCCTACTGCGATGAGGTTCGGCGCCTGGAAAGACAAGTTCTATGGGCTCGAGCTCAACCACATCACCCGACTCTACAACGAGACTGCGGACGAGCTAGCTAAGATAGCCTCGGGGCGAACAACGGTTCCCCCAGATGTCTTCTCCCAAGATCTGCACCAACCCTCCGTCAAGACCGACGACACGCCCGAGCCCGAGAAGGCCTCGGCCCAGCCCGAGGCATCCTCGGCTCGGCCCGATGCACCCTCGGCTCTGCCCGAGACACCCTCGGCTCAGCTCGAGGCAACCTCGGCCCCCGAAGATGAGGCACTGCACATTGAGGAAGAGCGAAGTGGGGTCACGCCTAATCGAAACTGGCAGACCCTGTACTTGCAATATCTCCACCGAGGAGAGCTACCCCTCGACCGAGCCGAAGCTCGGCGTTTGGCGTGGCGCGCCAAGTCGTTCGTCTTGCTGGAGGACAGGAAGGAGCTCTACCACCGCAGCCCCTCAGGCATCCTCCAGCGATGCTGTCGGTGTTTCGAAACCCGGGGGGTCCCTGGACCGACGAGTAAATCGTCGCCGCGTGCCCCAGCCCAGACGGGTCGACGCGAGGCGGAACGTGAAGGGGGGAGAGAGCGGTCGGAGGGAGACAGGCGTGGGAGGTGGAACCCGTGGCCTTCGTGTTAGCCCCGTGCCCAGGTCGGGTGCGCTTGCAGTAGGGGGTTACAAGCGTCCACGCGGGAGGGAGCGAGCGGCCTTGCGCGAGCGCCGTCCCGTCCTTCCCCGCGCGGCCCACCTTTCATAAGAGGGCCCTAGACCTCCCTTTTATAGGCGTAAGGAGAGGATCCAGGTGTACAATGGGGGTGTAGCAGTGTGCTAACGTGTCTAGCGGTGGAGAGCTAGCGCCCTAAGTACATGCCATCGTGGCAGCCGGAGAGGTTTTGGCACCTAGTTCGTGTGATGTCGTGGCCATCGGAGGAGCGCTGGAGCCTGGCGGAAGGACAGCTGTCGGGGCTGTCGAGTCCTTGCTGACGTCCTCCTGCTTCCGTAAGGGTGCTGAGAGCCGCCGTCGTCACAGGGCATGCGGGACACCATCATTACTCGTATAGTAGAGCGAGCCTGATGGGACGCCGGTCTTGTTCCCCGTAGCTTGAGTCAGCTCGGGGTAGGGTAATGATGGCGCTTCCTGTTGACGTGGTCGCTCCGTGCTCTAGGTTGGGCGAGGTGGAGGCTCCTCCGAGGTCGAGGTTGAGGTCGAGTCTGTCTTCCAAGGTCGAGGTCGAGTCCGAGCCCCTGGGTCGGACGAGGCGGAGACCGTCGGCTGAGGACGGGGCTGAGTCCGAGCCCTGGGGTCGAGCGAAGCGGAGTTTGTCGTCCTTCGGGGCTGAGCCCGAGTCCGAGCCCTGGGGTCGGGCGAAGCGGAGTTCGTCGTCTTCCGGGGCTGAGCCCGAGTCCGAGCCCTGGGGTCGGGCAGAGCGGAGTTCGTCGTCTTCTGGGGCTGAGCCCGAGTCCGAGCCCTGGGGTCGGGCGAAGCGGAGTTCGTCGTCTTCCGGGGCTAAGCCCAAGTCCGAGCCCTGGGGTCGGGCGGAGCGGAGTTCGTCGTCTTCCGGGGCTGAGCCCGAGTCCGAGCCCTAGGGTCGGGCAGAGCGGAGTTCATCGTCTTCCGGGACTGAGCCCAAGTCCGAGCCCTGAGGTCGGGCGAAGCGGAGTTTCCTATGACGCCTGAGGCCGGACTTGGCCGCTGTCAGCCTCACTCTGTCGAGTGGCTCAACAGTCAGAGCGGCGCAGGCGGCGCTGTCCTCTTGTCAGACCGGTCAGTGGAGCGGCGAAGTGACTGCGGTCACTTCGGCTCTGTCGACTGGAGGGCGTGAGTCAAGATAAAGGTGTCAGGCCACCTTTGCATTAAATGCCCCTGCGGTTTGGTCGGTTGGCGTGGCGATATGGCCAAGGTGGCTTCTCGGTGAAGACTGGGCCTTGGGCGAGCCGAAGGTGTGTCCGTTGCTGGAGGGGGTCCTCGGGCGAGACGTAGATCCTCCGGGGTTGGCTGCCCTTGCCCGAGGCTGGGCTTGGGCGAGGCGTGATCGCGTCCCTCGAATGGACCGATCCTTGACTTATTCGCACCCATCAGGCCTTTGCAGCTTTGTGCTAATGGTTGTTACCAGCTGAGATTTAGGAGCCTTGAGGGTACCCCTAATTATGGTCCCCGACAGTAGCCCCCGAGCCTCGAAGGGAGTGCTAATACTCGCTTGGAGGCTTTTGCCACACTTTTTTGCAAGGGGACCAGCCTTTTTTGGTTACATTTTGTTCCGGTGGTTGCGCGCGAGCGCACCCGCCGGGTGTAGCCCCCGAGGCCTCGGAGGAGTAGTTTTACTCCTTCGAGGTCTTAGTGCGTTTTGCAACACTTCGGCTGGTCTGGTTGTTCCCTCATGCGAGCTGGCCGTAGCCCGGGTGCACGGTCGGATCCCAAGTTCTCGGGCTGGTATGTTGACGCTGTCAACGGGTTGGCCGGAGCCGGGTTTGCGAGAGCAGCCCCCGAGCCTCTACACAGGGCGAGAGGACGGTCAAGGACAGACTCGACTTTTTTACATACGCCCCTGCGTCGCCTTTCCGCAAGGAGGAGGGGGGGGGGGAAAGCGCCATGTTGCCCTTGGAGGGCGCTGAACATGATGTCTCCGGTGAGCTACTGGCGAGTAATCCGTGTGGACGCCCGTGCCCCATTTGTTAGGGGTCGGCTAGAGGCCCGGAGGTGCGCTCCAAAAGTACCTGCGGGTGATCTGTCGGACCCGGTCCCCATTTGACGGGGTCCGAGGGCTTGATGCCTCCCTCTGATGGGACTCCGTTACAAGATCGTTCCCGCTGGTCTCGGAAATGTCCTAGGGTACCTCGGGAGCGTAGCTCGAGCCTTGGTTATGTATCGAACGTACCCAGGGTCATCCCTCGCTCTGTGTCTGAGGCGACTGTGAACCCTTCGAGGGCCAGCCTACGAACCCCTGATCAGTAGTGGGCGCGGAGCCCAAGTGGCCTGAGGCGGCCATTGAACCCTTCTGAGGGGCCGGCCATCGAACCTCTGACCAGTAGTGGGCGCAGAACCCAAACGCTCTGAGGCGGCCGTTGAACCCCTCCGAGGGGCCAGCCTTCGAACCTCTGATCAGTAGGGAGGCTCGGGGCCTGTTTCCTTCATGGAGAAGGATCCTTTTCAGGGTATCCCCCTTTCCCGGTCCCTGTTGTAAGAGAGAGAAAGAGGAAAAGGAAAAGGATACAAAATCGAATGACGTGGCGTACCTTTTTCGACGCGATCATTATGGCGAAGGCGAAGCGTCGCTTGCCTCTCCTGCCTGAGGCGCCGCCTGTCCCGCCGCGGAGTTAATGCGACGGGGCGAGTGGTTCGCGAGGCGGTCGTTGCGCGTGTGCGAGCCGTTCGAGGAACGGTCGTTTCGCTTTGAGCCTTCGAATCCCGCGGTGGGTTCGGGCGACGCGTTGAACGGGTCTTGCCTTGGTCTTTATATACTCGGGGGAGGGCCTGGTGACGGTTCTTTGCCCTGCTTCTTGCCTTCTTCTTAGGTTTTCGCAACCTAAGAGATTTAGCCAGAGAAAAGGAAACCGCTCACCCAGTCCTTTCCGCCGCCACCCCTTCTGCTCGGTGATGGCCGACAGGGTGACCATTGTTCCACCGCGTGACCCATGGCCTTTCTCCACAGTCACGGTGGGTGACCTGGAGGACCTCGTTGCTGAGGGTTTACTTCGCCCTCTCTCTGATGAGAGGCAGCCGGAGTGGATTCCCCCCCGAACGGAGCCGCCCCGTCCCCGCCGTCGGGGTACGTTGTGAGCTTCGTCTGATTCCACGAGCGGGGATTCGGTGTGCCGGCAAGCCGCTTCATGCGGGCGATCCTGCATAACTACGGGGTGGAGTTGCACAACCTCAGCCCCAACTCCATCTCGCAAGCCGCCATCTTCGTAGCGGTGTGCGAAGGATACTTGGGGATCGAACCCCACTGGGACTTGTGGACTCATTTCTTCTCCGCGGAGCTTTTTGCTTCGCCGACGGGAGAGAGAAGGGTCCGCGTGGCAGTGCGGGCCGGCGGCTGTATCCTCCAGCTGAGGCAGTCGCGGGCGTCGCAGTATATTCCCGCTGTCCTTGCATCCTCGAATAAAGGGTGGCAGCGCCGGTGGTTCTATCTCCGGAATGATGACAGGAGGCTCCCGTCGTTTTCTCAGCGAGTGGTCACCGTCGCCACCGATGCTTAGTGCTACGGGACCCCGCGCGACAGACAGAAAAATCTCGAGCCCCTTCTCAAGGCCCTGGAGGCGTTGCGGAAAGGAGGGCTCACCGCTGCAGGGGTGATTGCCGCCATTCATCGCCGGAGGGTGCTTCCCTTGGCGGAGCGATGGTTGCCACATTGGGAGATGACGCTGGAGGCTGACTTGGAGGGCTCGCGGATGTCCTCGGATCCCCTCCCCATCGACGTTCTCTACGGGCGGGTGGCCGCCGCGTTGGGAAAACCGGACGCCAGCGCCTTCTCCCAGCCCTTGATGCGCCCCGACTGCGGGTGTGTGTCCCTGGTGAGTGTCCGCTCCTTCTTTCCCCTTGCGTCGGATTGCCCTTGGTCCTTACGGTCGAGACTTTTCATCTGTCTCCAGGAGGTAGGGTGTCACAAGCCTTCCCGGCCACGGGTCCCGGAGGACGTGGTGGACCGAGCAGCACGGCGGGTTGCCGCGGAGGAGAAGAAGAAAATGGACGCGAAGAAGGCTCGGGCCCGCGAGCGGACGCAGGCCCGGGACGCCTTGGAAAAGCTCCATCGCCGGTAGGAGAGGGCTGGACTCCCGAGGGAGCCGTCGCCGGAAACGCCTGACGACGACGACGATGATGAAGACGATGACGAGGATGACGACACGGCTGCCTGCCTCGGCCTCAGCCTGGGTTTGAGGCTAGGCCAGGAGTCGTCAAGCCAGCCCCCGAGCGGGCCGGTGCTGTCTGTTCCCGGGGTCGGGACGCCAAGGTCCCGGCCCGAAGAGCGGGAGCAGACCGAGGGGGTACTCGACCCCTCGGCTAGGGAAGTTGAGGTGACCCCAGGGAGTCAGGCCGAGGCGCCTATTCCCCGAGAGCCGTCGCCTATGCCGGCAGCGCAGGAGAGAGACCCTCCGATCGCCGTGGTAGCGCCTGGGCAGTCCGTCTCCCGGGCATCTGAGGTGCCCAAGGCGAGGACGGTACCAAAGCTGGCGGTGAGGCGGACCTCGGCAATATCTTCGGGGGTCGAGATCCGGGAGACCTCTCCTCAGGCACGGTTGATCATGGCCCGGAGCGGGTAAGTACCTTAGAACGTCTTTGTCCTGGCTCCTCATCTGTATGTCTCGACCGTGACTTTCCTTCCCTCCTCAGCAAGCGAAGCCATGGCCTGACCGATCTGGCTCCCCGGAAAGTCCTTAAGACGGCGTTGGCTTCCGCAGCTGGTGTCACGTTGGGCCTCGCCGTTCAGCTGACCTTCTCGCAAGGCGCCCCACAGCGGGGGGCTCAGGCGGCACCAGGTCCGTGGAGCGAGTTCCCGAGGCCGGCTCTTCTGTCGAGGTGGCCATCGCACTGGGGGAGGCGACTGGCGCAGACGTGACCTTGGGCCCACCAGACATGCCGCCGGCGCTGGTGCCAGCTGCTGCCGAAGTCGCTGCCGCCCCGGTCGGGGAGCGACCTGTCGCCGCCGATGCTGAGATGGCCGAGGCGTCGGCGCTTGGTGGCTCGGAGGAGGGGGGCGTGGAACCACGACTCGTCCCACCGAGCGGCGGCCTTGTCCCAGCGCGGCGGAGCTTCGAGGGGCGGCGCCAGTTGCTCCGGTTCCGGACCCGTGGGGCTTCGAATCCCTTCTTCGTCCTTGACGATGAGCGGGAGGAGCAGTCTTGGGACGAGCTCCGTGAGTGTGCGGAAGCAACAGTGGGGTCGCCCTGGTCATCCTTGGAGGTCTTTTGCAGGGACGTCCCCAAAATCCTCTAGGTAATGATTTCAGGCATACCTTTTTTGTGATCAAGGCGTCCTTTGTGATGCCCCGCTTCCTTCCCTCAGGATCTGACGGATCTGAGCGCCGCCAAGTCGTCGTTTATCTGCCACGAGGTCGATGTCTCGGGCTCACTGCGATCCCTGAGGACCTCGCTCGCCGGGGCTACCGTGCGCCTCTCCCAGCAGGGCGCCGAGGTGGCGGACCTTCGGTTGCTCTGTACCGATCTGAGAGTAGAGGCAGCAGCGGCACGCGCAGAGGTTCAGCGACGGCAGTTGGAGTTCGACCAGGTCGTCGATGAGCGAGATCAATCTTGGGGCCGGGCTACCAAGGCCGAAAGCCGGGCCAGAGCCCTTGCAGCAGACCTAGCCGTAGCCTAGTCCGCAGCCTCGGAGCAGCGTGCCCGAGCTAGAGGTATGTCCTGGCTGTTTTCGGTTTTTGTTTTAGCTTGTTTCCTCCACTTGTGTTTGAGGCCTTGCGCTCTGGCTGTTCGCAGAGCTTGAGTCTGCCCTTGATGAGTCCACCAGGGCGCTTGCCTAGGCGGCCGAGTAGAGGGAGGCCGACCACACGGCTATGTCCGAGGCCATCTCGGACTTCTGCCGGGTCTTTGGCTTCGGCGACGTCCCCTTAGGAAGCTCCCCTCAGAGTCGCCTGCAGGCCTTGGGTGGCCACGTGCGCGGCAGACTCTGTGAAGCGCTACACCACGGCATCCGGTGGCCTTCGCCGTGCTTGCTTCCCACTACGTCGTGGATCTGGAGTGGGTCAGTGAGGGGTATTGCCTCCCTGATGAAGATGAAGCCGCCCTGGCTGAAGTCCAGAGGCTCGACGCAGCCGCCGCGGGCCCGAGCGTAGTGCTGGCGACCACCTTCAAGGCAGAGATCCTCCCGCCTGCGCCGTCGTCCGAAGCCGGGGTGGACTTTGCTGAAGGCGGGGACGAAGCCGAAGGCGTGGCTCCTTCCCCAGGCGACGCCTACCTCTACCGGAGCAGTTTCCTTTGAATGTACGTGTGTCTCTTGCGGCCGCTGAGGCCCGAACACTTTATTATCGTAGCATAAAGTCGTGGCCCTTTTTCTTTCATTTTGCATGTCCGGCCCCGTTCGTCAGTAGCAGGGTGGCTTGCCCAAGTAGGAGTCATTTTTCGCGGTAGGTGACGAGTGAGGTGTCCGTAACCCAGGGGCGTAGGAGTCCCTCGGCTCAGTCAGCCTTGCCACTTACATGCACCCATATTCGCTTCTTGGGGTCCTGCTACCGACATAGCCGGGGGAACGCGGAAGCCTTTTTGATTGAAAATTTTGACGCAGAGGGGGTTCCCCCCTTCTAGCCCCCGAGGGAGGGTCGGGCTTTGCCGAGGCAAGGCTGACCCTTCCTTGACGACCAGACTTTGTGTGTGTGAACGGGGTGTACGAATAACTTGGAAGCATCTTAAGGATAGAAGCGATGTAGCTGTTGGATGTTCCAAGCGTTGCTGTAGACCTTGCCTCGACTGTTGGCCGGCTTGTACGTTCTGGGCTTCAGAATTTTGGCGACGACGAACGGCCCTTCCCAGGGAGGCGTAAGTTTGTGCCGCCCTCGGGCGTCTTGTTGCAGCCGAAGCACCAGGTCGCCCACCTGTAGGTCTCGGGACCGAACCCCTCGGGCGTGGTAGCGTCGCAGAGACTGCTGGTACCGCGCCGAGTGTAGTAAGGCCATGTCTCGAGCCTCCTCCAGCTGGTCCAGTGAGTCTTCTCGATTAGCTCGATTGCTTTGGTCGGCATAGGTCTTCGTCCTTGGGGAACCGTATTCTAAGTCTGTGGGCAAGATGGCCTCGGCCCCATAGACTAGAAAGAACGGTGTGAAGCCCGTGGCTCGGCTTGGCGTTGTCCTCAGACTCCAGACCACTGAGGCGAGCTCCTTCATCCATCGCTTGCCGAACTTGTTGAGGTCGTTGTAGATCCGAGGCTTGAGTCCTTGCAGAATCATGCCGTTGGCACGTTCTACCTGCCCATTCGTCATGGGGTGAGCCACGGCGGCCCAGTCCACCCGGATGTGGTGATCCTCGCAGAAGTCCAGGAACTTTCTGCCGGTGAACTGGGTGCCGTTGTCGGTGATGATGGAGTTCGGGACCCCAAAGCGATGGATGATGTTGGTGAAGAACGCCACCGCCTGTTCGGACCTGATGCTGTTTAGGGGTCGGACCTCGATCCACTTGGAGAATTTGTCGATGGCGACCAGCAGGTGCGTGTAGCCCCCGGGTGCCTTCTGCAAGGGGCCAACTAGGTCCAGACCCCACACAGCAAACGACCATGTGATGGGTATGGTCTGCAGAGCTTGAGCGGGCAGGTGGGTCCGCCTTGCATAGAACTGACACCCTTCGCAGGTGCGGACAATTCTAGTGGTGTCGGCCACCGCCGTCGGCCAGTAGAAACCTTGTCGGAAGGCGTTTCCAACAAGGGTTCGAGGTCCTGCGTGATGGCCGCAAGCCCCTGAGTGTATCTCTTGTAGGAGCTCCTGACCTTCGGCGATGGAAATGCATCGCTGGAGGATGCCCGAGGGGCTGCGGTGGTAGAGCTCCTTCTCATCTCCCAGCAAGACGAACGACTTGGCACGCCGCGCCACTCGCCGAGCCTCGGCTTGGTCGAGGGGTAGCTCTCCTCGGTGGAGATATTGCAGGTACGGGGTCTGCCAGTTTTGATTAGGCGTGACCTCGCTCTGCTCCCCCTCGACGCGCAGTGCCTCGCCCTCGGGGGCCGAGGGTACCTCGGGCCGAGCTGAGGGTGCCTCGGGTTGAGCCGAGGGTGCCTCGGACTGAGCTGAAGGTGCCTCAGGCTGGGCCGAGGCCTCCTCGGGCTCGGGCATGTCGTCGGTCTTGACGGAAGGTTGATGCAGGTCTCGGGAGAATACGTCCAGGGGAACCGTCGTTCGCCCCGAGGCTATTTTAGCCAGCTCGTCCGCAGTCTCGTTGTAGCGTTGGGCGATGTGGTTGAGCTCGAGCCCGTAGAACTTGTCTTCTAGGCGCCGAACCTCATCACAGTAGGCTTCCATCTTCGGGTCGCGGCAGTGGGAGTTCTTCATGACTTGGTCGATGACGAGCTACGAGTCACCGCGAGCGTTGAGGCATCGGACCCCTAGCTCGATGGCGATTCGCAACCCGTTTACCAGAGCCTCGTACTCAGCCACGTTGTTGGACGCCGGGAAGTGGAGGCGTAGCACGTAGTGTAGGTGCTTCCCGAGGGGCGAGATGAAGAGCAGGCCCGCGCCGGCCCCCGTCTTCATCAGCGACCCGTCGAAAAACATGGTCCAGAGCTCTGGTTGGATCGGAGCTGTTGGGAGCTGGGTGTCGACCCATTCTACCACAAAGTCCGCTAAGACCTGGGACTTGATGGCCTTCCAAGGGGCAAACGAGATCGTCTCGCCCATGATGTCCACCGCCCACTTTGCAATTCTACCCGAGGCCTCCTAGGACTGGATGATCTCCCCCAGGGGGAAGGATGACACCACAGTTACCGGATGAGACTCGAAGTAGTGTCGCAACTTCTGTCGCGTCAGGATCACCGCGTACAGCAGCTTCTGGATTTGTGGGTAGCGGATTTTGGTCTCGGACAGTACCTCACAGATGAAGTAGAGTGGCCTCTGGACGGGCTCTGCATGCCCCTCTTCTCGTCTCTCAACCACAATCGCGGCGCTAACCACCTGAGTGGTAGCGGCGACGTAGATCAAGAGGGCTTCTCCGGCAGCGGGGGGCACCAAGATGGGCGCGTTCGTGAGGAGCGCCTTCAAGTTCCCAAGGGCTTCCTCGGCCTCAAGGGTCCAAGCGAAGCACTCGGCCTTCCTTAAGAGGCGGTACAGAGGCAGGCCTCTTTCGCCGAGGCGCGAGATGAAACGGCTTAGAGCCACGAGGCATCCCAAGACCCTCTATACGCCTTTCAAGTCCTTGATGGGCCCCATGCTGGTGATGGCTGCGATCTTCTCCGGGTTGGCCTCGATGCCCCGCTCGGAGACGATGAACCCCAAGAGCATGCCTCGAGGGACCCCGAAGACACACTTTTCGGGATTGAGCTTCACGCCTTTCGCCTTGAGACATCAGAACGTCACTTCAAGGTTGGAAAGGAGGTCGGAGGCTTTTCTCGTCTTGACTACGATGTCATCGACGTAGGCCTCGACCGTTTGGCCAATGTGTTCGCCGAACACATGGTTCATGCATCGCTGGTACGTTGCACCCGCATTCCTCAAGCCGAACGGCATGGTAACATAGCAGTACATGCTGAAGGGTGTGATGAAAGAAGTCGCGAGCTAGTCGGATTCTTTCATCCTGATCTGGTGATACCCTGAGTAGGCATCAAGGAAAGACAGGGTTTCGCACCCAGCAGTGGAATCCACGATTTGATCGATGTGAGGCAGAGGGTAGGGAACTTTCGGACATGCTTTGTTTAGACCAGTGTAGTCTACACACATCCGCCATTTCCCCCTTTCTTTCTCACAAGCACAGGGTTGGCAAGCCATTCGGGATGGAATACCTCTTTGATGAACCCTGCCGCCATTAGCTTGTGGATCTCCTCGCCTATGGCTCTGCACTTTTCTTCGTCGAATCGGCGCAGAGGCTGCTTCACGGGTCAGGCTCCAGCTCGGATATCCAGCAAGTGCTCAGCGACGTCCCTCGGTATGCCGGGCATGTCCGAGGGACTCCACGCGAAAACGTCGGCGTTTGCGCGGAAAAAGTCGACGAGCACTGCTTCCTATTTGGGGTCGAGCTCGGAGCCGATCCGGATCTGCTTGGAGGCGTCGTTGTAGAGGTCGAGAGGGACGGACTTGACCGTCTCCGCTAGCTCGAAGTTGCCGGCGTGGCGCTTCACGTCGGGCGCCTCCCTAGAGAGGCTCTCCAGGTCGGCGATGAGGGCCTCGGACTCGGCGAGGGCCTCGGCGTACTCCACGCACTCCATGTCGCATTCGTACGCATGTCGGTACGTGGGCCCGACGGTGATGACCCCGTTGGGGCCCGGCATCTTGAGCTTGAGGTAGGTGTAGTTGGGGACGGCCATGAACTTGGCGTAGCATGGCCTCCCCAGCACTGCGTGGTAGGTTCCTCGAAACCCGACCACTTCGAACGTGAGGGTCTCCCTTCGAATGTTGGAGGGCGTCCCGAAGCAGACAGGTAGATCGAGTTGTCCGAGGGGTTGGACGCGCTTCCCGGGGATGATCCCGTGGAAAGGCGCAGCGCCCGTCCGGACCGAGGATAGATCGATCCGCAGGAGCCCGAGGGTCTCGGCGTAGATGATGTTGAGGCTGCTGCCTCCGTCCATGAGGACCTAGGTGAGCCTGACGTTGCCGATGATGGGGTCGAAAACGAGCGGGTATTTCCCCGGGCTCGGCACATGGTTGGGATGGTCGGCCTGGTCGAAGGTGATGGGCTTGTCGGACCAGTCTAGGTAGACTGGCGCCGCCACCTTTACCGAGCAGACCTCCCGACGCTCTTGCTTGCGGTGCCGAGCCGAGGCATTCGCCACTTGCCCACCGTAGATCATGAAGCAGTCGCGGACCTCGGGGAACTCTCCTGCCTTGTGATCTTCCTTCTTAGCGTCGTCGAGGGCCTTGCCACCCTCCGCGGGTGGCCCAGCCTTGTGAAAGTGGCGTCGAAGCATGGCACACTCCTCAAGGGTGTGCTTGACGGGCCCCTGATGATAGGGGCACGACTCCTTGAGCATCTTGTCGAAGAGGTTGGCACCTCCGGGAGCTTTCCGAGGGTCCTTGTACTCGGCGGCGGCGACAAGGTCCGCGTCGGCGGCGTCGCGTTTCGCTTGCGACTTCTTCTTGCCTTTCTTCTTGGTGCCGCGCTGAGTTGACGCCTTGGGAACACCTTCCGGTGGGCGGCCCTGGGGCTGCTTGTCCTTTCGGAAGATGGCCTCAACCGCCTCCTGGCCGGAGGCGAACTTGGTGGCGATGTCCATCAGCTCGCTCGCCCTGGTGGGGGTCTTGCGACCCAGCTTGCTCACCAGGTCGCGGCAGGTGGTGCCGGCGAGGAACGCGCCGATGACATCCGAGTCGGTGACGTTGGGCAGCTCGGTGCGCTGCTTTGAGAATCGCCGGATGTAGTCCCGGAGAAATTCTCCCGGCTGCTGGCGGCAGCTTCGGAGATCCCAGGAGTTTCCAGGGCGCACGTACATGCCTTGGAAATTGCCGGCGAAGGCTTGGACCAGGTCATCCCAGTTGGAGATCTACCCCGGAGGCAGGTGCTCCAGCCAGGCTCGAGCGGTGTCGGAGAGGAACAGGGGGAGGTTGCGGATGATGAGATTATCATCGTCCGTTCCACCCAGTTGGCAGGCCAGCCGATAGTCCGTGAGCCACAGTTCTGGTATCGTCTCACCCGAGTACTTTGTGATGGTAGTTGGGGTTCGGAACCGAGTCGGGAACTGTCACACCCGGATTTCGGGGCACCAAGACCCGGGCGCAAACATAATCACCAGGTGTGCTAGGACCAAGTCTCACACATATGATGAATCATGGCACAGGATCGAATGTCACATATTTACTATATAACAAGAGTTCTATACAAAATAAATAATTACATTATAGGGAGACAACGGTCCAGCAACCCAAAGTTGACTGGGAGACGACGACCTAGATCTCTCACGAACACATCACAGCATCCTCCATGCGCTTCATCCTGCGGTACCTGTTCTTGACCTGTGGGGGTGTGTGAGACAGCAAGAGTGAGCTCACATACGTTCATCGCTCAACAAGTTGTGGGGAATAATGTGAATGAACTCGCTAAAGGTGGGAGTTCATGTGAAGTGTAAGGCTTACCAAAGAGGATGGTTGAAGCTGAGCATTGCTTTTAAAGTTGGTCAAAATTTTATTAGCAATTACTAAGTATAAGTAAATACCAACCCAATTAAATAGTAGAACAGAAGTAACAACATCACCAGCGATGCAATGCATATGACAAATTGAATTTAATTCCATAAATTAATCATGTGAGGGTCTGAGCTGCTCATGACCGTGAGCACGGCTAGTATACCAGTTTTACACTCTGCAGAGGTTGCGCATCTTTACCCACAAGTCGTGTTACCCATCTGCCAAGAGACGGCCAATCCCATACACCTCTACCGAGGAGGCGAGGCAAGGTAACACTACGAGGCCTTTACAAAGTTCCACTAGCTTCAGAAAACCCGCTACAGTTTATAGGAAGTTCCAATGCAGGAATCCCTTGCAGGACCGCCATCGTGGCAAAATCCTCCCGAGGGCCTTCCTAGCAGGAATCCCTTGCAGGACTGCCATCGCAGCAAAATCCTCCCGAGGGCCTCCCTACACTGACCACTCCCCTACTGCCCTTGCCCCTTTCGGGTAAGGTAGTCTTCCACTAGCTTTCCTAATTAATCGGCCAAGGGCGTCCCATTAAACCCTTGTGGTAGCACTGTTTTCCCGGGTGGTTCTCCATGTTCCAATTAACATAATGATCTTAACATGAATAGTAAATAACAACTGACAATAAAAGTATAATCATGAATAGTAATGTGTATCTCTATACCCAAACCACATAAAGCGATAGCAAGTACTACCCAAAGATTCAGTGGTGAACAAGGTATAAAGATAGTCAAACTAGGGTAACCTATTGGGTCCCATCAAAATTAACCTATGCAGATCATTATGATTAATTAGAACATGACTGGGTAAAAAGAAGTGATCAAGGGCACAACTTGCCTGGGACTTGAGATTCCAGGTACCAGGATGATCTTCAAGTGACTCGTGGCCTCACTGCTAAACGTAGCAATACAGACAAACATTGTATAGGAAAAATTAACATCACACCAAACATGAGAACAAACTAAATAGTGGTATTCTACGCGATGCTATGAGATCGTGGGTTCGAGAACCGCTAAATTCGGAGTTACGGTTATGAAGTTATGGTTTTCCGAAGATCCACGTAGTTGAATATGGCATAGACTAAGTGCAACATTTTAACCTATATTTCATGACAAAACAAAGTTACCAGATATTAATAAATATTATTGTGAGACTAATTCAACTAGAATGGATCAAAACAGAGTTACGGTTATTGGGTTACGAATTTATGAAGTTATTTAGCACCTAGAATAGATTAGTTCAAATGAATAATTTTAATTCAAGTTTCATGGCTAAACAGTGGTACTAGGTGATAAACAATATTAATACAAAATTATAGAAACTGGAATGGGTCAATTCAGAGTTAGAATGAATTAAATATGAATTAAACAAGTTTATGGAATTATTTTTGTACTAAATATCAATTTCTAACATTAATTTCCTATTTTCACAATCTTTAGGTCTGCGCGCACAAATACTGAGTAGCTCGGGGTCGAATCTTGAAACATCCGCAAGACTCAGGATTGCCTCACACTGGACGGCGGGTTGAATATGAAAAAGAGGAGGGGTCTTTTGCAAATCCGGCGCACCGAAAGGGTACGCACAAATGCTAGCCGCTGGATCTGGTTTCAACGTTCCCGATTAGATCTGAGCCCTGCGAACCGGTATGTTTTGGCGTCCGCACGATCCAAGTTCTACGGCCGTGATTAAATGAAGGCGCGCTTCATCACCACCCTCAGTTCAGATCGAACGGTCCAGAACACATCCGACCACGCTACACCTATCATCTAATCCTAGCCGCCCATCCAACATCCTACGGCTCCGGTCTCATCCCCTTCCCAACCAGCCGGTCGACCACGGTGGCGCGGTGCACACCGCGGCGGAGCTCACCGGCGAGCATGGCCGAATGGCACCCAAGCACCCATATCACCAACAAAAACGGCTACACGATGCGGACGTCCTAGTGAACAGCACCAGTGCAACATACCAGGATTTAGGGCATGGACGAAGCCTGTCCACGGAGACGCGTGACCCGCGGCGGCCATGGAGCTGCGGCGAGCAATCCCGGGCTCCCCCGCCATTGATTTCGCTGATTGAGGTCACGAGCAAGTTCCAGGCGACCCAAGGAAGAGTTCAGGTCGGTTCTCGAGGCCTGGGAGACGACAAATCGCTTGGCCAACGACGGCGGCCCCACGGTCTGCACTCGATCCCTGCCCGATGCTCTATGGTGTCTTCACGAGGTGGCTCTCCTTTCTGATGAGGCTTGACGGAGTTGGTCGAGGGTAGGCTTAGTTTTATACCCGGGGACCGCAATGGCCCGGCGAGAAACCAGCATGTCACGCGGCGGTCGCGGGAGTTCGTTGGGTTCGGACTTCGTCCCGATCCGAAGCTAGGAGATGACCCTGGACAGTGGGGCCCGCATGTCTGTGTCACGCAGTTTGTGCAGCGTGGGGCTGACGCACTGGGCCCAAGTGTCAATGAGAGCGGAGATAGGCGCGAAGGTGACATGCTGGGCCGCGCGCGTAGGCGACCGAAGCAAAAGCAAGCGCGCGGGTGGGCTGGCGCGGGGGATGAAAGTGGAGATGGCCAGCGCGGGAATGGGCCGAGGAGAGGGGAAAACGGTCCATGTAGGTAAGTCAGTTTTTTTTTTCTTTTTTCTTTTTATTTCATTTAAACCTCTAATTTCAAATGGTCTTCAAATAAAGTTTAAATTCTAAACTTAATTATAATGAACAATCAAAAGGATACCAGTATGAGATGCAACTTTATTTATATTATTTATTTTATTCAATTATTGGGGTCAATGATTCAAGTGTGAAATGCTCAATTACACAATACATATAATAGAATCTTTATTACTCTTGTAGGTTAATTTAAAATTATGTTCCTATTTATTTAAGATAGGGGACCTTCTAGTGTGTAATGTTCATTAAATTATATATATATATATAATTTTTAACTTAGTTCTTTTGGAGGACATTTCTAATCATATTATTCAACAAAGGTTGGTCTAAGTTATATGAGGGTATTTTAATCTCTGATTATAAAAGACTTTTGTTTAAATCTTGGAATACTATCATACATTTTTTTTTAATTTTTTTTATTCTACCAATTTTGGGCTTTACAAATCCTACCCCCCTTACAAGAAATCTCGTCCTCGAGATTTGTAGGAAAAGGGATATAGAAGGATTGGTTTGTAGTTCGTTTTTTTTTCTATAATTGATTCTAAAAATCTAGAGTCTCATTTTTTTAGTCCATAATGGGTGATTAGTAGAGCATAGGTATCAGCTACCAATTATGTAGGATATAAGAGATGGATAGGTTAGGGCAAGAGTAGCCTGGGGTAAGAAAGTTTATAGTGAGAAAGAACTTTTGTTGGGTAATAATGCCTCTAATGATCTAGTTTGACTTCTCCATCCTTCCTTGACAAGGTTGATCATCTTCGGTCTTTAATCTTGGAGTTATCATCTGAGTTAAGGACATATGGTTAGGATATATGTGAGTAGGATGGATTATATGGTGTAGGTAGGTTAGAATCTCCTGCGAGGTTAAAATGGAGGGGTTATGCAACTATCGGATGGTTAAGGTAGTTGCATATGGCCAAGTCGATCTGTCATTCTTAATTTAGTGCAGGGTGAACTAAGTTAAGACATGTTCTATAGGAGTAGAGTTTAATCTATTTCATCAGTATTATCTAACATGTTCGATAAGTCACTTTAGATTAGATCAGATCAAGGTTAGATTGGTGTGACTAGTTTGACTAGATAAGATCTAATTAATTTGCATTAGATCATGGTTGTTAAACTAGGGTGGATAAGTATGCTTATTAGGGCAAGATGAATCCATAAGGATAAGGTAGAATCTTTTGAGGTCAGTTAGATCTATTAGGATAAGATAAAAAAAATTTCAAGATAAGATAAACCTATTAGGCAAGATATATTTTAATTAGGATAAGTTCGGATCTTTTGAGATAAGATAGATCTATTAAAATAAGAGGGAGTCTTTTAAGATAAGATGGATCTACGAGTGTAGGACAGAATCTTTTAAGATGAGATAGATATTGTTAGGCTAGATACTTTAATGAGGTAGTTTATCTAGTTATTTTATAAATATATTTTTTTATACCTATGTGTATATTCAGATGCAATTGTGGATATTACTCCACAACCCATTACATTCAATCAAAGATCCAAATCATGCAAGTATCATAAGAACAAGCAATCAAGTGTATAGATACCTTTAAAAAAAAGTTTTATTTTTGTTCCTGAGAGTAGGTCTCCTATTCCTAAAAGGAACTTTAGGCACAGGATTTTAAAGTGTGAAATCCACATTTGTCTTTAGAGAGACAAGGTAAGAATAATCAGAGTAAAGCGGAAATAGATGAGAAAAGATTAAGATAAGTTTAGAAAAGAATCAGAGTAGCAGAGGTAAGTAAATAATGGTTGTCCAGTTCTATCTAGGTTTCGTCCTACAGTCAACATTCCTCTGATACCACTTCTGTCACACCCGGATTTTGGGGCACCAAGACCCGGGCGCAAACATAATCACCAGGTGTGCTAGGACCAAGTCTCACACATATGATGAATCATGGCACAGGATCGAATGTCACATATTTACTATATAACAAGAGTTCTATACAAAATAAATAATTACATTATAGGGAGACAACGGTCCAGCAACCCAAAGTTGACTGGGAGACGACGACCTAGATCTCTCACGAACACATCACAGCATCCTCCATGCGCTTCATCCTGCGGTACCTGTTCTTGACCTGTGGGGGTGTGTGAGACAGCAAGAGTGAGCTCACATACGTTCATCGCTCAACAAGTTGTGGGGAATAATGTGAATGAACTCGCCAAAGGTGGGAGTTCATGTGAAGTGTAAGGCTTACCAAAGAGGATGGTTGAAGCTGAGCATTGCTTTTAAAGTTGGTCAAAATTTTATTAGCAATTACTAAGTATAAGTAAATACCAACCCAATTAAATAGTAGAACAGAAGTAACAACATCACCAGCGATGCAATGCATATGACAAATTGAATTTAATTCCATAAATTAATCATGTGAGGGTCCGAGCTGCTCATGACCGTGAGCACGGCTAGTATACCAGTTTTACACTCTGCAGAGGTTGCGCATCTTTACCCACAAGTCGTGTTACCCATCTGCCAAGAGACGGCCAATCCCATACACCTCTACCGAGGAGGCGAGGCAAGGTAACACTACGAGGCCTTTACAAAGTTCCACTAGCTTCAGAAAACCCGCTACAGTTTATAGGAAGTTCCAATGCAGGAATCCCTTGCAGGACCGCCATCGTGGCAAAATCCTCCCGAGGGCCTTCCTAGCAGGAATCCCTTGCAGGACTGCCATCGCAGCAAAATCCTCCCGAGGGCCTCCCTACACTGACCACTCCCCTACTGCCCTTGCCCCTTTCGGGTAAGGTAGTCTTCCACTAGCTTTCCTAATTAATCGGCCAAGGGCGTCCCATTAAACCCTTGTGGTAGCACTGTTTTCCCGGGTGGTTCTCCATGTTCCAATTAACATAATGATCTTAACATGAACAGTAAATAACAACTGACAATAAAAGTATAATCATGAATAGTAATGTGTATCTCTATACCCAAACCACATAAAGCGATAGCAAGTACTACCCAAAGATTCAGTGGTGAACAAGGTATAAAGATAGTCAAACTAGGGTAACCTATTGGGTCCCATCAAAATTAACCTATGCAGATCATTATGATTAATTAGAACATGACTGGGTAAAAAGAAGTGATCAAGGGCACAACTTGCCTGGGACTTGAGATTCCAGGTACCAGGATGATCTTCAAGTGACTCGTGGCCTCACTGCTAAACGTAGCAATACAGACAAACATTGTATAGGAAAAATTAACATCACACCAAACATGAGAACAAACTAAATAGTGGTATTCTACGCGATGCTATGAGATCGTGGGTTCGAGAACCGCTAAATTCGGAGTTACGGTTATGAAGTTATGGTTTTCCGAAGATCCACGTAGTTGAATATGGCATAGACTAAGTGCAACATTTTAACCTATATTTCATGACAAAACAAAGTTACCAGATATTAATAAATATTATTGTGAGACTAATTCAACTAGAATGGATCAAAACAGAGTTACGGTTATTGGGTTACGAATTTATGAAGTTATTTAGCACCTAGAATAGATTAGTTCAAATGAATAATTTTAATTCAAGTTTCATGGCTAAACAGTGGTACTAGGTGATAAACAATATTAATACAAAATTATAGAAACTGGAATGGGTCAATTCAGAGTTAGAATGAATTAAATATGAATTAAACAAGTTTATGGAATTATTTTTGTACTAAATATCAATTTCTAACATTAATTTCCTATTTTCACAATCTTTAGGTCTGCGCGCACAAATACTGAGTAGCTCGGGGTCGAATCTTGAAACATCCGCAAGACTCAGGATTGCCTCACACTGGACGGCGGGTTGAATATGAAAAAGAGGAGGGGTCTTTTGCAAATCCGGCGCACCGAAAGGGTACGCACAAATGCTAGCCGTTGGATCTGGTTTCAACGTTCCCGATTAGATCTGAGCCCTGCGAACCGGTATGTTTTGGCGTCCGCACGATCCAAGTTCTACGGCCATGATTAAATGAAGGCGCGCTTCATCACCACCCTCAGTTCAGATCGAACGGTCCAGAACACATCCGACCACGCTACACCTATCATCTAATCCTAGCCGCCCATCCAACATCCTACGGCTCCGGTCTCATCCCCTTCCCAACCAGCCGGTCGACCACGGTGGCGCGGTGCATACCGCGGCGGAGCTCACCGGCGAGCATGGCCGAATGGCACCCAAGCACCCATATCACCAACAAAAACGGCTACACGATGCGGACGTCCTAGTGAACAGCACCAGTGCAACATACCAGGATTTAGGGCATGGACGAAGCCTGTCCACGGAGACGCGTGACCCGCGGCGGCCATGGAGCTGCGGCGAGCAATCCCGGGCTCCCCCGCCATTGATTTCGCTGATTGAGGTCACGAGCAAGTTCCAGGCGACCCAAGGAAGAGTTCAGGTCGGTTCTCGAGGCCTGGGAGACGATAAATCGCTTGGCCAACGACGGCGGCCCCACGGTCTGCACTCAATCCCTGCCCGATGCTCTATGGTGTCTTCACGAGGTGGCTCTCCTTTCTGATGAGGCTTGACGGAGTTGGTCGAGGGTAGGCTTAGTTTTATACCCGGGGACCGCAATGGCCCGGCGAGAAACCAGCATGTCACGCGGCGGTCGCGGGAGTTCGTTGGGTTCGGACTTCGTCCCGATCCGAAGCTAGGAGATGACCCTGGACAGTGGGGCCCGCATGTCTGTGTCACGCAGTTTGTGCAGCGTGGGGCTGACGCACTGGGCCCAAGTGTCAATGAGAGCGGAGATAGGCGCGAAGGTGACATGTTGGGCCGCGCGCGTAGGCGACCGAAGCGAAAGCAAGCGCGCGGGTGGGCTGGCGCGGGGGATGAAAGTGGAGATGGCCAGCGCGGGAATGGGCCGAGGAGAGGGGAAAACGGTCCATGTAGGTAAGTCAGTTTTTTTTTTCTTTTTTCTTTTTATTTCATTTAAACCTCTAATTTCAAATGGTCTTCAAATAAAGTTTAAATTCTAAACTTAATTATAATGAACAATCAAAAGGATACCAGTATGAGATGCAACTTTATTTATATTATTTATTTTATTCAATTATTGGGGTCAATGATTCAAGTGTGAAATGCTCAATTACACAATACATATAATAGAATCTTTATTACTCTTGTAGGTTAATTTAAAATTATGTTCCTATTTATTTAAGAGAGGGGACCTTCTAGTGTGTAATGTTCATTAAATTATATATATATATAATTTTTAACTTAGTTCTTTTGGAGGACATTTCTAATCATATTATTCAACAAAGGTTGGTCTAAGTTATATGAGGGTATTTTAATCTCTGATTATAAAAGACTTTTGTTTAAATCTTGGAATACTATCATACATTTTTTCTTTAATTTTTTTTATTCTACCAATTTTGGGCTTTACAGGAACGGCGCCCGCCGTATGGCGCGGCTGAAAGCCTGCGGACCGGGTGGTTTGGGCGAAGGACTCCGATCCTCCCCGCTGTCGTAGCGTCCCCCACGCCTGGGGTGGTAGCCTCGGCGCACCCTCACGTCGAGGTGGGCCCGACGGCTGTGGTGATGGTGCTCGTTGCTGAGGCGACCCGGGGCCGCAGGCGCTGTGTTGCGCGTGCGCCCGGTGTGGACCAAGGCTTCCCGCATGAATCGGGAAGTCGCGACGCGATGTTCCGAGGGGTACCCCTGCCTTCGGGAGGCGGAGCTTTCGGCCCGTCGGACCGCAGCGTCCTCCAGGAGATTCTTGAGCTCTCCCTGGATACGCCGCCCCTCGGTAGTTGATGGCTCCGGCATCGAGCGGAGAAGTATTGCCGCTGCAGCCAGGTTCTGGCCGACTCCACTGGAATTCGGTGGCGGCCTTACCCTGACGTCGTCGGCGATGCGGTGCTGGATGCCCTGGTGGGAGATGACGTGCTTCTCCGGCCGGGGGTTGGCCCGCCCCTTCTTGCCCGATGTCCCGGTGGATCGGTACAAGCTTTCCTGCTCCCTCGTCGAGCCTGGCCTGCATCTCGCGGATTTGCTCGAGCTGTGGGTCAGGACCCCCCGCCGGGACGGGGACCACAGCTATATCCCGAAGGATGTTGACGCGAGGCACGGGCCTAGGGGGATCACCGTTCTCCGGCATACCAAGATGGTTGCCTTCGCCTGGACCCCCTAGATCGACGTGGAAACATTCGCGACATGGGCCATAGTCCTCGTCGTCGAGGCTGCGGCTTCCGTCGGAACAGTCGGAAAGGCAGTAGTCGCATGCGGTCATGAAGTCCCGCATGGCGCTGGGGTTACCAAGTCCGGAGAAATCCCAACAGAGGTCGGGCTCGCCATCTTCCTCGGACCCCAAGGGCCCGTAGGTCGAGGCGGCCGTCAGCCGGTCCCAGGGTGACCGCACACGATACCCCGGAGGGTTTGGACTCGCCTCTATGAGAATGTCCACCGAAGCGGAGTTGCTTGGCGGGTCGAGGCCGAATCCAAAAGGCGCGAGATGGGAATCGGTCGGTACCTTTTGGTCGACGGGCGGTGACGAAGTCACGTCAGGGACTGACTACACCGTTGTCTCAGGTACGAGGGTGACGCCCAGCAAATCCTTCGCGAGCGTGCTGGCGTCGTCCGTTTGCTTGAGGTTGGTGTGTTGCGGGGAGATGGCGCTCATCTTCGTCTCAGACGCGAGGCTGATGCCCGACGCGCTCCCCGTTGGGGCGCCGGCACCGTCGACTCGCTCGACAGCCAACGAGGTGCCGCCTCCCGCTTGGCCTTGGTTGCCCCGCCTCCTCCTCCGTCGGCGGGGGAGGGGACAGGACAAGCCCGAATGTCGTCCTTCCACCATGTGGGGAAGGCGTCGTCGATTTTTCCGCCGGCGGGCGGGTTGTCGACCGCCATTGTCGCTGTCGCGTGGCAGGGGAAGGAGTATCATGTCGTAGCTGCCGTCGAGGGACATGAACTCAAGATTCCCGAAACAGAGCACCGTCCCGGGTCGGAGAGGTTGCTGGAGACTGCCCATTAGGAGCTTGATGGGAAGCTGTTCGTCAACACGCAGCAGGCCCCTACCTGGCACGCCAACTGTCGGTGTTTCGAAACCCGGGGGGTCCCTGGACCGACGAGTAAATCGTCGACGCATGCCTTAGCCCAGATGGGTCGGCGCGAGGCGGAACGCGAAGGGGGAGAGAGCGGCCGGAGGGAGACAGGCGTGGGAGGTGGAACCCGTGGCCTTCGTGTTAGCCCCGCGCCCAGGTCGGGTGCGCTTGCAGTAGGGGGTTACAAGCGTCCACACGGGAGGGAGCAAGCGGCCTTGCGCGAGCGCCGTCCCGTCCTTCCCCGCGCGGCCCACCTTTCGTAAGAGGGCCCTGGACCTCCCTTTTATAGGCGTAAGGAGAGGATCCAGGTGTACAATGGGGGTGTAGCAGTGTGCTAACGTGTCTAGCGATGGAGAGCTAGCGCCCTAAGTACATGCCATCGTGGCAGCCGGAGAGGTTTTGGCACCCAGTTCGTGTGATGTCGTGGCCGTCGGAGGAGCGCTGGAGCCTGGCGGAAGGATAGCTGTCGGGGCTGTCAAGTCCTTGCTGACGTCCTCCTGCTTCCGTAAGGGGGCTGAGAGCCGCCGTCGTCACAGGGCATGCGGGGAACCATCATTACTCGTATAGTAGAGCGAGCCTGATGGGACGCCGGTCTTGTTCCCCGTAGTCTGAGTCAGCTCGGGGTAGGGTAATGATGGCGCTTCCTGTTGACGTGGTCGGTTCGTGCTCTAGGTTGGGAGAGGTGGAGGCTCCTCCGAGGTCGAGGTCAAGTCTGTCTTCCAAGGTCGAGGTTGAGTCCGAGCCCCTGGGTCGGACGAGGCGGAGACCGTCGACTGAGGCCGGGGCTAAGTCCGAGCCCTGGGGTCGGGCGAAGCGAAGTTCGTCGTCCTTCGGGGTTGAGCCTGAGTCCGAGCCCTAGGGTCGGGCGAAGCGAAGTTCATCGTCTTCCGGGGCTGAGCCCAAGTCCGAGCCCTAGGGTCGGGCGGTGCGGAGTTCGTCGTCTTCCGGGGCTGAGCCCGAGTCCGAGCCCTGGGGTCGGGCGAAGCGGAGTTCGTCGTCTTCCGGGGCTGAGCCCGAGTTCGAGCCCTGGGGTCAGGCGGAGCGGAGTTCGTCGTCTTCCGGGGCTGAGCCCGAGTCCGAGCCCTGGGGTCGGGCAGAGCGGAGTTCGTCGTCTTCCGGGACTGAGCCCGAGTCCGAGCCCTAGGGTCGAGTGAAGCGGAGTTTCCTATGACGCCTGAGGCCGGACTTGGCTGCTGTCAGCCTCACTCTGTCGAGTGGCTCAACAATCGGAGCGGCGCAGGCGGCGCTGTCCTCTTGTCAGACCGGTCAGTGGAGCGGCGAAGTGACTGCGGTGACTTCGGCTCTGTCGACTGGAGGGCGTGAGTCAGGATAAAGGTGTCAGGCCACCTTTGCATTAAATGCCCCTGTGGTTTGGTCGGTTGGCGTGGCGATATGGCCAAGGTGGCTTCTCGGTGAAGACTGGGCCTTGGGCGAGCCGAAGGTGTGTCCGTTGCTAGAGGGGGTCCTCGGGCGAGACGTAGATCCTCCGGGGTCGGCTGCCCTTGCCCGAGGCTGGGCTTGGGCGAGGCGTGATCGCGTCCCTCGAATGGACCAATCCTTGACTTATTCGCACCCATCAGGCCTTTGCAGCTTTGTGCTGATGGGGGTTACCAGCTGCGATTTAGGAGCCTTGAGGGTACCCCTAATTATGGTCCCCGACAGATGCATATCCATCGCCGAAGGCCAGGAGCTCTTACAAGAAATACACTCGGGGGCTTGCGGTCATCACGCAGCACCTCGAGCCCTTGTTGGAAACGCCTTCCGATAAGGCTTCTACTGGCCGACCGCGGTGGCCGACGCCACTAGAATTGTGCGCACCTGCAAAGGGTGTCAATTCTACGCAAGGCAGACCCACCTGCCTGCTCAGGCTCTGCAGACCATACCCATCACCTGGCCGTTTGTTGTGTGGGGTCTGGACCTCGTCGGCCCCTTGTAGAAGGCACCCGGGGGCTACACGCACCTGCTGGTCGTCGTCGACAAATTCTCCAAGTGGATCGAGGTTCGGCCCCTAAACAGCATCAGGTCCGAACAGGCGGTGGCGTTCTTCACCAACATCATCCATCGCTTTGGGGTCCCGAACTCCATCATCACCGACAATGGCACCCAGTTCACCGGCAGAAAGTTCTTGGACTTCTGCGAGGATCACCACATCCGGGTGGACTGGGCCGCCGTGGCTCACCCCATGACGAATGGGCAAGTAGAGCGTGCCAACGGCATGATCCTGCAAGGACTCAAGCCGCGGATCCACAACGATCTCAACAAGTTCGGCAAGCGATGGATGAAGGAGCTCCCCTCGGTGGTCTGGAGTCTGAGGACAACGCTGAGCCGAGCCACGGGCTTCACACCGTTCTTTCTAGTCTATGGGGCCAAGGCCATCTTGCCCATAGACTTAGAATACGGTTCCCCGAGGGCGAGGGCCTATGACGATCAAAGCAACCGAGCTAACCGAGAAGACTCACTGGACCAACTGGAGGAGGCTCGGGACATGGCCTTGCTACACTCGACGCGGTATCAGTAGTCCCTGTGACGCTACCACGCCCGAGGGGTTCGGTCCCGAGACCTCCAGGTGGGCGACCTGGTGCTTCGGCTGCGACAAGACGCCCGAGGGCGGCACAAGCTCACGCCTCCCTGGGAAGGGCCATTCGTCATCGCCAAAGTTCTGAAGCCCGGGACGTACAAGCTGGCCAACAGTCAAGGCGAGGTCTACATCAACGCTTGGAACATCTGACAGCTACGTCGCTTCTACCCTTAAGATGCTTTCAAGTCGTTCATACGCCTCATTCACACACGAAGTCTAACCATCAAGGAAGGGTCGGCCTTGCCTCGGCAAAAAGCCCGACCCTCCCTCGGGGGCTACACCCGCCGGGTGTGGCGTTGGTGCCAACACCCGCCGGGTGTCTCGGTGCGCCCCTCCGCCTCAGCACGGATGACGAAAATCCTTGAAGCTAAGGGCGGGGCGGAGGCCACAGCCCGGCTCGCTTCCCTCCACCAAACTGCCCATTGGTGGGGGAGTGCAGCCGGGCTGCCTGACGAAAATCCTTGAAGCCGAACGATGGCTGAAAGGTACCAACTTCCGTGAAGTTGCGTTTCCCCGACGACGACAAGGCGGAAGAACCACGGGCGCCCCATATCCGGGGGCTCGGAAGGTGGAAAGACATGATGCATGAGGGGAGCGCGAAGACATGGTTGCCCTTCAAGGGGGTCGCCCTCCTTTTAAAGGCAACTCTCCCCACTTGCGTCCTCAGCCATCGCGGGCTAAGTCTTCTCCAACACGCTCCAAGGTCCTCCCACTACGACACGGGGGCTGGGTCCCATGCGTCATGCAAGCTGGCCCAGGACAGAAGAAGACAAACCACCGCACGCGGCGCACGCAACTGCCCAGCAGTTGCAAGCATTCCCCCACTTTCGCCCAGACCAGCGGGCGAAAGGGCGGACCGCCATGCAGGCGGCATGCAACCGCACCAAAGGGGCGCACCCTTTCGACTTTGACGCGTCCAGCATGGAGGCCTAGGCCCACGCGTCATGCAACCGGCGCGCCGGTCGCTACGTGCAAGAAACCGCACCGCCACTCGCGCCACTACCGCGCCTCCTCGACTGCGGAACCAGTACCGCGACTCGAGGCAACCCTGTGCATGACCCAACAGTGCCAACCAGGCACATCGGTCACGGGCTAGTCAGCTGCAGGAGAAGGCACGACGGTCGATGCGGCCAGAAATGGGCCGACAGTAATGGCGGTGGCAGGCGAGCGAAAGCAGCAGTCGAGTCATCAACCAAGCTCACATCCCCTCCTGGGATAGCAGGAGAGCCCTCTCCCACGGCGTGAAGATGGCGCGCCCGTGTCCCGTTCCTCGAACGGCTCGCGCACACGCAACGGCTGCCCCGCGAACCACTCGTCCCGCCGCATTAACTCCGCCGCGGGACAGGCGGCACCTTTGGCAGGAGAAGCGGGCGACGCTTCACCTTCGCCATAATGACCGCGTCCAAAAAAGGTACGCCACATCATTCGATTTTGCATCCTTTTCCTATTCCTCTTTCTCTCTCTTACAACAGGGACAGGGAAAGGGGATACCCCCAAAAGGGATCCTTCTCCGTGAAGGAAACGGGCCCCGAGCCCCCCTACTGATCAGAGGTTCGAAGGCTGGCCCCTCGGAGGGGTTCAACAGCCGCCTCAGAGCGCTCGGGCTCCGCGCCCACTACTGGTCAGGGGTTCAAAGGCCGGCCCCTCGGAAGGGTTCAATGACCACCTCAGGCCACTCGGGCTCCGCGCCCACTACTGATCAGGGGTTCATAGGCTGGCCCTCGAAGGGTTCACAGCCGCCTCAGACGCAGAGCGAGGGATGACCCTGGGTACGTTCGATACATAACCAAGGCTCGGGCTACGCTCCTGAGGTACCCTAGGACATTTCCGAGACCAGCGGGAACGATCTTGTAACGGAATCCCATCAGAGGGAGGCATCGAGCCCTCGGACCCCGTCAAAAGGGGACCGGGTCCGGTAGATCACCCGCAGGTACTTTTGGAGCGCGCCTCCGGGCCTCTAGCCGACCCCTAACAAATGGGGCACGGGCGTCCACTCGGATTACGCGTTAGCAGCTCACCGGAGACACCATGCTCGACGCCCTCCAAGGGCAACATGGCGCTTTTTCCCCCCTCCTCCTTGCGGAAAGGCGACGCAGGGGCGTATGTAAAGAAGTCGAGTCTGTCCTTGACCATCCTCTCGCCCTGTGCAGAGGCTCGGGGGCTGCTCTCGCAAACCCGGCTCCGGCCAAACCGTTGACAGCGTCAACATACCAGCCCGAGAACTTGGGACCCGACCGTGCACCCGGGCTACGACCAGCTCGCATGAGGGAACAACCAGACCGGCTGAAGCATTGCGAAATGCATTAAGACCTCGAAGGAGTCAAACCACTCCTCCGAGGCCTCGGGGCTACACCCGGCGGGTGCGCTCGCGCGCACCCACCGGAACAAAATGCAACCAAGAAAGGCCGGTCCCCTTGCAAAAAAGTGCGACAAAAGCCTCCAAGCGAGTATTAACACTCCCTTTGAGGCTCGGGGGCTACTGTTAGGGACCATAATTAGGGGTACCCTCAAGACTCCTAATCTCAGCTGGTAACCCCCATCAGCACAAAGCTGCAAAGGCCTGATGGGTGCGATTAAGTCAAGGATCGGTCCACTCAAGGGACACGATCTCGCCTCGCCCGAGCCTAGCCTCGGGCAAGGGCAGCCGACCCCGGAGGATTTACGTCTCGCCCGAGGACCCCTTCCAGCAACGGATACACCTTCGGCTCGCCCGAGGCCCATACTTCACCAAGAAGCAACCTTGGCCAAGCCGCCACGCCGACCGACCGTATCGCAGAAGCCTTTAATGCAAAGGTGGCCTGACACCTTATCCTGAAGCGTGCCCTTCAGTCGACAGAGCCGAAGTGACCGCAGTCACTTCGCCGCTCCACTGACCGGCCTGACAAGAGGACAGCGCCGCCTGCGCCGCTCCGACTGCTGTGCCACTCGACAGAGTGAGGCTGACAGCAGCCAAGTCCGGCCTCAGGCGCCATATGAAACTCCGCTTCGCCCGACCCCAGGGCTCGGACTCGGGCTCAGCCCCGGAAGACGATGAACTCCGCTTCGCCCGACCCCAGGGCTCGGACTCGGGCTCACCCCGAAAGACGATGAACTCCGCTTCGCCCGACCCCATGGCTCGGACTCGGGCTCAGCCCCAGAAGACGACGAACTCCGCTTCGCCCGACCCCAGGGCTCGGACTCGGGCTCAGCCCCGGAAGACGATGAACTTCGCTTCGCCCGACCCCAGGGCTCGGACTTGGGCTCAGCCCCAGAAGACGACGAACTCCGCTTCGCCCTACCCTAGGGCTCGAACTCGGGCTCAGCCCCGGAAGATGACGAACTCCGCTTCGCCCGACCCCAGGGCTCGGACTCGGGCTCAGCCCCGGAAGACGACGAACTCCGCCTCGCTCGACCCAGGGCTCGGACTCAGCCCTGGCCTCAACCGACAGTCTCCGCCTCGCCCGACCCAGGGGCTCGGACTTGACCTCGGCCTCGGAAGACAGACTCGACTTTGACCTCGTAGGAGCCTCCGCCTCGCCCAACCCAGGGCTCGGACCGACCACGTCACAGGAGGTGCCATCATTACCCTACCCCAAGCTAACTCAGGCTACGGGGAACAAGACCGGCGTCCCATCTGGCTCGCCCCAATAAACAAGCAATGATGGCACCCCGCATGCTCCATGACGACGGCGGCTCTCAGCCCCCTTACGGAAGCAAGCATACGTCAGCAAGGACTCGACAGCCCCAACAGCTGTCCTTCCACCAGGCTCCAGCGCTCCTCCGACGGCCACGACACCACACGAACCGGGTGCCAAAACCTCTCCGACTGCCACGACGGCATGTACTTAGGGCGCTAGCTCTTCTCCGCTAGACACGTTAGCACACTGCTACACCCCCCATTGTACACCTGGATCCTCTCCTTACGCCTATAAAAGGAAGGTCCAGGGCCCTCTTACAGAGGGTTGGCCGCGCGGGGGAGGATGGGACAGCGCTCGCGTAAGCCTCTCGCTCCCTCCCGCGTGGACGCTTGTAACCCCCTACTGCAAGCGCACCCGACCTGGGCGCGGGACAAACATGAAGGCCGCGGGTTTCCCCCTTTTACGCCTGTCTCCCTTCGGCTTCTTCTCCCCTTCGCGCTCCGTCTCGCACCGACCCATCTAGGCTGGGGCACGCGGCGACAATTTACTCGTCGGTCCAGGGACCCCCGGGGTCGAAACGCCGACATCATTAAATTAATGGGAACATGGAGCGACCACCGGGAAAACAGTGCTACCATAAGGGTTTAATGGGACACCCTTGGCTGATTAACTAGGAAAGCTAGTGGAGGTCTTCCTTACCCGAAAGGGGCAAGGGAAGTAGGGGAGTGGTTAGTGTAGGGAGGTCCTTAGGTTGATTTTGCTGCGATGGCGGTCAGGCGAGGGATTCCTGCACTGGAGCTTCCTATAAACTGTAGCGGGATTTCTGAAGCTAGTGGAACTTTGTAAAGGCCTCGTAGTGTTACCCTGCCTCGCCTCCTTGGTAGAGGTGTATGGGATTGGCCGTCTCTTGGCAGATGGGTAACATGACTTGTGCATAAAGATGCGCAACCTCTGCAGAGTGTAAAACTGGTATACTAGCCGTGCTCACGGTCATGAGCGGCTCGGACCCTCACATGATTAATTTATGGAACTTAAATTTAATTTGACATTTGCATCGCATTTGGGATTATTTTACTATTACTGTTCTTTATTATCATTAAGGTTTGGTATTTACTTACACCTAGTAATTGCTAATAAAATTTTGACCAACTTATAAAAGCAATGATCAGCTTCAGCCTTTATTTCATTGATCAGCCTTACACTTCATGAACTCCCACCTTTGGTGAGTTCATGCCAGAATAAGATTCAGGAGATCAAGGATCTGATAACAGAAGGTAGAGGCCCAGAATTCACAGAAGATGAGCAAGGCACTATATGGTTTAAGAATCGGATCTGTGTTCCCGATATCGATAGTCTTCGGGAAACCATATTGAAGGAGGCACATGATTCAGTTTATTATTTTCATCCTGGGAGTACTAAGATGTATCAGGATTTGAAGCAAAAGTATTGGTGGTATGTATTGAAGAGAGATGTGGCTGCACATGTGGCTATGTGCGATGTGTGCCAAAGAGTTAAGGCTGAACACCAGAGGCCAGCCGGACTACTGCATCCACTGAAGATACCTGAGTGGAAATGGGAAGAGATTGGCATGGACTTCATTGTTGGATTACCCCGCACATCTGCTGGATATGATTCTATATGGGTGATTGTGGACAGGCTAACTAAAGTAGCCCACTTCATTCCAGTGAAGACCACATATTCAGGAGCCAAGTTGACAGAGTTGTACATGGCACGGATTGTATGCCTGCATGGTGTGCCAAAGAAAATCGTGTCTGATCGAGGATCACAGTTTACCTCTCAGTATTGGAAGAAGTTGCATGAGTCATTGGATACGAGATTGAATTTTAGTTCGGCTTACCACCCCCAGACTGATGGGCAGACAGAAAGGACTAACCAAGTACTAGAAGATATGTTAAGAGCTTGTGCTCTTAAACATGGTGGAAGTTGGGATAAGAGCCTACTGTATGCGGAGTTCTCATATAATAATAGCGATCAGGCCAGTTTGAAGATGTCACCGTTTGAGGCTTTATATGGCAGAAAGTGCAGGACTCCACTATATTGGGATCAAACTGATGAAAGGCAGTTGTTTAGGCCTGAGATTATACAAGAAGCAGAGGAACAAGTTCAGCAAATAAGGGAGAATTTGAGAACTGCACAATCCAGGCATAAAAGTTATGCTGATACCCGGAGAAGACTGCTTGAGTTTAAAGAGGGAGATTATGTCTATTTGAAGGTGTCACCACTCAGGGGTATGAGAAGATTCAAAGTCAAAGCAAAGTTGTCCCCTCGCTTTATTGGACCCTTCTTAATCTTAAAGCGAGTGGGAGAGGTTGCATACCAATTGGAGTTACCGGATCATCTGGCGGATGTTCATGATGTTTTTCATGTATCTCAGCTGAAGAAATGTCTCAGGGTACCTGAGGAGCAATTACCAATGGAGGACCTTAGTGTTCAAGAGGATCTGACTTATGCTGAGTACCCCATCAGGATTCTTGATACATTGACTCGAGTTACAAGGAATAAGATTATAAAGATGTGCAAAGTGCAATGGAGCCACCACGGTGGAGATGAAGCAACTTGGGAAAGAGAGGAAGAGCTTCGCATAGATTTTCCCCACCTTTTCCCTAGATCTTCCTAAATCTCGAGGACAAGATTATTTTTAAGGGGGGTAGGATTTGTAATACTCAAAATTGTATACCAAGAATAATAGAGAGATCTCCTCAACTTTATGTGCCTTATTTGCATCATGAAAAGAGCATACATAAAATTAAGAGTGATTAAATTTAACCAATGACACTAAAATAAAAGGGAGTGCATCATATTGGAGTTTTGTTTGTGCATCTAATACTAGCTGGATTACTAAAATGTGCTAATGTCTAAATTAGAATTAAATCAACGAATTGCAATTTAGAGCATTGGAATAATAAAACTAGAAATGGGAAAGAAATGAGAAAATACTACATAAAATAAAATAAAAATACGAATAAAATTCATACCTAACTGGTGAATTCAATTGTACATTAAAATGAAGACAAATTCACCACAGATTTAAGATGCAAATTTGGAAATTTAAATAAAAAGGAAATAAAACAGAAAATAAAATAAAAGAAGAGCTTACCTGGGCCCGATTTCCTTTTTTTTTGGCCCAACTTCGAACCACTCCTGCGCGGCCCCCTTGTGCATACCGCACACGCCGACAGCGGGCCCCACAGTGCAGTCCCTCGCTGGCACGATCGAGCGCGTTGTCGGCCTGACAACGGAGCCCACCGGGCGGCCTCACCGCTGCGCAGCTACCCGTTCACTAGTCAACCGGACCCGGTTGTCAGCCTACCCTATCGCGCGCCTGTGTGATCTGCTGATCGTGTGTCACCAGTTGGCGGGCCCCGCTTGGCAGTCTTACCCTCCCCACCAAACGACTTTCGCGCATGGCGCGCTGGCCGCCTGAAATCTAGCTCGTTCTGGTGGGCATGGGGACGTGGCCGGGGTATAAACGGTCTCGGGTATCCTTCCCCTTTCTCACCCTTGTCAATTGACCTGGGCACCACCATCACCAGGGAGCCTGTGCGCGTTGGGGGGAATCACCGCCGTGACCCGCCGCCGACGATTTCCACTGCCGTCGCCGTGGTTGGCCTCGGTATCGACCGAAGAAGCTTTAGCGGGTCTCAGCGGTGGTGGCCGAAGGATCGGATTGGAAGAAGAACTTGGGGCGGCACCGGAATTTCACGCTGGAGCTCGGCGTCCGCCGCTGCTCGTGGTCGGCCGCGGCTACTTCTCGTTTGCTGGTAATAAGACCCTAGATGTATTCCTTTAGTCCTTCGCATGGGGTAGCATTAGCCGACTCGCGATTGGGAAGCCTGGGGCTCGGCTCGACCTCACCGGCCATGGCGCCGCCGCGGTAGCACGGGCGCCGCCGTGTCTGGCCACCAGGAAGGGCTATGGCCGTAGTAGCGCGTGGGTCGTTGATCTGTTTAGCGACGGCTAGGATTTGGTCAAGCCATATCGATTCGGGGAGAAGATCTGTGTCCAAGGTGATTGATTGGGCCGTTGAGAATGGATCTCAACTTATCTGTCCGGTGGTTAGATGGGTACCGTTGATCTTGGATCATGCGGTTGGGGTCAAGTCGTGCATGGATGTCTTCTGGGCCATTGATCTACAATCGGGCGGTCCATTGTGCGTACCGGTTCGCGTACTGCGCCGAACTAACCTGAGCCCTAGATTCCTGATCGGACGGTCCTGACCTGACGATACCCCTTCGTCGTGTAGCTTTTGCTAAATAGTCCCTGAGATTCCAGGAAACTAACCCGCCATCCTAAGCGGGTGCTCTCTGTGTCTAGGGATTTTTGTTGATTGGCCCCTAGACTTTTCAGATATTGACGCCCAGTCCAGAGCTCATGAAAATCAAATAAATAAATTTAGAAATGGATTTTTAATATAAAAACAATTCCTAGAACTTATTTAATCCATAGAAAATCCATTTTTAGTCCAAATCACACACCATTACAGTTTCTAAAATTTTGTAATATTGTTCTCTATCATTTAGTGTCTCTGTTTAGTCATGAAAGCAGTAAGAAAATTAATTTATCATTTAATCCTATTTCAAGCACATTAAATCTTAGGAAACTCATAACTTGAAATTTATAACTCCAAATTTAATGATTCCAGTTCCTATGATCTCATTCTAATGTGTAGATTTTTACTGTATATTTTATTTATATGTTTGATGTGATGTTAATTTATGCTATACTATGTATGTATTGTGTTGATGCGAGTAGACGAGCAAGCCACTGTGGAATCTGAGGTTCAACAAGTAGAAGTAGCTGAGCAGGAGCTCATTGAAGGCAAGTTGTGCCCTTGATCACTTACTTTTCCTAGCCATGTTCTTATTAATTTTAATGATCTGCATAGGTTAATTTTGATGGGATCCTTTAGGTTACCCCAGTTTTTGTTATCTTTATACCTTGTTCACCACTGAAATATTTTGGGTAGTACTTGCTATTGCTTTATGTGGATTGGGAATGGAGATACACTACTCATGATTATTCTGTTATTATCTTGTTATTATTACTGTTCATGTTAAGATCATTAAATTAATGGGAACATGGAGCGACCACCCGGGAAAATAGTGCTACCACAAGGGTTTAATGGGACGCCCTTGGCTGATTAACTAGGAAAGCTAGTGGAGGTCTTCCTTACCCGAAAGGGGCAAGGGCAGTAGGGGAGTGGTTAGTGTAGGGAGGTCCTTGGGTTGATTTTGCTGCGATGGCGGTCAGGCGAGGGATTCCTGCACTGGAGCTTCCTATAAACTGTAGCGGGATTTCTGAAGCTAGTGGAACTTTGTGAAGGCCTCATAGTGTTACCCTGCCTCGCCTCCTCGGTAGAGGTGTATGGGATTGGCCGTCTCTTGGCAGATGGGTAACATGACTTGTGGGTAAAGATGCGCAACCTCTGCAGAGTGTAAAACTAGTATACTAGCCATGCTCACGGTCATGAGTGGCTCGGACCCTCACATGATTAATTTATGGAACTTAAATTTAATTTGACATTTGCATCGCATTTGGGATTATTTTACTATTACTGTTCTTTATTATCATTAAGGTTTGGTATTTACTTACACGTAGTAATTGCTAATAAAATTTTGACCAACTTATAAAAGCAATGCTCAGCTTCAACCTTTATTTCATTGATCAGCCTTACACTTCATGAACTCCCACCTTTGGTGAGTTCATGCCACATTATTCCCCACGACTTGTTGAGCTATGAACGTATGTGAGCTCACTCTTGCTGTCTCACACCCCCCCCATAGGAGAAGAACAGGTGGTTCAGGAGGAGCTACAAGGCGAGGAGTATGATCTGATCTAGGTGGCGTTTCTCTGTTGACATTGGCGCCAACGATCCTTAGTTCGTTTTATGGTTATTCTTTTATTTTGTAATAAGTCTTCCGCTATGTAATAAATACTCTGATGTTATTGTGACATTTATCTCTATACACTCTGTTATTATATATGTTATCTTCTTGGCGCATGTATGAGATGCACCCGGCTTTGTCCTTTAAAACCGAGTGTTACAGCGGACCATCTTTGTGCGGCGTCATGGCCACCCAAGTTACGGCCGCACCTGCCGGAAAAATATGATGGAACATCAAACCCTTCGGAGTTCCTGCAGGTGTACGTCATCGCTATCACGGCAGCAGGTGGAAACACCGCTGTGATGGCGATGTATTTTCATGTCGCCTTGTCTGGACCTGCCCGGACTTGGCTCATGAACCTCGCCCCAGGGTCAATCTACACCTGGGAAGAGCTCTGCGCACGGTTCGTTGCAAACTTCGCCAGCGCTTACCAGCAACATGGCGTGGAGGCCCACCTACACGCAGTGAGGCAGGAGCCCGGAGAGACCCTCCGGACATTTATCTCCCGCTTCACCAAGGTACGAGGTACTATACCTCGTATTTCTGATGCCTCCATCATCACGACCTTCCGACAGGGGGTACGTGATAAGAAAATGTTGGAGAAGCTGGCCACACATGACGTGGAGACTGTCCCCACGCTCTTCGCTCTGGCTGACAAGTGCGCCAGAGCCGCCAAGGGCCGTGCATGGCACTCGGCCCCACAAACCGGGACTACCCAGACGGGTGGCTCGGGTGCCATCCCCCGGGACGGCAAAAAGAAAAAGAAGGGTCGCGGCTACGAAAGGCCGCAGTCTACCGCGCTGGTCGTTGCAGCTACGACCGGGGGCCGGGGCGACCACAACAAACGCCCACGGCCACAAAGGGGTAACAGCGGCTTGTGCCCTATACACCCCAACGATCGCCACAGCGCCGCGGAGTGTCGCGAGATCATTGATCTCGCAAAACACGTCAGCGAACGCATCAGTGAGCGGCGTGAGCAGTCTTCCAAGGACGGCTCCCCACCTCATCGCTGCCCTGGCAAGGAAAAGGTCGACGACGGCGAGGTAGCCACAGCTTAGCGAGACCTCGGGTATCAGTCACCCGAAGGGGACCTAAAGGACGTCTTCACTAGGGACTCCCACTCCGATGGTGACAACTAGACGGACCACCAGCGGGACCCCATGTCCCCCGGCCTACGGAGCTGAAGCTTGCCTTCCTCTGGAAACCCTTCTGGATTCTCCAAGGGTCCAGACTTCTGACAGGTTCATCCAGGAATGACCGTAGCCAGAGACGGTGGCTCCTTCGTCAAACGCAGATGGAAACCCGGGGTCGGGACCTAATTAATCTTACGGAAGTACCAAACCAAATTAGGGCTCCGCAACACTCCCCTAGCTGGGAAGGACCCTTCAAGGTAACGGGAATACTCCGACCCGAGGGCAACTGTCTAGATACGATGGAAGGAGTGTCTCCCCTGGTGCTGGAACATCTCTGTAAGTTTTATCTATAGAGCAAGTCTGAGGGGTCGAAGTGTTTCCCTTTTGTAACTAGGTAACACATATGCGTACGCCAGCCCGATGGGGTCTGTCCCCATAAACCCGGCCTGTTGGTCCGCACCCATGCATGATAAGTTATAAAGGAAAACTACCCTCTCAGATGTACCTCTACGATAGTATTATCCTACTACACCAAGGTCTTTTCCTGCAGTTTCTGGATTGTATTTTATCTAACCCACCCGATCAGTTCCCATCCTATTAGGCATGATGACATCTGAATTGAACAGCCAGGCTACGGTTTAGGACCTCTATGCGAAAGCAGGAGGGCCCGACAACCTGGGGGTCGGCTCTGGAGAATGGGAGCCCATTCCATGGGGTGGTCCGGAGCCTATGTGGCTGGTTAGCTTGGTTCCGTACCCGAAATCCTGCACACTCCACCACTCCGTGATGGGTACCCTAGTACTTGGAGTTATAAGTCCTGTGGGTCCGGCAACCTGGGGTCTGGAACTAGAGATGAGATACTTGTTTCCTAGGGTGGTCCGGAGCCGTGTAGCCGCTCAGCCTGGTTCCGTACCGTGGGCCTGCACACTCCACCACCCTGCGGCAGGTGTCCTAATACCTAGAACCACCATCCAGGGGGTTCTGGACGCACAACTTGGCTCCCCTAGGCTAGACCCTGCAAAACCTGAGCATGTATCAAAGGATGGCTAGTGTTAGATGGCGGGTCCTACGGGTGTACTACTAACGCTCCTTAGCTAAAGCTGTGTACAGATCTAGGTCTTGGCGAAGCTGCCTCCCAAGAATTGTTGATAACTCTTTCAGACGCGCTGGTATCGAATCTCGACACATCAAGCCTGCATCCCAGGTGGGGGTGGCAGGTACCAGGGGGAGTCAATAGCGTAGCACCTCACACGGCAGGAATGAGCGATACACAGATAAGTGTTAAACACTGCTTTATAAATAATACTCAGGAGTACCTTACAAAAACAGGAAAAAGCCTGGGGGCCGGTTCTAAAGAACAGATGCCCGTTCCAGGGGGTGGTCCGGGGCCTGTGTGGCCGGTTAGCCTGGTTCTGTACCCGAAATCCTGCACACTCCATCACTCCGTGACGGGTGCACTAGTATTTGGAACAATAAGTCTTGTGCGTCCGACAACATGGGGTCCGGAACTAGAGAAGCGATGCTTGTCTCCTGGGGTGGTCCGGAGCCGGGTAGCCACTCAGCCTGGTCCCGTACCGTGGGCCTGCACACTCCACCACCCTGCGGAAGTTGTCCTAGTACCTAGAACCACCATCCAGGGGGTCCAGACGCACAACTTGGCTTCCCAGACTAAGATCCTGCATACATATGTTATTACATTTTGCTTCCGAGCAAACATATGTTATTACATTCCCTTACAAGCGGGGCCCTAGCTCCATTTTTGCAGGAATGAATTGCGCTGCACCAGCAGGAGTCACGCTAGAAGCTGGCTCCGAGCAACCTTACCAGCGGCAGCGGCCACCTCTACATCAGCAGATCGCTGGCGATAGCGACCACCTCTGCACCAGCAACGACAACGACCTCCGCTCCGAGCAGCTTACCAGCGGTGGCGACCACCCCAGGGTGTGCGCCATTGCAAGGAGGTCCTCGCCCCCGTCCTCCTACGGGGGGTGACAATGAGGCCATTAAAGCCAAAAAGTCGGGGACTCGACGTCAGGAGGCTTTGATGGTCTCGCTAGAGGAGGCAACCACCTCTGCAGTGGGAAGCCTCACCAATGGCGGCGACCACCTCAGCACCAACGACAGCGACCACCTCTGCACTGATCGGCGGCGGCGGCTGCCCCAGCATGCACAAAGGGGTCCTCTCTCCCGTCCTCCCACGGGAGTGAGGACAAGACCATCCAAGAACGCAGCGCCACCCCCACGATGTACGACATCTTGTACAACCCCCAGTGCGACCAAGGGCAAGAGAACCTGTGGATGTGGCGGACCCGCGCACGGTGTGACCGTCGCCCGTGCGGTGGACGGACAGCCACGTCCCTGGCCAGATGATAGGAGGCAGCGTCGGAGGCGGCGCCGAAGCCGTCCAGCCCAAAGGGCCAAACACGCTGTAGTTGACAGCCTGCAGCCAGCCAGTCCCGCGTAGCCGAGGTTCGCCTCCTCCGCAAGGCTGGTGAACATCCTGCTCCTCCGAATGCTAGAGGAAGAAGCGGGTCACCAGCCCACGCGGAGGGCAGGGCCCCGACTTGGCTCGCCCTCCACCCCAGCGAGGATGATGAACATCCTTGAAGCTGAGGGTGGGGGGAGGCCGCAGCCCGGCTTGCTTCTCCCCACCACGAGGCTGGTGGTCATCCTTCTGGATGGCCACTAGCGGGGGACTGCAGCCGGGCTGCATGATGAAAATCCTTGAAGCCGAGCAATGGCGGAAGAGCACCGACCCCCACGGGGTTGCGCTCCTCTAACAGCAGCAAGAAGAAGACAAGATCGATAGCCCCACTACGAGCGCGGGCTCTCCGACGGGGATGGCTCTAACGCGTTTCCCTCCAGCGAACACCGGCGCACCCCATCCAGAGGCCTAGAAGGCGAAAGGGCGCGAAGAGTGCAAGAGGAACAAGGCATGACTACTACCCGAGAGATCGATCCCTTTTTAAAGGGAGATTTCCCCTCTTGCGCCCCGGAGCGTCACGGGCAAAGTCACCCTCGGTGTGCACCAAGGATTCCGCCCTATGACACGGGGGCCAGGCCCCACGCGTCATATAGGCTGGCTCGAAGCACGAAGAAGACAAACTGCCGCACAAGGAGCGTGCAACCGCCTCGCGGTTATGCGCCTCTCCATTTTCGCCAAAACCAGTGGTCAAGAAGGCGAACCGCCACGTAGGAAGCGAACAACTGCCCCACGGTTGTGCGCTCCCTCGGCTTCGCTACAATCGGCGGTCCAGCATGCGGACCCAGGCTCAAATGTCATGCAACCGGCGCGCCGGTTACAGGGTGCGGAAAAATCGCACCGCCGCTTGCGCCAATGTCGCGTCCCTCGGGGCCGTCGTAGAAGACTGAAAAGATAAGTTTTCAGAACCAATGCAGCGACTCGAGGCACCCCACGCATGGCCCAACAATGACATTAAGTACGGAGGTCACGGTCCAGTCAGCCGTGGGAACGGGCGTGACAGTCGGCGTAGCCATAGGCGAGCCGATAGTAATTGCACCAACAGGCGTGCAAGAGCAGCAGGCAGATCGCCAATCAGACTCTGGCCCCACCTGCAGGCTCGCATCCTCCCTTGAGGCGGGCCCGGGGGCCACTGTCAGTACCCTCAATCAGGGGTACCCTCTTCTACAGCATGAAGACGCCGCACCTGTGAAACACCTCAAGGCCACATGGAGAATGGCGCCCAACCCCACCACATGGCAGGTCTATGGGCGCCGCGTGGCAAGGAAAGGTGATACATCCCAGTATTCATCATTTGGGTCCGGACCCCCGCAGAAGGACACCGGAGCCCTATACGCACAAGTCCAGGGCCCCAAGAAGGCACGCCAGATCCCTTGGGAGGGACCCAGTCCCCCTCCGAGTAAGGTCCGAGCATTAGCAAGGTCCCGTGGGGAGAAGGACCTTGGCATGAGTAAGGGTCCGGTGCTGGCACGTGTCCAGGCCTTGCCCTGCGCTCCCCGCTGCTGGCTTGTGGCCCGTGACATAAGCCAACGGGTCAAGCCTGACGTAAATCCCGTAAAGCCGTGCAACCTCTGCATTTATTACGGAGAGGACACGCCGACTGCCACCACGCTAACGGGCGATGTGCCCTCCCAGCATTTAATGCGTCCTGTCCAATCCGATGGCAGACGGCGTCAGGGTCATCCAGCAGGCGGCGCGCCTAACCGGCCTGTTGGCAAACAGTGCACCCGTGCCGAGCGGCGCACTGTGCTCATCATCCCTTCTACAAGAAGCCTCCCCTGCACACCGAGGATACGCAGGTGTCAAGGCACTAGAAGATCGCCCCAGCGGCAAACATTTGTGGCTCCAAGTGCTGTATTCGCTATATCGCTGGGCCCGCATGTCGGGGCTCATTACCTTTGTGCATGCCCCCCTTTAGCTATAAAAGGGGAGGCATGCAGCGTTACAAAGAGGACCCAATCTAGGCTCACTCAGACACTCACAATGTTGGCGTTTCGAGACCGGGGGTCCCTGAGCCGACGAGTGAAGTGTCGCCGCGTGCCCCAGCCCAGATGGGTCGACGCGAGGCCGAGCGCGAAGGGGGGAAAGCGAGGAGGCCGGAGATGGGCGTGAGAGTGGTGGAAATCCCGCGGCCTTCGTGTTCGTCCCGCGCCCAGGTCGGGTGCGCTTGCAGTAGGGGGTTACAAGCGTCCACACGGGGGAAGGAGCGAGCGGCCTCACGCGAGCGCCCGTCTCGTCCTTGTCCCCGCGCGGCCAACCCTCTCTAAGAGGGCCCTGGTCCTTCCTTTTATAGGCGTAAGGAGGGGATCCAGGTGTACAATGGGGGTGTAGCAGAGTGCTACGTGTCTAGCGGAGGAGAGCTAGCGCCCTAAGTACACGCCATCGTGGCGACCGGAGAGATTTTGGCGCTCGGTTTGTGTGATGTCGTGGCCGTCGGAGGAGTGCTGGAGCCTGGCGGAGGGATAGCTGTCGGGGCCGTCGAGTCCTTGCTAATGTTCTCTTGCTTCCGTAAGGGGGCCGAGAGCCGCCATCGTCAGGGAGCGTGCGGGGCGCCATCATCGCCTATCTGGTGGAGCGAGCCAGATGGGACGTCGGTCTTGTTCCCCGTAGCCTGAGTCAGCTTGGAGTAGGGTAATGATGGCGCCTTCTGTTGACGTGGCTGGTCCACGCCCTAGGTTGGGCGTTGTAGAGGCTCCTCCGAGGTCGAGGTCGAGTCCGTCTTCCGTGGCCGAGGCCGTGTCCGATCCCCTGGGTCAGCCAAGGCGGAGTTCATCGTCTTCTGGGGCTGAGCCCAAGTCCGAGCCCTGGGTCGGGCGGAGCGGAGTTCGCCGTCTTCCGGGGCTTAGCCCGAGTTTGAGCCCTGGGTCGGGCGGAGCGGAGTTCGCCGTCTTCCGGGGCTTAGCCCGAGTCCGAGCCCTAGGTCGGGCGAATCGGAGTTCGCCGTCTTCTGGGGCTTAGCCCGAGTCCGAGCCCTGGGTCGGGCGGAGCGGAGTTTCCTATGGTGTGCGGCCGGGACTGACTGCCTGTCAGCCTCACTCTGTCAACTGGCACCGCAGTCGGAGCAGCGCAGGCGGCGCTGTCTTTCTGTCAGACCGGTCAGTGGAGCGGCGAAGTGACGGCGGTCACTTCGGCTCTGTCAGCTGAGGGGCGCGTGTCAGGATAAAGGTGTCAGGCCACCTTTGCATTAAATGCTCCTGCGATTTGGTCGGGGTTGCTTCTTGGCGAAGACAGGGCCTCGGGCGAGCCGGGAACATGTTCGCCACTGGAGGGGGGCCTCGGGCGAGGCGGAGATCCTCCGGGGTCGGCTGCCCTTGTCCGAGGCTAGGCTCAGGCGAGGCGTGATCGAGCCCTTTGAATGGACTGATCCCTGACTTGATCGCACCCATCAGGCCTTTACAGCTTTATGCTGATGGGGGTTACCAGCTGAGAATTAGGAGCCTTGAGGGTACCCCTAATTATGGTCCCCGACAGTAGCCCTCGAGCCTCGAAGGGAGTGTTAGCACTCGCTTGGAGGCTTTCGTCGCACTTTTTTGCAAGGGGACCAGCCTTTCTCTGTTGCGTTTTGTTCCGGTGGGTGCGCGCGAGCGCACCCGCCGGGTGTAGCCCCCGAGGCCTCGGAGGAGTGGTTTGACTGCTCCGAGGTCTTAACGCCTCGCGCAATGCTTCGGCTGGTCTGGTCGTTCTCTTATGCGAGCTGACCGTAGCCCGGGTGTACGGTCGGGTCCCAAGTTCTCGGGCTGGTATGTTGACGCTGTCAACGGTTTGGCCAGAGCCAGGTTTGCGAGAGCAGCCCCCGAGCCTCTGCACAGGGCGAGAGGGCGATCAGGGACAGACTCGACTTTTTTACATACGCCCCTGTGTCGCCTTTCTGCAAGGAGGAGGGGGGGAGAGCGCCATGTTGCCCTCGGTGGGCGCCGAACATGGTGTCTCCGGTGAGCTGCAGGTGGGTGATCCGAGCGGACGCCCGTGCCCCATTCGTTAGGGGTCGGCTAGGGGCCCAGAGGCGCGCCCGAAAGTACCTGCGGGTGATCTGCCGGACCCGGTCCCCTGGCGACGGGGTCCGAGGGCTCGATGCCTCCCTCTGATGGGATTCCGTTACAAGATCGTTCCCGCTGGTCTCGGAAATGTCCTAGGGTACCTCGGGAGCGCAGCCCGAGTCTTGGTTATGTATCAAACGTAACCATGGTCATCCCTCGCTCTGTGTCTGAGGCGGCTGTGAACCCTTCGGGGGCCAGCCTTCGAACCCCTGATTAGTAGTGGGCACGGAGCCCGAGTAGCCTAAGGCGGCCATTGAACCCTTCCGAGGGGCCGGCCTTCGAACCTCTGACCAGTAGTGGGTGTGGAGCCCACGTGCTCTGAGGAGGCTGTTGAACCCTTCCGAGGGGCCAGCCTTCGAACCTCTGATCAGTAGGGAGGCTCGGAGCCTGGTTCCTTCACAGGGAAGGATCCTTTTCAGGGTATCCCCCTTTTCCGGTCCCTGTTGCAACAGAGAGGAAAAGGAAAAAAGGAAAAGGATACGAAATCGAACGACGCGGCGTACCTTTTTTGACGCGGTCATTGTGGCGAAGGCGAAGCGTCGCTCGCTTCTCCTGCCAGAGGCGCCGCCTGTCCCGCCGCGGAGTTAATGCGATGGGGTGGGTGGTTCGTGGGGTAGCCGTTGCGCGTGCGCGAGCCGTTCGACGAATGGGTCACGGGCACGTTGTCTTCACGCCGTGAGAGAGGGTTCTCTCGCTGCCCCCGGATGGGACGTGAGCTTGGCTGACGACGTGACCGCTGCTCCTGCCGGCCTGCCACCGCCATTACTGTCGGCCCGTTCTCGCCCGCATTGACCGTCGCGCCTGGCTGGAGCCGCTGGGTCGTGCGCTGGGTCGCCTCGAGTCGCGGTATTGGTTCCGCAGTCGAGGAGGCGCGGTGGTGGCGCACGTGGCAGTGCAGTTGCATGCACGAAGCATTCGGCGCGCCGGTTGCATGACGCGTGGGTCTGGGCCTCCCTGCTGGGCGTGTTGGGAGTCGGAGAAGTGCGCCCACTTGGCGCGGTTGCATGCCGCCTGCATGGCTGCCTGCCCTCTCGCCCGCTGGTCTGGGCAAACGTGGAGAGCCGCTTGTAACCGCTGGGCGGTTGCACGCACCACGCGCGGCAGTTTGGCTTCTTCTGCTCTGGGTCGGCTTGCATGACGTGTGGGACCCAGCCCCCGCGCCGTAGGGGAGGACCTTGGAGCGTGTTGGAGAAGACTCAGCCCACGATGGCTGGGGACGCAAGTAGGGAGAGTCGCCTTTAAAAGGAGGGTGACCCTCTTGGAAGGCGACCGTGTCTTCGCGCTCCCTTATGCATCGTGTCTTTCCATCTTCCAAGCCCCCGGATGGGGGATATCCTCCGTCTTTCCGCTTCGTCGTTGGAGGAACGCAACTCTGCGGGAATTGGTACCTTTCAGCCGTCGTTCGGCTTCAAGGATTTTCATCATGCAGCCCGGCTGCACCCCTCCGCCAGCGGTCACCCAAGACGGTGACCTCCAGCCCCTGGATGGGGAGAGGCAGGCCGGGTTGCGATCTTGGTCCCACCCTCAGCTTCAAGGATGTTCATCATCCCCGCTGGGGTGGAGGCCGGGTTGAGCCGGAGCTCTACCTCCCGCGTGGGTTCGTGGGTTGGCCTCTCCTTCGGCGTTCGAGGGTGAGGGCGCTCACTGGCCCTGCGGGCGGGTCGGACTTCGACAACGCGGGGCTGGTCGACGGTGGGCGTCGTCAGCCTCAGCGCGTTGGGCTCGTCGGCTTAGCTCCTGGTGCCCCCTCCTGCCGGAAGGCGGCTGCCGCGCCGTGTGCACGGGAGGACCGCCCAAGATATCACGCGCTGCCAGGGCGGCGTTCGTGTTCTAGGGCGGTTCTCCCTTTGCACCGGTACGGCGCCTCCACGCGGAGGTCGGTGCCCCACCCGCCCAGGAGGATCTGAGTGGGGATCTGCCGGAGGGCTGACGGCCCCTGTCGTCGGTGCCGAAGTGGAGGCGGCGCGAGAAGTCCCCGTTGCCGACGGGATCGCCGCCACCATCCGCGCTTCGGGCCTCTGGCTCTTTGTACTTGTCCTCGCCCCTCGAGCGTCGGCATGGGCGAGGGCAAGATTGCAGCAGCATCCGCCCTGAGGCCCTTGCTGCTGCAGTTCGGCCACCCGGAGCGGGGGCCATTGTCGTTCCTGGCGGAGCGGACAATGACGAGCCGCTCGTCGGTCTTCTGCTGCTCCGCAGGCCCCCCCCCCCATCGAGTGGGGTTGTTCGTACCTGCGGAGGTGGAACCGGAGTTCCGTTTGTAACGGCACTTCGAATGCCAGTGTTTTTGTTCACTGTGGCTGTCGAGGCCTGAACATGTATGTAAATTCGGCACGGAGCCGTGTTTTTCCCCATTTTCGAGCACTAAGACTCGCCTGTTGGTTGTCTGAACCGCTTCGCCAAGCGTGAGTCGCCCCGTGTAAAGGTGACGAGTGAGGGATCTGTATCCCGGAGGCGTAGGAGTCCCTCGGCTCGGTTAGCCTTGTTGTCCGAGGCTTCCCTTGCTTAGTTAGAGGAAACCCTCGGCCGCTCTTCGATGAGCCGAGGCCAGGGGTAGCGGTGCCAGCGCGAACAGAGGCATAGTCGGCTCGAAAAGAAGACCAGGTCGGCCAGAGCCTGGCCGGGTCATCCGTTAGCGGGACTGACGCCGGAATTGACCTGCCGAGGCCTCGGGCCAGGCTGATGTCCTTGGGGGACAGCTAGCCGAGGCCCCGGGGTGACTGGCTGAGCCGCCTGCTCGGGCTGGTTTCTTGGAGAAGACCCAGGCGGCAATGGCCCGGGCTTGGTGATGATGTCATCCTTCAGAGCGGAGGTCCTTGGACCGCGTCGCCGTCCGAGGCTAGGTCGGACCTCGCCAGAGGTGTTGTCGATGTCGAGGGTGCTGCTGCTCCCTTTAGCCGTCAGGATCCGAGCCTGCAGGATCGGATTATTTTGTAGCGTGTGTTTTCTGCGGCCGCCGAGGCCGAAACACACCCTCGTCGTGTTGTAAAGCCGCGTCTCCTTTCCTCTTGTTTTGAGTATCTGGACTTTTTTGTCGGTAACAAAACTGTTTGTGCGGGCGAGAGTTGCTTTTCACGGAAGGTGATGAGTGAGGTATCCGTATCCCGGAGGCGTAGGAGTCCCTCGGCTCGGTCGGCCTTACCGCTTACGCGCGCTCCTACTCGTCTATAGGGTTCTGTTACCGACGCAGTCTAGAAGGCCCGAAAAATCATTTCAGCAGAGGAGCTTCTCGAGCATGAAGACTTGTTCGGTCTGCGGAGTCACTTATCCGAGCGCGAGTTACTTATCGCAGAAGGTGATGAGTGAGGTATCCGTATCCCGGAGGTGTAGGAGTCCCTTGGCTCGGTCAGCCTTGGCTGCTTACGTGTACTCCGCCGTTTTCAGGATCCACTTTTGAAGTAGTCGAAGAGCACGAAAAGCATTCTGGCAGAAAAGATTTTTTTTCGAGGAAAATTTCGACGCAGAGGGGGTTCCCCCCTTTTAGCCCCCGAGGGAGGGTCGGGCTTTGCCGAGGCAAGGCTGACCCTTCCTTGATGACTAAACTTTGCATGAGAGCGAGGTATATGAACAACTTGAAAACATCTTAAGGGTAGAAGCGACGTAGCTGTTGGATGTTCCAAGCGTTGCTGTAGACCTCGCCTTGACTGTTGGCCAGCTTGTATGTTCCAGGCTTCAGAACCTTGGCGATGACGAACGGCCCTTCCCAGGGAGGCGTGAGCTTGTGCCGCCCTCAGGCGTCTTGTCGCAGCCGAAGCACCAGGGCGCCCACCTGGAGGTCTCGGGACCGGACCCCTCGGGCGTGGTAGCTTCGCATGGACTGCTGGTACCACGCCGAGTGTAGTAAGGCCTTGTCCCGAGCCTCTTCCAGCTGGTCCAGCGAGTCTTCTCGACTAGCTTGGTTGCTTTGGTTGTCATAGGCCCTCGTCCTCGGGGAACCGTATTCCAGGTCTGTGGGCAAGATGGCCTCGGCCCCATAGACTAGAAAGAACGGCGTGAAGCCCGTGGCTCGGCTCGGTGTCGTTCTCAGGCTCCAGACCACTGAGGGGAGTTCCTTCATCCATCGCTTGCCGAACTTGTTGAGGTCGTTGTAAATCCGAGGCTTGAGTCCTTGTAGAATCATGCCGTTGGCAGGCTCTACTTGCCCATTCGTCATGGGATGAGCCACGGCGGCCCAGTCCACCCGGATGTGGTGATCCTCGCAGAAGTCCAGGAACTTTCTGCCGGTGAATTGGGTGCCGTTGTCGGTGATGATGGAGTTCGGGACCCCGAAACGATGGAAGATGTTGGTGAAGAATGCCACCGCCTGCTCGGACCTGATGCTGTTCAGGGGTCGGACCTCGATCCACTTGGAAAATTTGTCGATGGCGACCAACAGGTGCGTGTAGCCCCCAGGTGCCTTCTGCAAGGGGCCGACGAGGTCCAGACCCCACACAGCAAAAGGCCATGTGATGGGTATCGTCTGTAGAGCCTGAGCGGGCAGGTGGGTCTGCCTTGCGTAGAACTGACACCCTTCGCAGGCGCGGACAATTCTAGTGGTGTCGGCCACCGCCATTGGCCAGTAGAAACCTTGTCGGAAAGCATTTCCGACAAGGGCTCGAGGTGCTGTGTGGTGGCCGCAAGCCCCCGAGTGTATTTCTCGGAGGAGTTCCTGACCTTTGGTGGTGGAGATGCATCGCTAGGGGATGCCTGAAGGGCTGCGGTGGTAGAGCTCCTTCCCTTCTCCCAGCAAGACGAACGACTTGGCGCGCCGTGCCAACCGCCGAGCTTCGGCTCGGTCGAGGGGTAGCTCTCCTCGGTGGAGATATTGCAGGTACGGGGTCTGCCAGTTTTGATCAGGCGTGACCCCGCTTTGCTCCCCCTCGACGCGCAGCGTTTCGCCCTCGGGGGCCGAGGGTACCTTGGGCCGAACCGAGGGTGCCTCGGGCCGAGCCGAGGGTGCCTCGGACTGTGCCAAGGGCACCTCGGGCTGGGCCGAGGGTGCCTCAGGCTCGGGCACGTCGTCGATCTTGACGGAGGGTTGATGCAGGTCTCGGGAGAAGACGTCCGGGGGAACCGTTGTTCGCCCCGAGGCTATTTTAGCCAGCTCGTCCGCAGTCTCGTTGTAGCGCCGAGCGATGTGGTTGAGCTTGAGCCCGTAGAACTTGTCTTCCAGGCACCGAACCTCATCGCAGTAGGCTTCCATCTTCGGGTCGCGGTAGTGGGAGTTCTTCATGACTTGGTCGATGACGAGCTGCGAGTCACCGCGAGCGTCGAGGCGTCGGACCCCTAGCTCGATGGCGATTCGCAACCCGTTTACCAGAGCCTTGTACTCCGCCACATTGTTGGACGACGGGAAGTGGAGGCGTAGCATGTAGCGTAGGTGCTTCCCGAGGGGCGAGACGAAGAGGAGGCCTGCGCCGGCCCCTGTCTTCATCAGCGACCCGTCGAAAAACATGGTCCAAAGCTCCGGTTGGATCGGAGCCGTCGGGAGCTGGGTGTCGGCCCATTCAGCCACGAAGTCCGCCAAGACCTGAGACTTGATGGCCTTCCGGGGGGCGAACGAGATCGTCTCACCCATGATCTCCACTGCCCACTTCGCGATCCTACCCGAGGCCTCTCGGCAATGGATGATCTCCCCTAGGGGGAAGGATGACACCACCGTCACCGGATGAGACTCGAAGTAGTGTCGCAACTTCCGCCGCGTCAGGATCACCGCATACAGCAGCTTCTGGATTTGTGGGTAGCGGATCTTGGTCTCGGACGGTACCTCACTGATGAAGTAGACTGGCCTCTGAACGGGCAATGCATGCCCCTCTTCTTGCCTCTCGACCACAATCGCGGCGCTAACCACCTGAGTGGTCGCGGCGACGTAGACCAAGAGGGCTTCTCCGGCAGCTGGGGCACCAAGATAGGCGCCTTCGTGAGGAGCGCCTTGAGGTTCCCAAGGGCTTCCTCGGCCTCAGGGGTCCAGGTGAAGCGCTCGGCCTTCCTTAAGAGGCGGTACAGAGGTAGACCTCTTTCGCCGAGGCGTGAGATGAAGCGACTCAGAGCCGCGAGACATCCCATGACCCTCTATACGCCTTTCAAGTCCTCGATGGGCCCCATGCTGGTGATGGCTGCGATCTTCTCCGGGTTGGCTTCGATGCCCCGCTCGGAGACGACGAACCCCAATAGCATGCCTCGGGGCACCCCAAAGACACACTTTTCGGGATTGAGCTTGACGCCTTTCGCCTTGAGACATCGGAATGTCACTTCAAGGCCGGAGAGGAGGTTGGAGGCTTTCCTCGTCTTGACTTCCATGTCATCGACATAGGCCTCGACCGTGCGGCCAATGTGTTCGCCGAACACATGGTTCATGCACCGCTGGTACGTCGCGCCCGCATTCCTCAAGCCGAACGGCATGGTGACATAGCAGTACATGCCGAAGGGTGTGATGAAAGAAGTCGCGAACTGGTCGGACTCTTTCATCCTGATTTGGTGATACCCTGAGTAGGCATCGAGGAAAGACAGGGTTTCGCACCCAGCAGTGGAATCCACGATCTGATCGATGCGAGGCAGAGGGTAGGGAACCTTCGGACATGCTTTGTTCAGACCAGTGTAGTCTACACACATCCGCCATTTCCCCCCTTTCTTTCTCACAAGCACAGGGTTGGCAAGCCATTCGGGATGGAATACCTCTTTGATGAACCCTGTCGCCATTAGCTTGTGGATCTCCTCGCCTATGGATCTGCGCTTCTCCTCGTCGAATCGACGCAGAGGCTGCTTGACAGGTCGGGCTCCGGCCCGGATGTCCAGCGAGTGCTCGGCGACATCCCTCGGTATGCCAGGCATGTCCGAGGGACTCCACGCAAAGACGTCGCCGTTCGCGCAGAGAAAGTCGACGAGCACTGCTTCCTATTTGGGATCGAGCCCAGAGCCGATCCGGACTTGCTTGGACGCGTCGCTGCCGGGGTCGAGGGGGACGGACTTAACCGTCTCCGCTGGCTCGAAGTTGCCGGCATGACGCTTCACGTCTGGCACCTCCTTGGAGAGGCTCTCCAGTTCGGCGATGAGGGCCTCGGACTTAGCGAGGGCCTCAGCGTACTCCACGCACTCCACGTCGCATTCGAACGCGTGTTTGTACGTGGGGCCGACGGTGATGACCCCGTTGGGGCCCGGCATCTTGAGCTTGAGGTAGGTGTAGTTGGGGACGGCCATGAACTTCGCGTAGCAGGGCCTCCCCAATACCGCGTGGTAGGTTCCTCGGAACCCGACCACCTCGAACGTCAGGGTCTCCCTTTGGAAGTTGGAGGGTGTTCCGAAGCAGACGGGAAGATCGAGTTGTCCGAGGGGCTGGACGCGCTTCCCGGGGATGATCCCGTGGAAAGGCGCAGCGCCCGCTCGGACCGAGGACAGATCGATACGCAGAAGCCCGAGGATCTCGGCGTAGATGATGTTGAGGCTGCTGCCTCCGTCCATGAGGACCTTGGTGAGCCTGACGTCACCGATGACGGGGTCGACGACGAGCGGGTATTTCCTCGGGCTCGGCACATGGTCGGGGTGGTCGGCCTGGTCGAAGGTGATGGGCTTATCGGACCAGCCTAGGTAGACTGGCGCCGCCACCTTCACCGAACAGACCTCCCGACGCTCCTGCTTGTGGTGCCAAGCCGAGGCGTTCGCCGCTTGCCCGCCGTATATCATGAAGCAGACGCGGACCTCGGGGAACTCTCCTGCCTGGTGATCTTCCTTCTTGTCGTCGTCGCGGGCCCTGCCACCCTCCGCGGGTGGCCCGGCCCTGTGGAAGTGGCGCCGAAGCATGACACACTCCTCAAGGGTGTGCTTGACGGGCCCCTGGTGATAGGGGCACGGCTCCTTGAGCATCTTGTCGAAGAGGTTGGGACCTCCAGGGGGCTTCCGAGGGTTCTTGTGCTCGGCGGCGGCGACAAGGTCCGCGTCGGCGGCGTCGCGTTTCACTTGCGACTTCTTCTTGCCCTTCTTCTTGGCGCCGCGCTGAGCTGACGCCTCGGGGGCATCTTCCGATGGGCGGCCCTGGGGCTGCTTGTCCTTCCGGAAGATAGCCTCGACCGCCTCCTGGCCGGAGGTGAACTTGGTGGCGATGTCCATCAGCTCGCTCGCCCTGGTGGGGGTCTTGCGACCCAGCTTGCTCACCAGGTCGCGGCAGGTGGTGCCAGCGAGGAACGCGCCGATGACATCCGAGTCGGTGATGTTGGGCAGCTCGGTGCGCTGCTTCGAGAATCGCCGGATGTAGTCTCGGAGAGACTCTCCCGACTGCTGTCGGCAGCTTCGGAGGTCCCAGGAATTCTCGGGGCGCATGTACGTGCCCTGGAAATTGCCGGCGAAAGCTTGGACTAGGTCGTCCCAGTCGGAGATCTGCCCCGGAGGCAGGTGCTCCAACTAGGCGCGAGCGGTGTCGGAGAGGAACAGGGGGAGGTTGCGAATGATGAGGTTGTCATCGTCCGTTCCACCCAGTTGGCAGGCCAGACGGTAGTCCACGAGCCACAGTTCCGGTCTCGTCTCCCCCGAGTACTTTGTGATAGTAGTCGGGGGTCGGAACCGGGTCGGGAACGGCGCCCGTCGTATGGCCCGGCTGAAGGCCTGCGGACCGGGTGGTTCGGGCGAGGGACTCCGATCCTCCCCGCTGTTGTAGCATCCCCCACGCCTGGGGTGGTAGCCTCGGCGCACCCTCTCGTCGAGGTGGGCCCGACGATCGCGGTGATGGTGCTCGTTGCCGAGGCGACCCGGGGCCACAGGCGCTGTGTTGCGCGTGCGCCCGGTGCAGACCGAGGCTTCCCGCATGAATCGGGAAGTCGCGGCACGATGTTCCGAGGGGTATCCCTGCCTTCGGGAGGCGGAGCTCTCGGCCCGTCGGGCTGTGGCGCCTTCCAGGAGATCCTTGAGCTCTCCCTAGATTCGCCGCCCCTTGGTGGTTGATGGCTCCGGCATCGCGCGGAGGAGCATTGCTGCTGCAGCCTGGGGTAGATGACGCATTTCTCCGGCCGGAGGTTGGCCCGCCCATGCCTGCCCGACGTCCCGGCGGATTGGCTCGAGCGCTCCTGCTCCCTCGTCGAGCCTGGCCTGCACCCCGCGGATTTGCTCGAGTTGTGGGTCGTGACCCCCCGCCGGAACGGGGACCACAGCTAGCTCCCACGGGATGTCAACGCGAGGCACCGGCCTAGGGAGATCACCGTCCTCCAGCATGCCGAGATGGTTGCCTTCAGAGGGACCCCCTAGATCGACGTGGAAACATTCGCGACTCGGGCCGTAGTCCTCATCGCCAAGGCTTCGGCTACCGTCGGAACAGTCGGAAAGGCAGTAATCGCATGCGGTCAGGAGGTCCTGCATGGCACTGGGGTTGCCAAGTCCGGAGAAATCCCAACAGAAGCTGGGCTCGTTGTCTTCCTCGGACCCGGAGGGCCCGTAGGTCGAGACGTCCGTCATCCGGTCCTAAGGCGACCGCATACGAGATCCCAGAGGGTTCGGATTCGCCTCTACGAAGGCGTCCGCCAAAGCGGAGCCGCTAGGCCGGTCGAGGCTAAATCCGAGAGGTGTGGGATGGGAATCGGTTGGTACCTGTTGGTCGACGGGCGGTGATGAGGTCACGTCGGGGACTGACTGCACCGTCGTCTCAGGTACGAGGGTGACACCCAGCAAGCCTTTCGCGAGCGTGCTGGCGTCGTCCGTTTGCTCGGGATTGACGTGTCGCGGGGGGACAGCGCTCGTCTTCATCTCAAGCGCGAGGCCGATGCCCGGCGCGCCCCCCGTTGGAGCGCTGGCGTTGTCGATTCGCTCGACGGCCGACGAGGCGCCGCCTCCTGCTTGGCCTTGGTTGCCCCGCCTCCTCCTCCTCCGTCGACGGGGAAGAAGGCGGGGCGAGCTCGAAGGTTGTTCTTCCACCACGCGGGGAAGACGTCGTCGATCCCGCCGCCGGCGGGCGGACTGTCGGCCGCCATTGTCGCTGTCGCCCGGTGGTGGAAAGAGTACCATGTCGTAGCTGCCGTCGAGGGACATGAACTCAAGGCTCCCGAACGGAGCACCGTCCCGGGCCGGAGAGGTTGCTGGAGACTACCCATCTAGAGCTTGACGGGAAGCTGTTCGTCAACACGCAGCAGGCCCCTACCTGGTGCGCCAACTGTCGGCGTTTCAAGACCGGGGGGTCCCTGAGCCGACGAGTGAAGTGTCGTCGCGTGCCCCAGCCCAGATGGGTCGACGCGAGGCCGAGCACGAAGGGGGGAAAGCGAGGAGGCCGGAGATGGGCGTGAGAGAGGTGGAAATCCCGCGGCCTTCGTGTTCGTCCCGCGCCCAGGTCAGGTGCGCTTGCAGTAGGGGGTTACAAGCGTCCACATGGGGGAAGGAGCGAGCGGCCTCACGCGAGCGCCCGTCTCATCCTCATCCCCGCGCGGCCAACCCTCTCTAAGAGGGCCCTGGTCCTTCCTTTTATAGGCGTAAGGAGGGGATCCAGGTGTACAATGGGGGGTGTAGCAGAGTGCTACGTGTCTAGCGAAGGAGAGCTAGCGCCCTAAGTACACGCCATCGTGGCGGCCGGAGAGATTTTGGCGCCCGGTTTGTGTGATGTCGTGGCCGTCGGAGGAGTGCTGGAGCCTGGCGGAGGGACAGCTGTCGGGGCCGTCGAGTCCTTGCTGACGTTCTCTTGCTTCCGTAAGGGGGCCGAGAGCCGCCATCGTCAGGGAGCGTGCGGGGCGCCATCATCGCCTATCTGGTGGAGCGAGCCAGATGGGACGCCGGTCTTGTTCCCCGTAGCCTGAGTCAGCTTGGAGTAGGGTAATGATGGCGCCTTCTGTTGACGTGGCCGGTCCGCGCCCTAGGTTGGGCGATGTGGAGGCTCCTCCGAGGTCGAGGTCGAGTCCGTCTTCCGTGGCCGAGGCCGAGTCCGAGCCCCTGGGTCGGGCGAGGCGGAGTTCGTCGTCTTCTGGGGCTGAGCCCAAGTCCGAGCCCTGGGTCGGGCGGAGCGGAGTTCGCCGTCTTCCGGGGCTTAGCCCGAGTCCGAGCCCTGGGTCGGGCGGAGCGGAGTTCGCCGTCTTCCCGGGCTTAGCCCGAGTCCGAGCCCTGGGTCGGGCGGAGTGGAGTTCGCCGTCTTCCGGGGCTTAGCCCGAGTCCGAGCCCTGGGTCGGGCGGATCGGAGTTCGCCGTCTTCCGGGGCTTAGCCCGAGTCCGAGCCCTGGGTCGGGCGGAGCGGAGTTTCCTATGGTGTGCGGCCGGGCCTGACTGCCTGTCAGCCTCACTCTGTCAAGTGGCACCGCAGTCGGAGCGGCGCAGGCGGCGCTGTCTTTCTGTCAGACCGGTCAGTGGAGCGGCGAAGTGACGGCGGTCACTTCGGCTCTGTCAGCTGAGGGGCGCGTGTCAGGATAAAGGTGTCAGGCCACCTTTGCATTAAATGCTCCTGCGATTTGGTTGAGGTTGCTTCTTGGCGAAGACAAGGCCTCGGGCGAGCCGGGAACGTGTTCACCGATGGAGGGGGGCCTCGGGCGAGGCGGAGATCCTCCGGGGTCGGCTGCCCTTGTCCGAGGCTAGGCTCGGGCGAAGCGTGATCGAGCCCTTTGAATGGACTGATCCCTGACTTGATCGCACCCATCAGGCCTTTGCAGCTTTATGCTGATGGGGGTTACCAGCTGAGAATTAGGAGCCTTGAGGGTACCCCCTAATTATGGTCCCCGACACACAAGTTCATACAAGCTCTCAAGCAATACATCACACAGTGGAGTAGGGTATTACGCTCCGGTGGCCCGAACCACTCTAAACTATCGCGTGCTCTCGTGTGTTTGTCCATCAGTCTCGTAACAAGCAAAACGCTTAGCCCCCTCCTTTTCTTAGGATTTTAGGGCGGGTGCAATCTACCACCCGACCAGAGAGATTTTCCCTCCGACAATGGCACTCAGGCAGGCAGGCTAGGAATAAACAGCTTACGAGGCAGCTCATACAGTTTACTACCAAGTTTATTATATAGTAGCAGCCAGCACAGTACTTTACGATTAGCATCAGGCCATCAGCTGTATCTTTGGAATGGCAGGCAAGGAGGCATATGCATGCACGCGCATGTGCGACAACCGACAAATAATTGTTTGCTTTGGCTTCACATCGTGAGCTGCCTGTACGGATGCGCAACGGCCAACGGGTATACTAGCATTTATTTGCTGCTGGTAGTGAAGTGCCTGGGAACACCACATGCATGATCCATGCATGCATGGGTGTGGGTTTTGTACTCGTCTGGAGAGCCCCAGAGCTGCTAAGCAAGTTGGCGCAGCAGTGACAGATTTGAGCCAAAGCGAGTGCGCTAGCTGGACAGTGTGTGGAGACTACTAGGCGACATGGTAGGACCGTAGGAGTAATCAGCACTTCAGCAGCAGCAGCGAGGAGTGCAGCGTGTTTTTGGCGCAGAGTGCACGCATATGTGGGCTGTGGCCGATATAATAATACTGAACGCATCTGGACATTTGGATTTGATTGAACAAAAGATAGGTCAGATCTTGCAGGACGCTGTTGGTTGACGAGTACTCCAGCAGTCGTCCAGCTCGTTGATTGCTCCCGCTCCTTTTTCCTGCGGATGTTGTTCGGCGACAGCACTGAAGGCTGGAGCCATGCTAAAGCAGAGCAGCACTTATTAGTACTTGATTGGGAGAGGGGCTAAATTTCATCGCTATTCAAATTAAATAGCTTAAAGAGTAATTTAGCCTCTTAAGAAAAGGATTTTAGCCACTTCAATCATCTCTGTTATCTTTGCTCTTAAAAACAAATCCTTACATGTTAGAACAATGACCCTCCCACGTGACGCTGAGTTCTGCTAACACTCATCAAAATGCCACCATCTGAACAAGATCTAATGGCGAATGTTTCCTTCCCCAACGTATTCATTTATTGAAATATCATACCATCGGGTCTTTTAGGTAGTGTTTGGTTGAGGAGCCAAGTAGAACGGAGCCGTTCCATCCCTGATTCTAGGAACGGAGCCGCTCTGTTCTGTGTTTGGTAATCTGGAACGGAGCGGCTCTGTTTTTTGTTTGGTTGCAGAGTGAACGGAGCGGAGCGTGACTGTGAGAGCGGGATGGGAACGGAGCGGCTCCGTTCCATTGATTTTTTGGAGCGGAATGGTTCCAGATCTGAGGAGAATATTCTCTAATTGGAGCCATTCCATTCTAGTTACTTTCTAACCAAACAGCAACAAAACTGGAACAGAACGACTCCGTTCTACTTGGCTCTCCAACCAAACACTACCTTATGTCAGTGAGCCTCTAAGCACCCGCACCCAAGCTGTTCGCACCTAAAATCGACCAAACCAGAGTATGCAAGGGAAAACTAGTATGAATAGTTTTTTGAAACTTTGACAAATTACATATTGAACTTAACCAAATTGCATAGTTTTCGTTGAGACGGATTAAAAGTGTGTAAACGTCTAGTTTGGAATTTATATGAACTATGGCCATTTAAAGATCAACGTTCGAGGAAAACCGTTTTAGCCATTTTCCATAACCACCTAGGATGTTTCTTTAGCTAAATTCGAGTTAGTAGTTGCGTTTTGACAAGAATTTTGCAAGAGTTTTGACTTCTAATAGGATAATATTTATATATATAAAGGTTCCTGACAAATTAGCAGTATCCAATCGATTACGCATAAAATATCTTATCTTTGTTAACTTTGGAACCCCTTATCTCTTCTAAATTTAATTTATTGTTTTCCATTATCTCAACGGTGATTGAAAGCACTCTAACTACTTTGTTGATGTTAGAGTAACTCGAGGTGCACTTTCCTTGATGGGTCTCTCCCAAGTGAACTCTCTTTGGTTTTAGTCTACCAAAGTCCAAAACCAGTTAAGCCAAATTTTCACATAGGATTTGTAAGGTACGTCTTTGCGAGTTGCACACATATGTGCTCGTGCGATGGCACGTTTTATCATCAACAAAGACCTTTGTAAGCCTCAACATTGACACGGACTTTGTTGGAGCTAGAGAAAAAGAGCCAAACACGAACCACAAAGGAAAGTTGAGTAATGAAGTAAGAGAATGTAGCTTTTCCCTAAATAAACGGCCCCTAAAGACAACCTCATTTAGGTTTCATTAGCATTGAGTTAGGTGCCACCACTAGTACACAGAGGCTCTATAGTGGCGGTTCTAGAGCTATTTGCACTAGCGTTTTTCAATGCCGCCAGTGCTAGGGGCCAGTTTCCACTGGCGGTTATTCTAGAACCGCCAGTGAAAATAGCATTTCCACTGGTGTTTTTCTTAATAAAACCGCCAGTGGAAATGCTATTTTCACTGGCAGTTTTTTTTATTTAGCCGCCAATGGAAGTTTTCCCGCCTTTTTTTTAAATTTTCGTACTGAAATTTATATATATTTACACACACAAACATATATATATATATATATGTATATATATATATTGATATTGATAAACATGTAGTATTGATATTAAAAGCAACATGGAATTAAATTCTATCATACATTTATGTACATCAAAGTCTTGTTTACAACCATGTATGCATCACACATTATATACATCAAAGTTTTCACGAAAGCTCTAATAACTATCTCGGCTAAGAGATAGTCTACTAATTTCTGTTAGTATTCTAAACTCTGGCAAAGCTAATGTTTCGGAAGCATCGTTTCGCCTTACATTCCAGAATATGTAGGCAACCACCCTGCAGCTTCTGTTGCTTCGGCAAGCCAACCCCAAGCATCTTGGCAACAGCCTCCACCTCCACCACCAACGCAACACGGCCAACAGCCAGAAGGGAGCCAGCACGCTCATCTTCAGCGGGACTTCAGAGAAGGGTCCGAAGCTCGCACAGTCAATAGCACAGTGCCAGAGTCGAAGCATATTTACTGACAAATATCCTACCCAGACAGCAGCTTTTCGCATTTTCGCATTTCAGTCTTACTTTCTTTTTAATAAGGAACAATTATGGGAAGTTTAAGTGCTTTTTATTGTTTTTCAATCTCTTGTAGCAGTTTCACTTTTTACCATAAGAAAAATATATCTTCTCCATAGGCTTAAGTTGCCGAAGTATAAGAATTTATGGTGGCAAGGAGGACCTTCGAATTATCAAAAAATTGTTCTAAGGAATGCAGTGCGATTTCTTCGAAGCAGCAAAAAGTCATTCCTAAGGGAGCGCAGTGTAAGTTTTCTACTCAAAAGTCGTTCCGAAGGGAATGCAGAGCTTACAGCGAAAAATAAACGCTGATTCCGCTGAAAGTAAAAGGCGAAGAAGCTCCTAAGGGAGGCTTACAGCGAAAAATAAACGCTGATTCCGCTGAAGTAAAAGGCGAAGAAGCTCCTAAGGGAGGCTTACAGCAAAAAATAAACGCTGATTCCGTTGAAGTAAAAGGCGAAGAAGCTCCTAAGTGAGGCTTACAGCGAAAAATAAATGCTGATTGCACTGAAGTAAAAGGCGAAGAAGCTCCTAAGGGAGGCTTACAGTGAAAAATAAGTGTCGACCTTCGGCAAATATCATTTTGCATAACATCACATCATTACATCATTTGCATAGCATAACATCATACATCATAGTGCATCAACAACGCAAGAAGGGGGGTCTCAATATTGATATTCGAAGATCGTTTTGAAGAAATAGTGACACGGCACAAACAATAGCCATTGAAGAGTTATATCTTCGTCAAACTCTGAAATGGAAAGATCTATTGATTATTGATTTTACGAGGATTGGCTACTGATTTTATGAGAACACGGATATTATTTACGAAGCATGAAAAGAAGGGAAGGTGTTTTTTCGCCGAAGGCTCAAAAACGATATGTATATAATGTTTCATGCATCGCAAAGAATAGAACTATAAACAGCTAATATATTACATCCTAAGTCACACAATATTACACATGATTCTCAACAAACATTACATTCTAAATGTTTTTGCAACAACATCTAATCTTCCCTTAAGACTACTTCTGCAGCTTCATTTAGAAGCTGAGCAACAACTCTATCCATGATGGCTTTGGCCATTTGTCTAATTTCATCATCCCCCTTCGTGTGGGGGCCCGCAGATGACTCAGCAGGTTCTGAGGGAAGAGTAGATACAGATTTATTACTATTACAAACCGTGAACAAGTTCGAAATCAAAAAATTACAACAAAGAGTCAAAAACCACTAGTTAATACCTATTTGCCCTTCGGGCTCTGCGCTTTTCTCAGCGGCCTCTGCTACTTTTCTAGCATCATGAACGCCTTTTTTGCTTTTTTGAATAATTTCTTGGGCCATTTCCCGGCCACCATTGTCCCAGATGTCGGTGAAAAATTTTCCACCAACCATGCTTGCTTCGGCCGAAGGGTCTTTTATATCTTCGGAGGATAAGGCAGTTTCGGATTGTGCCAAAGATTTCACATGCTCACATCCTTTCCTCTCCAAAATAGTAGCAATCCCCCTGGCACCCGAAAAGGCACATATGTCTCCGCGGCTATTCAAAATTTCCTCAAAGGCCTCAGCTTCGTGATTGATCCATTCAATCGGGCCTTCGGGGTTACCCCTTGTGAAGTTTTCCTCGCTCGAGAATGCGCCAACGCTGGCGAAGCTAGTTTTTATTTTCTTAGCGCATTCTATAGATTTGTCATAGCACCTTTTCTTGGATGCACGAAGCTCTTCAACGTTTCCTTCTAAATGATTTGCCCATTGATCGCTAAGTTCTCGTTTCGTCTCTTCAAGTATGCGTTCTTCTTTAGCTCTGGCTAACTGTTTCCGAAGATCCTCGATTTCGTGCTTCTGAGCCTCAGCCTGAGCTTTAGAAGTAGCTTTGTCTTTCTTTATCTTATCCACCAATGTAAGCAGAATTTTATCTTTTTCTAAAGCTTTGTTCCTCAGCTTAATAACCTCTGTTCGTAGGTTGTTGAAAGCAATATTATAGCTCTCGTCTTCAGCATTCCTTTGCGCTCTCAAAGCGTTGATAAGTATTAAACCCTATATGAAAAGAATTAGTATAAGAATAAAAGAATAATTCAAAAATTATAAATTTCCAAATATACAATTTTCATACCTTCAGACTATTATATGCGAGGCTATCTGCAAGATCGTCCTTTGTCATAGCGTAGAGGCCAGCTTCAAGCTTCGGGAACCCCATACTTCTAGCCATCTCCCGGCAGACGGATAATTCTTTGTTATCTGGGAGACAGTATAAGAAGTCATCTTCGTCTGTGCCATTGAATACTAAGGCCCCCTTTGGATACTTCAGTTCTCGGGCATAGTGATTAGCTTCAAAAATCTCTTCTTCAGATAATCTTTTTCCCGAAGCATGTCGTACAATATAATCGAGGGCTTTGGAGGATGCTTCGGGGGCGGCAGTGCCAGTTTCTTCAACCAAAATTGGCTCTGCCATTTTTGTTTCTTCGGCTTCTAAGGATTTTACCTTGGTGGGCTCTGAAGGCCCAGCTTCAGTTTTAGATTGTTGCTTTGAAGCTTCGGCAACAAAGGCTTCAGTATGCACTTCGGAAGTTTCAACAATTTTCTTCGGAGTTGTGCTTGAAGACTTAATTGTCTACAAAACATCCAGCACATTAACCATCCTTTTTCTTTTCGGGGTCACTGCTGGACCCTTTTGGCTTTTTGCTGCCTCAATTTTTGCTGAAGGACTTAAAACTTCTGATGACTTTGTTTCTTCAGTCCTCGGTTCTTCTGTGTTTTTCTGTTGCTAGCACTTCGGCCAGCTCTTTGATTTTTGGCAATGGAGTTGGTTCTTTAGCTTCGGTGGCCGAAGAGGTCTCACCGATAAACTCAGGCACTGTGGCCGGTTCAATATAACGTGGCCGGTGTGTGAGAACCTTTACCCTTTTCCTCTTCGGCGCCGGCTCGCTAGGAGCGGCTGAAGTAGTTTCCTTCGCAGAAGATGTATTCTTTCTTTTTTGACCCCGCGTTGGATAACAGTAGTCAGGGTAAACAAACCTAATTGCATCAAATACTCGGTTGAGTCTCTTCTTCTTTCGGCCTCCGAAGGCCGCTGATAATGCAGTATCTTCGGCCTTTGAGTATACCCCAAGCAACTCGTCACTTATGGCCTCAATACTTTTCAACCAGTCATCATCTGGCTCAACGAACTTATCTCCATATTTGAATGTGTATTTTAACCTGACTAGTCCACCTTCGTCAGTTTCTTTAATGGTCTCCTCCGGCATTTCCCACTTTTCCACAAGTGGCCATACTCTGAAAGCAATGTGTTCTTGGACAAAATCCCTTGTCCCAATAAAAGAGCAAACAACGCCGAAGGCTCTCTAGCATTCTTCGACTGCTTCATTCATTTCCACCTTCGGTTTCCGGAGGCCGAAGCGTTGCCAGATAGGGCGCATAATGATACCTTTAATATCTTCCTATGATTTCAAGTCATTTTCACATAAAACCATTCCGTCATCCAGTCGCCGGGCCACCTCTTTTGAAAGGTTGGCACGGGGCAGCTTGACCCAGACCGGGCGCCGAAGCTGTAGCAGCCAAAATTGTTGTGATACTGCTCTTTACCCCAGGGTTTTGTCTCATACAATAGCTCATGTATGTTGCAGAAGCTTTTTGCATTAGGTTCCAAACCTTGGCTCCTCACGGCCCACACAAAGATGTTCATCCTTATGATTGCTTCGGGGGTAAGTTGGTGAAGGTAGATTTCAAATATCTTCAGTATTTCCACGACAAAACTGCTCAAGGGAAATCGCAAGCCAGCCTTTAAGAAGCTTCGGAATATCACAACTTCATTTTCCTCGGGAGTCGGACAAGTCTTCTCTCCTTCGTCAGCCCTCACAACAGACAAGTCCCGAAAATATCTGCCCCTCATATTGACAAGATGATTTTCTTTAATACTGGATTTACCAAAAACCGCATGGCTTGGTCGCCAAGGTCGATCTTTGGAATCTTCACCACCACTATCCACATCATAACTGTCACTGTCACCAGTGTCTTTAGATAAACCCTCCAAAATCTCCCAAGTAATCTTCTCTGTATTAGTCTTTGATATTGATTCAAGAAAGCCCAGATGCATCTCCTCAGAAAGGCTTAGCTTTGAATCACCAACAGCCTTCTTATCTTCAGACATCTTCGCAAACGCTGAGCAAGTGTTGTTGCGCGCAGGCTAAAAGTTGGGTGAGTAAAAGCAGATGGCAAGGGAGCGTGCCAAATAAACTGGTGGTGAGCTCTTATTTATACACCTAGTGCGTTGAAAATTGGAGGGTCCCGCTTGTCAAAGACTGTTGCTATTCTAGCAAAGGGAAGGTGTTTTTTCGGACCTTCGGCTTAAAGCCTTCGTCCATGTCGCAATATGAATTTACCATTCCAGCAAATTAATATTGCGAGGGGCTACTGTTGGGGGCCTTCGGCTTCCGAAGGTCCTCAAAAACATGATTTAACAATGTTTTCCAAGTGGAATATGTGAACAGGTATCTTCGGAATCGGGTCATGATTATTCAAGAGCATGGTCAGTACGAAGTTTGAGCGAGACGGAAAGTGATTATGACGAAGGATAAAGATGACCACGAAGCTGTGCGCAGAAAAGCTTCAGCAGGATAGCAGAGAAGAGGAACCGACTTAAAGATGAAAAGGCAAATTAGACCCCGAAGAATTACTATAGAGTTATTGATAAATGTAAAGGGGACAAATGTAATTCTAACACGGGCTGCGTCCCTTGCCTATAAATAGATGAACAGTACTCCCGTACTGTTCACGCTGACTTGACATTTGTTTTTCGCATCACACTTGTACCTTTACCTTTCGTCAATTCGAAGGTACATTTATAATTTGTTATTATGAATTTGATAATGCAAAATAAAAATAAGTTGATATTAATATCTGTATTATTACTCGTATTTCATATATGTATTCTCTTTCATCATCTGGCGAGCTTACGAAGGTCTCTTCCTTCATAACCTTCATCCGGAATTCATTATATCCGAAGGGACATAATGTCTTGAAGGACGAAGGACTTTAACATTTAACATTTTTTATGTTGCCTTGTTCTTAATCCGAAGCATTTGAGAACAAGTCTCCAACAGTGATATTTCCCTTCTGCGGGAATGACCTCTTTCAATATGAATGTGCACAGGTCCTCAACTATGCCATACAATGCACCTTCAGTCAAGTTCTCCGGGCTTCCTTGTTGAAATTGCTGTAAAGGAAGTTTATAAACATCATCTATTTATACTCAATAATAACACATTTGCATCTTTAATGACATAAATACATACGTGACTATTACTAATAATACTTTGCCAGGGTTCATGATGTATCGTCCGTTCATTCTCATGAACTCGCACACGTAGAACCCACATAGGACCGATCCGGGTGGTTGCTTGTGGCACTACATAACGAGAGATTGGTTATTTAGTTGCAACATTGTCCTATGTACGTACATGTATGATATGTATTCATAAATTCACATACTTACCGGCCAGTTATAATGGATGTCTAGTGGCATGCTTTGTTTGGACGTGTCGTACTTTCCACCTCGTAGCTTATAAAACCTAAATGCCATGTGATCTCGAATAGAATCACCATGTTATTCTACAATTCTCATCGGTATAAGTATGCATGCATAGAAAAGGCTTACAGCTCTAAGATGCCGAGGAATTTTGAATAGGCCGAAGGCTCGGTGTGCAAGGAGTCGAGCACCAGCACCTTTCCAACCTTAGGATAAATGAAGAAGCATATCCAGTGGTCCCTGTACGAATCAAACTTGTGATACATGTGTATTGAAATTATTAATTTTGTTTATGCAAAATCACACTTACTTAAAGTTGTACGGGGCCACTATGGATTCCCTGTCTTGAAATTGAAGCATTGTGTGTCCTATGTAGGTGGCGTATCTTGCTTCAAAATCCTTCTTCAGATCCTGGATACGCACCTCAATTTCTTCGTCCGTTAGTCCCTGTAATGCTTTGTTGTCTTTTCCAATTCTAAAAGTGTGGCTATTCTCGCATATCTTTATTGGGTTGATATACCCAACCCTTTTACTGGCACTAGCATTGGGATTGGTACCATAAAGGATCTCCTGCTGATCATGTTGCATTCTGCAACGCACACGTGCATGTCAGATATTGAAAATTTATACAACTCACTAATAATAACACATATATGTGGAGTATGAGTGACACTTACAATGCAAATATGGTTACAAGTTGCACGTCGAGTCTCTGAAGGTTCATCATTAACCACATGTCCCCGAATGCAACAAAGGCTTTTTGATTTGAACCAATAAAAGCATGGGCTGGTATATTGACACTAATGGTGTCGATGCCAACTGCGCATGTACCAATCATGCAACCTTTTAATATTAGCCGGGACCTTTATTAGTTTCTCAAAAGTGAGTAGTGGTCTGCCCGGCATATTTTTTAGGCACGTTTTTATAATCTGCCTTAGTTGGCTTCTTTATCTTTGCGGCCATTGCCTCAGCCTTTTTTGCGGACTCCTCGAGATCGGCCAAATCAACAGTGTCTAACGTGAGGCTCCGTCCAATCCCTTTCAAAAAACGAGCTGTGCCAGCAGTGGATTTACTCTTCTTTTTCTTCTCGAATGGGGACACTAATTTTGGTATAGAAACTTTAGATTTCTTTGATGGTCGTGGATCCCTTGATGGCTGTGGAGAAGGTGGATCCCTGAAGGGCGATGTATGTGGCAGAGACGGTGGGCCACCATGAGGATGAGGAGAAGGAGGGTCAGAAAGAGGATGAGGAGCAGCATGTGAAGTTTGAGGAGGTGATGATGGATGTACAATAGGAACAACAATTTGAGAAGGCGGAGACGGTTGGGCCTGCGACGACGGCTGTCGTGGTGGATCAACCAATTCGACATCCCTTCGAGGCCAAAGGATAAAATTCTTGATAGCTTGTCCAAGTGTCTCGATACCTTTGGGCCCACGGATTTCTAGCATGTCGTCCTCGGATCCTTGGATGACTGTCGTCACTTCTACCCTGCAATATTCTTCTGGAATGTCGTTTCCATGGAACTTGCGTCCTAGGATCGCAAGGCCTGTGGCTACTTTCTTTGTACGCTGATTGTTAATACCATATCTTATAACTAGTGTGCATTCCACAGGCCTTGTGATGTCATCAACTAGATAGCGGACCTTATTTCCCGTTGACGCGATAGAGCTTGGGAAGGTCGTACCCTCAGTGGAAGCCGGCGTTTGAGCTGCTGGAATTATTTGCATATGTGGAGTGGTCATCTGTTGAACAGACATCGCACTCGCCATCACCAATTGCTGCATCAATTCTAGAGGAGCATTCGATATCATTTCAGACATCAGGCCTTTGAACTCTTTCTTGGCCTCCTCCTTAAAATAATTCGCCATCTCTTCCTTGTATCAATCACATTTCTTGTACAGACCTTCCCATTGTGGTCCGAATCCTTCCTTCCATCCTTCCTTAGATGAGATTCCTCGTACACGACCAGGATGCTCAGGGTTACCCAAACCAGCCATTAGAATGTCTCTCTCCCTTTGCAGCTTAAATGTTCCTTGGCTCTGCTTAGCTGCAATTGCATATATGTTTTTTGCCGCTTCTTCGATAGTGGGATCATCAAAAGATACACCAGACTCAGTTTCCCTTGGTTTTCTAGCACGGATCCAATTAGCTGTCCTTTCACCAAGTTGCTCGGACAGCATCGGCAACCCTGCAGCCTTCTTCTCGGCGTCTTCTTGTCTCCATTTAGGAACCTGACGCTTGTAACCACCTGTGCCAAGGTGGTAGTGGTATTTGTTCTTCTTAGATAGTTCCGAATTTGCCTCACTTAGCGATATGAAATCAGGGCTGCTCCTCTGCTCTAGAAATACTGCCCACTGACCTGCTGAGATTTTATATTTTTTCGTCGGGTCTAGGTCTTTCTTTGCAAACTTTGTATTCATCTCAGACCTCCAGTTTCGGAAATTGATTGCAAACTGCTTCATCGTGTATTTTTTCACGAGATCTTCTGAACCTCGAGGCAAAACGAACCTCGTTATTAGCTTATTCCACATTTGATTCTTGACATCATCTGATACATCTCTCCACTATCGGATTGTGATGTCAAGATTATCTCTAACTAAGAACCCAAGTGCATTCCGGAACTTAGGCAGTGCCTCTTCTGGAGCTAGGGGCTGACCATTCGGGCTCACGTCAGCGATTTTATATGTCTTGTCAGGAAACTTGTTTAGCCCCCTGTCACCTCTGTTCCGATCGCTCTTCTTCCTTTTCCTTGACCTCTCGGTGGTTGTCTCGGTCGATTCTGGTGCGCCTTGGGTCGGTTCCAGTGCGCCTTGGGTCGGTTCTGGTGCGCCTTGGGTCAGTTCCAGTGCGTCTTGGTATCGTGCCGCAGCTTCTTCGAGTATCGCACGAAATTGAGACAAGACCTCCTATTCATGTAATAAAATGCACAAGAAATCATGCATGTGTAATAGACATTGTGAAATCAGCTAATTAATTAGGTACACACACGAAATTAAGGATGTGTAATTTACCTCATGGTCTTGTGGATCATAAGTAGGGTCACATTGCAACTCACGCGCCGCGGCCCTATCTATGCTAGCGGTAGGAAAAGGGTCGCTAGGCGTTTCATATCCTTCACTGCTGGATTGTTCTTGAGCAACACTCTTGTCCATGTGGTCGAGCCCTAATCCTTGGTCCTTGATTGGAGAACTCATTGAGCTATATATATACAAATACATATTAACACATATTAACATAAGCAATAATTAAATTCATATTAACAAATACCCTAACCCTTAACCACTAACACTAACCCTAAGCCCTAACCTTAACCCCTAATATTGTGATACGGATATTATCGAGTTACGTATAGAGAGGGAGAGTCGTATAGGACGTAGAGAGAGAGATGGAGAGTCGTATAGAACGTAGAGAGAGGGAGAGAGGGAGAGTCATATAGAACGTAGAGAGAGATGGAGAGTCGTATAGAACGTATAGAGAGGGAGAGAGGAGGAGTCGTATAGGACGTAGAGAGAGAGAGATGGAGAGTCGTATAGAACGTATAGAGAGGGAGAGAGGGAGAGTCGTACGGATATTATCGAGTTGTGTACACCTTTCATCAGATTGGAACAAAAGATTAGAACATATATATAATATCATACTAAGTTCTTACATAATACGCTCATCTTCATCGTCTATCAGTGTCGTCCAATCGATCTCCTCATCTTCATCGTCGGAGATGTTGGTGATCTACTCCTCTCTTCCCTTTCCATCCCTCCTCTCCTCTCTCTTCTCCTCCCTCCTCTCTCTTCCCTCTCCCTCCTCTCTCTCTTCTCTCTCTCTCCCTCCCTCCTCTCTCTTTCCTCTCTCTTCCCTTTCCCTCTCTCCTCTCCTCTCTCTTTCCATCTCCCTCCCCTCTCTTCCCTTTCCCTCTCTCCTCTCCTCTCCTCTCTCTCTCTCCTCTCCTCTCCCTCTCTCTCACTCTCTGCAGAGACGCGCGCCCTAGCTAGGGTTTTTACACGCGCGGCGACGGCGCGTGCACGGCGGCGGCGGCGCGTGCACGGCGGCGGCGGCGTGCCCGAGCGCGAACTTCGAAGTCGAAGAAGGGAGACAGAGAGAGAGGGGAACGTACCTACGGTGCGGGGACGACGGCGGGGACGACGGCGTGGACGACGGCGGCGCACGGCGGAGAAGATCGCCGGGGCGAAATTTCGGCAGCCTGACGGCGGGAGTGTAAAATCTCTGGGCGCCAAAGACTTAGAGAAATTTTTGGCCCCGTGCGCGCTCCTTTATATAGGCAATATTTCTACTGGCGGTTGTCATCGAGAACCGCCAGTAGAAATGGCTTCCACAGACTGTGGAGGCCATTTCTACTGGCGGTTTTCGTTGTGAACCGCCAGTAGTAATATTTTTAGTATATTATTTTCATGATATATACATATATTAAGTATATAAATTTGTATACATATTAAATATATAATTATATATATTTAGTATACATAATATATATTTATATATTACTTCTCTCTCTCCCTCCTCTCTCTCTCCTCTCCTCTCTCTCCTCTCTCTCTCCTCTCTCTCCTCTCCCTCCTCTCTCTCCCTCCTCTCTCCCTCCTCTCTCTCCTCTCTCTCTCTTCCCTCTCTCTCCCTCCTCTCTCTCCTCTCCTCTCTCTCTCCTCTCTCTCCTCTCTCTTCCCTCCTCTCTCCATCCTCTCTCTCTCCTCTCTCTCTCCTCTCTCTCTCCTCTCCTCTCTCCCTCCTCTCTCTCCCCTCTCCCTCCTCTCTCCCTCCTCTCTCTTCCCTCTCTCTCCCTCCTCTCTCTCCTCTCTCTCTCCTCTCTCTCTCCTCTCTCTCTGCTCTTGTAATACCCAAATTTTAAATCAAGAAAAAGGAGATAGTTATTCCTATATAAAAATTCCTCTATTGTGATATCACATGTGAACAACCTTATTTAAGTGAGTACTTAAAACAAATGACATCTAAAAATAACTTGTGCATCATGCTGGACTTCCTTTGTATGTGCATTTAAAACTCAAACAAATAAGTAAAACAAATATAACTTCAAAAACTAGTTTGAGATTTTAAGTATGGGAGTAAAGGAATTGAAGAATGAATAGAAATAATAATAATAATAATAATAATAGTATTAATAATACCAGTGAGATTGTGGCAAAACATTGATAGTATTATTCATCTTAGAGTGCTATTAAGATTTGAGAATTTGAGATTCAAACCAGCAATTCAAATCTAATTTGAATTATTGAATTAGAGAGAAGAGGAGAAAAAGGAAAACCATGTGCACTATAAGGAAAATATAGACAAATATACATATATATATATTTATGATTTAACATGTAATCTCTGTGTGAAACTCACCAAATAATTTGAATTTGAATTTGAATAGTAGAGTTTAAAATACATTCAAATGGGATTAGAAAAGAATTAGGAGTAATAAAAAAAGGGGAGGAAAGTGCTGTGACTAGTTGTGGGCCGAATCTGCCCCTGCTCGGCCCAACAACACAGTCGCCTAGCCCTGCTTGGTCCACTACCGCGTGTGTTTCACCGACGATCGGGGCCCAGGCGTCAGCCAGTCTTCCTCCTGCGCAGACTCCTTTCCACTCACCGACAGGTTGGGTCGGATTGTCAGGACCTTCTCCCAGCTCCAACTACCGACCGCGATCTCCGGCTCTGCGCAACGACCGCCGATTCCTCCGCTGCTGACCGTGGCCGGTTCAACCGATTCCCCAGGGTACTCGCCTACCATTCCTCCCTCGCCTATATAGGAAGCTACGGCCGAAGCCCTTCTCTCTCTACTCATTCCTGCTTCTCGCACGGCCACCATTTTTGTTGACCGGAGATCTCGCGGGAGACATCTTTGTTATGCGATGCCAGGCGGCCGGGAGCATCCGACCTGGACGGTCTATAAATCTACGGCGCCATGGCTGACTCCCCAACGCCAAGCCCCTGGATCTGGCGCAAGCTGAGTCACCTCCACCTACACGCCATGACTCTGCCGCCGTGGAAACATCACTCGCCAAATCCGATGGCGCCGTCGCAACCACGCTCTGTGCCGCTGGGTGAGAGGAAATAAAGGATCGGGATTTCGTTGTGGCTTCCTCGGCGTGCGTCATGCAGTCACCAATTTGAGCAATAGCTCGTTGGGTTCAGCTCAGCGTCACCCTACCGCCATCGGGAGTCTCTGCGCCATCAACCTCGGTGAGTGTCTGTCCATGAGGTCTGCGTATTATCGGATTCATGTAACTGCATCCCATGTCGTGATCCGTCTGCCTGGGCACTGGTGCTATCCTCTCTGGCATAATCACCAATGCGTGTTCTCTGTTGCCGTGGGGTTCGATGTTGGGGAGGAAGACGGGTGTTAGCCATCGATGTTAGGATTGGTGGGGCCTACGCCGGTGAAATCTCCTGCCGGGTTGTGCAGTGCGCCGCCATGGGGGGGTTGTAGGCTATAGCACCGTCGAGCTCGGGTCGCAGTGAGGAGAGAGAGTGTCGAGGGTAGAGGAAAGGCGCCTGGCCGTCCGATGGTAGACGTGCGCATGTGATTGGGTCGCGTCGTATTGTGCTTGGGGCCGTTAGATCTGGATCGTGGGGTCTAAGCCACGCGTAGACTGATGCTAACTTAGGGGGATCACGGGCCGTCGATCATGGATCCTGCGGCCCATATTGAATACCGTTTCACTTAAGATCAGATCTAATTCGTTGTAACACCCGGATTTTAGGGGTCCAAAACCCGGGCGCTAACAAAAACACCAGGTATGCTGGGACCAAGTCTCACACATATGATGTATAGTGGCACAGGATCGAATGTCACAACTTTATATATAACAGGAGTTCTATACAAAATAAATAATTACATTATAAGGAGACAACGGTCCAGCAACCCCAAAAGTTGACTGGGAGACGACGGCCTAGATCTCTCACGAAATCACCACAGCATCCTCCAAGCGCCTCATCCTGCAGTACCTGTTCTTGACCTGTGGGGGGGGGGGTGTGAGACAGCAAGAGTGAGCTCACATACGTTCATCGCTCAACAAGTTGTGGGGAATAATGTGCATGAACTCGCCAAAGGTGGGAGCTCACGTGAAGTGTAAGGCTTACCAAAGAGAATGGTTGAAGCTGAGCATTGCTTTTAATGTTGGTCAAAATTTTATTAGCAATTACTAAGTATAAGTAAATACCAAACCCAATTAAGTAATAGAACAAAAGTAACAACATCACCTGCAATGCAATGCATATGACCTATTGAATTTAGTTCCATAATTTAATCATGTGAGTGTCCAAGCTGCTCATGACCGTGAGCACGGCTAGTATACCAGTTTTACACTCTGCAGAGGTTGCGCATCTTTACCCACAAGTCATGTTACCCATCTGCCAAGAGACGGCCAATCCCATACACCTCTACCGAGGAGGCGAGGCAGGGTAACACTACGAGGCCTTTACAAAGTTCCACTAGCTTCAGAAAACCCGCTACAGTTTATAGGAAGTTCCAATGCAGGAATCCCTTGCAGGACCGCCATCGCAGCAAAATCCTCCCGAGGGCCTCCCTACACTGACCACTCCCCTACTGCCCTTGCCCCTTTCGGGTAAGGTAGTCTTCCACTAGCTTTCCTAATTAATCAGCCAAGGGCGTCCCATTCCACCCTTGTGGTAGCACTGTTTTCCCGGGTGGTTCTCCATGTTCCAATTAACATAATGATCTTATCATGAACAATAAATAACAACTGATAACAAAAGTATAATCATGAATAGTGTAATCTTCATACCCGAAACCACATATAGCACTAGCAAGTACTACCCAGAAAGTTCAGTGGTAAACAAGGTATAAAGATAGACAAACTAGGGTAACCTATTGGGTCCCATCAAAATTAACCTATGCAGATCATTATGATTAATTAGAACATGAGTAGGTGAAAAGAAGTGATCAAGGGCACAACTTGCCTGGGACTTGAGATTCCAGGTACCAGGATGATCTTCAGATGACTCGTGACCTCACTGCTAGTCGTAGCAATTCAAACAAACATGGTATAGGCAAAATTAACATTACACCAAACATAAGAACAAAATACACATTATTAATATACATATTAAAATAAGATCATAGGAACAGGAATCATTAATTTTGGAGTTATAGATTTTAAGTTATGAATTTTCAAAGGTTTTATGTGTTTAAAAATGGATTAAGTGAGAGATTAAATTTCTAATTGTTTTCATGACAAAACAGAGGCTCTAGGTGGTAGATAATAAAATTACAAAATTTTAGAAAGTGGAATGGATTAATTTGGAGCAAGTATGAATTTTCTATGAATTTATCAAGTTCTAGTAATTATTTTCATATTAAAAATCCATTTTCTATTTCATTTATTCAAATTAAATGAGTTCTGGACTGGGCCTCATTTTCTGTAAAGCGCAGGGGGTTCGGGGTAAGATGCCACAGACTCATACTACAGTCCATAATGGACGGCGGGTTGATTCAACGGAACCCGAGGGGCTCGTATGCAAAAGAGACACAGTGAAGGGTATGAGCGAATTCTGGCCGCTGGATCAAGGATGTGTGACCCAGATCAGATCGGACCCCAACGCGAACCGGTACGCGTTTATGACCACAGGATCTAGGATCCAAGGTCCAAAATCGTCCACGTCAGCCTCTAATCCGGTCCGTCCATCGATCGATCGAGTGACTCTAATGGCGATGAACGGCAAGCGATCTCCACCCTAGAATCTTGGATCTACGCCCCACATTAAATCGATCACGCCCACACCATAGCCATCCAACGGCCCAGGCGTCTTCCCCCAATCGCCTTGTCGAGCAACGGTGGCGCCACCCCGGGCATACGACGGTCCATCGCCGGAGCACACTCAATTCCCGCCCCGAAGCTCCAAATCTCGTCGTCGTGAGCGCAAAAGGAAATTGAACCTCCAATTAACACGCAAAGGCTATCATACCTTCGGTAGACGTTTCCCAGGACGACGCCTGCGAGGAATGGCGGCTCGACGGAGAGTTGCGGCGGGTGAGAAATCTCAAGCACACAGAGCTGACCCGGACAAAATTGAGCTACGCGCGAGTCACAACGGACCACCAGCGTCGTTTCCTGGGCACGCCCGAGGCCGGAGCGATGGCCAAAGCGCTAGTCCACGGCGTCACACGAATTTGCGGATGCCCGAGGTCAACGGTGAGCGATTCCTCCCCCACCGGGCGCCAATCGCACGTGAGGTTGAATCGTATGTACTCCACGTGATCCCACGCAGCTTCTCGGACAACTCCAGATCCCCAAGTGCCCGTCATCGTCGTGAGGGATGGTGGAATGCGGCGGCCGCACGGCGGAACTCTAAGCTTCGCCCCAAGCTCCCAGGGGTTGGCGTGGAGCGGATAGGGGCGAGGGGATGTCCAGCTTTATACCAAGGCAGAGTCCGAGCAGGTGGGTGCGAGCAGCGAGTTCAACGGCGAAAATCCAGGAACGAGCGCGGCTGGAGCGGAGCTTCGTTGCGGCGACTTCGGCGGTAGGTAGGAGATGGCGCTGACGGCCTGGGCCCGATTCGTCAGTGGGAATGGGGCACGCATAGGTTCCTGGCCAGGCGGGCCCGCATGGCGGTGAAGCAACCCCAGGTGAGCGGCTGCAGGGGGGTTTGGGCTGCACGCGCATAGTTGGGCTGGTAGGCTGCTGGGAGTTGGGCCAGGGGTAAAATCGGCCCAGGCTAGATTTTATTCTTTTCTATTTATGTGTTCTTCCCTTTTCTATTTCAAATTCAAATTACCATTTGAATTTAGGTCTGAGTTTCATCCTCAAAAACAAATGTACAAACAAAAGTATTCCAGCATGAATATGCTTTATTTTATTTATTATACTATTTACACAAATGATTTTAAATATGAAATTCATACACGCTAGGATAGAGAATAGGTCTTTTAAGAATTAAAATCTCTAGTTTATAAAATCCTTTTGAGAATAATTATAAATGTCTATTTCAGCAGAGTTATAACTAAAAACATATAGAGGGACATGTTAACTTCAAGAATAAGGTAAGTATGATAATAATTCTAAAAGAAATCTTTGGAGAACTTAGTTTTTTTTTAAAATAAGATTTTGAGTGCTATAAATTATACCTTTCAAATTTAAACTTGTCTCAAAATTTTAAGTACAAAGGTAAAGATGCAAGAACTCCACCATGAGGTGCATATTCCTGTATTTAATTTTTTTGTTATTTGACTAATTTAATTCCCTTAATTGAATATGCACACAGAAAAGGAAATCAAATAATTCCCAAAATACTTTTATGTAAATACATGTATTTATTTATTTTATTAGTTTTTTTTTGCACAAATTTTGGGCTTTACAAATCCTACCCCCCTTAAAAATAATCTCGTCCTCGAGATTTGTAAGAGGGTGCATAATCATGTTATCTCAAACATATGCACAGACAAAATCTCAGCATGATTGCATAATTTATTAGCAACACATGGGGTCAATTAGACCTTATTATTCCAACTAAAATAGTATCTTATCAACCACTAACTAAAGTAACACTTAGAGCTTACAAATAGTCGTAATCTATATATATGTTTGTGTAGCTTGGTGGAACTGGTGGTTAGGAAAGCATGGGTGTATATATGTATGTCCACTTTATTATGTAGGATAGAAGATGTCTTTAGGGCATATATAGGTTTGGGTAAGAAAGAGTAGGATAAGAAAAGACTCCATCCAAGATTGTGGATCTTGACTCATCTTGGTGACCTCACTTGATCCTTGAAGACTTGAGTTGGTGCTCATCCTTACTTGATGAAGTTGATCATATTCTTCGGTCTTGTCTTATTGATTAGGAGTTAGTGTATATTATCAGGCTGGGGAATATGGTTAAGATAGACATGGATGAGATAGACTACATGATGTAGGTCAGAAGTTTGTTTGTTATTAGGTGGGAATAGAAAGGTTATACCATTCATCATGGCTCTATTGGTTGGATAAGTTATGTAACTTGTTATATAGATCGAGTTGTTGTGTATGGCCAAGTTGATATAAGTCTCCAAATTAGGCTTAAGTGATTTAGGAGTATGGCCTTATCCTTTCTACCAGCATTAAGTAACTCACACTAGATTAGACCATATTAAATTAGGTATGATCTAGATTAGACTAGTTTAAGTTAGATAGATTTATCAGGGTAAGATATATCTTATTAGGATATGTTAGAATCTTTTGAGATAGGATGGGATATACGGTGTAGGTAGGTTAGAAGCTCTATTAGGTTAACATAGAGGGATTATGCAACTATCGGATGGGTAAGGTAGTTGCATATGTATATGGTCAAGTTAATCTAGGGCATCAATTTAGCTTAAATCACTTTTATAGGAGTGAGATCTAATCCATTTCACTAGTACTAACTAATCTATTAAATAACTCACTTTAGATTGGATCATATTAGATTAGATGGGATCTAGATTGGTATCACCGGATTAGTCTAGACAATATCTAATTACTTTGAATTAGATCATGGCTGATATTTTAGACTAGGATAAATATGCTAATTAGGGTAGGATGAATTCATAAGGATAAGGTATAATCTTTTGAGGTAAATTAGATCTATTAGGATAACAAAATCTTTTCAAGATAAGATGAATTTATTAAGGCAAGAGAGTATCTTGTAAAATAAGATGGATCTGTTAAGATAAGGAAGAATCTTTAAGATAAAATGGGTATTGTTAGGCTAGATACTTTATTGAAGGATAATTTAGTTTGTCCAGTTATTTTACAAATGCTATCCTTTATGCCTAGTTGTATATGCAGATGTAGTTGTGGACATTGATCCACAACCCATCACACTCAAACAAAGATCCAAATCAGACATATTTCATAAGAGCAAACATTCAAATACATAGACACTTATAAAAATAGTTTTGTTTTTGTTCCTGGAATTAGGTCTCCTATTCCTAAAGTCACTTCAGTCACATGATTTCAAAGTGTGAAATCCACATTTGTCTTTAGAAGTGAAAAGATAAGAATAATCAGAGTAAGCGGAAATAGATGAGAAGAAGATTAAGATAAGTTTAGAAAAGAATCAGAGTAAGGTAAGTAAAGAATGGTTGTCCAGTTCTATCTAGGTTTCGTCCTACAGTCAACATTCCTCTGATACCACTTCTGTAACACCCGGATTTTAGGGGTCCAAAACCCGGGCCTAACAAAAACACCAGGTATGCTGGGACCAAGTCTCACACATATGATGTATAGTGGCACAGGATCGAATGTCACAACTTTATATATAACAGGAGTTCTATACAAAATAAATAATTACATTATAAGGAGACAACGGTCCAGCAACCCCAAAAGTTGACTGGGAGACGACGGCCTAGATCTCTCACGAAATCACCACAGCATCCTCCAAGCGCCTCATCCTGCAGTACCTGTTCTTGACCTGTGGGGGGGGGTGTGAGACAGCAAGAGTGAGCTCACATACGTTCATCGCTCAACAAGTTGTGGGGAATAATGTGCATGAACTCGCCAAAGGTGGGAGCTCACGTGAAGTGTAAGGCTTACCAAAGAGAATGGTTGAAGCTGAGCATTGCTTTTAATGTTGGTCAAAATTTTATTAGCAATTACTAAGTATAAGTAAATACCAAACCCAATTAAGTAATAGAACAAAAGTAACAACATCACCTGCAATGCAATGCATATGACCTATTGAATTTAGTTCCATAATTTAATCATGTGAGTGTCCGAGCTGCTCATGACCGTGAGCACGGCTAGTATACCAGTTTTACACTCTGCAGAGGTTGCGCATCTTTACCCACAAGTCATGTTACCCATCTGCCAAGAGACGGCCAATCCCATACACCTCTACCGAGGAGGCGAGGCAGGGTAACACTACGAGGCCTTTACAAAGTTCCACTAGCTTCAGAAAACCCGCTACAGTTTATAGGAAGTTCCAATGCAGGAATCCCTTGCAGGACCGCCATCGCAGCAAAATCCTCCCGAGGGCCTCCCTACACTGACCACTCCCCTACTGCCCTTGCCCCTTTCGGGTAAGGTAGTCTTCCACTAGCTTTCCTAATTAATCAGCCAAGGGCGTCCCATTCCACCCTTGTGGTAGCACTGTTTTCCCGGGTGGTTCTCCATGTTCCAATTAACATAATGATCTTATCATGAACAATAAATAACAACTGATAACAAAAGTATAATCATGAATAGTGTAATCTTCATACCCAAAACCACATATAGCACTAGCAAGTACTACCCAGAAAGTTCAGTGGTAAACAAGGTATAAAGATAGACAAACTAGGGTAACCTATTGGGTCCCATCAAAATTAACCTATGCAGATCATTATGATTAATTAGAACATGAGTAGGTGAAAAGAAGTGATCAAGGGCACAACTTGCCTGGGACTTGAGATTCCAGGTACCAGGATGATCTTCAGATGACTCGTGACCTCACTGCTAGTCGTAGCAATTCAAACAAACATGGTATAGGCAAAATTAACATTACACCAAACATAAGAACAAAATACACATTATTAATATACATATTAAAATAAGATCATAGGAACAGGAATCATTAATTTTGGGGTTATAGATTTTAAGTTATGAATTTTCAAAGGTTTTATGTGTTTAAAAATGGATTAAGTGAGAGATTAAATTTCTAATTGTTTTCATGACAAAACAGAGGCTCTAGGTGGTAGATAATAAAATTACAAAATTTTAGAAAGTGGAATGGATTAATTTGGAGCAAGTATGAATTTTCTATGAATTTATCAAGTTCTAGTAATTATTTTCATATTAAAAATCCATTTTCTATTTCATTTATTCAAATTAAATGAGTTCTGGACTGGGCCTCATTTTCTGTAAAGCGCAGGGGGTTCGGGGTAAGATGCCACAGACTCATACTACAGTCCATAATGGACGGCGGGTTGATTCAACGGAACCCGAGGGGCTCGTATGCAAAAGAGACACAGTGAAGGGTATGAGCGAATTCTGGCCGCTGGATCAAGGATGTGTGACCCAGATCAGATCGGACCCCAACGCGAACCGGTACGCGTTTATGACCACAGGATCTAGGATCCAAGGTCCAAAATCGTCCACGTCAGCCTCTAATCCGGTCCGTCCATCGATCGATCGAGTGACTCTAATGGCGATGAACGGCAAGCGATCTCCACCCTAGAATCTTGGATCTACGCCCCACATTAAATCGATCACGCCCACACCATAGCCATCCAACGGCCCAGGCGTCTTCCCCCAATCGCCTTGTCGAGCAACGGTGGCGCCACCCCGGGCATACGACGGTCCATCGCCGGAGCACACTCAATTCCCGCCCCGAAGCTCCAAATCTCGTCGTCGTGAGCGCAAAAGGAAATTGAACCTCCAATTAACACGCAAAGGCTATCATACCTTCGGTAGACGTTTACCAGGACGACGCCTGCGAGGAATGGCGGCTCGACGGAGAGTTGCGGCGGGTGAGAAATCTCAAGCACGCAGAGCTGACCCGGACAAAATTGAGCTACGCGCGAGTCACAACGGACCACCAGCGGCGTTTCCTGGGCACGCCCGAGGCCGGAGCGATGGCCAAAGCGCTAGTCCACGGCGTCACACGAATTTGCGGATGCCCGAGGTCAACGGTGAGCGATTCCTCCCCCACCGGGCGCCAATCGCACGTGAGGTTGAATCGTATGTACTCCACGTGATCCCACGCAGCTTCTCGGACAACTCCAGATCCCCAAGTGCCCGTCATCGTCGTGAGGGATGGTGGAATGCGGCGGCCGCACGGCGGAACTCTAAGCTTCGCCCCAAGCTCCCAGGGGTTGGCGTGGAGCGGATAGGGGCGAGGGGATGTCCAGCTTTATACCAAGGCAGAGTCCGAGCAGGTGGGTGCGAGCAGCGAGTTCAACGGCGAAAATCCAGGAACGAGCGCGGCTGGAGCGGAGCTTCGTTGCGGCGACTTCGGCGGTAGGTAGGAGATGGCGCTGACGGCCTGGGCCCGATTCGTCAGTGGGAATGGGGCACGCACAGGTTCCTGGCCAGGCGGGCCCGCATGGCGGTGAAGCAACCCCAGGTGAGCGGCTGCAGGGGGGTTTGGGCTGCACGCGCATAGTTGGGCTGGTAGGCTGCTGGGAGTTGGGCCAGGGGTAAAATCGGCCCAGGCTAGATTTTATTCTTTTCTATTTATGTGTTCTTCCCTTTTCTATTTCAAATTCAAATTACCATTTGAATTTAGGTCTGAGTTTCATCCTCAAAAACAAATGTACAAACAAAAGTATTCCAGCATGAATATGCTTTATTTTATTTATTATACTATTTACACAAATGATTTTAAATATGAAATTCATACACGCTAGGATAGAGAATAGGTCTTTTAAGAATTAAAATCTCTAGTTTATAAAACCCTTTTGAGAATAATTATAAATGTCTATTTCAGCAGAGTTATAACTAAAAACATATAGAGGGACATGTTAACTTCAAGAATAAGGTAAGTATGATAATAATTCTAAAAGAAATCTTTGGAGAACTTAGTTTTTTTTAAAATAAGATTTTGAGTGCTATAAATTATACCTTTCAAATTTAAACTTGTCTCAAAATTTTAAGTACAAAGGTAAAGATGCAAGAACTCCACCATGAGGTGCATATTCCTGTATTTAATTTTTTTGTTATTTGACTAATTTAATTCCCTTAATTGAATATGCACACAGAAAAGGAAATCAAATAATTCCCAAAATACTTTTATGTAAATACATGTATTTATTTATTTTATTAGTTTTTTTTGCACAAATTTTGGGCTTTACATTCGTGCCCTCGGCTATTGATCCAACGGGCAGGATCACGCAATACCCCTTCGCCCGAGAACATTTGTTTAAGAGCCCCTACATTTCGCTAATATCAACCCGCAGTCCTCAGAATACTGTGCTCTGTGTCTCGGTAAACTTGCACCGAGAACCCTGTGTTTTCCAGGAATTGATGCCCAGTCCAGAGACGTTTAAAAACAGAGAAATAATATTAGAAATTCATTTTTAATACAAAAACAAATCCAGAAACTTGTAAAATTCATAGAAATTCCATTTTTGATCCAAATTGAACCATTCCAATTTCTAAAAATTTGTAATAATATTCTTTATCATTTTGTGTCACTGTTTTGACATGAACTCAGTTAGAAGATTAATTTCCCATCTAATCCTATTTGAATCACATTAAACCTTAGGAAATTCATAACTTGAAATCTATAACTCCAAAATTAGTGATTCCAGTTCCTATGATCTCACTTTAATGTGTAGATTTTTACTGTGTATTTTATTTACATGTTTGGTGCAATGTTAATTTTTGCTATACCATGTATGTATTGTGTTGATGCGAGTAGACGAGCAAGCCACTGTGGAAACTGAGGTGCAACAAGTAGAGATAGCTGAGCAGGAGCTCATTGAAGGCAAGTTGTGCCCTTGATCACTTACTTTTCCCAGCCATGTTCTTATTAATTTTAATGATCTGCATAGGTTAATTTTGATGGGAGCCTTTATGTTACCCCAGTTTTGATTACCTCTATACCTTGTTCACCCCTGGAATATTTTTGGGTAGTACTTGCTATTGCTTTATGTGGATTGGGTATGGAGATACACTATTCATGATTATTCTGTTATTATCTTGTTATTATTGCTGTTCATGTTAAGATCATTAAATTAATGGGAACATGGAGCGACCACCCGGGAAAACAGTGCTACCACAAGGGTTTAATGGGACGCCCTTGGCTGATTAACTAGGAAAGCTAGTGGAGGTCTACCTTACCCGAAAGGGGCAAGGGCAGTAGGGGAGTGGTCAGTGTAGGGAGGTCCTTGGTTGATTTTGCTGCGATGGCGGTCAGGCAAGAACCCTACATTGGAGCTTCCTATAAACTGTAGCGGGTTTTCTGAAGCTAGTGGAACTTTGTAAAGGCCTCGTAGTGTTACCCTGCCTCGCCTCCTCGGTAGAGGTGTATGGGATTGGCCGTCTCTTGGCAGATGGGTAACATGACTTGTGGGTAAAGATGCGCAACCTCTGCAGAGTGTAAAACTAGTATACTAGCCGTGCTCACGGTTATGAGCGGCTCGGACCCTCACATGATTAATTATGAAACTTAAATTTAATTTGACATTTGCATCGCATTTGGGATTATTTTACTATTACTTTTCTTTATTATTATTAAGGTTTAGTATTTACTTACACTTAGTAATTGCTAATAAAATTTTGACCAACTTATAAAAGCAATGCTCAGCTTCAGCCTTTATTTCATTGATCAGCCTTACATTACATGAACTCCCACCTTTGGTGAGTTCATGCCACATTATTCCCCACGACTTGTTGAGCTATGAACGTATGTGAGCTCACTCTTGCTGTCTCACACCCCCCCCCCACAGGAGAAGAGCAGGTGGTTGAAGAGGAGCCGCCTAACACTGAGGAGTTCGATCTGATTTAGGTGGCGTTTCTCAGTCGACGTTGGCGCCGACGATCCTTAGTTCGTTTTATATTTAGTCTTTTACTTTGTAATAAGTCTTCCGCTATGTAATAAATACTCTGATGTTTTATGACATTTATCTCTATACACTCTGTTATTATATATGTTGTCTTCTTGGCGCATGTATGAGATGCACCTGGCTTTGTTCCTTAAAGCCGGGTGTTACAGAAGTGGTATCAGAGGAAATGTTGACTGTAGGACGAGACTTAGATAGAAATGGACAAAACCCTTACCTACTTATCTTATTCTGATTCATTCTACGCTTACCTTACTCTGATTCTTTCTACACTCACCTCGATCCTGTCTCACTTTCTACTGTTCTACTCTGGTCATTCTTACCTTTTCTACTCTTAGACAAGATGGATTTCAAACCTTGGAATCCCTATCCCTATGACATTTTAAGAGATAGGAAGCCTAAGGCAAAATTAAAACTATTTTCTCTATTAAAAATGTTGGTTGATTGTTCTGATGATCAATGCTTGATTTGCTTCTTTGATTGATTGAAACATTATAGTTGGGCATCTTAGCATGTACCACCATAAGGTAATGTATTAGCTTTAGTGGATAACACACTAATCTACTTAACTAATAAATCCCCCAAAGTAACATGCTTCATAATCACTACCTTGTCTACAATCCTTTCTTTCTTACCCTGTGCTCTAACCCAGATGGGCGACCCCTATAGTGTAGAAGAGAGCACTATAGACGTGATTCTTGGTATGTCATGGTTAAGAAAGGCAAAGGCAGTTTATACACTGTGCTAAAGGAACCTAAGAAGCAATTAACGGAACTACAAGAGGCTGGATACATTCGTCTGAATTCTTCACCTTGTGGAGCGCCGGTTCTATTTGTACAGAAGAAAGAAGGGTCACAAGGGATGTGCGTGGATTATAGGTCCCTTAATAATGTCACTATGAAGAACAAGTGTCCATTACCCCGTATTGAGGATTTATTCAGATGAGAGGTGTCGAAGATTGATCACCGACCGGGTTATCACCAAATGAAGATTAGGCCATCGTATATTCCCAAGACGAATTTCTCGACCCGATTTGGTTTATATGAGTTTACCGTTATGTCATTTGGACCAACTAATGCACCAACCTATTTTATGGATCTGAAGAATAAGGTGCATGATCTGAACAGATTCGTCGTGGTTTTCATGGACGATATTTTTATTTATTCCAAGAGTGATAGTGATCATGAGGAACATATGTGATTGGTACTACAGAAGCTTTAAGATAATCAACTCTACGCCAAGTACGGTAAATGCGAGTTTTGGATTGGCGAGGTGCCATTTCTTGGACATATCATTTCTAATGGAGGGATATCAGTGGGTCCTGCTAAAGTCAAGGAGATAGTGGCGTGGAGCATACCCACTACAGTTACAGAGATTTGGAGTTTCTTGGGACTTGCAGGATACTATCGGAGATTTATTGAAGGATTCTCTAAGATTGCTAAGCCTATGACCTCACTTCTAGAGAAGGGAAGAGAATTTAAGTGGGACGAGAAGTGCCAAGACAGCTTTGCTCAATTGAAGAAGAGATTAATGTCACCACCAGTGTTGGTTATGCCAGATCTACAGAAAGTATTTGACATTTATTGTGATGCAAGCGGCCAAGGCTTTGGATGTGTACTTATGCAAGAAGGTCTCGCGATTGCCTACGTGTCTCGACAGTTGTGGAAACAAGAGTTGAACTACCCCACTCATGACTTAGAATTGGCAGCCATTGTGCATGCGCTTAAGATTTGGAGACACTATATCATGGGAACCAAGTGCCAAGTGTACACGGATCATAAGAGTTTGAAGTATATATTCACACAGAAGGATCTCAACCTTAGGCAACATCGTTGGTTGGAGCTTATTAAGGATTATGATTTGGAAATTCACTATCACCCGGGCAAGGCGAATTGGTTGCAGATGCCTTGAGTCGAAAGGAGCACGTTCATTCAGCTGTTGTTGCCCAACTACCTGATGAGATTATTGAGGATTTCAGGAGACTTAACCTAGGGATAGTTGCTCACACTGAAGGAGTTACTATTGATGAGGAACCTACCTTGGAGCAAGAGATCCGCTAAAGGACAGATTGGTGATGCTAAGATACAAGAGATTAGGGATCTGATTACTGAAGGTCAAGGCCCAGAGTTCACAGAGGATGAGAAAGGCACGATATGGTTCAAGAATCGGATTTGTGTTCCCGATATTGATAGTCTTCGGGAAACCATATTGAAGGAGGCACATGATTCAGTTTATTCTATCCACCCTGGGAGCACTAAGATGTATCAGGATTTGAAGCAAAAGTATTGGTGGTATGGTTTAAAGAGAGATGTGGCTGCACATGTGGCTATGTGTGATGTATGCCAAAGAGTTAAAGCTGAACACCAGAGGCCAGTCGGACTATTGCACCCACTGAAGATACCTGAGTGGAAATGGGAAGAGATTGGCATGGACTTCATTGTTGGATTACCCCGCGCGTCTGCTGGATATGATTCTATATGGGTGATTGTGGACAGGCTAACTAAAGTAGCCCACTTTATTCCAGTGAAGACCACATATTCAGGTGCCAAGTTGGCAGAGTTGTACATGGCACGGATTGTCTGCCTGCATGGTGTGCCAAAGAAAATCGTGTCGGACCGGGGATCACAGTTTACTTCTCGGTATTGGAAGAAGTTGCACGAGTCATTGGATACGAGATTGAATTTTAGTTCGGCTTACCATCCCCAGACTGATGGGCAGACTGAAAGAACTAATCAAGTATTGGAAGACATGTTGAGAGTTTGTGCCCTTCAGCATGGTAGTAGTTGGGAAAAGAGTCTACTTTATGCTGAGTTCTCATATAATAATAGTTACCAGGCCAGTCTGAAGATGTCACTGTACGAGACTTTATATTGCAGGAAATGCAGGACTCCTCTATTTTGGACCAGACTAGAGGAAAATAGTTCTTTGGACCTGAGCTTATTCAAGAGGCAAAAAAAAGTCTGTATGATTCGAGAGAATTTGAGGGTAGCTCAGACCAGGAAAAAGAGCTACGCTGATAATAGGAGAAGACTATTGGAATTTGAGGAAGGAGGTTATGTGTACCTCAAGGTGTCACCACTTCGTGGAATGAGGAGATTTAAAGTTAAGGGCAAATTGTCCCCTCGCTATAATGGACCACTCTGAGTTTTTAGGCAAGTTGGAGAGATGGCCTATCAACTCGAGCTACCTGATAATCTATTTGATGTGCATAATGAATTCTATGTGTCTCAACTTAAGAAGTGTCTCCGTGTCCCTGAGGAACAGTTACCAATGGAAGAGCTAAGTGTTCAGGGTGATTTGACTTGTACGGAATACCCTATTAAGATTCTTGACACCTTGACCTGAGTTATAAGAAATAAGGTGATAAAGATGTGCAAAGTGCAATGGAGTTACCACGATGAAGATGAAGCAACTTGGGAAGGAGAAGAAGAGCTTCGTATAGATTTTCCCCACCTTTTCCCTAGTCCTTCCTAAATCTCGGGGACGAGATTTCTGTTAGGGGGGTAGGGTTTGTAATACCCAAATTTTAAATCAAGAAAAAGGAGATAGTTATTCCTATATAAAAATTCCTCTATTGTGATATCACATGTGAACAACCTTATTTAAGTGAGTACTTAAAACAAATGACATCTAAAAATAACTTGTGCATCATGCTGGACTTCCTTTGTATGTGCATTTAAAACTCAAACAAATAAGTAAAACAAATATAACTTCAAAAACTAGTTTGAGATTTTAAGTATGGGAGTAAAGGAATTGAAGAATGAATAGAAATAATAATAATAGTATTAATAATACCAGTGAGATTGTGGCAAAACATTGATAGTATTATTCATCTTAGAGTGCTATTAAGATTTGAGAATTTGAGATTCAAACCAGCAATTCAAATCTAATTTGAATTATTGAATTAGAGAGAAGAGGAGAAAAAGGAAAACCATGTGCACTATAAGGAAAATATAGACAAATATATATATATATATATATATATATATATATATATATATATATATATATATTTATGATTTAACATGTAATCTCTGTGTGAAACTCACCAAATAATTTGAATTTGAATTTGAATAGTAGAGTTTAAAATACATTCAAATGGGATTAGAAAAGAATTAGGAGTAATAAATAAAAAAGGGGAGGAAAGTGCTGTGACTGGTTGTGGGCCGAATCTGCCCCTGCTCGGCCCAACAACACAGTCGCCTAGCCCTGCTTGGTCCACTACCGCGTGTGTTTCACCGACGATCGGGGCCCAGGCGTCAGCCAGTCTTCCTCCTGCGCAGACTCCTTTCCACTCACCGACAGGTTGGGTCGGATTGTCAGGACCTTCTCCCAGCTCCAACTACCGACCGCGATCTCCGGCTCTGCGCAACGACCGCCGATTCCTCCGCTGCTGACCGTGGCCGGTTCAACCGATTCCCCAGGGTACTCGCCTACCATTCCTCCCTCGCCTATATAGGAAGCTACGGCCGAAGCCCTTCTCTCTCTACTCATTCCTGCTTCTCGCACGGCCACCATTTTTGTTGACCGGAGATCTCGCGGGAGACATCTTTGTTATGCGATGCCAGGCGGCCGGGAGCATCCGACCTGGACGGTCTATAAATCTACGGCGCCATGGCTGACTCCCCAACGCCAAGCCCCTGGATCTGGCGCAAGCTGAGTCACCTCCACCTACACGCCATGACTCCGCCGCCGTGGAAACATCACTCGCCAAATCCGATGGCGCCGTCGCAACCACGCTCTGTGCCGCTGGGTGAGAGGAAATAAAGGATCGGGATTTCGTTGTGGCTTCCTCGGCGTGCGTCATGCAGTCACCAATTTGAGCAATAGCTCGTTGGGTTCAGCTCAGCGTCACCCTACCGCCATCGGGAGTCTCTGCGCCATCAACCTCGGTGAGTGTCTGTCCATGAGGTCTGCGTATTATCAGATTCATGTAACTGCATCCCATGTCATGATCCGTCTGCCTGGGCACTGGTGCTATCCTCTCTGGCATAATCACCAATGCGTGTTCTCTGTTGCCGTGGGGTTCGATGTTGGGGAGGAAGAAGGGTGTTAGCCATCGATGTTAGGATTGGTGGGGCCTACGCCGGTGAAATCTCCTGCCGGGTTGTGCAGTGCGCCGCCATGGGGGGGTTGTAGGCTATAGCACCGTCGAGCTCGGGTCGCAGTGAGGAGAGAGAGTGTCGAGGGTAGAGGAAAGGCGCCTGGCCGTCCGATGGTAGACGTGTGCATGTGATTGGGTCGCGCAGTATTGTGCTTGGGGCCGTTAGATCTGGATCGTGGGGTCTAAGCCACGCGTAGACTGATGCTAACTTAGGGGGATCACGGGCCGTCGATCATGGATCCTGCGGCCCATATTGAATACCGTTTCACTTAAGATCAGATCTAATCCGTGCCCTCGGCTATTGATCCAACGGGCAGGATCACGCAATACCCCTTCGCCCGAGAACATTTGTTTAAGAGCCCCTACATTTCGCTAATATCAACCCGCAGTCCTCAGAATACTGTGCTCTGTGTCTCGGTAAACTTGCACCGAGAACCCTGTGTTTTCCAGGAATTGATGCCCAGTCCAGAGACGTTTAAAAACAGAGAAATAATATTAGAAATTCATTTTTAATACAAAAACAAATCCAGAAACTTGTAAAATTCATAGAAATTCCATTTTTGATCCAAATTGAACCATTCCAATTTCTAAAAATTTGTAATAATATTCTTTATCATTTTGTGTCACTGTTTTGACATGAACTCAGTTAGAAGATTAATTTCCCATCTAATCCTATTTGAATCACATTAAACCTTAGGAAATTCATAACTTGAAATCTATAACTCCAAAATTAGTGATTCCAGTTCCTATGATCTCACTTTAATGTGTAGATTTTTACTGTGTATTTTATTTACATGTTTGGTGCAATGTTAATTTTTGCTATACCATGTATGTATTGTGTTGATGCGAGTAGACGAGCAAGCCACTGTGGAAACTGAGGTGCAACAAGTAGAGATAGCTGAGCAGGAGCTCATTGAAGGCAAGTTGTGCCCTTGATCACTTACTTTTCCCAGCCATGTTCTTATTAATTTTAATGATCTGCATAGGTTAATTTTGATGGGAGCCTTTATGTTACCCCAGTTTTGATTACCTCTATACCTTGTTCACCCCTGGAATATTTTTGGGTAGTACCTGCTATTGCTTTATGTGGATTGGGTATGGAGATACACTATTCATGATTATTCTGTTATTATCTTGTTATTATTGCTGTTCATGTTAAGATCATTAAATTAATGGGAACATGGAGCGACCACCCGGGAAAACAGTGCTACCACAAGGGTTTAATGGGACGTCCTTGGCTGATTAACTAGGAAAGCTAGTGGAGGTCTACCTTACCCGAAAGGGGCAAGGGCAGTAGGGGAGTGGTCAGTGTAGGGAGGTCCTTGGTTGATTTTGCTGCGATGGCAGTCAGGCAAGAACCCTACATTGGAGCTTCCTATAAACTGTAGCGGGTTTTCTGAAGCTAGTGGAACTTTGTAAAGGCCTCGTAGTGTTACCCTGCCTCGCCTCCTCGGTAGAGGTGTATGGGATTGGCCGTCTCTTGGCAGATGGGTAACATGACTTGTGGGTAAAGATGTGCAACCTCTGCAGAGTGTAAAACTAGTATACTAGCCGTGCTCACGGTTATGAGCGGCTCGGACCCTCACATGATTAATTATGAAACTTAAATTTAATTTGACATTTGCATCGCATTTGGGATTATTTTACTATTACTTTTCTTTATTATTATTAAGGTTTGGTATTTACTTACACTTAGTAATTGCTAATAAAATTTTGACCAACTTATAAAAGCAATGCTCAGCTTCAGCCTTTATTTCATTGATCAGCCTTACACTACATGAACTCCCACCTTTGGTGAGTTCATGCCACATTATTCCCCACGACTTGTTGAGCTATGAACGTATGTGAGCTCACTCTTGCTGTCTCACACCCCCCCCACAGGAGAAGAGCAGGTGGTTGAAGAGGAGCCGCCTAACACTGAGGAGTTCGATCTGATTTAGGTGGCGTTTCTCAGTCGACGTTGGCGCCGACGATCCTTAGTTCGTTTTATATTTAGTCTTTTACTTTGTAATAAGTCTTCCGCTATGTAATAAATACTCTGATGTTTTATGACATTTATCTCTATACACTCTGTTATTATATATGTTGTCTTCTTGGCGCATGTATGAGATGCACCTGGCTTTGTTCCTTAAAGCCGGGTGTTACAGCTCTCCTCTCACTCTCCTCTCCTCTCTCTCTCTCCTCTCTCCTTCCTCTCCTCTTCCCTCTCTCTCCTCTCTTCCCTCTCTTTTCCCTCTCTCTCCCTCCTCTCTCTTCCCTCTCTCTCTCTCCTCTCTCCTCTATCTCTCTCTCTTCCCTCTCTCTCCCTCCTCTCTCTCCTCTCTCCCTCCTCTCTCCCTCCTCTCTCTTCCCTCTCTCTCCCTCCTCTCTCCCCTCTCTCTCTCCTCTCTAGAAAGTCACTAGAATGCCTGTTCTTGCAGTGTTTAAATACTACATCATCTCCTGGCTTCGCGTCTCTCGTCACCATTGGTGTGAAGTTCTTTCACAAGTATCAGATCTGGTAAACATCTTTCCAAGTTCTTTCATAGCATGTTCTTTGAAGATGCTTGTTTCTTACTGCCTGATATATATATTAGTCAAATAGTCCTCCCTGCTTTTATTTTACCTCGCGTTCTAGGTGATAAACCATGACCGGGAAAAAGACCACGGCTTCCTCTGACGGCGGCACTCCAAAGAAAGCCAAGGTGGTGGTGGAGGATGAGGAAGAGGCGGGGTTGGAGGAAGAGGAAGAGGCGACTGTGACACTATCCATGGAGAAGGACGCGCTGGAGTGCGACATCTGCTGCCTACCCTTCCAGTCCGAAGTTTTCATGGCAAGTCAGATTACCATGCATGTATATATACAGTACATATTGATCGGTAGGCTCCAGCATGATGCTCTGCTCTGTGTAAAATCAGTGCAAGAACGGGCATTCTGGATGTGCAAAGTGCTACATCCGCACGGACGGTAAGTGCTGGACCTGCTCCGAGCGCATTGGCAACAATAGCTCTCTCTCCCTCTCCCTCTCCTCTCTAGAAAGTCACTAGAAAGTCATGTAAAATTACATGCTTCGGTTTGTCGCTAACAATAATCAATTACATGACATGTCCTAACAAGAATCAATTACATGACAACTATATAATCTAGGGAGCTATTGTTCTGCCTTATCCATCGTGGCGTACCCAGGGCATCGAATTGCGTGGGATGCTTCGCTCAACGTTCCTTATCTTGGTTGGATGGTCTATGAAAAGAGACATGTCGTTGAACTGGTTAAAATCCTCTAAATCAGATACACCATCAACTCCTATAGCTTGTTGTTTTCCAGGAAAAACTACATGCTTCGGTTTGTCGGTGCTTTTCTTCTCATTGTTAGAAATGATTTGTTCAGCATAGAAGACCAGTGCAGCACGATTAGCAAGGATCCATGGGTCATCTTTGTAACCTACCCAACTTAGATCAAGAACTCTGACCCCATAGTTGTCTACCGTGACATGTTTGTCTTCAACCCATTGACATCGGAAAACCGAGATCTGAAATGTACCATAGTCTAGTTCCCATATGTCCTCAATAAAGCCAAAATATGTAATAATCTCACCAGTTTCATCATCTATGGCCTCGCATCGAACACCACTGTTTTGTGACATACTCTTTTTGTCCTTGGACTTGGTACAAAATGTGAATCCACTATTGTCATAGGTTTGCCATGTTGTGACCTGGCGTGATGGTCCAGATGCCAACCCCTTGATGGTTTGTTCTTCTATTGTTTCTCCACGTGGAATGTTATCACACCCGGGTTTCGGGGCACCAAGACCCAGGCGCGAACATAATCACCAGGTGTGCTGGGACCAAGTCTCACACATATGATGAATCATGGCACAGGATCGAATGTCACATCTTTACTACATAACAGGAGTTCTATACAAAATAAATAATTACATTATAAGGAGACAACGGTCCAGCAACCCAAAGTTGACTGGGAGACGACGGCCTAGACCTCTCATGAACACATCGCAGCATCCTCCATGTGCGTCATCCTATGGTACCTGTTCTTGACCTGTGGGGGGTGTGAGACAGCAAGAGTGAGCTCACATACGTTCATAGCTCAACAAGTTGTGGGGAATAATGTGCATGAACTCGCCAAAGGTGGGAGCTCACGTGAAGTGTAAGGCTTACCAAAGAGGATGGTTGAAGCTGAGCATTGCTTTTAAAGTTGGTCAAAATTTTATGAGCAATTACTAAGTATAAGTAAATACCAACCCAATTAAGTAGTAGAACAAAAGTAATAACAACATCACCTGCGATGCAATGCATATGACAAATTGAATTTAGTTCCATAAATTAATCATGTGAGTGTCTGAGCCGCTCATGACCGTGAGCACGGCTAGTATACCAGTTTTACACTCTGCAGAGGTTGCGCATCTTTACCCACAAGTCATGTTACCCATCTGCCAAGAGACGGCCAATCCCATACACCTCTACCGAGGAGGCGAGGCAGGGTAACACTACGAGGCCTTTACAAAGTTCTACTAGCTTCAGAAAACCCGCTACAGTTTATAGGAAGCTCCAATGCAGGAATCCCTCGCATGACCGCCATCGCAGTAAAATCATCCCAAGGGCCTCCCTACACTGACCACTCCCCTACTGCCCTTGCCCCTTTCGGGTAAGGTAGTCCTCCACTAGCTTTCCTAGTTAGTCGGCCAAGGGCGTCCCATTAAACCCTTGTGGTAGCACTGTTTTCCCGGGTGGTTCTCCATGTTCCAATTAACATAATGATCTTATCATGAACAGTAATAAACAACTGATAATAAAGATATAATCATGAATAAAATGTATCTCTATACCCAAAACCACATAAAGCAATAGCAGTTACTACCCAAAAATTCCAGTGGTGAACAAGGTATAAAGATAGTCAAACTAGGGTAACCTATTGGGTCCCATCAAAATTAACCTATGCAGATCATTATGATTAATTAGAACATGAGTGGGTAAAAAGAAGTGATCAAGGGCACAACTTGCCTGACACTTGAGATTCCAGGTACCAACTTGCTCTTTAGATGACTCGTAACCTCACTGCTAAACGTAGCAATACAGACAAACATGTATAAGCAAAATTAACATTACATCAAACATAAAAATAAACTGTGTAATAATAATCTACGCGTTGCTACGAGATCGCGGGTTCGAGAATCGCTAAAATCGGGGTTACGATTATGAAGTTATGGTTTTCCGAAGATCCACATGGTTAAATATAGAATAGTCTTAGTGCAACATTTTAACCTATATTTCATGACAAAACAAAATTACCAGTTGATAATAAATATTATTGTGAAACTAATGCAACTAGAATGGATCAAAATAGAGTTACGGTTCTCTAGTTATGAATTTCTGGAGTTATTTAGCACCTAGAACAGATTAATTCAAAGGAACAATTTTAATTCAAGTTTTATGGCTAAACAGTGTTACTAGTTGATAGATAATACTAAAACAAAATTATTGCATCTGGAATGACTCAATTTGAGGTTAGAATGAATTAAATATGAATTAAACAAGTTTATGGGTTTATTTTTATACTAAAAACCTATTTCCTTTATTAATTCTAAATTTCCTAGGGGTTCTGGACTAGGCACATTATTATCAGAAACTATAGGGGCTAACTCGCAATTTCTCCTAAGACTCATATTCACCCCGCGTGGATGGCGGGTTTTATTTTTAAGAAAGCCAGAGGCTCTTTTGAAAGATGGCCAGGGCCGAAGGGTTACGGATCAATCTGGAATGTCCAATCAAAAGCCGAGGGCCCAAATTTAAAACAACCCCGAGTCGACCATGCGCGCTCGATCATGAAACGATGGTCCAGATTGGATCACGCGAAGGGATACGTTCTGATCTAATCTCGGACGTCTCCGGCCAGATCAACAGCGCACAAGCCCCCGAGCTAAAGAGGTATTTAATACTCGATCTCTGTCGTCCATCCGTTGATCGACGGACAGAGCCATTCTTCTCACATTCACCACCGGCCAGCCCTGGAGCTGAGCGGGGCGCGGCGGCGGCGCACCATTGCCGAGGATAATCTACCCGCACAACCGAGCGCCAAACTCACGTCCGAAGTGCTCTACACGAATTAGGGAGTAAGACAACCGCCATGGGGAACTTCTCACCGAAGCTGTAGATGCAGCAGCACCCGGCCGCGGTGGTGAGCAATAGTGGTGCGTCGGCGAAGAATTCCGGCAGTCCGGAGCGCGGGTTGGCGAGCCGGCCACAGCGGGTCTTCAGATATTCCACGACGCCAACAATGGTTCCTCCCCACACGACGTCACCGAGGCGGCGCTCCATCTCTCTTACTCGGCCAGCGAGTTCACGATCGGGATGGCGGCAATCTCTGCTCTCAAATCTCGGCGCTCTCTGGTGCTTCAGCTTGCTAATGGCCAAGGGGAGTCACAGGGAGATTGATTTTATTTCCCAGGGCGAGGGTGAAGCAGGCAACCGGATCGGCTCCGTGAGCTCCGGTGTTTGTTGCGATCGCACAGCAACGAGACTAAGCGGGGAAACGCGATCAGGCAGGGATTGGGCTGGATTAGCACTCGATGGCGGCTGCTTGATGGAGGCTCAGAGGAAGGTGGCTTGGGTTCCCAGGTGTACAGCATCCATGATTATATATCCCAGGGCGGATGAATCTAGAAGATTAGGGACCGGTTCATCGGATCACAACGCCACCGAAACCCACGGAGTCCGTTCGGAAGAATACAAACATCCCATAGCCAGGCCCCACATGGACATGAACGAGGAATGAGAAGTCTTGAACAGTGGGTCCTACACGTCTAACGAGGGCTAGTTGACATGCACACGCGGAAGGATTTTTTTATTTTTGTTTTCTATTTTCCATTCCCAAATCAATTTAAATTCAAGTGCAGTTTTAAATTGCAAATTTATTTAGAATGCATAGTTCAAAAACTCCAGCATGAATACAACTTGTTTAATTAATTTATTCATTATACTATTTCATCAAATGCTTTCAAATGTAAAATTTATACATACTAACATAGATAATAGGTATTTTAATAAATTTAATCTCTAATTTATAAAAAAAATTAGAGAATAATTATAAATATTCATTTCAACCAAGTGGTAACAAGTTCTTATCGAGGTTATTTCATTTAAATTTTTTTTAGAACATGTTTATTTTAGATGATGTTGCTTCAAATGTAAGAAAATTCTTATTAGAGGGCATTCTGATATCAAAATCCTTGGAGAACTTTCACTAAACTTTCAAAATGAGATTTTGGGTGTTACAAATTCTACCCCCCTTAACAGAAATCTCGTCCTCGAGATTTGTAAGAAAGAGGGATATAAAAGAATTGGTTTGTGATTTGTTTTGCCTTGAGTTTCTAATTGGTTCAAAAATTCAGGATCTCACAATTTTTTTCCATAGTGGGTGATTTAGGAAAGCATGGGTATATGTAGGCATAGTCACTTTATTATGTAGGATAAAAGATATCTTTAAAGCATTTATTGGTTTGGGTAAGAAAGAGTAGGATAAGAAAAGACTCCATCCAAGATTGTGGCTCTTGATTCTTTTTAAGATCTGGCTTGAATCTTATCCTTCCTTGATTTGATGAGGTCGATCATCTTCGATCTTCGTTCTTGAAGTTGTTATCCAAATTTGGGACATGTAGTTAAGATAAAGTAGTAGGTGGAGCAGCTAGTTTAGTAGGTGGCTATGAGTTAAATGAGATTAGACAGAACCTGGTTGGATTGTTTTGCTTCTGAATGGTTTGGATAGGTTATGTAACCCATTATGTAGGTCAAGTTGTTGGGTATGGCCGAGCTGATCTAAGTTACCAATTTAGGCTTAGTGAATTAGGAGTGTGGCCTTATCTTTTGTACCAGCATTAAGTAACTTACTCTAGATTAGATCATAATAGATTAGATAAAATCTAGATTAGGTTGGATATGACTAGATTAGACTAGTTAAGATCTAAATAAATTTTGGATTAGCTTATGGTTGTTATTCTAGAGTGGGATAAATATGCTGATTAAGGCAAGATGAATCCATAAGGATAAGGTATAATCTTTTAAGGTCAGTTAGATCTATTAAGATGAGATAAAATCTTTTTAAGATAAGATGAATCTATTAGAATAAGAGAGAATCTTTTAAGATAAGATGAATTGGTTAGAATGGAATCTTTTAGGATAAGGTAAATCTCTTAAGCTAGATATATTCCAATGGGGATAATCTAGGTTGTCTAGTTATTTTATAAATATATATTTTTACACCTATGTGTATATGCAAATGCAATTGTGGATATTACTCCACAACTCATCACACTCAATCAAAGATCCAAATCAGACAAGTATCATAAGAACAAACATTCAGGCATACAAATATTTACAAAAATAGTTTTGATTTTGTCCCTAAGGGTAGGTCTCCTATTCCTAAAAGTCACATTAGGTATAGGATTTCAAAGTGTGAAATCCACATTTGTCTTAGAAAGAAAAGGTAAGAATAATCAGAGTAAAACGGAAAAAGATGAGAAAAGATTAAGAAAAGTTTAGAAAAGAATCAGAGTAGCAAAGGTAAGTAAGTATTGGTTGTCCAGTTCTATCTAGGTTTCGTCCTACAGTCAACATTCCTCTGATACCACTTCTGTCACACCCGGGTTTCGGGGCACCAAGACCCGGGCGCGAACATAATCACCAGGTGTGCTGGGACCAAGTCTCACACATATGATGAATCATGGCACAGGATCGAATGTCACATCTTTACTACATAACAGGAGTTCTATACAAAATAAATAATTACATTATAAGGAGACAACGGTCCAGCAACCCAAAGTTGACTGGGAGACGACGGCCTAGACCTCTCACGAACACATCGCAGCATCCTCCATGCGCGTCATCCTGTGGTACCTGTTCTTGACCTGTGGGGGGTGTGAGACAGCAAGAGTGAGCTCACATACGTTCATAGCTCAACAAGTTGTGGGGAATAATGTGCATGAACTCGCCAAAGGTGGGAGCTCACGTGAAGTGTAAGGCTTACCAAAGAGGATGGTTGAAGCTGAGCATTGCTTTTAAAGTTGGTCAAAATTTTATGAGCAATTACTAAGTATAAGTAAATACCAACCCAATTAAGTAGTAGAACAAAAGTAATAACAACATCACCTGCGATGCAATGCATATGACAAATTGAATTTAGTTCCATAAATTAATCATGTGAGTGTCCGAGCCGCTCATGACCGTGAGCACGGCTAGTATACCAGTTTTACACTCTGCAGAGGTTGCGCATCTTTACCCACAAGTCATGTTACCCATCTGCCAAGAGACGGCCAATCCCATACACCTCTACCGAGGAGGCGAGGCAGGGTAACACTACGAGGCCTTTACAAAGTTCTACTAGCTTCAGAAAACCCGCTACAGTTTATAGGAAGCTCCAATGCAGGAATCCCTCGCATGACCGCCATCGCAGTAAAATCATCCCAAGGGCCTCCCTACACTGACCACTCCCCTACTGCCCTTGCCCCTTTTGGGTAAGGTAGTCCTCCACTAGCTTTCCTAGTTAGTCGGCCAAGGGCGTCCCATTAAACCCTTGTGGTAGCACTGTTTTCCCGGGTGGTTCTCCATGTTCCAATTAACATAATGATCTTATCATGAACAGTAATAAACAACTGATAATAAAGATATAATCATGAATAAAATGTATCTCTATACCCAAAACCACATAAAGCAATAGCAGTTACTACCCAAAAATTCCAGTGGTGAACAAGGTATAAAGATAGTCAAACTAGGGTAACCTATTGGGTCCCATCAAAATTAACCTATGCAGATCATTATGATTAATTAGAACATGAGTGGGTAAAAAGAAGTGATCAAGGGCACAACTTGCCTGGCACTTGAGATTCCAGGTACCAACTTGCTCTTTAGATGACTCGTAACCTCACTGCTAAACGTAGCAATACAGACAAACAAGTATAAGCAAAATTAACATTACATCAAACATAAAAATAAACTGTGTAATAATAATCTACGCGTTGCTACGAGATCGCGGGTTCGAGAATCGCTAAAATCGGGGTTACGGTTATGAAGTTATGGTTTTCCGAAGATCCACATGGTTAAATATAGAATAGTCTTAGTGCAACATTTTAACCTATATTTCATGACAAAACAAAATTACCAGTTGATAATAAATATTATTGTGAAACTAATGCAACTAGAATGGATCAAAATAGAGTTACGGTTCTCTAGTTATGAATTTCTGGAGTTATTTAGCACCTAGAACAGATTAATTCAAAGGAACAATTTTAATTCAAGTTTTATGGCTAAACAGTGTTACTAGTTGATAGATAATACTAAAACAAAATTATTGCAACTGGAATGACTCAATTTGAGGTTAGAATGAATTAAATATGAATTAAACAAGTTTATGGGTTTATTTTTATACTAAAAACCTATTTCCTTTATTAATTCTAAATTTCCTAGGGGTTCTGGACTGGGCACATTATTATCAGAAACTATAGGGGCTAACTCGCAATTTCTCCTAAGACTCATATTCACCCCGCGTGGATGGCGGGTTTTATTTTTAAGAAAGCCAGAGGCTCTTTTGAAAGATGGCCAGGGCCGAAGGGTTACGGATCAATCTGGAATGTCCAATCAAAAGCCGAGGGCCCAAATTTAAAACAACCCCGAGTCGACCACGCGCGCTCGATCATGAAACCATGGTCCAGATTGGATCACGCGAAGGGATACGTTCTGATCTAATCTCGGACGTCTCCGGCCAGATCAACGGCGCACAAGCCCCCGAGCTAAAGAGATATTTAATACTCGATCTCTGTCGTCCATCCGTTGATCGACGGACAGAGCCATTCTTCTCACATTCACCACCGGCCAGCCCTGGAGCTGAGCGGGGCACGGCAGCGGCGCACCATTGCCGAGGATAATCTACCCGCACAACCGAGCGCCAAACTCACGTCCGAAGTGCTCTACACGAATTAGGGAGTAAGACAACCGCCATGGGGAACTTCTCACCGAAGCTGTAGATGCAGCAGCACCCGGCCGCGGTGGTGAGCAATAGTGGTGCGTCGGCGAAGAATTCCGACAGTCCGGAGCACGGGTTGGCGAGCCGGCCACAGCGGGTCTTCAGATATTCCACGACGCCAACAATGGTTCCTCCCCACACGACGTCACCGAGGCGGCGCTCCATCTCTCTTACTCGGCCAGCGAGTTCACGATCGGGATGGCGGCAATCTCTGCTCTCAAATCTCGGCGCTCTCTGGAGCTTCAGCTTGCTAATGGCCAAGGGGAGTCACAGGGAGATTGATTTTATATCCCAGGGCGAGGGTGAAGCAGGCAACCGGATCGGCTCCGTGAGCTCCGGTGTTTGTTGCGATCGCACAGCAACGAGACTAAGCGGGGAAACGCGATCAGGCAGGGATTGGGCTGGATTAGCACTCGATGGCGGCTGCTTGATGGAGGCTCAGAGGAAGGTGGCTTGAGTTCCCAGGTGTACAGCATCCATGATTATATATCCCAGGGCGGATGAATCTAGAAGATTAGGGACCGGTTCATCGGATCACAACGCCACCGAAACCCACGGAGTCCGTTCGGAAGAATACAAACATCCCATAGCCAGGCCCCACATGGACATGAACGAGGAATGAGAAGTCTTGAACAGTGGGTCCTACACGTCTAACGAGGGCTAGTTGACATGCACACGCGGAAGGATTTTTTTATTTTTGTTTTCTATTTTCCATTCCCAAATTAATTTAAATTCAAGTGCAGTTTTAAATTGCAAATTTATTTAGAATGCATAGTTCAAAAACTCCAGCATGAATACAACTTGTTTAATTAATTTATTCATTATACTATTTCATCAAATGCTTTCAAATGTAAAATTTATACATACTAACATAGATAATAGGTATTTTAATAAATTTAATCTCTAATTTATAAAAAAAAATTAGAGAATAATTATAAATATTCATTTCAACCAAGTGGTAACAAGTTCTTATCGAGGTTATTTCATTTAAATTTTTTTTAGAACATGTTTATTTTAGATGATGTCGCTTCAAATGTAAGAAAATTCTTATTAGAGGGCATTCTGATATCAAAATCCTTGGAGAACTTTCACTAAACTTTCAAAATAAGATTTTGGGTGTTACAAATGTCCTTCACCATTAGCCAAGTGTTGAACCGCTGCTTATGTTGCTTCATTACCCAATCAGCCGTATGCCCAGGATTTTGCTCGTGAAGCTCATTGATGTGTTGTTGGATAAATGGCTCTATTATCGCTAGCTGATGTAGGATGCTGTGATGTGCCTCAAGTACTGTATTGTAATCTGGTGGGATGAAAGATTTCCGTCCCATCCTCCCGCTTCCATACAATCTACCCTCGTGTCGTGATGGAGGCAAACCTATTGCAACCTGGTCTTTTAGGATACTATTGCTGAATGGACCTCCGGACTCAATGGCCTCTTCGGTACATTACCCCTCTATCATGGATGCCTCGGGACGAGCACGGGTTGATACATAGCCATTCAGTATTGACATGAAACGCTCGTACGTCCACATTTCATGCAAGTACATAGGACCCAATGCCTCTATTTGTGGCACCAAGTGCACCACAAGGTGCACCATAATATCAAAGAACGATGGAGGGAAACACATCTCAAACTGTGATATTGTCTCCACTGCAAATTCCTGAAGAGATGCCAACTCATCACGATCAATTACCTTTTGTGAAATTCTGTTGAAAAAGTAGCACAACCGTGTGATTGCCATCTTTAAAAACAAAGGATTTATAGCCCTGATGGCAATAGGTAGGAATGTAGTCAGCATGACATGACAATCATGTGAGTTGTAGTTGGTGATTATCAGGTCTTTCATTGACACAATACTCCGTATGCTAGAGCAGAATCCGGATGGGACTTTCAAATTCTTAAGCCAAACACGCATCACATGTTTCTCATCTACATTGAGATTGTAGCTTGCCGCTGGGAGATGGTACTTCCCATTTTCTTGAAGAACAGGATGTAGTTCCTTTTTTATGCCTAAATTTACCAAGTCCATGCGTGAATTGAGCCCTTCTTTTGTTTTGCCCTTTATGTCTAGCAAGGTGCCAATTATGCTTTCAAACACATTCTTCTGAACGTGCATACCATCGATCGCATGCCGCACATCTAACTCTTTCCAGTAAGGCAAGTACTCGAAGAAAATAGACTTTTTCTTGAATATAGCCCCCGGAGCTGGTTTGGCATCCTTCCTTGTTTTTCCGTCTTTTGTCTTCTTCTCGAAAACAAACTAGATATTCCTGACTATTTCAAAAACTCTATGACCTCTATTGTTACCCAATGGAGCAGTAGAATGTAGTTCACCATTATTGTCAAAGTACTTATCCATCTTTCGCATGCGGTACCTGTGTCCTTCCAATAAAAAGCGTATGTGCCTCATGTACACTATCTTCTTAGATGTAGTAAGGGACACGTAAGCAGTTCCATCAATGCATACTGTGCAGCCAACCTTTCCCTTAAACTGGCCTGATAATGTGAAGAGTGCAGGGTAATCGTTGATCGTAACAAAAAATATTTGCTCTCAGCGTGAATGAATCTTTACGATACTCATCCAACATTTGAACACCCGTTACCCACAATATTTTCATATCCTCCATTAAGGGCTCTAAAAATACATCCATATCAACTCCAGGTTGTGTAGGTCCAGAAATAAGGATGGTTAGCAAAATGTACTTCCGTTTCTGCATCAACCATGGAGGAAGGTTGTATATGGTGAGGATCACTCGCCATGTGCTATGCTTGCTGCTCCTTTCAGCAAATGGATTCATTCCATCAGTACTCAGTGTGAACCTAACATTTCTTGGTTCATCGGCAAAGTCTCGGTGGTTCTCATTGAAATCTTGCCATTGCTTCCCATCAGCTGGATGTCGAAGCTTCCCATCGTTTTTGTGCTCATCAGAAGCATGCCGGCTCATAAGTTTGGCATCCTCAGGGTTAGCGAACAAACACCTCAATCGATCGACGACAGGGAGGTACCACATCACCAAAGCAGGAATCCTTTTGAGCGCATAATAGTCTACTTCTTGTTTTTCTTTGCTCGTGGATTTTGAAGTCTTCTTTTTGGCTTTTTTTCGCTTATTCCCTTTAGACACAGATGCAACACACTGTTTCTCTCGATAGTCTTTATTCGTCTTGTACCTACTTGCACCACACTTTGGGCAGCTCTCCAAGTCTTTATAATCATCACCTCGATAAAGGATACAGTGATTTCTACATGCGTGGATCTTCTCCACGCCCATAGTGAGTGGACTGATTAGTTTCTTTGCATAGTACGTGTTAGTAGGCACTTTGTTCTCCTTTGGAAGCATGTCTGCGACAATACTCAAGAACGCATCGAAGCCAGCATCAGACAGACCATATCTAGCTTTTAACATCAACAGCTTTAACATAGACCGGAGCGTCATGAACTCTTTGGTACAACCCTTAGACTCGTCGTACAAAGGCTCTTCTGCTGCCTTCTTCAGGGACTCCATACCTTTCATGAAGAACATCGATGGATCTGTATGACGACACAACATTGCCTCTAACAACTCTGCATCTTCCTCGTCCATAACATTTGACAGAACATGGGTTCTTTCACGTTCATTTCCTCTAGCGTAACCATGATCAGTAACATTTGGCACTACATGTTCGCTCTGTGGAAGAGGTTGTTGTGTCTCGTGAACGAACTGAAAGCTGTCGTCGATGTTCGCAGGGTTTCTAGCTGTATAAGGCGAAGAGCTACCCTCTCCATACTTTGTCCAAATTATGTAATCCTTCACAAATCCTCGGCATACCAGATGAGATATGATTTGTTCTGTGTCATCAAATACAACAGCATTTTTGCAGTCCATGCATGGACAATATATGTGCTTTGTCTTTGTTCTCCAAGCATGGTTCGTAGCGACAACAATAAACCTATGGACCTCAGATATGTATGATGGATCTAGCCTTGATAAGTTATACATCCAGGATATCCTCTCCATCATCACCTGTAAAAAAAGTAACATAAAACACACAAGAACACAAATTGGCAAGAGAAACATATACCAATATTTCCTAACAACTAAATATATCATGGATAAAGAAAATTGGCAAAAGAAACATGAACAACCTTTCTTAGCGACCTTCTTCCAAAAAATAAAGATCAAAACCTCCCCCTTGTATTTTGTGAAATCTGGCCTTCCAATGAAAGTTGGGCTGCGCGCGAGCTACACAGTTTTTGTCGGGAAGGATGAAGGGGTATTTATACAACTAAGGTCATAAGCGGTTGGATTAGGCAACCTAACTACTTTATCTCTAACACATGGTGAAACCCTAGATCCAAAATGTGGCTAAAATGGAGGAAAAATGAACAAAATTTGGCAAAAGAAAAATAAGCCAAACTTTCCTAGCAACTAATAAACAAAAAATCTTAATACCCAAACCTATCTCTAACACATGGTGAAAGCCTAGTTTCAAAATGTAGTTAAAATTGAGCAAAAATGAACAATAATTGGCAATTGAAACATAATTAAACCAACCTTTCATAACAATTAATAAAAACAATCTTAATTACCAAACCTATCATCCTCCCTCTCCTTACAACACATTCACCATTCATTAAGCAACTAAATATGTGTCATGGATAAACTGATTTGAGAACTAAATATGAAAAAGGAGAGGGAATAGACAAAATCTAACCATCTTAAGCAACCTCATTTGAGGAAATAGAGAAAATAACCTAGCTATACTCTTCTCTCTCACATGTAAAACCCTAGATCCAAAATGTGGCTAAAATTGAGCAAGAATGAACAAAAAATTGACAAAGAAACATAAACCAACCTTTCTTATCCACCTTCTTCCAAAAAATGAAGACCAAAACCTCCCCCTTGTATTTTGTGAAATCTGGACCTCCAAAATCGCCTCCAATGGAAGTTGGCTACGAGCGTACAGCTCCTGTCGGGGGGAGGAAGAGTGGTATTTATAACACATAGTTCACTGGCGGTTGGCTTGAAAACCCGCCAGTGGAAAACTATTTCCACTGGCGGTTATCTTAACACAACTGTAACAGAACCACCAGTGGAAATTAGTTTTGGAGGTTCTGTTACAGTCTTCCATTGGAGGCGACATATGTATTTTCACAACTTAAAACACACTCGAATCCTTAGGTTCTGTTACAGACTTCCATTATAGTGTGCCACAGAACCTCAACGATATTTTCACTGTGTGATAGCAGGGCTATCCTTAGGTTCTGTTACAGTCTTCCATTACAGTGTGCCACAGAACCTCCAAGGGAACTATCGTTGAGACATGGCAATGTGCCACAGTCTTCCAGCATCCTAAGGATAGCCCTGCGCACCAAAGAGCAGTAGGTGTGATAGTTGCCAAGAGTGGATGAATAGGCAACATATGTATTTTCACAACTTAATACACACTCGAATCCCAAAAATAGATATTAGCTCAAAATCTAAGTCAAATAAAGTAAGGGTAGAGGGAAGTTCTTGCACTTTGATGCTCTCCTTGATTGTGAAATTAATATAAGAGCAATATCACAAGTGAAGATATAGCAAGAACTTAGAGAGAGATGAAGACCAAATTGTAGAAAGTAAAGAACACGAGAAACAACAATTTGTTTACCAAGGTTTGGCTCTGAAGAACCTACGTCCCCGTTGAGGTGCCGCACCAAACTACGTCTCTCTTGACCTTCTCAAGTGATCGAGCGATCAACTTGAGCCCTTGGTTCCTTTGACTCGATGTCCATTCTCACAAGGTACTCCACAGAGATTGGAGACCCTTGCTAGACATACACAATGAATGGGAGTTAGAGCTCCAATGAAAGCAAGAGGGATGAGGAATGCACACAAGAGCAAAATAACAATATCAAAGAACCAAGAACACAAGCACACAACTTGTAGCACAACTCTCTCTAGGATATTCTTGCGCATTTGGGTGCTTGGATCTGTCCCGAGTGTTGCTCTAATGCTTAGGAATGAATGTGTTGTTCTTGAGTGGCTTAGTTACTCTACTAGGTATCACTACTACATATATGACTATTTAAGACACACCATTAAAGACTCATATAAGTACATTTTATAGAAGTGTCTTATATCATATGGTGTTGAGTAAGATAAGACAGTTTTTTGGAAATCCGTCTCAAATGGAAAAGTTTTTTGAGACAGTTATGTCATAACAAATATCTTATATTGATTTAAGACATGTTTTTATTATAAACCGTCTCAAATAAGGATAGTATTTGAGACACTTCTATATATGAAACCATCATAAATCTTTTAGAACGAAACAAGTGCACATTTGCGCCCAGGAAAGCCCTCCACGTCACCATGTCACATATCATTCGTAGGATCTTGATCGAACAGTAAGACCTTTCTCGAAGACATTAAAGCTCAAGTTACATCCACAAAGTGAGAATACTGAGGATTGTATATCAGTCTAACACGGAACTACCAAACCGATCGAGTCGCGAACTTCACCCCTGCCTTCTCTCCCTTCTCTGTCTAGGCCCTGGTGCTCGCGAATCTCGTGCGACAAGTGGGCGCCGCCGCCGGACTACGCCAAGTGCCCAGTTCCTCGTTGGGTATACCCTTTCTCTTCCTTTTTTGTTGTGTGAAACCTAGCACCATCGGAACCCTAACTTGAGCTATCTGGCTATTTGCATTCGGATCTGATCTAATTACCAAGCGTGTACATACGATTTTTGGAAAAAAATTGGAACATCCGTGTCCTTTACTGGGTTCCCCCCTATAGATAATTCGAGTATTAGACTCTACATGTCAAGAAAGTATGGCGCCCGGAAGCAATGCGGAGCGGAAAGCAGTACTCGATGCTGGCGCATGGATGTTCAATGTTGTCACATCTGTTGGTATCATCATGGTTAACAAAGCCTTAATGGCGACACATGATTTTAGTTTTGGTAGGAGCGTGCCAAATCTTCATTCCTAACTGCATGTGATGTCTGATTCACACGCACCTTCTTTTCTGTCTAAAGGTAAACTACTATTATGCAGAAAAATCAGTCTGCTTGTCTTGTGCTAATTTGTTCACTACTTTTTGCTCCTACAGCTACATAGCACAAGACAAGCAGACTGATTTTTCTGCATAATAGTAGTTTACCTTTAGACAGAAAAGAAGGTGCGTGTGAATCAGACATCGCATGCAGTTAGGAATGAAGATTTGGCACGCTCCTACCAAAACTAAAATCATGTGTCGCCATTAAGGCTTTGTTAACCATGATGATACCAACAGATGTGACAACATTGAACATCCATGCGCCAGCATCGAGTACTGCTTTCCGCTCCGCATTGCTTCCGGGCGCCATACTTTCTTGACATGTAGAGTCTAATACTCGAATTATCTATAGGGGGGAACCCAGTAAAGGACACGGATGTTCCAATTTTTTTTCCAAAAATCGTATGTACACGCTTGGTAATTAGATCAGATCCGAATGCAAATAGCCAGATAGCTCAAGTTAGGGTTCCGATGGTGCTAGGTTTCACACAACAAAAAAGGAAGAGAAAGGGTATACCCAACGAGGAACTGGGCACTTGGCGTAGTCCGGCGACGGCGCCCACTTGTCGCACGAGATTCGCGAGCACCAGGGCCTAGACAGAGAAGGGAGAGAAGGCAGGGGTGAAGTTCGCGACTCGATCGGTTTGGTAGTTCCGTGTTAGACTGATATACAATCCTCAGTATTCTCACTTTGTGGATGTAACTTGAGCTTTAATGTCTTCGAGAAAGGTCTTACTGTTCGATCAAGATCCTACGAATGATATGTGACATGGTGACGTGGAGGGCTTTCCTGGGCGCAAATGTGCACTTGTTTCGTTCTAAAAGATTTATGATGGTTTCATATATAGAAGTGTCTCAAATACTATCCTTATTTGAGACGGTTTATAATAAAAACATGTCTTAAATCAATATAAGATATTTGTTATGACATAACTGTCTCAAAAAACTTTTCCATTTGAGACGGATTTCCAAAAAACTGTCTTATCTTACTCAACACCATATGATATAAGACACTTCTATAAAATGTACTTATATGAGTCTTTAATGGTGTGTCTTAAATAGTCATATATGTAGTAGTGATACCTAGTAGAGTAACTAAGCCACTCAAGAACAACACATTCATTCCTAAGCATTAGAGCAACACTCGGGACAGATCCAAGCACCCAAATGTGCAAGAATATCCTAGAGAGAGTTGTGCTACAAGTTGTGTGCTTGTGTTCTTGGTTCTTTGATATTGTTATTTTGCTCTTGTGTGCATTCCTCATCCCTCTTGCTTTCATTGGAGCTCTAACTCCCATTCATTGTGTATGTCTAGCAAGGGTCTCCAATCTCTGTGGAGTACCTTGTGAGAATGGACATCGAGTCAAAGGAACCAAGGGCTCAAGTTGATCGCTCGATCACTTGAGAAGGTCAAGAGAGACGTAGTTTGGTGCGGCACCTCAACGGGGACGTAGGTTCTTCAGAGCCAAACCTTGGTAAACAAATTGTTGTTTCTCGTGTTCTTTACTTTCTACAATTTGGTCTTCATCTCTCTCTAAGTTCTTGCTATATCTTCACTTGTGATATTGCTCTTATATTAATTTCACAATCAAGGAGAGCATCAAAGTGCAAGAACTTCCCTCTACCCTTACTTTATTTGACTTAGATTTTGAGCTAATATCTATTTTTGGGATTCGAGTGTGTATTAAGTTGTGAAAATACATATGTTGCCTATTCATCCACTCTTGGCAACTATCACACCTACTGCTCTTTGGTGCGCAGGGCTATCCTTAGGATGCTGGAAGACTGTGGCACATTGCCATGTCTCAACGATAGTTCCCTTGGAGGTTCTGTGGCACACTGTAATGGAAGACTGTAACAGAACCTAAGGATAGCCCTGCTATCACACAGTGAAAATATCGTTGAGGTTCTGTGGCACACTATAATGGAAGTCTGTAACAGAACCTAAGGATTCGAGTGTGTTTTAAGTTGTGAAAATACATATGTCGCCTCCAATGGAAGACTGTAACAGAACCTCCAAAACTAATTTCCACTGGTGGTTCTGTTACAGTTGTGTTAAGATAACCGCCAGTGGAAATAGTTTTCCACTGGCGGGTTTTCAAGCCAACCGCCAGTGAACTATGTGTTATAAATACCACTCTTCCTCCCCCCGACAGGAGCTGTACGCTCGTAGCCAACTTCCATTGGAGGCGATTTTGGAGGTCCAGATTTCACAAAATACAAGGGGGAGGTTTTGGTCTTCATTTTTTGGAAGAAGGTGGATAAGAAAGGTTGGTTTATGTTTCTTTGTCAATTTTTTGTTCATTCTTGCTCAATTTTAGCCACATTTTGGATCTAGGGTTTTACATGTGAGAGAGAAGAGTATAGCTAGGTTATTTTCTCTATTTCCTCAAATGAGGTTGCTTAAGATGGTTAGATTTTGTCTATTCCCTCTCCTTTTTCATATTTAGTTCTCAAATCAGTTTATCCATGACACATATTTAGTTGCTTAATGAATGGTGAATGTGTTGTAAGGAGAGGGAGGATGATAGGTTTGGTAATTAAGATTGTTTTTATTAATTGTTATGAAAGGTTGGTTTAATTATGTTTCAATTGCCAATTATTGTTCATTTTTGCTCAATTTTAACTACATTTTGAAACTAGGCTTTCACCATGTGTTAGAGATAGGTTTGGGTATTAAGATTTTTTGTTTATTAGTTGCTAGGAAAGTTTGGCTTATTTTTCTTTTGCCAAATTTTGTTCATTTTTCCTCCATTTTAGCCACATTTTGGATCTAGGGTTTCACCATGTGTTAGAGATAAAGTAGTTAGGTTGCCTAATCCAACCGCTTATGACCTTAGTTGTATAAATACCCCTTCATCCTTCCCGACAAAAACTGTGTAGCTCGCGCGCAGCCCAACTTTCATTGGAAGGCCAGATTTCACAAAATACAAGGGGGAGGTTTTGATCTTTATTTTTTGGAAGAAGGTCGCTAAGAAAGGTTGTTCATGTTTCTTTTGCCAATTTTCTTTATCCATGATATATTTAGTTGTTAGGAAATATTGGTATATGTTTCTCTTGCCAATTTGTGTTCTTGTGTGTTTTATGTTACTTTTTTTACAGGTGATGATGGAGAGGATATCCTGGATGTATAACTTATCAAGGCTAGATCCATCATACATATCTGAGGTCCATAGGTTTATTGTTGTCGCTACGAACCATGCTTGGAGAACAAAGACAAAGCACATATATTGTCCATGCATGGACTGCAAAAATGCTGTTGTATTTGATGACACAGAACAAATCATATCTCATCTGGTATGCCGAGGATTTGTGAAGGATTACATAATTTGGACAAAGTATGGAGAGGGTAGCTCTTCGCCTTATACAGCTAGAAACCCTGCGAACATCGACGACAGCTTTCAATTCGTTCACGAGACACAACAACCTCTTCCACAGAGCGAACATGTAGTGCCAAATGTTACTGATCATGGTTACGCTAGAGGAAATGAACGTGAAAGAACCCATGTTCTGTCAAATGTTATTTGTTCACTACTTTTTGCTCCTACAGCTACAACACTGACTGTACTTCATTTTGCAATGATAACCTTGATGACTTTAGTAATGGAAACATGTCACATGATGAATGTCCTCAGTCCTCTACTATATAAAAAGAAGAAAATGAGTGGAGTCTGCCAAGCAAACAGTCTGCTAGGCAAAATACCAAAGACCAAAGGTGACTCGCGGAAAGAAAAGAGAGAGTAAAAAAGATAAAAAGAAGAAAGAGTCACAATTATTCAAGATACATCTCTGAACATCCTTTGCTAATGAGTAGTGTCTCATGTCATACCAGTCTGCAAGAAAATAGCAAAGACCAAAAAGACCCCACAGAAAGAAGAGAAATAGCAAAAAAGAGAGAAAAAAGGAACACAGAGTCACAGTTGTTCAACATACAAAGCAAAGATATCCTTGGTGATCCAGGAGTGCAGCAGGGGAAAGAGGTACGAACCACCGAACCTTAATAAAACATTTGCATGTAGATTATCAACAAAAGAGAATACACTAACCATTTGAAATAACTAATTAGATTCATATGATATTCATTGCTCACTCATATTTTTTATCAATAATAAAAGACATCTTGGTTTCATAGCCTTGTCATTTGCTTCTCGAGAGGCATCTCCGTATTCCCTTCGCCAGCCTAAGAAAAATATAAAGTTCCAACAATTATGTAATCTTTTCCTTCTTCAAGTCCTAATATTGTACTGATTGCAAGGTGTAGGAAAAAGGTTACCTGAACTCTTTCCATGCATAAATAAAAACATGTCGTATGAATAACTTACATGGAAAAATATAATTGTACCATCAAAACATCTTTGGAAGGTACACAATAGCAGTCCTAGCGACCTACTCTCTCTACAGTCAGTCAGTCACAGATAAGTGACATTTTGTAATTGTTTTAGGCCAACCATTTCAAAGATAGGTTGCATATTACCTTTTATTCAGAGTACCAAATACACTTGCATGAAGTAAAATATGATGGATAGAAGAATCCACTTCTCCTTTAATATTAGGTATATATACATGGGAAAAAGGTCTGAGTATTTTTGTTTCTCAATGTAGTTCTATAAAAATATATTTTTGCTTACTGTCTCCAATCACCAAAAAAATTAGGGCAAGATTTAGCACCATCCACTTGATCACTATAAATATTTGTTTCATCCAACCCACCGACAATATAATGCATACATACATAACAAAAAATTAACTATCCAAGCCCATAGCTAACCAATGACGCACCAACGGCCCGCCATACTTTCTAGTAAGAATACTATTAGAGTCATCTAGACTATAAGAAACGTCGTAGATGTTAGTGAGTATACTAGACACTTATAAATATGGAACCATCTTCACATGATAGTCTGACAAGACGTATATGAAAAACGTAGCAAATAGTGAAATCACCATAAGTTGATGATATATACAAATCACTATCCTTTTGTTTCCATCCCCCGACGCCTTCTCACCATACACACCCAACGCCTCCCTCAAGAACTGCTGCCGCCGCCCTCAGGAACTGCCACCGCCGCCCAATAATCATGGACTCCGAACCCCATGAATCGCCACCGCCAGAGGCCGTCTCGCGTCGCGGTGGCTCGGAACGGCCGGCGTCGGGCTGCGGCATTCATTCGTGGCACCATCAGCAACAACCACCAACTCAAATAATCTAGGTAAACAAACAAGACTCCTCAGATTATATAATCCACCAAAATAATTTAGATTATATAATCTATAGGCTAAACAAACAGGATCTTAGTGACATGACCAATTCATATAAAATTTAGATATTATTATTATTATTTTATTATGATGATGAGTAAATTCATGTTTTATGCCCTGCCCTCACGTTATTTGCCGAATCGTTGAAACAGGAAAAACAAAAAAACAGAGAAAAATAGGAAGTTACCCCACAAAACCTGATCTTCTCCGTAACCTCCTCATGCCCCAAGCCTCCTCCTGTCCACCGCTCCTATGCCACCGCCCCCAGCTTCCTATCCACCGCTCTTGTGCCGCCGCCCCCAGCCTCCTCCTATGTCGCTGCTCCTAGCCTCCTTCTGTGCTTGCGCCCTTTATAGGCGGAAGAGACAAGTGAGCTACAGACGGTGAGTCACCCCTCGTTCAATCCATGGCGCACTACCCTGCTCAAACTGCATTGATACGTGGCCACATTTTGATCTGGTCTCCAATGCGTGATTCAGCATATAAACAAGTGGGGCGAGATGATGTACGAGAAGATCAAGAAGCTGGACGGGGAGCTGGCCAGGTACAAGGAGCAGATCCGCAAGACCCACCCGGCCTATCCCAGGAGGTCAAGGCCCGTGCCATCCGACTCCTCAAGCACAAGCACATGTTTGTACTATGTTCCCTTCGTCACTCTTGTGATGGATGTCTCTCCCCAGTCCCCATGGCTCCTTCCCTCTATTCATGTTCCTTATCTGCTTCCTTACTATTCTTACTATGCTTCAGGGATTAAGCAGTTGTAATGACATTGGGGTACATCGTGCTTATTTTGATTTGTTTTTTTTTTTTTTGCTTTTTCAGTACTTGATGAGGAGGATGCCGTGAGGAAACAACTCCGTGAGGCGAGAGAACAGCTGGTGAGACAAAGGTAAGAGTGAGACGATGATGATGATTGACTAATCACTAAAGCCTGGCTTGCCCTTTCATTTTGTTTTGATTCTCTAAATGGGAATGCTCATTTGAATTGCCGGTTACTCCACTTCTGATGCTTTATTCATTGATGAATATGTATTGCCTACAAGCGAAGGAATCCATTAAAGAAAAAAGATGTCGTACTACACTGGAATTCATTAAATCATTTTTAGATTTTCAGATTGCATAAGTATTAATTGCTATTGCTTTTGGATTGATTTGACATAAGAAAAAAAGGATCCAGCTGACTCCATTTCTCCTGGGCCAGTGATGTTCTTAAACTGATAGTACTCCTGTAAAATTGTTGTAGTTCAAACTAATAGTGGTAGGAATCAAACTTGATTGTGCTAAAAAAGGGTGTGCCAGATAACCAAGTTATTAACACCCCAAAACTATAGTGCGAAGCAAGCTATAGGCATCCAAATGGCAACTGAATTATAATTACTAAGCTTTGTGGCCATATGAAGCCTTTTGGCTATGCGTTCTTATGAGATGATTTTTAACTTCTGTTCTTAACAATGAGTTCTGAGTCATCTCAGAACAAACATGAAAGGTAGCACCATGTAAGAGCACAATTATAACATTGTAAGAGCACATCATAAAACTAAATAATAATTAAGAAATTGGGGTTGGAAGGACATTCTGATTCAATTGATTGAGGGCAGGTTGCTAAATGATACATGTTTTCTTTTACTATATAAGTTTGCAACTTCATAACAGAGTATCATGTTAAGGGTTTATAGAATTCATTTCTCATGAAGCTGCTGAGAAAGTTCTTTGCATGATTTTCTTGAATGAGGTGATAGACATTGGTGGATCATGCAGGGTTGAGGGTGCTTCATATAACTAATTTTAGTATGGCTGTCTAGGTAAGATGTTACATTCATATAACCTTTGTCATCATATGTCACAATGTGAGGTGTTCATATGTGTCTAACTAAAAATTTGTAATGTTCCTCTCCACCCAACTGATTGTTAACTTTCTGTCCTGCCATTACTCCTTACCATATACACAACAAAATTTAATATGTTCATTTTTTGGCTAATGTTACAGGTTGCCCAAAATTTAATCTATTCATTTTTGGCTAATATTACAGGTTGGCCAAACGCTTGAAACAATGGAACTATTGCAAATTCCTTTTTACAGACTACAACTTCTATCGGACTAGGTACAACTAACAAATCTTCTGCCAATGCATATAACATATGTTTATTGCTTCTAGCACACATCACTTGCCATGTCACAACTCCAACTATATTCATTGCAACTTTTCCATATTTTTCAGCCATTTGCATAACAGTACATTTCATTACAGTTAACTAAATCTTCCATATTCAAATTTAGAGAACCTTGCCACTTAGGTCTGCACACAAAATTTTATCAACAATTTGATTTGTACATAAAGAGAAAAAGTTCCCTGCTATAAACGACTGCAAAAAAAGTTCCCTGCTGTAAACGCACAACAAATCTTCCAAGAACTGAATATTGCCTCATATCATCATCAATATCTACAATTGTAGAATGTCTATTTTGCATGCTCTGTATAATTATATATGTACATCTATTTAGGCCTTCAAAAACAACTCAAGTCCATATGCTACTGCAGATGCTGAAACAGACCAACTAGCCCTTGGCACAACTCAACTAACACTGTTTTATATGAGCTTTCCTATTTCAGAACTATTGTAAGATTTATGTAAATACATAAATTAGGACATGCTGACATGTTATTGCGGGTGGTCAAGGCTCAGGATTCAGAATAGAAGATGCACATAAATACTGGTGAATGATGCCATCGACGATGATGAACTGATGAAACGATGGATGATGCCATCGATGAAAGATGGAATGAAACTCAAATTTTGGTGGTCGCACAAGTGTGGAGACTTGAATTCATATATACTTAGTTAGGCTCAATGTTAGCCCAAACAGTCGATCAGCAAGTTTTCCATTAGTATTTTAGTTTGAACTTTGAGTACAATTATGTATGAGTTATCTAACAATGCTTATTTATGAGATATTGAATGGTATTTATGTATATTGTATTAATTATAGTGTTATTAAATATATGTGTTTGTATTTTTTCTCTTTTAAATTATTATAATGCGGTAATTTAAGAATGTACTGCCATGTAAGTCATTTCGTTTAAATCTTAAAAGACAGTTATCAAAACGTCTAATATCAGTCTCCTAAATAAGACAGTTTCTAAAACGTCCAATATCAGCCTTCTAAATAAGATGGTTTTTCTGTTGCAATTGTCTATTATTATAGGATATTCTAGTCATTTTGATAAATACATTGTGACTTATAATGTTCGTATTTTTGATAGTTCTTTAGAAGAAGTGTTTTAAAAAACATAATTTAAGACGATTTATTAGACAAAATGACTTAAACAAATGTCTTTTTAGACGGTTATAAATTAAAAATGGTCTTATTTAATATCTTTTAAGATGGTTTATAACCATCTTAAAAATGGAACAGCTTTTGCGACTCCATCAAATTTGGACACTTCATAAGCGTCTTAATAACTAAAAATTAACCATCTCATATGACTTGATTTGTAGTAGTGTATATAGGAGGGGTATTTATAACCCCAAATGGCCTAAAGAACCATTGAGAGAACTACAAAAAACTGCTCTCGACTGGTGCACCAGACCGGTCTGGTGCACCACCGGACTTCAACGGTCGCCCACCATCAACGGGATCTACTCCATCCTTCTCTCCTCGTGGGCACCGGCCAAGTCCAATACACCACCAGACCAACCCTAAACCCTTTCAAGGCAATACTACGTGTAGGATCAGCCGCCCTAGGGTTGACTGCAACTTCTCCATAATTTGTGTAAAACTCAAGGGCGAAGCTAGGTAATGAATAGTGGGTGCACATGCACCCATGAAAATTTGCAAAACTAGTGAATTTTATCAGATTTTCACCATATATGCACCACCTGCAGGTTATTACCATGTACCCTCAAGGCATGCACACCCTCCTCTGATTCACTCGAGCTTCGCCACTGGTAATATCCTATGTCCTCTTCGATGGATGTATTTTTCTAGTGGATCAAGTTACATGGTCAGGGATATCTTGAGACGAGCTCTCTCTTTGTATATCACTAAGCGTGTTACTAGCTCAATGTTGTATGTGTTTCCAAGATCAACCATAACGAATGGTATCGGCTTGGAGTGGGCGAATGGGACGAAGTCCCCTTATATATCGTTCTACTCCTCCCTTTTATAGTCAAATGGAGTGGTTGAACTTACATGTACATTCTACTTGTGGGTCCTACCTATCATTGGGACTAAAAGGGAAATTGGGTTAACCATTTCCTATAATTAATATTGGTGGTTGATGATCAACACAAACACATGGACTAACTAGTTTGTCTAGAATTCATGGATTGCAGGTGCATAAGGTTCAACACAAACCAAGAAAGAAATCAGTTAGGGGTCACGATTCATTTGGGGCAAATGGACTTGAGTGTGCTGAAAAATGGTGTACCGGTGCACCATGAACGTATAACTCTGGACTAGCCACTCTCGAGAATTCCAAGGCACGCTCCGCTATAATTCACCGGACTGTCCGGTGTGCCACCGGACTCTCTGGTGAGCCAGCGAAGCAACAGCTCCCAGCGCGCCAACGGTCGACTGACAGGATGAACAGTGCAGCACAGTGTCGTGACAGAAGTTAGAGCGTAGAAATCAGAGAGCACTGGACTGTCCGGTGTGGCACCTGACTGTCCGGTGCAGCTAGAAGACAAAAGCTCCAACGGTTGACCAGCTCCGAACCCTAACGGTTGCGCTGACGTGGCGCGCACTGGACAGTGCATAGTGACTGTCCGGTGGCGCACCGCGGCACCGGACTATCCGGTGCGCCCATCGCCAGCAGCCTTGGCTAATGGCTACAAAGTGGTTGGGGGCTATAAATACCCCCCAACCACCACATCCTTTGGCATCCAAGTTTTTCAGAGATTAGATTCAATACAAGAGCTAGAGCATTCACTCCAAGACACATTTCCAAAGATCAAACCCTCTCCAAGTCTCGAATTCATCTCAACCACTTAGTGACTTGAGAGAGAGTGTGTTCGTGTTCATTTGCGCTCTTGTTGCTTGGATTGCTGTTGGGGCGAAGGCGAAGACGCCACCCTTCGCTCGATGCCTTCGCCGTAATCGTTGGACCAACGGAGACAAGACAACGGACAGGCTCACCCTTCGTCCCATACGTCACCGGACGAAGACCTGTGACGGGGTCGACCCATCTTGCGACCTCGTCCAGCATGGAGGCCCACGTGTGGTCCGGTCCATTGTAACAGGCCCTGCGTGGCCGCTGCGTGTTACGGGCCAAATTTGTAAAAGCATCCCTGTAATTACGGTCTGTAACCCTGCATTATGGGAATATTCCGGGGATAACCTAGGTGTCTGAGGGCACATGCGTCCTTAACACAGGACGCTGGGCACTCAGATACCTATAAATACCCCCGCACAGTGCCCTTGAGAGGCTGGATTAACAGAGCTATTGCCATCTCGCGCGAGAACCCTGTTTATATCACCACACACCCCCGTTGGATCCCCTTGCACCAGAGAGGAAGTTCCAACATTTGGCGCCCACCGTTCGTGCTACAAAAAAACCACCCGCGATGGCACCCAAGAAAGCTAGCTCGAAAGTTGACGAGGCTGCGAAGGCAGCACTGCTGGTCGCAAAAAAGGGCAAGGCCCTCGCACTCACCCACTCCACCCACCAAGAGGCTACTGAAGACGATGTTCCCCGCACCTGCGAAGACGACGTTCTCCACACCTGCGAAGACGACGCTCTCTGCACCTGCGGCCCTGAAGGACAACCGCAACCTCCCCCAGGCTTCGCCCCACCGGTGGGCGCGGACCTCACCGAGGACGGTGAAGTCCTCGGCGTCTCAGCGGAAGAACAGCTACAGTTGCGCGCCCTGCGCATCAAGAACCGCAATCTCCAGAGGCAAAAAGAGATACTGGAGGCCAAGCGCCAGCGCGTGTCCGCACTAGCCAAGGTGCGGCAAATGATACGCGACGAAGAGCAGAAGGCCCAGGACCTCGAGCAGGAGATCGCGCTGATGCAGCGCGAAGGCCACCTTGGCCTGCAGCACGGGCCACCCATGCAACAGCGCGCACAACTGGAAGACATACGCGAAGGCCACCTCGGCCTGCAGCACGGGCCACCCCTGCAACAGCACGTGCAAATGGAAGACCTGCACTTCCCCTAGCGCGACCACGCCTTCCCACACGCCGCGCCATTCCAAGGGGTCAACTACCTCGACGAGCGAAGTCCCCTGGCGCCACACCTGCAAGTGACACCCTGGCCTGCCAACTTCCGGGCAGGGACCTATCCCAAGTACAACGGCAGCACGGACCCAGCACAGTACATCATGAGTTATCAGGTCGCCGTTGCATCTTCCAGAGGGGACGACGCCACGATGGCCAAGCCTTTCATCATCGCCCTCGAAGGCCCAGCTCTCACCTGGTTCACCAGGTTGCCCCCGCTATCCATTGACTCCTGGAGAAGCCTCCGGGACAAATTCCTGCTCAACTTCCAAGGGTACCGCCCAGACACCGATGCCTTGGCCGAACTCTCACTCTGCAAGCAGCTGGAAAAAGAGACTCTGCAGGAGTATTACCGCAAGTTTCTAACACTCAAGTCACAGCTGCCCTCAGTTGATGACCAGATCGCCATCCACTACGCCATCAGTGGCCTTCGTGCCGGCGTCCTTTACAGCCACTGCATCAGGGACCTGCCCAAGAACCTCCAGGAATTATATCAGCTCTTTGAAAAATATGCCAAATCCGAAGAGCTCCACCAGCGCAAGGTTGAGTCTCAGAGGAAACCCAAAGATGCTCCATAGTCCAGCCGAACGTGGACGAGGACTCCGCAGCCAGACTCCGGTCGAGACGGCCGCAATCAGCAGCAAGTGCACAACATCGCCAACCAGCACCCCGCTGCTGACGCCCCTCGCCGCCAGGAGTATCCCCCCAGGGCCGCGGAAACGGAACTCGCGGTAGGGATCGGGGGCGTGCGTAGCCGCCGCACCGGTTCTACTGTCTTTTCCATGGCGAAGACTGCGCCCACCAAACCAGAGACTGCCCAGAAACGAAGGCCACCAAAGATAGAATGGCACGGGCGCAGCCAGCCGACAACCCCAGAGTTGTCGCGCACACTTATCAGCAACCCCCTCCACCATACATCCACGCCCCCGCCCCGCACCCACCGCACCACGCATACCAACACCACCAGGAAGTACAAATCGTACCTCCCCCACCCCCACCTCCACACCAGCAACATCAGAACATCCCCCACCCCCACGCCCCAAAACAAGAAGACTTCGCCGATCAGCCGTATCGCGGAGTCATTCATATGATCACTGGGGGGTCCAGCATCGACTTCGACACAAATCGGCAAAAGCTGGACCACTACCGCAGCATCAACCACGTCGCCATCACCGGCCCAGTCGTGCAGACAAAGTGGTCCCACATACCGCTAACCTTCGACGCACGAGACGTCGACCTGCGCAGCGCCCCCCACATCGGCGCCATGGTTATCAACTGCAGCGTGGCAGGCTGGGACCTGCACAAAGTCCTAGTCGACAATGGCAGTCAAGCGGACATCATTTTCCTCCATGCCTTCGACCGCATGGGCATAAGCCACAGCCTGCTCAAGCCTTCGGACAACCCATTGTATGGTTTCGGCGGCAAGGGCACTTTTCCTGTCGGCAAAATAGAACTGCCTCTCTCCTTCGGTGTAGCACCCAATGCCCGAAGTGAGCAAATAACCTTCGATATCGTCGATATGGTGTATCCATACAATGCAATCATGGGCCGAGGCTCTATCGACAAGTTTGAGGCAGCCATTCACGGACTGTACCTGTGCATGAAGATACTAGGTCCGTTAGGCACCATTGCGGTCTACGGCAACCAGCAGACTACGCGCAACATAGAGCGGGACTTCGTCCCCAGACAAAGAAATATGCACTGCCTCACGGCCCAGCGCGAAGTCCCTGCGTCTGTCAGCCCAACCGACAAAGACCGCGACAAGGCACAGTTGCAGAGCAACGATGGGACCAAGACTGTCCCCCTCGACCAGGCCATGCCCAAGCAGACAGTCACCATCAGCGAAGACCTCACTTCGCAGGAAGAGGAGAAACTCCTCTGCTGCTTGTCCAAGAACAAAGACATCTTCGCCTGGTCAGCCCTCGACCTGATCGGGGTCAGCCGATCCATAATTGACCACAGCTTGGGAATCGACCCTTCGGTGAGACCGAAAAAGCAGCGGCTTCGCAAAATGTCCGACGAGAAGACAGAGGCCACCAAGGCAGAAGTACACCGCCTCCTGGAAGCCAAATTTATCGAGCCAGTGGCTTACCCCACGTGGCTCTCCAACGTTGTGATGGTGCAGAAAAAGAGCGGCAAATGGCGAATGTGCATCGACTTCACCAGTCTCAACAAGGCCTGCCCAAAGGACAACTTCCCGTTGCCGCGGATCAACAAAATAGTCGATAGCGCGACCGGATGCGAAGTCATGTTACTCCTCGACTGCTTCTCCGGTTACCACCAAATATACATGAAGGAGGAAGACAAGACCAGCACCCTTCGGCACATATTGCTTTATTAGAATGCCGGAGGGACTCAAGAACGCCGGGTCCACCTTCTCCCGGCTTAAGAAAACAGTGCTCGAAGGGCAGGTCGGCAGAAATATATTCACATATGTGGATGACATCGTCGTCGCCAGCAGGAGCAAGGAGGACCATCTCGCTGACCTCGCCGAGACATTCGCGAACATGCAGGACGCACGACTTCGCCTGAACCCCGAAAAGTGCGTCTTCGGCGCTCACCAGGGGAAAATATTGGGCTACCTGGTATCACACCGCGGCATCGAGGCCAACCCAACCAAGATCCAGGCCATCATCAACATGGCGCCCCCGCAGTCAGCCAGAGACGTCCAGCGCCTGACGGGCAGATTGGCCGCCCTCAGCAGATTCATCTCCAAATCTGCTGAGCGAAGTCTTCCCTTCCTCAAAACACTCCGCGGCGCAAAAGACTTCGCTTGGGGACCAGAGCAGGCGGCGGCCTTCGCCTCACTGAAACAGTACCTGTTGGAGCTGGCGGTTCTTACAAGCCCCGACTCTTCGCTACCCCTGTTGCTTTATGTGGCGGCCTCGCCGCACGCGGTCAGCGCGGCACTGGTTCAGGAGCAGACAGTAGAGGGTGTGATCAGACAGTGCCCAATTTTATTACGTCTCCGAAGTGCTCACATCGTCAAAATGTAACATGACGGAACTCGAAAAGATTGCCTATGCAGTTGTTATGTCTTCGCGCAAATTGCGCCACTACTTTGAAGCATTCAAAGTCCGCGTCACCTCAGATAGGGGACTCGGCGAATTATTCAGAAACCCGGAGGCATCGGTACGGATCGCCAAATGGGCGGCCGAACTCTCCGGCTACCACATCACTTTCGAGCCCAGGACGGTGATCAAGTCACAAGTTCTAGCAGACTTCGTCGTCGACTGGACCGGGCCAATAACACAGCCAGACCCGTCCGCAGAGAAGGTTTGGACAATCCACTGTGACGGCGCATGGTGCCATGCGGGGGCAGGCGCTGCTGCAGTCATCACCTCACCTGCCGGGGTCAAGCACAGATACGCGGCACGCTTAAGCTTCGCTCTGGAATCTGACAGATGCACAAACAACATAGCAGAATACGAAGCTGTCATCCTCGGCCTCTGCAAACTAGGAGCCCTTGGTGTCACCACCTGCATTGTCAGGACAGACTCCAAGGTGGTCGCCGGCCAAGTCGAGAAAGACTATGCAGCAAAGGACCCCGCACTTATGCAATACCTCACGGCCATCCGAAGTCTCGAGAGACAATTCAAGGGGTTCACCTTGAAGCATGTGGACCGAGCCAAGAATGAAGAGGCCGACGCACTGGCCAAGGCAGCCGCCAGGGGCGAAGCCCTACCCTCCGACGTGTTCTACCACGTCATCGGCACGCCAGCCGTCTGCAGCCCTGAAGGGCTCCAAATAACCAACGACAGCGAGGGCCACCGCATAATCAACCTCATCATGACCGAAGACTAGCGGGCGCCAATAACCCTGTACCTCCAGGGGCTCTATCACCCAATTGACAGCAATGAGGCCAAGCGCCTCAACCACCGAAGCCGGGACTTCGCACTGATCGAGGACCAACTTTACAAGAAGGGGGTCAGTCAACCGATGCTTAAGTGCATCACCGAGACCGAAGGCGTCCAAATCCTGCGTGACGTCCACAAGGGGACCTGCGGCTCCCACGCAGGGCCTAGGGCCCTAGCGGCAAAGGTGATTCGCCAAGGTTTCTACTGGCCCGCCATTATATGTGCCGCCAATCGGGTCGTCAGATCCTACGAAGCCTGCCAGAAATTTTCCCCACGCTCGGGACGCCCCTCGCAGTTCACGAAGCTAATCGCCCACACGTGGCCCCTTCAGCGCTGGGGCCTAGACATTATCGGGCCCCTGCCCACGGCTCAGGGGAACCTCAAGTTCACCTTTGTCGCCGTTGAATACTTCACCAAATGGATTGAAGCGAGGGCAGTATCCACCATCACATCAAAGACAGCCCAGAAATTCTTCTGGCAAAATATTGTTTGTCGCTTCGGAGTACCGTCCGAACTCACGGTCGACAACGGCAAGCAGTTCGACAACCAAGATTTCAAAGACTTTTGCTTCTCCATCGGCACCAAGCTTGCCTTCGCCTCCGTGTACCACCCCCAGTCCAACGGAGTCGTGGAGCGCGCCAACGGCAAAATTTTCACAGTTGTCAAGAAAATGCTCCTCGACGACAAAAAAGGCAAGTGGCCCGACCTATTACCCGAAGTGGTCTGGGCACTGAATACAACTGAATGCAGGGCGACTGGGTTCACCCCCTTCCGCCTATTATACGGATCGGAGGCCATGACTCCGCAAGAAATAAAGCATGGGTCGCCTCGGACGGTCGCGTCAGCCGTCCCCGATGTAGACGAGCCGACTTCGAAGGACCTCATTGACGGAGACCGCGTCTTCGCCCTACAGGCTCTAGACAAATACCAAGCCCAGACAAAAGCATGGCGCGACCAGGCAGTCATCCCAAGGGAATTCAGCGAGGGGGACCTCGTACTCGTCCGGATAGCTCGAACAGAGTCTAGGGGCAAGCTGGAGCCCAGGTGGGAGGGCCCTTTCATTGTCAAGACGAAGGCCTCCCCCAGCGCATACAGGCTCACAACGCCAACCGGCGAAGACTTGGAGCATTCTTGGAACATCGATAATCTCTGCAAATTTTTTGTTTGACTCATCAGGGCCAGCTCGCCCTTGTAATTCGCAAAAACAATTTTATTCTGGCCCGCACTCTTTTCCTCTCGGGGGGTGAGGTTTTTAACGAGGCGGAGTCATGTAATATACAAGTGAAAAATCCCCCGCAAAATCTACGTCGAAAAAAGACCGCACCGACGGTCTTCGACATTCAACCAATACAAAGTCACCGCGAGGCCCAGCGCCAGCCAGCCTCGCGTGCGACAGCTCCGCGCAGAAGTCGCCTAACGGTGCAGCCGGACTAGCACAACAAGTGCGAAAAATCGAAGTCTTCTGCGAAGACTATCCGTGCAGAAGTCGCCTAAGGGTGCAGCCGGACTAGCACAACAAGTGCGAAAAATCGAAGTCTTCTGCGAAGACTATCCACGCAGAAGTCGCCTAAGGGTGCAGCCGGACTAGCACAACAAGTGCGAAAAATCGAAGTCTTCTGCGAAGACTATCCGCGCAGAAGTCGCCTAAGGGTGCAGCCGGACTAGCACAACAAGTGCGAAAAATCGAAGTCTTCTGCGAAGACTATCCGCGCAGAAGTCGCCTAAGGGTGCAGCCGGACCAGCACAACAAGTGCGAAAAATCAAAGTCTTCTGCGAAGACTATCCGCGCAGAAGTCGCCTAAGGGTGCAGCCGGACTAGCATAGCAAGTACGAAAAATCGAAGTCTTCCACGAAGACTATCCGTGCAACAGTTGCCTAAGGGTGCAGCCGGACGAAGCTTAACAAGTGCAAAAACGACTACACCAAACGGTCCACGCAAAGACCGACTACATGCGCACCAGACCAACATAACAAATACACCATACCAAGTACGTAACGCCTTCGTGAGCATAGCCGAATGCACACAACTTCATCATACAAGCTATTACATATGTACAAGCGAGGGCATCACACTTTACATCGGCTCAACCTTCGGAATAATCCCCATCTCCCTATAGTTAAATAGCATTATCCTCAGCTCCTCACCCACAAAAAGACTTCGCAGCTCCCCCTCACCTGAGCTCACAGCGGCCGGCAAGGACAGCAGTTCCTGCCTGCCAGCCCTACTCACACAAAGCCAACCACTGTCCGCCTCACTCACTCTACGCTTCGCGACCGCCCTTCGCTGCCTACGCCCAACACTCGAACCAGGCACAACTTCAGCATCCGCAGCATGCGGCGAAGCCTCCGCCGCTGCCACATCCAAGGCCGCAAAGTAGTCTAAGTCCTCATCCGACGACTCTTCGGTCCACTCAACCGAGCTCCCAGAGTCACCAAAATCAGAAAACTTAGATGCAGACTCATCCGATTTATTCCCATCGTCCACGGTCGAAGCCGCAAAAAAATTAGCAGTAGCGGTTGCGTGCGCAGGCCCAAAATCTTGAACCTGCGTAGCAACCAAGGTTCAGCAAAATATCCAAAATTCCCTAACTACCCACACCCGCTAAGCCACCTGCGACGGCCCAGCCATCGCGGGATCCTCCGCTGCTGGCTCCGCTGCCATCTTCACAGGATCCATAGCCCTTGGCGCGACAGTTGGCGATGGGCCTCCGCCGGCCGCAGTGGTTGCGGGAGCACTGGGAACGCCTTCGACGGTTTTCGGGGGCAGCTCCGGGACGGTCTCGGGCGCAGCCACCATCGGGTTCGACTCCGAGTCAGGCTGCGCGCTGTTCAAAGCCCCGAAGTCATCCACCCTCTCGCCACGCGCCGCCTGAGACACAGCGCAAAGATTCAGCAAACCCACATATAACCCACATTCAACAAACACCAAACAAAAGCCAAACATTACCTGACCCCTCGCCGTCTCGGCCCGCTCCCTGACCACCTCCCGACCGTGGGGGCCCCACATCCGGTCGTAGAGGGCTCCCGCGGATTCCTTAACCACAGGGTCCTCAACCTTGTAAATATCGCGCTCAAAATCCTCATCAGCTTGGTCGAAGACCTCATAGTGCTGGCACCCTTCGCGAGAGAGCGCGTTCATCGCCCCCTCGCAAGTGACCAGGGAGGCATAGGACATAAACCCCTCCATGATGGTGGGGAGCGCCAGCAGCTCCTCCTGTATCCACTCGAGGCAGCAAAGTCCGGGCTCGCGGTCCGGCACTTCGAAGTCAGCGGTCCGTGCGCCCAGCTCATGGTATGAATCCACAAGCTGTTTGCGTGTCCGCTCAGCCTCCGAGCGCGTCGAAGCCTCGGCCCTCTCCACACGGGTCTGCAGAGCGTTGAGCCGCCCCTCCAACTCCTCGGCGCGCTACCTAGCAAGGCTGCCCTCCGCCCGCGCCAAATTGGCCTCCGCCTGCGCAGACTGCGCCTTGGCGAGGGCCTCATTAGCCTCCTTCCTTTCCTCCGTCAGCTGGCGCCGGAGGTCAGTCCTCTCACCCTCCAGCGCGGCCACCTTATCCGCCAGCTTGCGGCACTTGCTGTCGGCGGCCGACTTTTCCCGGACGGCGTCAGCATGTTGCGTCCGAAGTCTCTCAACTTCGGCAGACACAACTGCCGTCAGGGCCCCCGACGCCGTGCGGTCTGCGAAGTCAGCCGCCTACAAGACACACATAAGACCACAGCCTCAACGAAGCCGATAAAAAACCGAAGTCTAGCTCAACGTACCTAACTTAGTGCCTCCTTCAGCTCCTTCAGCCGGCGGGGCACAGCACCCACCTCGTCCCTGACGGCAGTGAGTGCCGGAATCTCGCCACCGGGCACCACGACAGCCGCCGCGGTCGACACGGCAGGCGGAACAACAACAAGTTGGCCTTCGTCCGACCCTGCGACGTATCAACATCTAAAAAGAACTCGAGCCAATGACTTACCAACAAGATAATCTTCCACACTAATGTCGGTGACGAAGTCGGCGACGCGCTTGCCCGGCGGCGGCAACTCTCGGGCCGCCTTCGTAGCCTCCGGCACCCTGCTGGACACAGGGACGGCCTTCACAGACTTGGAGCCACCGGCGGCAGCCGCTTTCGCAGCCTCCGGCGCCCTGCCGGATGCAGGGACGGCCGACTTCGCCGCCAGCGGCGGCTGGCTTCCGCCGGGGGCAGCAGCCTTCGTAGTCCCCCGCGGCCTCTTCGGCCTGGCCTCATGAAGCCTGATGACCGCCTGGCGCTTCTGCGCAGCTCCCTGACGATCCTTGTCCATCACTGCCGACACAATAGCAGCAATATTCCGCCCGTAAGGAAACACTTTCCAATCATGAACCATGCGAGATGTAAAAAAGTCTTCGCCGGCCGCGCGGGGGATAGGAACATTCCTAGGCCACCAACCCCCGGTAACCCTCAGCATCCGCGCCGAAGACTCCCGGAGCTCGGGCGAAGACATCCTTCCCCCCGGGGCCGCGCATGTCCTCATCAAATCCCTAGCAAAGCCATCAGAAACCCCCAGTCCTCCCATAGCAATACCTAGTTTCCTATTCTTAGAGGATGGGGCGGCCGCCGGCGCGGGGTCATCTCCAGTCTCTACCACCGGCTTCTTCCCGCGATGATCCACATCGTCTTGGCCGGGATAACCGCCATACGGCAGACGGTTCAACTCAAAAACCCTGTTCAAGCGGTCATTAGACCCGCGAATATCCCAGCTACGCTGGCCCTCCGTCTTCAGCACGTACCCACCGACGATCCGCACCGCCCCATCCTCCGCCTCATGCACAAAGGCGGCCGGATCGCGTCTATGCAGATCCAGCGCGAAGGTGGGACTTCGCACCAGCTTCCCACCACGGGAAGGCATCTGGCGAGGGCATACTTCGCCCAACGCCCAGCCATGCGCCAAAGGCCACACCCCGTATGCCACAAACTCCTCAACCAAATCTCGCCCGCTGCTCAGGCCGACGGCACACCGAAGGTCCCCTTCGTCCGCATCCTCCTCTGCCACTTCAAACGGCGGGTATGCCGAGTAATAATGCGAGCACATCTCGGCCACGGGGAGCCCCGGATGGTCTTTGATTGTGCCCTCCGCAACATAGAACCAAAACTCATGCCAGTTGCCCCACTTATTGCGGGCGCAAGGAACCAACTCAACTACCTCCATCGAGGTCTTGCCGGTCTTCGGCGTAAATGTACTGGACCCAAACTGGGCAACCTCGTTTCCGATCATCCATTTCTGCCAGTGCAGGCAATAATACTTCGCGAAGACTTCGACTGATGGCTGTCCGCCGTACGAAGTCGTCGCCCAGACATACTTCGACAGAGCCACCACGGCATTCAGAGTCAGCTGATGGATCTGGACATTAAATCTGCGCAGGACTTCTCCCACAAATCGATGCGCAGGCAGGCAAAGACCAGCGGCAAAGAACGCCTCGAACACAACCAACTCGCCTTCCGGCTCGGGGACCTCCTCCGTCCCCGGGACACGAGCGACTCCGCCGCCAAAGTAACCAAGCCGCTGCATATCTTGCACGTGGACCGAGGACATCCGCGACACACCGAAATTCACCGTATCACCGGCGCGCAACTCCTCCGCCGCCACAGTGCTCAGCGTCTCCTCAGACGACGCGTCGGCCGGTGGCGTAGCGGTAGCAGAAGAAGAAGAGGTCGGCATCGCTACGTACCGTCGGCGGCGGCGGGCGGTCTGCTTCACTCGGGCCAGATCTCCGGCGAACAAGAGCAAGGAGGGCAGACGAGCAGCAAGAAGGTGGAAAAAGCGGCTAGGGTTTTCATGGAGCGAGGAAAGATAAAGTTCAAAACGTGCCGCCCCCCGCCCCCTTTTATACACAGGGCGCGGCGCTTCGGGAAACCCGCAGTCCAACAGTACGGTGTCAATCAACGGTCATGTCAAAAACCCCCGCGGAACCACTTCGAGCGAGGGCAGCGTCTCCGCCATCTAGCGACGTCTTCGGCACCAGATGACTTAGTCGAACTGGTCCCTCGGAGGGCAAATGTTGGGGAGAAGGCGAAGACGCCACCCTTCGCTCGATGCCTTCGCCATAATCGTTGGACCAACGGAGACAAGACAACGGACAGGCTCACCCTTCGTCCCATACGTCACCGGACGAAGACTTGTGACGGGGTCGTCCCATCTTGCGACCTTGTCCAGCATGGAGGCCCACGTGTGGTCCGGCCCATTGTAACAGGCCCTGCATGGCCGCTGCGTGTTACGGGCCAAATTTGTAAAAGCATCCCTGTAATTACGGTCTGTAACCCTGCTTTATGGGAATATTCCGGGGATAACCTAGGTGTCTGAGGGCACATGCGTCCTTAACACAGGACGCTGGGCACTCAGATACCTATAAATACCCCTGCAGAGTGCCCTTGAGAGGCTGGATTAACAGAGCTATTGCCATCTCGCGCGAGAACCCTGTTTACATCACCACACACCCCCGTTGGATCCCCTTGCACCAGAGAGCAAGTTCCAACAATTGCCTTTCTTCCTTCCTCACTTCTTTTCTAAGTGCTTGTAAGCAAAGCAAGAGACACCTGAGAGTGTGGTGGTCCTTGTAGGGTGTCACACCCTGTTTTGGAAGGCAAACCGAATGCGAACCATGTACGTGCCAGGATCAGAAACTCACGTACACAGCGATTACATAATTGGACATCATCACACAATGCTTGAATTAAATAGAGGAAAGGTACTTTATTACATCAAGATGTCCAAGACATCCACAGAGTCTAATACATAACCATTGTTCAACATAATTATCAAAGTGCTGAATTACGAAACGTAGATGCTAAGCCTACACAGGCAGCTGACTGGGGGTTGCCACTAAGAAAGAACAAGAACTCGTCGTAGTCCTGAAACTCCTCGAAATCTTCCATGTTGCCAGAATCACCTCCTCATGTAACACCCCGGGATTTAAGGGACAAAGCCGGGTGCATCTCATACATGCGCCAAAGAAGACAACATATATAATAATAGATTGCATAGAGATAAATGTCACAATAATCAGAGTACTTATTACATAGCGAAAGTCTTACAAAATAAATGATAAATATAGCAGGATCTAAAATCTATCATTGGCGCCAAAAAGTCAACTGGGAGACGCCACCTAGATCGAATAGAACTCCTCGTTGTGGCTCCTCTTGAACCACTCCTCTTGAACCACCTGTTCTTCTCCTGTGGGGGGTGTAAGACAACAAGGGTGAGCTCACACATATTCATCGCTCAACAAGTTGTGGGGAATAATGTGGCATGAACTCACCAAAGGTGGGAGTTCATGTGAAGTTTAAGGCTGATCAACAAAATAAAGGTTGAAGCTGAGCGTTGCTTTTATAAGTTGGTCAAAATTTTATTAGCAGTTACTAAGTGTAAGTAAATACCAAACCATAATAAATAATAGAACAAAATTAATAAATAATCCCATGCAAATGCATATGACAAATTGAATTTAAGTTCCATAGTTTAATCATGTGAGGGTCCGAGCCGCTCATGACCGTGAACACGGCTCGTATACTAGTTTTACACTCTACAGAGGTTGCGCATCTTTACCCACAAGCCGTGTTACCCATCTGCCAAGGGGTCATGAATCCCATACACCTCTACCAAGGAAGCGAGGGAGGGTAACACTACGAGGCCTTTACAAAGTTCCACTAGCTTCAGAAAACCCGCTACAGATTATAGGAAGCTCCATTGCAGGAATCCCTCGCCTGACCGCCATCGCAGCAAAATCAACCCAAGGACCTCCCTACACCGACCACTCCCCTACTGCCCTTGCCCCTTTTGGGTAAGGTAGTCATCCACTAGCTTTCCTAATCAATCAGCCAAGGGCGTCCCATTAAACCCTTGTGGTAGCACTGTTTTCCCGGGTGGTCGCTCCATATTCCAATTAACATAATGATCTTATCATGAACATAAATAACATAATAAAATAATTGGAACATGGATGTAATGAAATATTATCCCAAAACCATATAAAGCAATAGCATAACTACCCAATTGATTCAGGGATAAACAAGGTAAACAGGATAAACAAACTAGGGTGACCTATTGGGTCCCATCAAAATTAAACCTATGCATTGAACAAGTGATAATAAAGAACATTATTAGGTAACAAATGTGATCAAGGGCACAACTTGCCTGGCATTGAGATTCCAGTTACCAGGGTGATTCTTCGGGTCCTCGTGACCTCACTGCTAGTCGTAGCAATACAAACAAACATGATATGGATAAAATTAACATCACACCAAACATAAGTACAAACTGAATAATAATAATCTACGTGTTGCTACGAGATCGCGCGATCGATAACTACTAAGATCGGAGTTGTGGTTAAGGAGTTATGATTGTATAGAAGATCTGTGTGATTAAAATGTTGAACTATATTATAAATTGGTTAATATAAATCATATGAGAGGTTATTCTATACATAATTATCGCAACTTTAATCTAAGTTATGAATTGACCATAGATCATCTTCTAGTAAATAAAAAAACAAATTAACAGGTCTAACCAACATAAATTAAATAAATATCTAGTTAGAAAAGAATGATACATGGTATAATAATGTTGTTAATGTGTAGTAAATATTTATACGAGACTAACGCAACTTGAACGGATCAAATCGGAGTTGTAACAGAGGAGTTATGATTTTTGAGGATTCTATGTGTTTTGTACAACATTAACTAGGATATAAATTTTAATGTGACTTCCATCTAAAAACAGTGGTACTAAATAATAAACAATAATATTACAAAATTGTAGGAACTAGAATGGACTAAAAAGGAGTTAGTATGAATTTTCAATGAATAAAATGAGTTTCTGCCATTATTTTAAACCCAAAATCAATTTCTAAATTCTTTTTTCAGGAATTTATAATTCTCTAGACTGGGGACACTATTTTCCAGAAGCCTAGGGTCTTCCGCGCAATAACTCCTAAGACTCAGAATACCAGCGCTAGGACGGCGGGTTGATTATAAAGGAGTCTGGGGTTTCTTTTGCAAACATACTCGGCTGAAGGGGTATAGGCTCATCTAAGTCATCCGATCCAACACTGACGCTACAGATTAGATCGGCACCCCGCGAAACGGTACGTGATGACAGCCACCAGATTGGAGATCTACGGTCCATATTCAGCATAACCTTACCCTATTCCTGTTCGCCCGATCACACATCTATGGTCCAGAACTCATCACGAGAAGGGTTCTAATCTGAGCCATCCTAGGAAGATCCAATGGCCAGGATCAACAGTCGGCTGACGGCAACAGCGCGCGCACGCGCGTAACACAGCGGCGGCGGCGCTCCTGTATCGCGCGGCGGAGGTCTCACCGGAGAAAATCTGATCCGGCACCGCAGAGCGCCCAGCACCCGACCGACAACGGATTCGCAACTACGGAAACGAGATGAGCATGATGGTGTATGACTTACCCGTGATTCGGTTGATGGTGGTGTCGCCCGCCGGTGTTTGGTGGCTTCTCGGTGACCCAACTACGCCGGCGACAAATTCCGGTCTAACGCTAGGTTACCCAGCCCAAGACTCCGACCGACCCGATCCTGGTGATCACACGGAGCTCTAGTATGGTATGCCTTGGCCGGAGGGCCACCCCAGGGGAGGATCAATGGTGAAGGCTGTGCACACGGTTCCGAGCCCTCCATGGTCCCCATGGCGACAATGGTTGGTCTTATGGGAGTGAGATGGGGAGGGGCAGACGCAAGCAGTGCGAGTGCAAGTCCAAGCATAGGTCGGTTCCGAACCCACCGCGAGAAGAGTCCGCGCAAGAAGATAGGCGCAAAATCAGCAAGTACCCGGTCGCGGCGCGCTTCGGCTTTGACTTCGTTTGGAGCTCTGGTGGGAGAAGAACAGTGTCGCGGGCCCACAAAGCAGTGGCAAGGGAGCGCGGGCTCATGGGGCTGAGGGGCTAGACAGCGGGGTCCAGGCGTCTGCGTCCCAGGCTGACGAGTGCCAGGACGGCGTGCACGAGCGAAAGGTTGCAACAACTCCCGGGGAGTCCGTGGGCGCCAGCAGCCATCAAGGGGAAACGGAAGCTCCTGGCAGCGCGGTCCCACGAACCGGTGAGGGCGCACAAGCTAGGGCAAGCGCCACGGCGGGTCCATAGGGCAGTGAGATAGGCGCTTAACTAGGGATCATCGGCTGACACACGAGCCCCACGGCGTAGTGACCCAGGGTAGCCCATGCGCAGGTAATGTTCTTTTTTCTTTTTCTCTTTTCTTTCCTATTTGTTTTGTTTTCAGTTTTCAAATCCACAAAAAAATCCAAAATTCATTTATGTTCAAATGCAACAATACAAAATATTACCATAATGCAAAATATATATTTTTATATATTTATATTAAATATTTTATTCCTTTGTTTAGGCAAAAGCCCAAAATATGGCATGCACACATTTTTATTTCATTTCAGGGAAAATATTACTTTTGAGTATGTGATCAAATTTCAAGTTTAACTAAAAATTATCCATTACCTTGCTTGTTTAGAAGAAAAAAATGTATTCTCTTTTACCAAGAGTCGCTTCATCTTGAATATATTTTTATTTAAGAGCATTCTTTAAATTTCATGAGGAGGATAGCTTGTCCTACTAGATTGTTGTTATTTTCTGTTTTATCTTATGTTTACATGATTTCTTAGTATTACTTCATATAAAAGATATAGAAGGAATACATGAACCCCTAACTCATTTTTTTAGGGTTTACAAATCCTACCCCCCTTAACAGAAATCTCGTCCTCGAGATTTGTAAGAAAGAGGGTATACTCATATTGTCTCAACATATGCACAAACAAAAATCTCAGCATGATGCATAATTAATTAGCAACACATGGGTCAAATAGACCTTATTGTTCGTCCTAGAATAGTATCATACCATTTACTAACTAAAGTGACATTTAGATCTTACAAATAGTAGTAACGTATATATATATGTTTATGTAGCTTGGTGGAGCTGGTGGTGGTGGTGGAGGTTGTTGTTGTTGTCGATGTCTCTCCAACCGTGATTGCCTTATTTCTTGACATATCTCCAGACGGACCTGACGTATTTCCTCGCGTTCTTGTCTTATCTAATTTTGCATTTCGGTCACCATGTCTGTCAATTGTTGTATTATCAGCCTTTAGCCGGCAACCACTTGATCGATTCCAACAGGTGGAGGATTTGGAGGATTCATTCCTGTTTGTTGTTGCCTGATAATCTTTCCTTCCTGGTATTGACCATCGAAGTTAGGAGCATATGGTAATATAAATTTGCAAGGAAAATTATTTGGCAGGCAAACAAATAGGCTAATAGTTGGTTATGATCTAAGGATTCTTTAGCATGCTTATCCTTTGTTTCATGTCCAGATTAGGGTAACTAGTCGTATCAGGTGAATGTCCAAAGGTATGATAGAATCTACCAAGATGAGGTAGATATGGGTGAGATAGACTACATGATGTAGGTCAAAATTTGTTTGACATTTGGTGGGGGCAGATGGATTATGCAGTCCATCATGATACTATGGGTTGGGTTAGCTCTTAAACTCATGGTTAAGTTGGTCTATACCTGGCTAGGAGGGTCCAAGTACCACTAATATGTTTAAGCAGGCCACATTGGATTGGATCACATTAGCTTCCATAATCCTATTTAAGATTGTCATTTAGTTAAGCATCTCAAGGTGACCTTATCCTTACGAAGTTCTAGTAAAAAAACATTTTAGTAGAATTTCCAAAAAAAATTATACACCTAAAATTTTCATGCCATTAACAGGTGTGGTGTAGAAACAAGGGTACCTCGGTTTTAGCTTTTAGGTGAGTGTAGACATAGAATGAGTGTATTATGGCGTAATCGAGCTTCCTTTGAGGGTCTGAATTAGGGACCATCGGTTGTGGTGTTAGATGCCATTATCCAAGTTGGGATGACAATTGTGGTATATGGGGTAGGTAGATTTAAACAAAGTTTTGCTTTGCTTTTGGGACACACGGGTTGGGCAACCTATAACATAGGCTAGGTCGTGGTTTTACGGACGAGTTAGTTTAAGACACCAATTTTTAGGTTTTAAAACCCATTTATAAAAATATGGTTTAGGTAAGTCAGAATCTCTGTCGGTTAAAACAGAGGGGTTATGCAACTATCGGGTGGTTAAGGTAGTTGCATATGGCCAGGTTGTTGTATGTGGTCTAGTCTAAATTGGAATCTTAGTCCAACTTGGATTAGAACATATTTATAAGAGTAGGATTCGATCTTATTTTACTAGTATTATCTAACATGTTTGTCCATTAGGTTAGATCTGATCAAATTAGATGGAATCAGAATTAAATTGGTGTAATCAGATAAGATCTACTTAATTTATTTTGGAATCGATCGTGTTTGTTACACTATTATGAGATAAGCAAAGTGATGAGGATAAGTATGCTTATTAGGACAAGATAAATCTCTAAGAATAAGATAGAATCTCTTGAGATTAGTTAGATTTGTTAGGATAAGATGAAATCTTTTCAAGATGAATCTATTAAGGTAAGAAAGATTCTTTTAAGATAAGATGGATTTATTAAGATGAAAGAGTCTTTTTTAAGACAAGATGGATCTTATGAAGTTAGATATATATTTTAATGGGGAATAATCTAAGTCTGTATAGTCATCATATGATTTGTGTTCTTTATTTATATTTATGCCCATACATATATGTAGATGTAATTGTGGACATTACTCCACGACTATTCACACTCAATCAAAGATCCAAATCAGATGAATGTCATAAGCACAAACACTCAAGCATATAGATAACTATAAAAATAGTTTTGTTTTTGTTCATAAGAGTAGGTCTCCTATTCCTAAAGTCACTTTAGGCACTGGATTTCAAAGTGTGAAATCGACATTTATCTTTAGAAGGGAAAAGGTAAGAATAATTAGAGTAAAGCAGAAATAGATGAGTAATGATTAAGATAAGTTTAGAAAAGAATCAGAGTAGCAAAGATAAGGTTAATCGGAGTAGAATAGTAGAAGGTGAGACATGATCGAGATAAGTATAGAAAGAATCAGAGTAAGGTAAGTAGGTAAGGGTTTTGTCCATTTCTATCTAGGTTTCGTCCTACAGTCAACATTTGCTCCGATACCACTTCTGTAACACCCCGGGCTTTTAGGGACAAAGCCGGGTGCATCTCATACATGCGCCAAAGAAGACAACGTATATAATAACAGAGTGCATAGAGATAAATGTCACAATAATCAGAGTACCTATTACATAGCGGAAGTCTTACAAAATAAAAGATAAATATAGCAGGATCTAAAATCTATCATTGGCGCCAAAAAGTCAACTGGGAGACGCCACCTGGATCGAATCGAACTCCTCGTTGTGGCTCCTCTTGAACCACCTGTTCTTCTCCTGTGGGGGGTGTGAGACAGCAAGGGTGAGCTCACACATGTTCATCGCTCAACAAGTTATGGGGAATAGTGTGGCATGAACTCACCAAAGGTGGAAGTTCATGTGAAGTGTAAGGCTGATCAACAAAATATAGGTTGAAGCTGAGCGTTGCTTTTATAAGTTGGTCAAAATTTTATTAGCAGTTACTAAGTGTAAATAAATACCAAACCATAATAAATAATAGAACAAAATTAATAAATAATCCCATGCAAATGCATATGACAAATTGAATTTAAGTTCCATAGTTTAATCATGTGAGGGTCCGAGCCGCTCATGACCGTGAGCACGGCTAGTATACTAGTTTTACACTCTGCAGAGGTTGCGCATCTTTACCCACAAGCCGTGTTACCCATCTGCCAAGGGGTCATGAATCCCATACACCTCTACCAAGGAAGCGAGGCAGGGTAACACTACGCGGCCTTTATAAAATTCCACTAGCTTCAGAAAACCCGCTACAGTTTATAGGAAGCTCCAATGCAGGAATCCCTCGCCTGACCGCCATCTCAGCAAAATCAACCCAAGGACCTCTCTACACTGACCACTCCCCTACTGCCCTTGCCCCTTTTGGGTAAGGTAGTCATCCACTAGCTTTCCTAATTAATTAGCCAAGGGCGTCCCATTAAACCCTTGTGGTAGCACTGTTTTCCCGGGTGGTCGCTCCATGTTCCAATTAACATAATGATCTTATCATGAACATAAATAACATAATAAAATAATTGGAACATGGATGTAATGAAATATTATCCCAAAACCATATAAAGCAATAGCATAACTACCCAATTGATTCAGGGATAAACAAGGTAAACAAGATAAACAAACTAGGGTGACCTATTGGGTCCCATCAAAATTAAACCTATGCATTGAATAAGTGATAATAAAGAACATTATTGGGTAACAAATGTGATCAAGGGCACAACTTGCCTGGCACTTGAGATTCCAGTTACCAGGGTGATTCTTCGGGTCCTCGTGACCTCACTGCTAGTCGTAGCAATACAAACAAACATGATATGGATAAATTAACATCACACCAAACATAAGTACAAACTGAATAATAATAATCTACGCGTTGCTACGAGATCGCGCGATCGATAACTACTAAGATCGGAGTCGTGGTTAAGGAGTTATGATTGTATAGAAGATCTGTGTGATTAAAATGTTGAACTATATTATAAATTGGTTAATATAAATCATATGAGAGGTTATTCTATACATAATTATCTCAACTTTAATCTAAGTTATGAATTGACCATAGATCATCTTCTAGTAGATAAAAAACAAATTAACAAGTCTAACCAACATAAATTAAATAAATATCTAGTTAGAAAAGAATGATACATGGTATAATAAATGTTGTTAATGCGTAGTAAATAGTTATACGAGACTAACGCAACTTGAACGGATCAAATCGGAGTTATAACAGAGGAGTTATGATTTTCTGAGGATTCTATGTGTTTTGTACAAGATTAACTAGGATATAAATTTTAATGTGACTTCCATCTAAAAATAGTGGTACTAAATAATGAACAATAATATTACAAAATTGTAGGAACTGGAATGGACTAAAAAGGAGTTAGTATGAATTTTCTATGAATAAAATGAGTTTCTGCCATTATTTTAAACCCAAAATCAATTTCTAAATTCTTTTTTCTCGAATTTATAATTCTCTGGACTGGGGACACTATTTTCCAGAAGCCTAGGGTCTTCTGCGCAATAACTCCTAAGACTCAGAATACCAGCGCTAGGGCGGCGGGTTGATTATAAAGGAGTCTGGGGTTTCTTTTGCAAACATACTCGGCTGAAGGGGTATAGGCTCATCTGAGCCGTCCGATCCAACACTGACGCTGCAGATTAGATCGGCACCCCACGAAACGGTACATGATGACAGCCACCAGATTGGAGATCTACGGTCCATATTCAGCATAACCTTACCCTATTCCTGTTCTCCTGATCACACATCTACGGTCCAGAACTCATCACGCGAAGGGTTCTAATCTGAGCCGTCCTAGGAAGATCCAACGGCCAGGATCAACAGTCGCACGACGGCAACAGCGCGCGCACGCGCGTAACACAGCGGCGGCAGCGCTCCTGTATCGCGCGGCGGAGGTCTCACCGGAGAAAATCTGATCCGGCACCACAGAGCGCCCAGCACCCGACCGACAACGGATTCACAACTACGGAAACAAGATGAACACGATGGTGTATGACTTACCCGTGATTCGGTTGATGGTGGTGTCGCCCGCCGGTGTTTGGTGGCTTCTCGGTGACCCGACTACGCCGGCGACAAATTCTGGTCTAATGCTAGGTTACCCGGCCCAAGACTCCCACCGACCCGATCCTGGTGATCACACGGAGCTCCAGTATGGTATGCCTTGGCCGGAGGGCCACCCCAGGGGAGGATCAACGGTGAAGGTTGCGCACACGGTTCCGCGCCCTCCATGGTCTCCACGGCGACAATGGTTGGTCTTATGGGAGTGAGATGGGGACGGGCAGACGCAAGCAGTGCGAGCGCAAGTCCAAGCACAGGTCGGTTCCGAACCCGCCGTGAGAAGAGTCCGCGCGAGAAGATAGGCGCAAAATCAGCGAGTACCCGGTCGCGGCGCGCTTCGGCTGTGACTTCGTTCGGAGCTCTGGTGGGAGAAGAACGGTGTCGCGGGCCCACAAAGCAGTGGCAAGGGAGCATGAGCTCGCGGGGCTGAGGGGCTGGACAGCGGGGTCCAAGCGTCTACGTCCCTGGCTGACGAGTGCCAGGACGACGTGCACGAGCGGATGGTTGCAACAACTCCCAGGGAGTCCGTGGGCACCAGCAGCCATCAAGGGGAAAGGGAATCTCCTGGCAACGCGGTCCCACGAACCGGTGAGGGCGCACAAGCTAGGGCAAGCGCCACGGCGGGTCCATAGGGCAGTGAGATCGGCGCTTAACTAGGGATCATCGGCTAACACACGGGCCCCACGGCGTAGTGACCCAGGGAAGAAAGAAAGGATAGGCCGTGCAGTGTGTAGAGGAAATGGGCCGCGCCCAGGGAAATTTAGCCCATGCGCGGGTAATGTTCTTTTTTTTCTTTTTCTCTTTTCTTTCCTATTTGTTTTGTTTTCAGTTTTCAAATCCACAAAAAAAATCCAAAATTCAAATTTATGTTCAAATGCAACAATACAAAATATTACCATAATGCAAAATATATATTTTTATATATTTATATTAATTATTTTATTCCTTTATTTAGGTAAAAGCCCAAAATATGGCATGCACAGATTTTTATTTCATTTCAGGGAAAATATTACTTTTGAGTATGTGATCAAATTTCAAGTTTAACTAAAAATTATCCATTACCTTACTTGTTTAGAAGAAAAAAATGTATTCTCTTTTACCAAGAGTCGCTTCATCTTGAATATATTTTTATTTAAGAGCATTCTTTAAATTTCATGAGGAGGATAGCTTGTCCTACTAGATTGTTGATATTTTCTGTTTTATCTTATGTTTACACGATTTCTTAGTATTACTTCATATAAAAGACATAGAAGGAATACATGAACCCCTAACTCATTTTTTTAGAGTTTACACCTGAGTACTGAGTACAGTTGGGACAACCTGGGGTGGGGTGGTGTGTAAAGCAAGGGTGAGTACACATCAACGTACTCAGCAAATGTCCCGCTTGGCTAAAGTGGACTAGCTGTATATGGGGCTGAGGTCAAGCTGTACTTTTAGGTTAGTCAAGTATTTATTATTATTATTAGTAGAGCCAACTTTTAGTAATAAACCCAGTTATTACCCAAAAGTACTTCCTCAAACGAGAAAATACCAAAGATCAGATTTTATAACATCATTGTAAATCATCATCATAAAAGTATCCAAAGTTCTTCTAATCAAAGAGGATCCCAAGGCTGCTCTTAACCGTGAGCTCGGCTGATATACCAGTTTTTAACACTCTGCAGAGGTTGTACACTTTACCCACAAGTCATGATCCCTTTCCAGCCTGGGTTGTATAGACCCGATCTTCACTACCAAGGTGAATGGCTAGGGATACACTACGTAGCCTTTACAAAGACTCCCCTGGTGCATAGCTGCTCGTTAGGTTTCGCCAGTCGTACAAACGCAGTACACCTCCCCAAGGTGGGTGACTAACAATACCAAATCAAAAGAACCTCGGCACCCCAACCTTGGCAGAGCGAGCACTACGCCCCGGCCCCCATTGACGGCCCTCCGGCAAAGCCAACTACACCCCTAGGTTCATCTAATTAATCAACTAAGGGCATCCCATTCCACCATCATGGTTGTACTGTTATCCCGGGTGGTCACTCCACGAACAGGTCTTCACGGAGAGGTACTCAGGAAAAAGGCCTGAGTCCCCTTAAGGTATCACAAGATCATCCACATAATCAGGATAACAGTATCGTATCATAAATGTTCACATCATGTTAATTGATTAAGTTAAGGCAATAGCAACATGCTAACCATGGTAACCCAAAAAGGTAAACAAGGATAAGGTAAATGGAAAGCTAGTCAATCCTTAGGTTTTATAAAGTAATGCGGGACAGTGAATTATACAGTAAGTAGGACATATTGGGTCAGAGGACACTTGCCTTCACCAGGTTGCTGCTCAGGGAGGTCTCCAACAACACACTCAGGAACCTCGGACTGCTCGTTGTCTAAATAAAGCGAGCATGCTTCAATACATTTGGAAAGTACAAATGAACATCACACCAAACATGTACAAATCATTGGAACATATCTTAAAAAGACACAATACTACATAAGGGATAATGAATTCAAAGTATAACATAAACTATAACATACCTTAACTTTATTTGAAAATAGATTACTATTTCCCTAAGTGTTATTTACAAGTACATAACCATATATCGATTTATTTTATTGTGACCTATAATTTAGAATAGAGGTGAACTCATGCAATACCTATCATTAATCTTGCAAGCTTAAACATGATTAAATCTCTAAGGTTATCCTTTTATTTATTTTATTAAATAAATAGAACTACATCTATATTAGTTCATATTCAATCATAAAAATTAGAATGTGCAGACAGTAAGTGAAACCATTTTATTTAAACAGAGAATAGTTCTATAAACATTTTGCAATTTGAATCACTAAATTTGGTGTTCATATGCAAAAGTTATGAAATAAACAAGTTTGGGAATTCAAAATATGAAATTAGGGCTAATTCTGTGAATATTTAGAAGTCTAGGGCTAAATCTGTAAGATTACAGGGGCTTGCGCGCGAAAACCAGGGACGGTGGGTTGATTTTCAATAAACCGAGGGTCTCTTTAAGAAAAACTACCGCGCGAAGGGGTATCGGGTGAATCTAACCGTCGGATCTAAAACCAACGACTGAGATTAGATTAGCGGCCGAGGGCGCGCGCGCGAGCGAGCAAGCACTGACAAGTGAGCCAGCGAGTGTCAGCGACAGAGGGGGGAAGCGCGCTGACCGAGCGGGCCCAGCGCTAGGGGGTTTGGGCGCTGACAGGCGGGCCAGGGCATCAGGGCGCGCGGGCGCGAAGCGGTATCCTACGGTATGGGTCATTCGATCAAGATCAGACGGAGGGGGTCCGAGGGGGTCCGAGCCGTTCGATCAAGATCAAACGGGGGAAAACATACCGGGAAGGATGAGCGGCTGCGGGTGGCGCTGACTGGTGGGCCAGGGCGTCAGGCGCGTGTGCGCGAAGCGGTATCCTGCGGTCCGGGCCGTGCGATCAAGATCGGACGGGGGAAATCATATCGGGGAAACAGACGTGCGTGAAGCGGCGCCGCTCCTCTCCACGGCGACGAGGTCGCCGGAGTTGAGGCAGGTGCGAGCTAGGGTGGCTCCGGGTTCACCGAAGTTGGGCAGAGAGGGAGAGGGCGCCACGGCGAACTCAATGGCGGGGAAGGGGCCATGAATCCACTGGCAGAGAGGGTAGAACGGCGGTAAGAAGGCCTCGGGCGGGCCGGAGAAACTCTGATGAGCCATTCCGGCCATGGGGAGGGGTCCTAAGGCGCGCTAAGGCCTTGGCTAACTTCAGTAGAGGCAGGGGTGACATAGGGACCTACTCCAGTGAACTAGACTGGGCTAAATCGGCCGGCCACCACGTGGGCATGGCGGACCGCCGCGGCCGAGCACCGGCGAAGGTGAAATTGGCCGAGCACAGAGCGCAATAGGGAAAATTGGGCACGGGGATGGGTGTCTCACCTCAGGGTGGAGCTTGGGGAGGCTTGGAGCGGTCTCCGGTGAGCTGGATGGTCGTGGACGCGGGCGCGGGTCTCCGGCGGCGTCTGGCGGCGTGAGTAGAGTGCGAGAGAGGGCGAAGCTGCGTGAAATGAGGTGAGGGGTGTGCGCGGGGCACTGGCAGGGCTTTATGAAGGGAGCTGGGCGCATGGGCGGGCGTCGTGGCCTAGAAATCCGGCGACGTGCGCGAGTGCGCACGCGCCGGTCCACGGCGAGCGCGGAGAAGGCGGAACTGACAGGGAGGGTCCACGGCGCAGAGAGAGAAGAAAGGGACGTGCGGGGCAACGGCTCGATGACTGGTGGACCGGGCTCACGAGATAGAGAGAGAGAGGGTGCGTGCGGCGAAGAAACCTGGTGCCGACAAGCTGGCCCCACTAGGCAGCGAGCGAGGGAGGGAGGGCGCACGGGCGCGCGGCCTGGTTGGGCCGACTGGGCTGGCTTGGGCTGCTTTCTCCTTTTCTTTTTCTCTGAATTTTCTAATTCCTTTTCCATTTCTTTTTCTATAGGTTTTTTCAAATCCAAATTCAAACTAGGTTTCAAATTCAAATAAATTCAAACTTGTGCAACACTTCAAAGAATTTTTTAAACTCAGCATGATGCAACATGTCATGACTCATAAGGTTTTGGCAAAAATAAATAATTAACCTCCACTAGTTTAGGCTATCTCTAATCAAAAAGGAAAAAGGGAGAATGAATTTAGAGAGAGAGAAAACCTAGAGTGAGAAAAAGAAGAGTAACACATGATTTTGGGTGATAAATAGAAATAAATTTTATACCCCCAAAATCAGGGTATTATAGACCTATCCCCCTTAAAAGAAACCTATCCAACCGCTCAGTCAAAAGGACTGACCGTGAGAATCAAAGCACTGCCCCTGAGTCAAAGTAAACAGGAAAAGAGGACAAAAGGAGTTATTACCATACAGAGATGCAAAGATTCTGGGAGCCAGACACCACAAATATCAGGGTCATTGACCCCACCACTCACCCGTGCTCCCCGCACGCGTGCCCTGCCTCCAACCGCCACCCATGCCCCCTTTGCAGCGCACTACCGCCACCCACGCCCCCTTTTGCAGCGCACCCACCGCCATTATCACCGACAACACCTGTCCCCCTCCCCATGTCGCCTCTGCTACCGCGTGGCACCTGCTCCATCACCACCACTCCGCAACCGAACACCACCGCTCACCTATAAATCCCCCCACCAGCTCCCTCAACTCCCATCTCACTCAAAGCAAAGCACACTCCAGATAAATCCCCTCTGTCAAATCACAAGCAACTCCATTTTCCACTCCCTCGCTAATAAGATCACAATGCTTGGTGATTCTTGGGTTGAAGACTGTTGCACATGGTTCAACATCTTTGGTTTCCTCCTCTGTATGATGGTAATACTCTTTGGTAGAATCCTCCAGTGGGAAGAGCAAAGAGAAAGAAAGAAGGTGTGAGAAGTGAGAAGAGAAAAGAAGATAGTGAAGAGAAGATAAGAAGAAGGTTCTCCCAGAATCAACCCAGTGTCAGTCATCTCTCCGCAGCCTGGTCAAGCAGCAACAACAGAAGAAGGCCCCGTAACACCTTTGTTATGAGGTACTTCAAGGAGTTCAAATCCCCAAGATTCAATAGTTCTACCCTCATTCTTTTTAAGTGGGGTAGTGTTCCAGTAAGGTTCCTGCTATGGAGAAAAAGAAGAAGGCCTGTAGCAAGCTTGTGGAGGACCAGATCGTCCAAGCATAAGTTTCTGGACGAGAAGTGGTCACCCAAGTTTTGTTGATGAAGCACTAGAAGACCAATCAAGGAAGGAATCCATGTGGAAGTTCGCAAGAGAAAGGTTTGTGTGTTGGCATCGATGCTCCCTCAATAAGCTAGCTGCCAAGCGAAAGCCAGAAGCCTGAAGATGATCTTTGAGTAGCCAGAATCAGCGTTTGCAATCAGCAACCCGATGTTCCTCAAATGCCAGATTTTGTTGAAGTTCCATCTCCTCGAAGAATCTGCAAAGTGAAGATATGTAGCTGAAGTAAAGCTATACCCATAACCCTTCTAAGCCGAATCTCGAGGACGAGATTCCTTTTAAGTGGGGTAGATTTGTAGCATCCCAAAAATTCAAATCTTGGAATTTTCTCAAACTCGCTCTAAATTCAAAATGAATTTCAAATTTCATTTCAAAATGTTTATTTGCGAGTTGATATCAACAAATAAAATTATAGTGGTCTATATTCTCTCTAAAATCTCCTCAAAATATCCTACAAATATTTCCCCAGTGATCACCCTCAAACTCTTTCAGAAATACTGCCCAAATATTCCACCGATATATGTCCAAGTATATTCTTCCTGAGAAATACCTTCAGAATCATTTTTCAAGTCCCTACAAATATTTTCTCCATAACTTTCCTCATGCTCATACGTATATGTATGCCTCCGGTGTCATACGGTGAGCTCTACAAGCTAATTACACTCATATAAGACAAATCCATGCTAATCTCCCACTAATTCTCTCATCCTCCCACTAATCCCCTCATCCCTCCCCCTAATCCCCCCACCATGGCTATAAATAGAGGGGCAAGGGCCTCCTCTCATACCACCCCAAGCCATTTCATGGCAACTCCCTCCCCCCCCCCCCCACACGGCCACTCCCACTCCACTTCCCACACAAGCACACACTAGCACAAGGATCATTCGGTCGTTCTTCGATCGTTCGTCCACCTGTTCTTAGTTTGTTCGTTCGTTCGTCCGATCGTTCGATCGTTCGTCCGATCGTTCATGGTCCGTTCGTCCGATCATTCGATCGTTCGTCCGTTCGTTCGTCCAAATAATTCCTTCAAGCCAGACTTCCAAAAAGAAAGGCAAACCATGTTTGTATGGATACGTCTTCAATCCTATAAAACCTGGCCCAAGATACCACAGCCCACTCGGACCAGAATACCACAGCATTCCAGCTATTTGGGTCCCGCCTCACTGTTGTCTGATGTGACACAGTAGGTAGGAACAGTTTCCACCAACATAAACCTCTGCCCGAGAAAAGCCCAAAAATAATTCCTCGCACCGCGCTCAAAAATACATTTGTATGTTTGGTTTTCCAAATATCTCTAAATATTCAAATTCTAGAATATTCCAAGAATATTCCTTTTCTTTTCTTTTCTCCCTATGATTATAAAATCCAAAACTCCTCCATCCAAACTAAGATTTCAGTCATTCTTGTTTCTAAAATTCTTGTCAAACTATTCCCTATCCAACCATGTCATCCCTTAAGCATGGTTCATATTCCAGAAAACTCCCAAAATACTCTTGTCTCATATTCTGCCTATAACTCTCCTGTTCATATTAAGTCAGACGATTCATTCGTCACTATTCTCACCAACAGTGAACTTCACTATGCTACAACACATACACCCAGCTATAAATACACCCAACTACCCTCTCCCACTCCACACACTCAACACCCTCAGCCAAGGCAAACACCCCACCCACTCAGTTACTCCGCTCTACCGGCTACACGCATAGTGTCGCTTCGCCTCTAGTCCACCCTTCTGGTAAGCACCTCCGCTCCACCACTAGTAGTATCTCAACACCACATGAAACAGATTCTGCTCAAGACTCTACCCATCCATATATCGCTATTTTGACCACTATACTAAATATTTGTTGGTATACTTGCTTGTTTGTATGTTTGCTTGTTCATGTTGCATAGTTATTGGAGCGTTCGTGCCGTCTCGTGGAGGCCAGATCTGCAAGCCTACGCTAGGCAGTGGAGCTAGAAGCCAATTCCACGAGCTCTCCTTCCCCCTTCGCCGGATAAGCACTGCAAGCTCACTGGATCCCTTTGATGCATAAATTACCTATGATATTTCAACCACAACCCTCAGCCTGTTATTTTATGCATAATATGATTTTGAGACAAGTTATTATGGCCACCCAGCCGCTTGCCGCAATCAATCCCTGATATAATTGTTACAAATGATTTGAGGAAAGGTGTGAGTTTTCAAAAGAAAATGCTTTTCAAAATGTGTTTGATGAAGGGTTTTCACCCTTATCACCTTTGAGTAGGGATGATCAGGGACTCCCTGGTTTAGGGGAGGGCCTGAGGTGATGGCTCAGCTGGTTTAGGCGTGAGCAGAAGGATTGTCCCCTCATATAAGGACCAGTTTGTCATCCTTCACTACCTGTACTCATGATAAGTACAACCACTCGAGACTGTGTGGGCAGTCACTCAATCTGAACTCGTACGGTCCAACCCCAGGGTTATGAAGGCTGGGGAGCACCGGGAGGATAAGGAGGGGAATGTTTTGTCCGGTTTGGGCATGGCGGTGGCCTGACTCCTTTCGGTATAACCGTTAAGGTTAGGACGTGCGAGGAAAGAAAGAGATTCGACATTCGGGTCTCACGATGGTGAGATCGCAGAAACCGGACTAGTGGGTAAAGTGTACCCCTCTAGGCAGAGTTCAAACCTATTCGAATAGTCCGTGTCCACTGGTATGGACGAGTCTGGTGTGGTATGGCAATTAGTGTTTTGTTTTCAAAAAAAAGGGTGCGTTTGAGAAAAGATGTTTTTAAAAAGTTCGGCAGTTTAGCCGTGAGCTATGGTGGACGGGAAGTCCAGTAACTGTTTTTGAAAATGAAAACCAGTGGGAAACTGCTAAGATACCTGGATGGTTTAGTCTAGGGGATTTCGTTCTATACTGAAAAACTTCCTGCTCCGTTTGGAGAGGATGCGCTTTGCAAAATACAAAATGTTTTTGAACACAACCCTGCATAAAATATTGTTGTTTCTGCAAAATATCCTGAGCTCCACATATTCCATGCATTATATCTCATTTCCCCATTCCGTGGGTGAAGGTGGGCTGCTGAGTACGTTTGTACTCACCCTTGCTTATTTGTTGTTTTTCAGAAAAAGGAGATCGGGTAAGAGTTACGACTGTTCCCAACCTTGCCTGTGGCTGTTGGACCGCTGAATTGCTTCACTGCGTATATCGGGCTGCTTCAGCCCCACTCGGATGATATGTCCCGAGGTGTGGACCAACTCTTAAAGTTGATCGCCACCTTTATAGGTTTGTCTCGTTTAAGCAGATCTGAAATCATCTGTTGTATAAATGTGTTTACTAGCCTCCTGGGACTAGTAATTGTATCATTCCCAGAGCATTGGGGCGCTTCAGGTGGTATCAAAGCTGTTAGGTTGGCCGCAGGACGTAACCCTTAGCCTGATCCAAAAGTTTTTGAGTCAAAACTATTTTCTTAAAAAATTCTTGCTCTTATCCCTTCATTTCAAAAATGGTTTCCTCCTTTCCTTCTCTCAGAAATCAAATGGAGGTTCGCTGCCAAACCAGCTTTTGCCAGAATGAAGATGGTTTCCCCAAGTTGCTGAGAGCATGCACAGTCCGCCTCGGAATCAGGAGCCAGCCAGAGTATGATGGTCGTGAATTCATCGAGCATGGCACGGAGAAGTGTGTTGTGACTATATACATTGGATCCAGTCCACACCATGTGGAATGGAGTGTCACTGCTGCTGGGCATAGATTCAAAGACACCTGCCAAGTCGTCGCTCGCAAGGCATTGAGGCCCTGTGTCAGATCTATGAAGAAGAAGTGGCCGACACCCCGCTCAGATTCTTTTTGCCCTTTCAGAGAGATCGTCTAGTCTAAATGGCCAGGATGCGTGCATTGGAAGGGCAGCAGCTGCTTGAGGACGACCCCTCAGTCGTGTACCTCACTGCCTACCTGCTCACCCTGGATGCACAGTATGATTTCTTGGCTCGGCGCCACCGTCAAATGATTGCTCGAGCAGAAGATGCAGAGAAGCTCAACCGTAAGCTCCATGTGAATCTCACCACAGCTCAAGCCCGTGTAGCTACCTTGGAAAGTCGTGAAGCCATTGTTGTTGAAGCCCTGAAGCAAGCTAAGGATGAGCACGTCCAGAAGTTGATGGAGGCCTACTTGGTAACCCATAACCAACATAGAGCTTTGCGGATCCAAGAGCCCGCTTCATCCAATCCAGTTCAACCCAGGAGAGTTGAAGATCCCCAGATTCTTGAAGGTCACCCGGTCTCTATCGCAGGAGAGAAGAAGGCTTGGGAACTCCCGCAAGGTGTCATAGTCTTGGAAGGAATTCCAGTCTTCCCTCAGGCTATGAATAAGCAAGAGCACCCCGAGTCCTCCCAAGATCCCCCGCTAGAGTTGTTTGAGCCCCTCACCATGAAGAAGATTCCAGCACCGTCCCTTGAGATCAAAGAAGAAGCTACAAGCACCCCGCCAGCACCGCCGCCCTCTGAGGAACTACAAGAGCCAGTCCAGCTTGAAGAAGAGTTCAACCCCGTCTTGCCATCTCAGTCGCCGCCAGAAGAAGTTATCAACATCAGCTCCCTGTTGACCCATCCAGGAGATGCCTCAGATTGAAGTTGTGCGCTAGCCTTGCTAGAAGAGAAGCTGTCTGGTCTGAAGTTAGTTATGCCTAGTCCTCTACATGCATTGGGTAGTGAAGTTTTTCTTCACTTTTGGCTAGAGCCTTGCATGTATGAGAGGTAATCGTGTAGCACCGTGTTTTGAAAATCTCTAATTGTGTGGCCCCCTAGGGCATTTCAAAATGAATTTCGCTTGATGTTTTCTCCCCTTTTGAGTGCATATGTGATGCTTTAACGTTAGTGCTCATAAGTTGCATTTAGCATAGTTCTCAATTTAGGAGCCAAGCAATAGTAGTTATGCTTAGCCCCCGAATCTAAGTAGTTCGTGCTTTGGAAAACTCTATTCTTCCCTTATTCAAAACATTTGATTTGTTTGTGCTTATCATTGCTGAGCTTGTGTGTTTTCTTTTTGTTTTTCTTAAAAAGGTTTTCTCTAAAAACATAGATAACAAATTAGAGCTAATCCTCACCTTATGCTTCCATTCACATCTTAACCCATCTCAAGAGAAAAGTGCCTTACCCTAGAAGATACCGAGAAGCTTACCCTTGAAGCCTGGAATAAGCTACAGAAGAAACCTATCCTACCGCTCAGTCAAAAGGACTGACCGTGAGAATCAAAGCACTGCCCCTGAGTCAAAGTAAACAGGAAAAGAGGACAAAAGGAGTTATTACCATACAGAGAGGCAAAGATTCTGGGAGCCAGACACCACAAATATCAGGGTCATTGACCCCACCACTCACCCGTGCTCCCCGCACGCGTGCCCTGCCTCCAACCGCCACCCATGCCCCCTTTACAGCGCACTACCGCCACCCATGCCCCCTTTTGTAGCGCACCCACCGCCATTATCGCCGACAACACCTGCCCCCCTCCCCATGTCGCCTCTGCTACCGCGTGGCACCTGCTCCATCACCACCACTCCGCAACCGAACACCACCGCTCACCTATAAATCCCCTCCACCAGCTCCCTCAACTCCCATCTCACTCAAAGCAAAGCACACTCTAGATAAATCCCCTCTGCCAAATCACAAGCAACTCCATTTTCCACTCCCTCGCCAATAAGATCACAATGCTTGGTGATTCTTGGGTTGAAGACTGTTGCACATGGTTCAACATCTTTGGTTTCCTCCTCTGTATGATGGTAATACTCTTTGATAGAATCCTCCAGTGGGAAGAGCAAAGAGAAAGAAAGAAGCAGTGAGAAGTGAGAAGAGGAAAGAAGATAGTGAAGAGAAGATAAGAAGAAGGTTCTCCCAGAATCAACCCAGTGTCAGTCATCTCTCCGCAGCCTGGTCAAGCAGCAACAGCAGAAGAAGGCCCCGTAACACCCTTGTTATGAGGTACTTCAAGGAGTTCAAATCCCCAAGATTCAATAGTTCTACCCTCATTCTTTTTAAGTGGGGTAGTGTTCCAGTAAGGTTCCTGCTATGGAGAAAAAGAAGAAGGCATGTAGCAAGCTTGTGGAGGACCAGATCGTCCAAGCATAAGTTTCTGGACGAGAAGTGGTCACCCAAGTTTTGTTGATGAAGCACTAGAAGACCAATCAAGGAAGGAATCCATGTGGAAGTTCGCAAGAGAAAGGTTTGTGTGTTGGCATCGATGCTCCCTCAATAAGCTAGCTGCCAAGCGAAAGCCAGAAGCCTGAAGATGATCTTTGAGTAGCCAGAATCAGCGTTTGCAATCAGCAACCCGATGTTCCTCAAATGCCAGATTTTGTTGAAGTTCCATCTCCTCGAAGAATCTGCAAAGTGAAGATATGTAGCTGAAGTAAAGCTATACCCATAACCCTTCTAAGCCGAATCTCGAGGACGAGATTCCTTTTAAGTGGGGTAGATTTGTAGCATCCCAAAAATTCAAATCTTGGAATTTTCTCAAACTCGCTCTAAATTCAAAATGAATTTCAAATTTCATTTCAAAATGTTTATTTGTGAGTTGATATCAACAAATAAAATTATAGTGGTCTATATTCTCTCTAAAATCTCCTCAAAATATCCTACAAATATTTCCCTAGTGATCACCCTCAAACTCTTTCAGAAATACTGCCCAAATATTCCACCGATATATGTCCAAGTATTTTCTTCCTGAGAAATACCTTCAGAATCATTTTTCAAGTCCCTACAAATATTTTCTCCATAACTTTCCTCATGCTCATACGTATACGTATGCCTCCGGTGTCATACGGTGAGCTCTACAAGCTAATTACACTCATATAAGACAAATCCATGCTAATCTCCCACTAATCCTCTCATCCTCCCACTAATCCCCTCATCCCTCCCCCTAATCCCCCCACCATGGCTATAAATAGAGGGGCAAGGGCCTCCTCTCATCCCACCCCAAGCCATTTTATGGCAACTCCCTCCCCCCCCCCCCCCACACGCCCACTCCCACTCCACTTCCCACACAAGCACACACTAGCACAAGGATCGTTCGGTCGTTCTTCGATCGTTCGTCCACCTGTTCTTAGTTTGTTCGTTCATCCGATCGTTCGTCTGATCGTTCATGGTTCGTTCGTCCGTTCGTCCGATCATTCGATCGTTTGTCCGTTCGTTCGTCCAAATAATCTTTTTCCTGCCGTTATGCTGCCGAAATTCCGATCGTTCGTTCATTCGATCATTCGATCGTTCATCGTTCGTTCATAGTTCCTATTCATCGTTCATCGTTCGTTCATCGTCACTATTCATCGTTCATCGTTCGTTCATACGGACTATTCACCATCACTATTCACCGTTACTATTCATCGTTACTATTCATCGATCATCTGATTGCCCCAAATTTCAACTACTCATCCGTCATGATGTCCAGTCCACCTAAGACCAGCCAGACCCACATTCTAGTCATACGAACTCCGGTGACTGTGATTTTCCTCCTAGTAGGGAACTTCCCATCTGGTCACCCATCCCATATTTCTCCAAGTTGAGCACGCTTAACTTTGGAATTCTTTCAAGCCAGACTTCCAAAAAGAAAGGCAAACCATGTTTGTATGGATACGTCTTCAATCCTATAAAACCTGGGCCAAGATACCACAGTCCACTCGGACCAGAATACCACATCATTCCAGCTATTTGGGTCCCGCCTCACTGTTGTCTGATGTGACACAGTTGGTAGGAACAGTTTCCACCAACATAAACCTCTGCACGAGAAAAGCCCAAAAAATAATTCCTCGCACCCCGCTCAAAAATACATTTGGTTTTCCAAATATCTCTAAATATTCAAATTCTAGAATATTCCAAGAATATTCCTTTCCTTTTCTTTTCTCCCTATGATTATAAAATCCAAAACTCCTCCATCCAAACTTAGATTTCAGTCATTCTTGTTTCTAAAATTCTTGTCAAACTATTCCCTATCCAACCATGTCATCCCTTAAGCATGGTTCATATTCTAGAAAACTCCCAAAATACTCTTGTCTCATATTCTGCTTATAACTCTCCTGTTCATATTAAGTCAGACGATTCATTCGTCACTATTCTCACCAACAGTGAACTTCACTGTGCTACACCACATACACCCAGCTATAAATACACCCAGCTACCCTCTCCCACTCCACACACTCAACACCCTCAGCCAAGGCAAACACCCCACCCACTCAGTTACTCCGCTCTGCCGGCTACATGCATAGTGTCGCTTCGCCTCCAGTCCATCCTCCTGTTAAGCACCTCCGCTCCACCACTAGTAGTATCTCAACACCACATGACACAGATTCTACTCAAGACTCTACCCATCCATATATCGCTATTTTGACCACTATACTAAATATTTGTTGGTATACTTGCTTGTTTGTATGTTTGCTTGTTCATGTTGCATAGTTATTGGAGCGTTTGTGCCATCTCGTGGAGGCCAGATCTGCAAGTCTATGCTAGGCAGTGGAGCTAGAAGCCAGTTCCGCGAGCTCTCCTTCCCCATTCGTCGGATAAGCACAGCAAGCTCACTGGATCCCTTTGATGCATAAATTACATATGATTTTTCAACCACAACCCTCAGCCTGTTATTTTATGCATAATATGATTTTGAGACAAGTTATTATGGCCACCCAGCCGCTTGCCGCAATCAATCCCTGATATAATTGTTACAAATGATTTGAGGAAAGGTGTGAGTTTTCAAAAGAAAATGTTTTTCAAAATGTGTCTGATGAAGGGTTTTCACCCTTATCACCTTTGAGTAGGGATGCTCAGGGACTCCCTAGTTTAGGGGAGGGCCTAAGGTGATGGCTCAGCTGGTTTAGGCGTGAGCAGAAGGATTGTCCCCTCATATAAGGACCAGTTTGTCATCCTTCACTACCTGTACTCATGATAAGTACAACCACTCGAGACTGTGTGGGCAGTCACTCAATCTGAACTCGTACGGTCCAACCCCAGGGTTATGAAGGCTGGGGAGCACCGGGAGGATAAGGAGGGGCAATGTTTTGTCCGGTTTGGGCATGGCGGTGGCCTGACTCCTTACGGTATAACCGTTAAGGTTAGGACGTGCGAGGAAAGAAAGAGATTCGGCATTCGGGTCTCACGACGGTGAGATCGCAGAAACCGGACTAGTGGGTAAAGTGTACCCCTCTGCGCATAGTTCAAACCTATTCGAATAGTCCGTTGTTGGGGCGAAGGCAAAGGCGCCACCCTTCGCTCGAAGCCTTCGCTGCAGCAGCTGAGCTAACAGAGACAAAACAGGCAGGGACACCCTTCGCACGTACCGCGCCAGACGAAGACCGGCGACGAAGGGCATCCCACAGTGCGGCCTCGTCCAGCTCAGAGGCCCACGTGCGATCCGGTCCATCGTAACGGGCCCCGCGTGGCCGCTGTGCGTTACGGGCCTAATTTGTAAAAGCATCCCTGTAATTATGGTCTGTAACCCCGCTTTATGGGAATATTCTGGGGATAACCTAGGTAGCTGAGGGCACATGCGTCCTTAGCTCAAGGCGCTGCGCGCTCAGGTACCTATAAATACCCCCGCACAGTGCCCGTGAGAGGCCAGATTAACAGAGCTTTTGCCATCTAGCGCGAGTGCCCTGTTGACGTCACTGTTCACCCTTGTTGGATCCCCTTGCAACTGAGAGCAAGTTCCAACATTTGGCGCCCACCGTTTGTGCTACGAGAAAACCACCCACGATGGCACCCAAGAGAGCTAACCCGAAGGCTGACGAGGCTGCGAAGGCAGCACTGCTCGCCGCAAGAAAGGGCAAGGCCCTCGCCCTCACCCAATCCACCCACCAAGAGGCCACTGAAGACGATGTTCCTCGCGCCTGCGAAGACGACACCCTCCGCACCTGCGACCCTGAGGGACAACTGCAGCCACCCTCAGGCTTCGCACCACCGGAGGGCACGGACCTCACCGAAGACGGTGAAGTCCTCGGCGTCTCAGCAGAAGAACAGCTACAGCTGCGCGCCCTGCGCCTCAAGAACCGCAATCTCCAGAGGCAGAAGGAGATACTGGAGGCCAAGCGCCAGCGCGTGTCCGCACTAGCCAAAGTGTGGCAAATGATACGCGACGAAGAGCAAAAGGCCCAGGAACTCGAGCGGGAGATTGCGCTGATGCAGCGTGAAGGCCACCTCGGCCTGTAGCACGAGACACTCCTCCAGCAGCGTGCACAACTCGAAGACACGCGCGAAGGCCACCTCGGCCTGCAGCATGGGCCACCCCTGCAACACCGCGCGCAACCGGAGGACCCGCGTTTCCCCCAGCGCGACCACACCTTCCCGCACGCCGCGCCATTCCAAGGGGTCAACTATCTCGATGAGCGAAGTCCCCTGGCGCCACACCTGCAAGTGACGCCGTGGCCAGCTAACTTCCGGGCAGGGACCTATCCCAAGTACAACGGCAGCACCGACCCGGCGCAATACATAATGAGTTATCAGGTCGCCGTTGCATCTTCCGGAGGGGACGACGCCACAATGGCGAAGTCCTTCATCATCGCCCTCGAGGGCCCGGCACTCACCTGGTTCACCAGGTTGCCTCCGCTGTCCATTGATTCCTGGAGAAGTCTCCGGGACAAGTTCCTGCTCAACTTCCAAGGGTACCGCCCAGACACCGACGCCCTGGCCGAACTCTCGCTCTGCAAGCAGCTGGAAAAGGAGACTCTGAGGGAATATTACCGCAAGTTTTTAACACTCAAGTCACAGCTGCCCTCCGTCGATGATCAGATAGCTATCCACTACGCCATCAGTGGACTTCGTGCTGGCGTCCTCTACAGCCACTGTATCAGAGATCCGCCCAAGAACCTCCAGGAGCTATATCAACTCTTTGAAAAATATGCCAAATCCGAGGAGCTCCACCAGCGCAAGGTTGAGTCACAGCGGAAACCCAAAGATGCTCCACAGTCCAGCCGCACGTGGACGAGGACTCCGCAGCCAGACTCCGGTTGAGACGGCCGCAATCAGCAGCAAGTGCACAACATCGCCAACCAGCATCCCGCTGCTGACCCCCCTCGTCGCCAGGAATATCCCCCCAGGGCCGCGGAAATGGAACTCGTGGTAGGGGTCGAGGGCGTGCGCAGCTGCCGCGCCGATTCTACTGCCTCTTCCATGGCGAAGACTGCGCCCACCAAACCAAAGACTGCCCCGAAACGAAGGCTACCAGAGACAGAATGGCACGGGCGCAGCCAGCTGACAACCCCAGAATTGTCGCGCACAATTACCAGCAACCCCCTCCACCATATATCCACGCTCCCGCCCCGCATCCACCGCACCACGCTTACCAACACCATCAGGAAGTACAAATCGTACCTCCTCCACCCCCACCACCACACCAGCAACATCAAAACATCCCCCATGCCCCAAAGCAGGAAGACTTCGCCGATCAACCATACCGCGGAGTCATCCACATGATAACTGGGGGGTCCAGCACTGACTTCGACACCAAGCGGCAGAAGCGGGACCACTGCCGCAGCATCAACCATGTCGCCGTCACTGGCCCAGTCGTGCAGACAAAGTGGTCCCATATACCGCTAACCTTCGACGCACGAGACGTCGACCTGCGCAGCGCCCCCCACTGCGACGCCATGGTTATCAATTGCAGCGTGGCAGGCTAGGACCTGCACAAAGTCCTAGTTGACAACAGCAGTCAGGCAGACATCATCTTCCTCCATGCCTTCGATCGCATGGGCATAAGCCACAGCCTGCTTAAGCCTTCGGACAACCCGTTATATGGCTTCGGCGGCAAGGGCACCTTCCCCGTCGGCAAAATAGAGCTGCCACTCTCCTTCGGTGTAGCACCCAATGCCCGAAGTGAGCAAATAACATTTGACATTGTGGACATGGTATATCCTTACAATGCCATCATGGGTCGGGGCTCCATCAATAAGTTCGAAGCAGCCATCCACGGACTGTACCTATGTATGAAGATACCAGGTCCGTTAGGCGTCATCACAGTCTTCGGCAATCAACAGACTGCGCGCAACATAGAGCGGGACTTCGTGCCCGGTCAAAGAAACGTGCACTGCCTCACGGCCCAGCGCGAGGTCCCCACGCCCGCCAGCCCAACCAATAAGCAGCACGACAAGGCACAGCTGCAGAGCAATGACGGGACCAAGACTGTCCCCCTCGACCAGGCCACGCCCAGGCAGAGAGTCACTATCAGCGAAGACCTTACTTCGCATGAAGAAGAGAAGCTCCTCTGCTGCCTGTCCAAGAACAAAGATGTCTTCGCCTGGTCGGCCCTCGACCTGGTCGGGGTTAGCCGTTCAATAATTGAGCACAGTCTGGGAATCGACCCTTCGGTAAGGCCGAAAAAGCAGCGGCTTCGCAAGATGTCCGACGAGAAGACGGAGGCCGCCAAGGCAGAAGTGCACCGCCTCCTAGAAGCCAAATTCATCGAGCCGGTGGCTTATCCCACATGGCTCTCCAATGTCGTGATGGTGCAGAAAAAGAGCGGGAAGTGGCGAATGTGCATCGACTTCACCAGTCTCAATAAAGCCTGCCCAAAGGACAATTTCCCGTTGCCGCGGATCGACAAAATAGTCGATAGCGCGGCCGTATGCGAAGTCATGTCCCTCCTCGACTGCTTCTCCGGTTACCACCAGATATACATGAACGAAGAAGACAAGGCTAGCACCAGCTTTATAACACCCTTCGGCACATATTGCTTCATCAGAATGCCGGAGGGACTCAAGAACGCCGGGTCCACCTTCTCCAGGCTCACCAAAACAGTGCTCGAAGGGCAAATTGGCAGAAACATATTCACATATGTGGACGACATAGTTGTCGCCAGCAAGAGCAAGGAGGACCACCTCGCCGACCTCGCCGAAACATTCGCGAACATGCGAGACGCACAACTCCGCCTAAACCCGGAAAAGTGCGTCTTCGGCACTCGCCAAGGCAAAATATTGGGCTACCTGGTATCACACCGCGGCATCGAGGCCAACCCAACCAAGATTCAAGCCATCATAGACATGACGCCTCTGCAGTCCGTCAAGGACATCCAGAGCCTGACAGGCAGATTGGCCGCTCTCAACAGATTCATCTCCAGGTCCGACGAGCGAAGTCTCCCCTTCCTCAAGACACTCCGTGGTGCAAAAGACTTCACCTGGGGACTAGAGCAGGCGGCGGCCTTCGCCTCATTAAAATAGTACCTGACAGAGTTGGCTGTCCTTACCAGCCCCGACCCCTCGCTCCCCCTGCTGCTCTACGTCGCGGCTTCGCCACATGCGTTCAGCGCGGCACTAGTGCAGGAGCAGACTGTCGAGGGCGTGGTCCGGCAGTGCCCCGTGTACTATGTCTCCGAGATACTGACTCCGTCCAAGTGCAACATGACAGAGCTGGAAAAGATTGCCTACGCAGTCGTTATGTCTTCGCGCAAACTGCGCCACTACTTTGAAGCTTTCAAGGTCCGAGTCACCTCTGACAGGGGACTCAGCGAATTATTCAGAAACCCGGAGGCATCGGTGAGGATTGCCAAGTGGGCAGCCGAACTATCCGGCTACCACATCAGCTTCGAGCCCAGGACAGCCATCAAGTCACAAGTCCTGGCAGACTTCGTCGTCGACTGGACTGGGCCAATAACACAACCAGACCCGTCCACAGAGAAGGTTTGGATGATTCATTGCGACGGCGCATGGTGCCATGCGGGGGCAGGCGCCGCTGCAGTCATTACCTCACCAGCCGGGGTCAAGCACAGATATGCAGCGCGCCTCAGCTTCGCTCTGGAATCCGACAGATGCACAAATAATATAGCAGAATATGAAGCAGTCATCCTCGGCCGCCGCAAGCTAAGGGCCCTCGGAGTCACCACCTGTATCATTAAAACAGACTCCAAGATAGTTGCCGGCCAGGTCGAGAAAGACTACGCAGCAAAGGACCCCGCACTTATGCAATATCTCTCGGCCATCCGAAGCCTCGAGAGGCAATTCAAGGGGTTCACCCTGCAGCATGTGGATCGGGCCAAGAATGAAGAGGCCGACACATTGGCCAAGGCTGCCACCAGGGGCGAAACTCTGCCCTCCGACGTGTTCTTTCATGTCATCGGCACGCCAGCCGTCCGGAGCCCCGAAGGGCTCCAAATAACCAATGACAGCGAAGGCCACCGCATAGTCAACCTTATCATGACCGAAGACTGGCGGGCACCAATAACCCTGTTCCTACAGGGGTATTATCATCCAGCCGACATCAGTGAGGCCAAGCGCCTCAGACATCGAAGCCAAGACTTCGCACTGATTGAAGGCCAACTCTACAAAAAAGGGGTCAGTCAGCCAATGCTTAAGTGCGTCACCGAAGCCGAAGGCATGCAGATCCTACGAGAAGTCCACAGTGGCACGTGCGGCTCCCACGCAGGGCCTAGGGCCCTAGCTGCTAAGGTGATCCGCCAGGGCTTTTACTGGCCCGCAATGATCTGCGCCGCAAATCGGGTCACACGATCCTGCGAAGCCTGCCAGAAGTTTTCTCCTCGGTCAAGCAGCCCCTCGCAGTACACAAAGCTGATCGCCCAAACATGGCCCCTCCAGCGCTGGGGCCTGGACATTGTCGGGCCCCTGCCCACCGCTCAGGGGAACCTTAAGTTCGCCTTCGTCGCTGTCGAGTATTTCACCAAATGGATCGAGGCGAGGGCTGTTTCTACAATAACATCAAAGACTGCCCAAAAATTCTTCTGGCAGAACATTGTTTGCCGCTTCGGAGTATCGTCCGAACTAACAGTTGACAACGGCAAGCAGTTTAACAACCAAGACTTCAAGGATTTTTGTTTCTCCATTAGCACCAAGCTTGCCTTCGCCTCAGTCTATCATCCGCAGTCCAACGAGGTCGTGGAACGCGCCAACGGAAAAATCTTCACACCTGTCAAGAAGATGCTCCTTGACGAAAAAAGGGCAGATGGACCGATTTGTTACCTGAGGCAGTCTGGGCACTAAACACGACTGAGTGTAGGGCGACCGGGTTTACTCCCTTCCGCCTTCTATACGGATCGGAGGCCATGACCCCGCAAGAAATGAAGCATGGGTCTCCGCGAACAGTTCCGTCAGCCGTCCCCGATATGGACGAGCCAACTTCAAAGGATCTCATTGACGGAGACCGAGTCTTCACCCTGCAGGCCCTAAACAAATACCAAGCCCAGACCAAAGCATGGCGCGACCACACAGTCATCCCGAGGGAGTTCAGCGAGGGGGGCCTCGTACTCGTCCGTACAGCTCGGACGGAGTCCAAGGGCAAGCTGGAGCCCAGGTGGGAGGGCCCCTTCATAGTCAAGACAAAAGCTTCCTCCAGCGCTTACAGGCTCACAACGCCAAACGGCGAGGACCTGGAGCACTCCTGGAACATCGACAACCTCCGCAAATTTTTTGTTTGACTCCTCAGGGCTGATTTCGCCCTTGTAATTCGCAAAAACAATCTTGTATCGGCCCGCACTCTTTTCCTCCCGGGGGGTGAGGTTTTTAACGAGGCGGAGCCATGTAATATATGTGTGAAAATCCCCCGCAAAAACATGCGTCGAAAAAAGACCGCGACGACGGTCTTCGACATTCGACCAATACGAGGTCACCGCGAGGCTAAGCGCTAGCCACCCTCGCGTGCGACAAATCCACGCAGAAGTCACCTAAGGGTGCAGCCGGACCAGCACAACAAGTGCGAAAAAATCGAAGTATATCGCGAAGACTATCCGCGCAGAAGTCACCTAAGGGTGCAGCCGGACCAGCACAACAAGTGCGAAAAAATCGAAGTCTATCGCGAAGACTATCCGCGCAGAAGTCGCCTAAGGGTGCAGCCGGACCAGCACAACAAGTGCGAAAAAATCGAAGTCTATCGCGAAGACTATCCGCGCAGAAGTCGCCTAAGCGTGCAGCCGGACCAGCACAACAAGTGCGAAAAAACCAAAGTCTACCGCGAAGACTATCCGCGCAGAAGTCGCCTAAGGGTGCAGCCGGACTAGCACAACAAGTGCGAAAAAACCGAAGCCTACCGCAAAGACTGTCCGTGCAGAAGACACCTAAGGGTGCAACCGGACTGGCACGATAAAGGCAGAAACGACAACATCAAACCATCCGCGCCAAGACCAACTATAATCACACCAGCACAGCACAACAAAACAAACCAGACAAAGTACACAACGCCTTCGCACACATATACAAGTGAGGGCACACAACTTCATCATACAAGCCTCTACATATACAAGCGAGGGCACCACACTCTACATCGGCTCAACCTTGGGAATAATTCCCATCTCCCTATAATTAAATAACATTATCCTAAGCTCCTCACCCGCAAAAAGACTTCGCAGTTCCCCTTCACCTGTATTCACGGCGGCCGGCAAAGACAACAGTTCCTGCCGGCCAGCCCCACTCACACGAAGTCGAACCCCCTCCGCCCCACTAACTCTACGTTTCGCAACTGCCCTTCGTCGTCGTCGCCCGGTGCTAGGACCTGGCACATCTCCTGCGTCCGCGGCGTGCGGCGAAGCCTCCGCCGCAGCCACATCTAAGGCCGCAAAGTAGTCCAAGTCCTCCTCCGACGACTCCTCAGTCCACTCAACCGAGCTCCCAGAGTCAGCACAATCAAAAAACTCGGATGCAGACCCACCACATTCATTACCGTCTTCCGCGGTCGAAGCCGCCAAAAATTTAGTAGTAGCGGTTGTGTGCGCAGGCCCAAAATCTTGAACCTGCGCAGCAACCAAAATTCAGTAACATGTACAAATTTCCCCAACCATCTACACCCGCTACGCCACCTGTGACGGCCCTGACGTTGCGGGAGCCTCCGCCGTTGGCTCCACCGTTGCTTCCGCTGTTGTCTCCGCCGCCACCGCTGCGGGATCTTCAGCACTCGGCGCGGCAGCTGCGGAGGCATCAGGCGTGCCTTCGGCGACCTCTGGGGGCAGGTCTTCGCCGGCCGCAGCGGATGCGGGGGCACCCGACGCGTCTCCCGCAGTCTCCGGGGTCGACTCCAGGGCGACCCCAGGCACAGCCTCCGCCGGGGTCAGCTCCGGGGCAGACAGCATGTTGTTCAACGCCCCGAAGTCGTCGACCCTCTCGCCACGCGCCGCCTAAGACAAAACACACAAAATTCATCAAACACACACACAGCCTACATCCAACAAACACCAAACAAACGAAAGCGTTACCTGAGCCCTCGCCGTCTCGGCCCGCTCCCTGACCACCTCGCGACCGTGCGGACCCCACATCCGGTCGAAGATAGCCCCGGCGGATTCCTTCACTACGGGGTCCTCAACCTTAAAGATATCTTGCTCAAAATCTTCCTCAACTTGGTCGAAGACCTCGAAGTGTCGGCACCCTTCGCGGGAGAGCGCATTCATCGCCCCCTCGCAGGTGACCAGGGAGGCATACGCCATAAACCCCTACACGACAGTGGGGAGTGCCTGCAACTCCTCCTGCACCCACTCCAGGCAGCGAAGTCCGGGCTCTCGGTCCGGCACTTCGAAATCACCGGTCCCCGCGCCTAGCCCACGGTATGTATCTATAAGCAGTTGGCGCGTCCGCTCCGCCTCCGCTCGTGACGCAGCCTCGGCCCTCTCCACGCGGCTCTCCAGGGCGGTGAGCCGCTCCTGCAGCTGCTCGGCGCGCTCCCTGGCAAGATTGCCCTCCGCCCGTGCCAGGTTGGCCTCCACCTGTGCAGCCTGCGCCTTGACAAGGGCCTCGTTGGTCTCCCTCCTTTCCCCCGCCAGCTGGCGCCGGAGGGCAGCCTTCTCTCCCTCCAGTGTGGCCACCTTGTCCGCCAGCTTGCGGCACTTGCTGTCGGCGGCCGATTTCTCACGGACGGCGTCAGCATGTTGTGTCCGAAGTCTCTCGACTTCGGCAGCCACAGCCGCCGTGAGGGCCCCCGACGCAGTGCGGCTGGCGAAGTCAGCCACCTGCAGAGCAATCGTAAGACCGCGGCCCCAACAAGCCGATAAAAAAAAGGGATGAAGTCCAGCTCAGCGGACCTAACTTAGCGCCTCCGTCACCTCCTTCAGCCGACGGGACGCAGCGCCCGCCTCATCCATGACAACCGCGAGGGCCGACACCTCGCCTCCGGCGCTAAGAGCCCCGCCCTTCGCCTTCGGCACTGCGGCAGCCGTCGTGGTCGCCGCGGCGGGCACAACCATAGCAAGTTGGCCTTCGCCCGACCCTGCGAAGTACCAATGAATAAATTAAAAAAAATAAGTAAATAAATAAATAGAGCCAACGACTTACCACCGAGATAGTCCTCCACGCTAATGTCGGTGGCGAAGTCGGCGACACGTTTGCCCGACAACGGCAACGCTCGGGCCGCCTTCGTGACCTCCGCCACTCCGCTGGACGGCGGCACCGCCTTCGCCGATTTCGAGCCTCCGGCGCCTGCCGTTGCCTCCGGCGCCTTGCTAGATGCAGGGACGCCCGACTTCGCCGCTAGCGGCGGCCGGCCTCCGTCGGGGGCCGCAGCCTTCGCAGCCCCCCGCTGCCTCTTCGGCCTGGCTTCAACGAGCCTGACAGCCGCCTGGCGCTTCTGTGCAGCTCCCTGGCGATCCTTGTCCATCACTGCTGACACAACAGCAGCAATATTCCGCCCGTAAGGAAAAACCCTCCATTCACGAACCATGCGAGATGTAAAAAAGTCCTCGCCAGCCGCGCGGGGGATAGGAACATTCCTAGGCCAACAACCCCCGGTAACCCTCAGCATCCGAGCCGAAGACTCCCGGAGCTCGGGCGAAGACATCCTTTCCCCCGGGGCCGCGCACGTCCTCATCAACTCTCTAGCAAAACCATCAGAAACCCCAAGTCCTCCCATAGCAGTACCTAATTTTCTCTTTTTAGAGGATGGGGCGGCCGCCGGCGCAGGGTCGTCTCCAGTCTCCACCGCCGGTTTCTTCCCGCGGCGGTCCACATCGTCTTGACCAGGGTAGCCATCATATGGCAATTGATTTAATTCAAAAACCCTGTTCAAACGGTCATTCGACCCACGGATATCCCAGCTGCGCTGGCCCTTTGTCCTCAGCACGTAACGTCCAACGAGCCGCACCGCTCCATCCTCCGCCTCACGCACAAAGGCGGCCGGATCACGGTTTTGCAGATTCAGGGCGAAGGCGGGACTCCGCACCACTCTTCCGCCATGGAAAGGCATCTGGCGAGGGCACACTTTGCCCAACGCCCAGCCATGCGCCAAGGGCCATACCCCGTACGCCACAAATTCTTCAACCAAGTCGCGCCCACTGCTCAGGCCGGCGGCGCACCGAAGGGCCCCTTCGTCCACATCCTCCTCCGCCACTTCAAAGGGCGGGTACGCTGAGTAAAAATTAGAACACATCTCGGACACGGGAAGTCCCTCATGGCCTTCGACGGTGCCCTCAGCAACGTAAAACCAAAATTCATTCCAGTTGCCCCACTTGTTGCGGGCGCAAGGAACCAACTCGACTACCTGCATCGTGGTTTTGCCGGTCTTCGGCGTGAATGTGCAGGACCCAAACTGAGCAACTTCGTCTCCAATCATCCTCTTCTGCCAGTGCAAACAATAATACTTCGCAAAAACTTCGACCGATGGCTGTCCGCCGTACGAAGTCGTCGCCCAGACATACTTCGACAGAGCCACTATGGCATTCGGTGTCAGCTGATGTATTTGAACGTTGAACTTGCGCAGGACTTCGCCAACAAATCGGTGCGCAGGCAAGCGGAGTCCGGCGGCGAAGAACGCCTCGAAAACAACCAACTCGCCCTCCGGCTCGGGGACTTCCTCCGTCCTCGGGACTCGAGCAACTCCACCGCCGAAGTAACCCAACCGCTGTATATCTTGCACGCGGACCGACGGCATCCGCGATACGCCAAAATCAACAGAATCGCCGGCGCGCAACTCCTCCGCCATTAAACTACTCAGCGTCTCCTTAGACGAGGCGGCGGCCGGCGGCGAGGGAATGGTCGGCGGCGTAGCGGCAGCGGAAGAAGACGAGGACGGCATCGCTACGTACCGTCGGCGGCGGCGGGCGGTCTGCTTCACTCGAGCCAGATCTCCGGCGAACAAGAGCACGACGGGCCGACGAGCAGCAAGACGGCGGAAAGGGCGGCTAGGGTTTTCGTGGAGCGCGGAAGGTGAAGTTCAAAAAGCGCCGACCCCCGCCCCCTTTTATAGGCAGGGCGCGGCTCTTCGGGAAACCCGCAATCCAACAGGGCGCGGCGCTTCGGGAAACCCGCAATCCAACAGTACGCCGTCAATCAACGATCATATCAAAAACCCCCGCGGAACCACTTCGAGCGAGGGCAGCGTCTCCGCCATCTAGCGACGTCTTCGGCACCAGGTGACTTTGTCGAACTGGTCCCTCGGAGGGCAAATGTTGGGGCGAAGGCAAAGGCGCCACCCTTCGCTCGAAGCCTTCGCTGCAGCAGCTGAGCTAACAGAGACAAAACAGGCAGGGACACCCTTCGCACGTACCGCGCCAGACGAAGACCGGCGACGAAGGGCATCCCACAGTGCGGCCTCGTCCAGCTCAAAGGCCCACGTGCGATCCGGCCCATCTAACAGGCCCCGCGTGGCCACTGTGCGTTACGGGCCTAATTTGTAAAAGCATCCCTGTAATTACGGTCTGTAACCCCGCTTTATGGGAATATTCTGGGGATAACCTAGGTAGCTGAGGGCACATGCGTCCTTAGCTCAAGGCGCTGCGCGCTCAGGTACCTATAAATACCCCCGCACAGTGCCCGTGAGAGGCCAGATTAACAGAGCTTTTGCCATCTAGCGCGAGTGCCCTGTTGACGTCACTGTTCACCCTTGTTGGATCCCCTTGCAACTGAGAGCAAGTTCCAACATCCGTGTCCACTGGTATGGATGAGTCTGGTGTGGTATGGCAATTAGTGTTTTGTTTTCAAAAAAAGGGTGCGTTTGAGAAAAGATGTTTTTAAAAGGTTCGGCGGTTTAGCCGTGAGCTATGGTGGACGGGAAGTCTAGTAGCTGTTTTTGAAAATGAAAACCAGTGGGAAACTGCTAAGATACCTGGATGGTTTAGTCCAGGGGATTTCGTTCTATACTGAAAAACTTCCTGCTCTGTTTGGAGAGGATGCGCTTTGCAAAATACAAAATGTTTTCAAAACAACCCTACATAAAATATTGCTGTTTCTGCAAAATATCCTGAGCTCCACATATTCCATGCATTATATCTGATTTCCCCATTCCGCGGGTGAAGGTGGGCTGCTGAGTACGTTTGTACTCACCCTTGCTTATTTGTTGTTTTTCAGAAAAAGGAGATCAGGTAAGAGTTACGACTGTTCCCAACCTTGCCTGTGGCTGTTGGACCGCTGAATTGCTTCGCTGCGTATATCGGGCTGCTTCAGCCCCACTCCGATGAGATGTCCCGAGTTGTGGACCAACTCTTAAAGTTGATCGTCACCTTTATAGGTTTGTCTCGTTTAAGCAGATCTGAAATCATCTGTTGTATAAATGTGTTTACTAGCCTCCTAGGACTAGTAATTGTATCACATTTGAGTCCCAGAGGATTGGGGCGCTTCATGCACAGCTAACAGATTCTTTGGTAAGCTGAGTTGATAAGCCACTTCTCCATGTCTGGCTTGAATATGATACGGTCCAATATAACGAGGTGCTAGCTTGCCTTTGACTCCAAACCTTTTGGTTCCTTTGATGGGTGACACCTTGAAATAGACATAATCTCCCACTTCAAAACTGAGTTCTCTTCTTCTGGTGTCAGCATAGCTTCGCTGTCTGGAGTGCGCTATCTTTAAGTTCTCACGGACAATTCTGATGTTTTCTTCGGCTTCAAGCAAAATATCTAGACCGAACACCTGTCTTTCACCAGGTTGATCCCAATGCAATGGAGTCCTACAATTCCTCCCATAGAGCGCTTCGAATGGTGACATCTTCAAACTGGCCTGATAGCAGTTGTTGTAAGAGAATTCTGCGTATGGTAATCTCTTGTCTCAACTTATTTTGTCTTGCAAAGCACAAGCCCTCAACATATCCTCCAGAATCTAATTGGTTCTCTCTGTTTGACCATCTGTCTGTGGGTGATAAGCTGAACTGAACTTCAAATGTGTGCCCAAAGCTTCATGTAACTGCTGCCAAAAATGAGAGGTGAACTAGGTGCCTCTATCTGATACTATCTTCTTCGGGATACCATGCAAGCACACAATCCAAGCCATGTATAGTTCAGCCAACACTGCACTGTTGTAGGTGGTCTTGACTGGTATGAAATGGGCTGCTTTGTCAAACGGTCCACTACTACCCAGATAGAGTCATAACCAGTACGAGTGCGGGGCAAACCGACTATAAAGTACATTCCGATCTCATCTCATTTCCACTGAGGAATCTTCAACGGTTGCAACAAACCTACAGGTCTCTGATGTTTTGCTTTAATCCTCTGACAACTGTCACATACAACTACATACTCTGCTATCTCCCTTTTCATACCGTACCACCAAAATCTTTTCTTCAGGTCTTGGTACATCTTCTCACTACCAGGGTGTATAGAGTATGCTGTCTCATGAGCTTCCTTGAGAATCAGTTCCCGGATTGGTTTGATATCGGGAACACACAGTCTGTCCTTGAACCATACCACTCCTGCATCTTCACAGAAATCCTTGCCTTTTCCATCTATGATCAGCTGCCGGATCTCGTTGATTTTCTCATCATCTTTCTGACCTTTCCTGATGTCTTGCTCTAGAGTGGGTTCCAACTCAATTGTCACTCCTTGAGTGTTGTTCAGAAATCCGAGACTTAATCTATCGAACTCCTTTGCTAGCTCATATGGTATCGGGTGAGCGGCCAACATATTGACTTGACTCTTCCTGCTAAGAGCATCTGCAACTACATTTGCTTTGTCTGGGTGATAATGAATCTCCAGCTCATAATCTTTGATCAACTCTAGCCATCTTCGCTGCCTCATGTTTAACTCTGACTGAGTGAATCTGTACCTGAGGCTCTTGTGGTCCATGTAGATATCACACTTCTGCCCATAAAGATAATGCCTCCAGGTCTTCAATGCATGAACCACGGCTGCTAACTCCAGATCATGAGTAGGATAGTTCTTCTCATGAATCTTCAACTGTCGGGATGAGTATGCCACTACTCTCCCTTCCTGCATCAACACACATCCCAGTCCGGTGTACGAAGCATCACAATATACTGAGAATGGCTTGTGAACATCTGGCAGAATCAGTACTGGTGTTGTTGTCAACTTCTCCTTCAATGTCTCAAAGGACTTCTGGCATGCTGGGGTCCACTTGAACTCAACCTTCTTTGCCAGCAAAGCTGTCATTGGCCTGGCAATCTTGGAGAAACCTTCAATGAAACACCGATAATAACCGGCCATTCCGATGAAACTCTTGATTCCTCGAACATCTTTTGGTGCTTTCCAGTCCAAGATAGCTGTTACCTTCTTTCGATCTACTGCCAATCCTTCTCGGTTTATAATATGACCCAAGAATAGGACTTCACTGATCCAAAACTCACACTTGCTAAGCTTGGCATACAGCTGACAATCTTATAGCCTCTAGAGTACTTTCCTCAAATGCTCCTCATGCTCTTGCTCATTCTGGGAATATATAAGAATGTCATCAATAAATACCACCGCGAACTTGTCGAGGTAGTCCATGAACACACTGTTCATCAAGTACATGAAGTAAGCTAGCGCATTCGTCAAACCGAATGACATGACCGTGAACTCATACAGTCCATACTTGGTGGTGAACGCCGTCTTCGGTATATCCAAAGGTCGGATTCTGAGATGATGGTAACCTGACCTCAGATCTATCTTCGAGAACACACTGGCCCCTCTCAACTGATCAAATAAGTCTTCAATTCTGGGTAGGGGGTACTTATTCTTGATAGTAACCTCATTCAAGGATCGATAATCGATGCACATCCTCTTTGTGCCATCCTTCTTCTCCACAAACAACACTGGGGCTGCCCAAGGCGAAGTACTCAGTCTGATGTAACCTTTCTCTAACAACTCATCAATCTGCTTCTTGAGTTCCACCAACTCTGGTCCGGACACTCGATAGGCTCTCCTGGAAATAGGGGCAGTGCCTGGAATAAGCTCTATGGCGAATTCAACCTTCCTTTAAGGTGGCATACCTGGTAACTCTTCGGGAAACACATCTGGGAAATCTGATACTACACTGATAGCCTCTGATGGTTTAATCTCCTCAATGTGAGCGGTGACTTGGTGACAACTCTCTTTTCTGGGTTCTAACAAGACCAACTCTACTAGCACTTCTTCTCCTGATGGGGACACTAACTTCACTGTTCTCTTATCACAACTAAGACTGGCTTGGTACTTGGTTAGCCAATTCATCCCTAGGATGACATCTATAGTTGTATCTTGGTTACCCATAACTATTAAATCAGCGGGGAACTCTATCCCCCTTATTTGGACTCTTGCACTAGGGCAAAATCTATATGTTTGGGTCCTGCCACCAACTGAACTAACTCTCATAGGTGGATACATGGGTGCTACTGGTATATTATGTGATTCTACCCATGATGCAGTCACAAAAAATGTGTTGCTCCAGTACCAAATAACACATTTGTAGAATGGTACTCGACTGAAAACGTACCTAGTGCCACTCCTGGAGTCTCTTGTACTATGTCGGCCTCCAAGGGGTTCACCTTTCCATACTGGGCATGCGGTTGCCCACGGTTGTTGCTTCCTTGCTGCATTGCATTCTGCCTGACTGGGGCATTGGGAGCTGGCGGCTGCTAAGCTGCTTTCTTTGGGTAATGATTCGCCCAATGGCCTTGTTCACCACAGTGGAAACATGCACGATTTCCTCCTTGCGCTGGCGCTGTTTGGTTGCTCTGGTTGGTTGCTAGGGCAGGAAGACGGGCTGCCTGGTTCCTCTGACGCTGGTATTGATTTCCTCCCTGCTAGTTATTCTGACGGTACTCCTACTGCTGCTGAGGAAACTGCCTCTAGTACTGCTGCGGTTGGTTCTGACACTGATGCTGGTGCTGGTACTGGTGACCTTGCTTGAATTGCTGAAGTGGGTTGCCTGAGTAGCGAGGACGACTGTTACTCCCAACCTGAGGTCCACCAATCTTACGCTTCCTGTCCTCCATCTCCCGACGCTTCCTTTCTATCATAATTGCTCTGTCGATCAGATGCTGGAAGGTAGGGAAGGTGTGGTTCATCAGCTGATAGTGGAGAGGGTCAACCAATCCTCTCAAGAAGCGGTACTGCCTCTTGGCATCCGTGTTGACATCTTCTGGGGCATAACGCGACAGCTGCAGAAACTTATCCCTATACTCACTGACGGAGAAGGGACCTTGCTTCAAGGCGAGAAACTCCTCCTTCCTCACTATCATCAGTCCCTCGGGCACATGGTAGCGACGGAAGTTATCCCTAAACTCCTCCTAGGTGATGGCTTCAGGTTTGGCATGGGTGGCGAGGTAAGACTCCCACCAAGACTGTGCAGCTCCCCTCAGCTGTCGGGGACCATACAACACCTTCTCACGATCATTGCACTGGGCAGTGTGCAACTCACGCTCCATAGTACATAGCCAATCTTCTGCGTCCGTGGGGTCAGCAGAGTGGGCAAAGACAGGAGGATGGCTCCTCATGAATTCTGCCCGCTTGTCTCCGGGCACCTGAGGCATCTGGACTTGCACTAGAGGCTGAGGCGGTGGTGGCTACTGCTGCGCCTGCTGCATGGCCGCTAAGGTCTGACCAATTGCCTAGACTGCTTGGGTCTGGATCATGAACATTTGCTCAATGGTCATCGAGGGTGGCGATGGCAAATGCTGCTGCGGAGCTGCCTCCTCTTGGGGTGCCTACTGCTCTGGCTGTGCACGCCTCGCACCTCTGCGCCTGTTCTCATACATCTGTAGGAATCACACACATATCAGATCTGACTCTGCAGTCTTTCAGCATAAGAAAAGATGTATAGAGAAATCTTCATAGCATCCAACTAAATAACTGACAGCTTCTCAGATAAAGAGGAAAGGGGAAATAAAGGGATTACCCAACTAAATAACTGACTTTATTAATAAATACACCAAGTTGCAGGGGATACCCACACCTTGGTGACAATCATTACAAAGATCCAACTTCAGTACATGTCCGTCATAACAAGCATCCAACATAGATAAGCAAACTAACTCTAACTAAAACTGACTAGACTAAGACACTGAACTAGGCATTGTTACAGACTCCAACTCTGTCAATCTAGGGATCCAAATCTATCTGGGTCCTGCAGTTTGGGGTACCATAGTCAAAGCGACCATGGGGCGGTGAACGGTAAGGGTGCTGAATCCCGACAGGGGTGGGAGAACCACCATCTAGATAGCGGCGTGTTGCGCACTCAGCACGCAATTCCGCAACCTCTGCCCAAACCTTGCCCAACTCGTCAAGGGTGTGGTCCAACTCTGTGTTGAGCACGGTGACCAGATTGACCATGCTGTTCAGCCTAGGATTGCCCTCACCCACTAGTGAGATAATCACACCTCCAGCACTATCGGTCGAACGACGAGGATAGTACTTTAGGTCAACGCCATCAGCTACCCAGCTGAACAACGAGCAATACTGAGAAAGTACCTGTCGTGCTGCATCTTGCATGGCTGCCTCGGCAGTATCCCTCTCAGTAATAGAATAGTGCTCTGAGAAGGCCTCTGCACCGTGGAGATCATCGTCTGGATGGCACACCAAGCAAGTAGCCTCCCACTAGTCCAGGTATAGCCCGTGATGATGCTGGTAGACTACACAATGGTACTCGATAGACCAGGTGTGTCGGTCGAAGGCCCGACGCAACAAGGTGTCGAGAGCGTCGTGGAAGTGACACCCGTGAGCAGCGTCACGAGTGATGGGTCTAGCGATCCATCCCTCCGGCTCCGGCTCCTCCGAGAGCTCTGTGCCGTGGCTCGAACTGCCACCGGCATCGTCATCATCTCCGTCTCCGTCGGGGTCTCCTCCAGCAGTTGGGATGCCCTGTGGTGGTGCAGGGGGAATCTCCGGCTGAGGTGTAGGGGAAGGCGGCCTCTCAGACTCCACCTCCTACTAAGGCGAGGGGGAAGAGTCCTGCTGCTCCTGCTCCTACTCCTGGCGTCGGTGCTCCTGCTACTCGTGTAGGCAACGATGCAGTCTCTCCAGGTGACTGGACTGACCTGACACTGTGCGACACAGTGGACGCTCCGCCAGGTGAGAAGGCAAAAAGGGGATCACAGACTTACATGCAGTGCACCTAAGACAAGCCATCTACAAAAGACATCGTAAGCACAAGAGTTAGAGTAGAACTATGAGACCAGGAAGTAAACAGAAAGAAAAGTGAGACAAAACTTTTTGAGATAAGTAGATAACATAGAGTTGGTCAAGATGACCATCTTTTGAAAAGACACTAAGGTCAAGGTAAGAGTAGGGGTCTATAGTCCTTAGGGCGACCATTCTAGTCTAGGTTAGCGGTCCTACAGTCAGCAAGGGCTTTGATACCACTTATGTCACACCCGGTTCTGGAAGGCAAACCAAATGCGAACCATGTACGTGCCAGGATCAGAAACTCACGTACACAGCGATTACATAATTGGACATCATCACACAATGCTTGAAATAAATAGCGGAAAGGTACTTTATTACATCAAGATGTCCAAGACATCCACAGAGTCTAATAGATAACCATTGTTCAACATAATTATCAAAGTGCGAAATTACGAAACGTAGATGCTAAGCCTACATAGGCAGCTGACTGGGGGTTGCCACTAAGAAAAAACTAGAACTCGTCATAGTCCTGAAACTCCTCGAAATCTTCCATGTTGACAGCATCACCTCCTGAGTACTGAGTACAGTTGGGACAACCTGGGGTGGGGTGGTGTGTAAAGCAAGGGTGAGTACACATCAACGTACTCAGCAAATGTCCCGTTTGGCTAAAGTGGACTAGCTGTATATGGGGCTGAGGTCAAGCAGTTACTTTTAGGTTAGTCAAGTATTTATTATTATTAGTAGAGCCAACTTTTAGTAATAAACCCAGTTATTACCCAAAAGTACTTCCTCAAATGAGGAAATACCAAAGATCATATTTTATAGCATCATTGTTAATCATCATCATAAAAGTATCCAAAGTTCTTCTAATCAAAGAGGATCCCAAGGCTGCTCTTAACTGTGAGCTTGGCTGATATACGAGTTTTTAACACTATGCAGAGGTTGTACACTTTACCCACAAGTCGTGATCCCTTTCTTGTCTGGGTTGTACATACTCGATCTTCACTACCATGGTGAATGGCTAGGGATACACTACGTAGCCTTTACAAAGACCCCCCTGGTGCATAGCTGCTCGTTAGGTTTCGCCAGTCGTACAAACGTAGTACACTTCCCCAAGGTGGGTGACTAACAAAACCAAATCGAAAGAACCTCTGCACCCCAACCTTGGCAGAGCGAGCACTACGCCCCGGCCCCCGTTGACGGCCCTCCGGCAAAGCCAACTACACCCCCAGGTTCATCTAATTAAACAGCTAAGGATGTCCCGTTCCACCCTCATGGTTGTATTGTTATCCCGAGTGGTCACTCCAAGAACAGGTCCTTATAGAGAGGTACTCAGGAAAAAGGCCTAAGTCCCCTTAAGGTATAACAAGATCATCCACATAATCAGGATAATAGTATCATATCATAAATGTTCACATCATGTTCATTGATTGAGTTAAGGCAATAGCAACATGATAACCATGGTAACCCAAAAAGTAAACAAGGATAAGGTAAATGGAAAGCTAGTCAATCCTTAGGTTTCATAAAGTAATGCGGGACAGTGAATTATACAGTAAGTAGGACATATTTGGTCAGAGGACACTTGCCTTCACTAGGTTGCTGCTCAGGGAGGTCTCCAACAACACACTCAGGAACCTCGGACTGCTCGTTGTCTAAATAAAGAGAGCATGCATTCAATACATTTGGAAAGTACAAATGAACATCACACCAAACATGTACAAATCATTGGAACACATCTTAAAAAGACAATACTACATAAGGGATAATGAATTCAAAGTATAACATAAACTATAACATACCTTAACTTTATTTGAAAATAGATTACTATTTTCCTAAGTGTTATTTACAAGTACATAATCATAGATCAATTTATTTTATTGTGGCCTATAATTTAGAATAGAGGTGAACTCATGCAATACCTATCATTAATCTTACAAGCTTAAACATGATTAAATCTCTAAGGTTATCCTTTTATTTATTTTATTAAATAAATTGAACTACATCTATATTAGTTCATATTCAATCATAAAAATTAGAATGTGCAGACAGTAAGTGAAACCATTTTATTTAAACAGAGAATAATTCTATAAACATTTTGCAATTTAAATCACTAAATTTGGAGTTCATATGCAAAAGTTATGAAATAAACAAGTTTGGGAATTCAAAATATGAAATTAGGGCTAATTCTGTGAATATTTAGAAGTCCAGGGCTAAATCTGTATGATTACAGGGGCTTGCGCGTGAAAACCAGGGACGGCGGGTTGATTTTTAATAAATCGAGGGTCTCTTTAAGAAAAACTACCACGCGAAGGGGTATCGGGTGAATCTAACCATCAGATTTGAAACCAACGGCTGAGATTAGATTAGCAGCCAAGGGCACACGCGAGCGGGCGAGCACTGAAAAGCGGGCTAGGGAGTGTCAGCGACAGAGGGGGAAGCGCGTTGACCGAGTGGGCCCAGCGCCAGGGGGTTTGGGTGGTGACAGGCGGGCCAGGGCATCAGGGCGCGCGGGCGCGAAGCGGTATCCTGGGGTCCGGGCCGTTCGATCAAGATCGGACGGAGGGGGGTCCGAGGGGGTCCGAGGGGGTCTGAGGGGGTCCGAGCCGTTCGATCAAGATCATACTGGGGAAAACATACCGGGAAGGATGAGCGGCTGCGGGTGGCGCTGACAGGCGGGGCTAGGCGTCAGGCGCGCGTGCGCGAAGCAGTATCCCACGGTCCGGGCTGTGCGATCAAGGTCGGACGGGGGAAATCAGACCGGGGAAACAGATGTGCGTGAAGCGGTGCTGCTCCTCTCCGCGACGGCGAGGTCGCCAGAGTTGGGGCAGGCGCGAGCTAGGGTGGCTCCGGGTTCGCCGGAGTTGGGCAAAGAGGGAGAGGGCGCCACGGCGAACTCAATGGCGGGGAAGGGGCCATGAATCCACTGGCAGAGAGGGTAGAACAGTGGTGAGAAGGCCTCGGGCGGGCCGGAGAAACTCTGGTGAGCCATTCCGGACACGGGGAGGGTTCCTAAGGCATGCTAAGGCCTTGGCTAACTTCAACAGAGGCAGGGGTGACACAGGGACCTACTCCGGTGAACTAGACCGGGCTAAATCAGTCGGCCACCGCGCGAGCACGGTGGACCGCCGCGGCCGAGCACCGGCGAAGGTGAAATTGGCCGAGCACAGAGCGCAATAGGGAAAATTGGGCACGGGGACAGGTGTCTCACATCGGGGCGGAGCTCGGGGAGGCTTGGAGCGGTCTTCGGTGAGCTGGATGGTCGGGGACGCGGGCGCGGGTCTCCGGCGGCATCTGGTGGCGTGAGCAGAGCGCGAGAGAGGGCGAAGCTGCGCGAAATAAGGTGAGGGGTGTGCGCGGGGCACTGGCGGGGCTCTATGAAGGGAGCTGGGCGCGTGGGCGGGCATCGTGGCCGAGAAATCCGGCGACGTGCGCGAGTGCGCACGCGCCGGTCCACGGCAAGCGCGGAGAAGGCAGAACTGACAGGGAGGGTCCACGGCGCAGAGAGAGAAAAAAGGGGCGTGCAGGGTAACGGCTCGACGACTGGCGGACCGGGCCCACGAGACAGAGAGAGAGGGAGCGCGCGGCGAAGAAAACTAGCGCCGACAGGCTGGCCCCACTGGGCAGCGAGCGAGGGAGGGCAGGCGCGCGGCCTGGCTGGGCTGACTGGGCTGGCTTGGGCTGCTTTCTCCTTTTCTTTTTCTCTGAATTTTCTAATTCCTTTTCCATTTCTTTTTCTATAGGTTTTTTCAAATCCAAATTCAAACTAGGTTTCAAATTCAAATAAATTCAAACTTGTGCAACACTTCAAAGAATATTTTAAACTCAGCATGATGCAACATGTCATGACTCATAAGGTTTTGGCAAAAATAAATAATTAACCTCCACTAGTTTAGGCTATCTCTAACCAAAAAGGAAAAAGGGAGAATGAATCTAGAGAGAGAGAAAACCTAGAGTGAGAAAAAGAAGAGTAACACATGATTTTGGGTGATAATTAGAAAGAAATTTTATACCTCCAAAATCACGGTGTTACACGGGGTCTTAGTGACCCGTGTGATTAAGGGAAAGGCTCACTTGGTCTAAGTGACCGTTTGAGAGAGGGAAAGGGTTGAAATAGACCCGGTCTTTGTGACCTCCTCAACGGGGACTATTTTCTTTGGAACCGAACCTCGGTAAAACAAATCACCGTGTCTACTCACTTGATCTTCACTTGATTTGTTTTCCCTCTCTAATAGCAACATTCTTTTGACTTGAGTTTAATTCTAACGCTAACCCTCGGCCTCTAGTGTGTGTTTAAAGTTATAAATTTTAGGTTTCACCTATTCACTCCCCCTCTAGGCGACTACCAATTGGTATCAGAGCTAGTGCTTCACTAGGAGTCTAATCAACTTGAAGTGATGTCTGGAGATCACGCCAAGAGGGAGATCGTGACCGGCGAGAAGGCCACGGGCTCGGGGAGGACTCTATCAAAAGAGTCTGGCAACAACTATAAGGAGGAATCCTCTTCCTCCATCAAGTCACATCGGAGAGGTGACAAGAAGAAGAAGAAAATGAAGAATGTGGTCTACTACAAGACTGACTCTTCGTCACCCTCCACCTCTGGCTCTGAGTCGTCCACTACTTCTAAGCGCTATGAGCGCAAGAAGTATAGTAAGATGGCCCTACGCTATCCTCGTATTTCAAAGCCCGCTCCATTACTTTCTGTACCCCTAGGCAAACCACCATATTTTAATGGTGAAGATTATTGTATGTGGAGTGATAAAATGAGGTACCATCTAACCTCACTCCACTAAAGTATATGGGATATTGTTGAGTTTGGAGCGCAGGCACCAAAAGTGGGGGACGAGGACTACGACTCGGACGAGGCCGCCCAAATTAGGCACTTTAACTCCCAAGCCACCTCTATACTCTTCGCCTCCTTGTGTCGAGAGGAGTATAATAAGGTGCAAGGGTTGAAGAACACCAAAGAAATTTGGGACGTCCTCAAAGAAATTTGGGACGTCCTCAAAATGGCGCACGAAGGGGACGAGGTGACCAGGATCACCAAGCGGGAGACGATCGAGGGCGAACTCGGTCGATTCATCCTCAACAAAGGAGAAGAGTCGCAAGCCATGTACAACCGGCTCAAAACAATGGTGAACCAAGTGCGCAACCTCGGGACCACAAAATGGGATGACCATGAAATGGTCAAGGTTATTCTTAGATCTATCATATTTCGTAATCCTACTCAAGTTTAATTAATATGTGGGGATCCGAGATACAAGCAGATGTCTCCCAAGGAGGTTATTGGCAAGTTTGTGAGCTTTGAACTTATGATCAAAGACTCCAAACATATTGTCAACTTGGAGCAAGGCGCCACCTCCACACCTGAGGTGCAACCCGTTGCATTCAAAGCAACGGAAGAAAAGAAGGAGGAGTCTACACCAAGTAGGCTTCCAATTGATGCCTCCAAGCTTGACAATGAGGAGATGGCACTCATCATCAAGAGCTTCCGCCAAATCCTCAAACAAAATAGAGAGAAGGATTACAAGTCTCGCTCCAAGAGAGAGTGCTACCGGTGTGGTAAGTTCGGTCACTTTATTGCTAAATGTCCAATTTCTAGTGAAAGTGACAAGGACGAAGACAAGAAGGGGAAGAAGGAGAAGAAGAAATACTACAAGAAGGGCGGTGATGCCCACATACGTCGGGAATGGGACTCCGACGAGAGCTCCACCGACTCCTCCGACGAGGACGTCGCCAAAATCGCCATCAACAAGGGCCTCCTCTTCACCAACGTCGGCCACAAATGTCTCATGGCTAAGGACGGCAAAAGGAAGAAGGTACACTCTAGAGCCACCTCCAAATATACAACATCTAGTGATGAGGGTAGCTCTAGCGATATGAAGATGATTTACTTGCTCTTTTTGCCAACCTTAACATGGAACAAAAGAAAAAAAAATAAATGAACTAATTGAGACCATTAACGAGAAGGATGACCTATTGGAAAGCCAAGAGGACTTTATCTTTAAAGAAAACAAAAAATTTGTTAAATTGAAAAATGCTTATGCTCTAGAAGTAGAGAAGAATGAAAATTTGTCTAAAGAGCTAAGCATGTGTAATGATTCAATTTCAAGTCTTAGAACTAAGAATGCTAATTTAGTTTCTAAGATTGAAAAGTTGAATGTTTGCAGTGATTCTATTTCCTGTCTTAGAGATGAAAATGTCATTTTAAATGCTAAGATAGAAGAATTAAATACTTGCAAACCTTCTATATCTACTGCTGATCATGTTACTATTTGTTCTAGATGTAGAGATGTCAATATTGAAGCTATGGATGATCACCTTACCATGATTAAAAAAACAAAATGATCACATAGCTACATTAAACGCTAAAATTGTCGAACATGAGCTCGAAAATGAAAAATTTAAATTTGCTCGTAGCATGCTTTTTAATGGGAGACGCCCTGGCATTAAGGATGGCATTGGATTCCAACAAGGGAACCAATCCAATGTCAAGCTTAATGCCCCTTAGAAATTATCTAACTTTGTGAAGGGCAAGGCTCCCATAGTTCTGGATAGTGAAGGCTACATTTTATATCCTGCAAACTATCCTGAGCATAAAATTAGGAAGATTCATGCTAGAAAATCTCATACTATTTCTCACCATGCATTTATGTATAAAAATGAGGCTTCTAGCTCTAGGCATACCACCCATGTTAAAATGCCTAGAACGAAAATTCCTGCTGCATCAAATGAACATAACATTTCAGTTAATACTTTTGATGCATCATATGTTTTAACTAACAAATCAGGCAAAATAGTTGCCAAATATGTTGGGGGCAAACACAAGAGTCCTAAGACTTGTGTTTGGGTACCAAAGGTGCTTGTTTCTAACATCAAAGGACCCAAGACTGTTTGGGTACCTAAGAACGAGGCCTAAATTGTTTTGCAGGTTTATGCATCCGGTGGTTCAAGTTGGATAATTGATAGCTGGTGCACAAACCACATGACAGGGGAGAAAAGAATGTTCTCCTCCTATGAGAAAAATGAAGATCCCCAACGAGCTATCACATTCGAGGATGGAAATCAAGGTTTGGTCAAAGGTTTGGGTAAAATTGCTATATCACCTAATCATTTTATTTCCAATGTTTTTCTTGTAGATTCTTTAGATTACAATTTGCTTTCTGTTTCTCAATTATGCAAAATGGGCTACAAATGTCTATTTACTGATGTAGGTGTTACTATCTTTAGAAGAAGTGATGATTCAATAGCATTTAAAGGAGTGTTAGATGGTCAGCTATATTTAGTTGACTTTAATGATAACAAAGCTGAAATATACACTTGTTTAATTGCTAAGACTAATATGGTTTGGCTCTGGCATCGCCGACTTGCCCATGTTGGGATGAAGAATCTTCACAAGCTTCTAAAGGGAGAGCACATTTTAGGACTAATAAATGTTCATTTTGGGAAAAACATGATTTGTAGCGCATGGCAAGCAGGAAAGCAGGTTGGAGTCCATCATCCACATAAGAACATCATGACAACTGACAGGCCACTCGAATTACTCCACATGGACCTATTCGGCCCGATCGCTTATATAAGCATCAGCGGGAGTAAGTACTGTCTAGTTATTGTGGATGATTATTCTCGCTTCACTTAGGTGTTCTTTTTGCAGAAAAAATCACAAACCCAAGAGACATTAAAAGGATTCTTGAGATGGGCTCAAAATGAGTTCGGATTGAGAATCAGAAAGATTAGAAGCGATAATGGGATGGAGTTCAAGAACTCTCAAATTGAAGGATTTCTTAAGGAGGAAGGCATCAAGCATGAGTTCTCTTCTCCCTACACACCTCAACAAAATGGTGTAGTGGAGAGGAAGAATAGAACTCTACTGGATATGGCTAGAACCATGCTTGATGAGTACAAGACACCGGACCAGTTCTGGGCGGAGGCGATTAACACCGCCTGCTACTCCATCAACTGGCTATACCTTCACCGAATCCTCAAGAAGACATCATACGAACTCCTCACTGGTAAAAAGCCCAATGTATCATAATTTAGAGTCTTTGGGAGCAAATGCTTCATTCTTATTAAGAGAGGTAGAAAATCTAAATTTGTTCCTAAAGCTGTAGAAGGCTTTTTACTAGGATATGACTCAAACACAAGGGCATATAGAGTCTTTAACAAGTCCACTGGACTAGTTGAAGTTTCTTGTGACATTGTGTTTGATGAAACTAATGACTCCCAAGTGGAGCAAGTTGATCTTGATGAATTAGATGATGAAGAGGCTCCGTGCATCACGCTAAGGAACATGTCCATTGGGGATGTGTGTCCTAAGGAACCTGAAGAGCCTTCACAAGCACAAGATCAACCATCATCTTCTATGCAAGCATCTCCACCAACTCAAGATGAGGATCAGGCTCAAGATGATGAAGATGAAGATCAAGAGGATGAGACACCTCAAGAGGAGGACAATGATCAAGGGGGAGATGAAGATAATAAAGACAAGGAAGATGATCAAGAAATACAGGATCAAAGGCCACCACACCCAAGAGTCCACCAAGCAATTCAATGAGATCACCCCGTCAACTCCATCCTTAGTGACATTCATAAGGGGGTAACCACTAGATCTCGAGTTACTCATTTCTATGAACATTACTCTTTTGTTTCCTCTATTGTGCCATACAGGGTGGATGATGCACTAAGAGATCTGGATTGGGTGGTGGCAATGCAAGAGGAACTCAACAATTTCACAAGGAATGAGGTATGGCATTTAGTTCCATGTCCTAATCAAAATATTGTAGGTACCAAGTGGGTATTCTGCAACAAGCAAGATGAGCATGGTGTGGTGACAAGAAACAAAGCCTGACTTGTGGCCAAAGGTTATTCACAAGTCGAAGGTTTGGACTTTGATGAAACGTATGCATCCATAGCTAGGCTTGAATCAATCCACATATTACCTGCCTATGCTACTTACCATGGCTTCAAGCTTTATCAAATGGGCGTGAAGAGTGCCTTCCTCAATGGACCTATCAAGGAAGAGGTCTATGTTGAGCAACCTCCCGGCTTTGAAGATAGTGAGTACTCAAACCATGTTTCTAAACTCTCAAAGGCGCTTTATGGGCTTAAGCAAGCCCTAAGAGCATGGTATGAATGCATGCGAGATTTTCTTATCACTAATGGCTTCAAAGTCGGAAAAGCTGATCCTACCCTCTTCACTAAAACTGTTGCAAAAGACTTATGTTGATGATATTATATTTGGGTCTACTAACAAGTCATCTTGTGAAGAGTTTAGTAGGATCATGATTCAAAAATTTGAGATGTCTATGATGGGGGAGTTAAAGTATTTCCTATGATTTCAAATCAAGCAACTCCAAGAAGGCACCGTCATCAGCCAAACTAAGTACATTCAAGACATACTTAAGAAGTTTGGGACAAAGAATGGCAAACCCATCAAGACAGCCATGGGAACTAATGGGCATCTCGATCTCAACACGGGAGGTAAATCCGTAGATCAAAAGGTATACCGGACGATGATAGGATCTTTACTCTATTTATGTGCATCTCGAACGGATATTATGCTTTCTGTATGCATGTGTGCAAGGTTCCAGGAAAATCCTAAGGAAGTTCACCTTAGGGCTGTGAAACAGATCATGAGATATTTAGTTTACACTCCTAAGTTTGGACTTTGGTACCCCAAGGGATCTACCTTTGATCTAACTAGGTATTCTGATGCTGATTATGCCAGATATAAGATTCATAGAAAGAGCATATCAGGGACTTGTCAGTTTCTAAGAAGATCCCTGGTGTCTTGGGCTTCAAAGAAACAAAACTCTGTAGCTCTTTCCACCGCCAAAGCCGAGTACATTGCCGCAGGCCATTGTTGTGCGCAATTACTTTGGATGGGGCAAACCCTTAGGGACTATGGCTACAAATTGAGCAAAGTCCCTCTCCTATATGATAATGAGAGTGCAATCCGCGTGGCGGATAATCCCGTTGAACACAGCCGCACTAAGCACATAGACATTCGGTACCACTTTCTGAGAGATCACCAACAAAAGGGGATATCGAGATTGTTTATGTTAATACCCACAACCAATTAGCCGATATCTTTACCAAGCCATTAGATGAGAAAACCTTTAGCAAACTTAGGAATGAGCTAAATATACTTGATTCTCGGAACTTTGATTGAAACATTGCACACATAGCTATTTTATATACCTTTGATCATATCTCTTTCATTTGGTACAATTGCATATTTCTTATTCTTGAGCCAAGGCTAAGACTAATGTGCTTTCAAGTATATATCTATGATTAGTCTTAGATTGAAAGGGAAATGAAGTATTCGGCAAAGACAAGGCTTCCCCTCCAAACTCTGACGATATCACTTACCCTTTGTCGTTACTCCGCAAACTCTCAATGGTATGATCCTTCACTCATAACTATTTCACCATGTGGGAGAAAGCTTTAAGCCCCAAAGGAGGAGAAAATACAAAAGGGCTCTCAAGTCCTCCATTTTTGGCGATTAATGCCAAAGGGGGAGAAAGTATTTAGCCCAAAGCAAAAGGACCGCACCACTATTTCAAAATTTCAAAAATAAGTATTTCGATTGGTATTTGATCAAAATGAATTTTCAATTTGTATGTGCTCAATTGGTATCTTCAAAACTTCACATTAAGAATGAAAAACTTCAATATTTTCAATTGGTATCTAATTTTCAACTCATATATGAAACAAAAATTTTCAATTGGTATCTACTTCAAAACCCTCTTGAAAGCTAAGAGGAGAATTTCATTCAGGGGGAGCTTTTATGTAGTCAAAGGAAAAGCATTTGAAACAGAGGGACGAATTTCAAATCCTAAAAATGCTTCTTACAATCACATTTCTATACCATTTGACTATTTGCAAAAGTTTTTGAATAGATTTCCAGAAGATTTGCAAAAACAAAACCTATGGTGCAAATGTGGTCCAAAATATTAAATAAATGAAAACCAATCCATTCACTCTTTTTCTTAGTGATATTTTCAATTGGTTTAACTCCAAGTAACCTATGCACATTCATCATGAATGCAAACTAGATACATTTCTACACTTTATATTTGCTTTGGTTTATGTTGGCATCAATCACCAAAAAGGGGGGAGATTGAAAGGGAAATTGGGTTAACCATTTCCTATAATTAATTTTAGTGGTTGATGATCAACACAAACACAAGGACTAACTAGTTTGTCTAGAATTCATGGATTATAGGTGCATAAGGTTCAACACAAACCAAGAAAGAAATCAGTTAGGGGTCACGATTCATTTGGAGCAAATGGACTCGAGTGTGCTGAAAAATGGCGCACCGGACAGTGTCCGGTGTGCCATGACCGTACAACTCTGAACCAGCCACTCTCGGGAATTCCAGGGCGCGCTCCGCCATAATTCACCGGACTGTCCGGTGTGCCACCGGACTGTCCGGTGAACCAGCGAAGCAACAGCTCCCTGCGCGCCAACGGTCAACTGACAGGATGAACAGTGCAGCACAGTGCCGTGACAGAAGTCAGAGCGCAGAAGTCAAAGAGCACCGGACTGTCCGGTGCATCTAGAAGACAAAAGCTCCAACGGTCGACCAGCTCTGAACCCTAACGGTTGCACTGACGTGGCGTGCACCGGATAGTGCACAGTGACTGTCCGGTGCGCCCATCGCCAGCAGCCTTGGCCAACGACTACAAAGTGGTTGGGGGCTATAAATACCCCAACCACCACATCCTTTGTCATCTAAGTTTTTCAGAGATCAGATTCAATACAAGAGCTAGATCATTCACTCCAAGACACATTTCCAAAGATCGAACCCTCTCCAAGTCTTGAATTCATCTCAACCACTTAGTGACTTGAGAGAGAGTTTGTTCGTGTTCATTTGTGCTCTTGTTGCTTAGATTACCTTTCTTCCTTCCTCACTTCTTTTCTAAGTGCTTGTAAGTAAAGCAAGATACACCTAAGAGTGTGGTGGTCCTTGCGGGGTCTTAGTGACCCGTGTGATTAAGGGAAAGGCTCACTCGGTCTAAGTGACCGTTTGAGAGAGGGAAAGGGTTGAAATAGACCTGGTCTTTGTGACCTCCTCAACGGGGACTAGGTTCTTTGGAACCGAACCTCAGTAAAACAAATCACCGTGTCTACTCGCTTGATCTTCACTTGATTTGTTTTCCCTCTCTAATAGCAACATTCTTTTGACTTGAGTTTAATTCTAACGCTAACCCCTGACTTCTAGTGTGTGTTTAAAGTTATAAATTTCAGGTTTCGCCTATTCACCCCATCTAGGCAACTATCAGGGACAACTATCTCCATCCTATCACAACATTGTACAATGGTACATCATTTGCTTCGTAATCATGCAACATACGTTGGACATGCACATACGTGCTAGTATGCCTTAATAGGAACTCAATTTGGTTTCTCGTACCTTTTCCCTACTACTATTAAGAACGAAAGGTGGGCACATGGTGCTACCACGGCTTCACCCCGCGCTGACACATTGGGCCTGTTGGGGGCCTTCGTCCTACGAAGGTCCTCAAAAACTTAATTTAACAATGTCTTCCAAGTATGGTTTATAAACAGGTACCTTCGGACTTGAGTTAAAAGCATGATCGCGACGAAGGATGGAGTCGCTCCGAAGCTATGCACGGGGGGAGCTTCGGCTAAATGACAGAGAAAGGAACCGACTTAAAAGGGAAAAGGCTATTTAGTCCTCATAGAGTTGACTATTAGTTAACAGTGAATGTAAAGGGCATGAATGTAATTTTTCACAGGCTGCGTCCTGTGCCTATAAATAGATGAACAGTTCCCCCGTACTGTTCACGCTGACTTGTAATCACACGCGTGTCACGCTTGGACTTTTACCTTCTGTCAAGCCGAAGGTACAAATGTAATACAATTTTATTTCTGTTTATTCACGATAATAATAAATATGTTAGCAATGTCATATTATTATTCATGTTGTCTTTTATGTTTCATATACTTCTTCTTTCATTAACATATGTTGTGATGATGAAGGTGTCCTTCATTACCTTCGTCTAAAGATCATTAAATCCTATGGGAAATAATGCTTCGGAAGATGAGGGACATTAACCTTTAACATTTTATGTTGCCTTGTTCTTAATTCATAGCACTTGAGAACAAGTCCCCAACATTGGCGCCCACCTCCGGTGAACCCTTTTTCGACCACCGTCGGCAAGCACTGACCTTCGTCATGCCGCCAAAGAAAGCTTCAGCACCAGGGACCGCTGCACTACAGCCGCTGGACCCAAACCAAGAAACTCTTTCCCTTTGAGAGGCTCGAAGCCAGAAGAGGAAAGCCACCAGTCCAACACTTCAGGAGGAGGAGTTGGACCAAGAGATTAGGAATATAGAGATCATCCATCAGCAAGTACAAAGGAAGAAGGAGAAAATGGCGCGATTAGCTGATCTCCAAAGGAAGATCGATGAAGCCACTGAAGAAATGTGTCATCTTGTTCAAGATGAACAAGATCGAAGGCCTCAACATAGGGAGCATCGTCAAGAAGGCCTATTCAATGAGGATGCAAGGTATGATGATTTTAATCATGATACCTTTACTTTTGATGATGCTTCTCCCTTGGCAGCAGAACTGCAGGCTACCCCATGGCCCCCATCATGCAAGCCACCCCAGCTCCCCATGTATGATGGACATTCAGATCCAAAGCAGTTTCTCGTGAGTTATGAAGCAACTATATCTTCATATGGGGGCAACACTGCAGTCATGGCTAAGTCCTTCGTCATGGCAGTCCAAAATGTAGCCCAAACATGGTACTCTTCTCTTCGGCCAGGGACCATCACGCCGTGGCAGAAGCTTAAGGACATGTTGGCCACCAGCTTCCAAGGCTTCCAAACAAAGATGGTCACAGCTCAAGCTTTGTTCCAATGTACGCAAGACCACGAAGAATACCTTCAAGCATACGTACGAAGGTTCTTGAGACTAAGGGCACAAGTGCCTACAGTGCCCAATGAGATTGTCATTGAGGCCATGATTAAGGGCCTTCGGCTAGGACCTATGGCTCAGTACTTCGCTAGGAAGCCCCCACAAACTCTGGAGAAGCTGCTTCAGAAAATGGATGAGTACATCTGAGTTGACAATGACTTCCGCCAAAGAAGGGAGGAAGCTTACAGATTCTCCGAAATGACTAGGGGCTTCGGAGGAAAATTTCATCCGAGGCACGTCAGGTCAATTCACAACACTCAGAATGATGACAAAGGAGGTTAGCTGTAGAGGCCACAGTATACCTCACAATCTTCGGGGCAGCAACAAAGCTCTTTCCAGCCGCCAGCTCCAAGAGGCAGAGGTGCCAGGGGCTTCGGAGGAAGATATGGGGATCAGCCTAGAAAGGTCTACTGCTTATTCTGTGGTGAGGACAAGGGCCATACCACAAGAATGTGTCAAATCACCATCCAAAAGCAGAAGGAGATTGCAGAAGCCGAAGCTCGGCAGAATCAGCTGAAGCAGGTCTTGCACACTGCTTTGTGCCATTCACCCTACATACCAGAATATGTGGGTAATCACTCTGCAGCTTCTGTTGCTTCGGCTAGTCAGCCACAGGCTCCTTGGCCACAGCTTCCACCTCCGCCCCCTCTACAGCCTACTTATTCATGGGGTCAGCAGCCAGAAGGGAGCCAACACACTCAGCAACAGAGGGATTTTAGGGAGGAATCCAAAGCTCGCACAGTTAACAGTACTGTGCCGAAATCAAAGCACATCTATTGAGAAGATATCCTACCCTCCGAAGCACTTTTTTACTCTATGCCATTTTGTTTTTTAATAAAGGACAAGTAATGCAAGTCTAGTTTTAATTCTTTGTAATAGTTTCGCTTCTGTTAAAATGAAATATATCTTCTTCACAGATTTACGAAGCTTAAAAATTGTCAAAGCTTCAAAAAAGTCATTCCTAATGGAGCACAGCAAAAGTCTTGTCGAAGCTTCAAAAGCCGTTCCCAAGGGAGCGCAGAGTAAGTTTTTTGCTCAAAAGTCGTTCCTAAGGGAATGCAGAGTCAAATGCCGCCGAAATATAAGGCGAAGCGCGAAAAGTCAACGCGAAAATACCGTCGAAATATAAGGTGAAGCGCAAAAAGTCAACGCGACAATACCGCTGAAATATAAGGCGAAGCACGAAAAGTCAACGCGAAAATACCGCCGAAATATAAGGCGAAGCGCGAAAAGTCAACGCGAAAATACCGCCGAAAAATAAACGGCAAATAGATTTTGATCGTTCCTAAGGGGACGCAGAGATTGTGTGTTTCAGCGAGGGCGTGTGTCTTCGGCATTAGCATCATTCTTTGCATCATATCATCGCAGCATCTCGCATATCATCACATCATACATCATACTGCACCAATGACACGAATTGAATACGAAGTTGATCTTCAGAGGTTTTATAAAAAATGAAAGCGTGCTAAGGCACAAAGTTAAAAATATAGCTTCGTCTGTTCTAATGCCAAAGAAAGGATCCTTTGTTTACGAAGATGGGATGTTTTTGCGAAGCAAGGATATTTTTTCCGAAGCACGAATTTTCTTCTTTACGAAGCATGAAAAGAAGGGAAGATGTTTTTTTCGCCGAAGGCTCAAAAAGCGGTACGTATATAAAGTTTCATGCCTCGCAAAGAACTGAATTACAAAAAAATTACATTCAGAAATATATACATCGAGCATTGCAGTCTTGATACAACAAAGTTACATTGATTATCTAAAAATGTTTTTACAAACAACTACTAGTCCTCTCTCAGTACCTTCTCCGCAACTTCATTTAGCAGCTTATTAACAACTTTGTCAACAATAGATTCTGCTACATTAATGATATCTATTGCTTCCTTCGTTTCTGGGTCTGCTAGTGGGTCGAACGGTTTTGGTGGAGGAGATAGCTCAGCTACAATGAATAAAAAAAAATCAATCAATCAGTTCGAAGCCACGAAAACAAATGACGAAGCTAAAACCAATTAAACGATACCAATCCGTCTCTCGAGTTCTACAGCTTTCTCAGCTTCTTTTGCTGCTTCTCGAGCGTCATGAATATATTTTTCCCTCTTCTTCATTATCTCATGGGCCATTTCTCGGCCATCATTCTCCCAGATGTCAGTGAAAAATTTTCCGCCAAGAAAACTTGCTTCGGCCGACGGATCCTTTGTGTCATCCACGGAGAGGGAAGCTTTGGCCTGGGCCAGGGTTTTAACATGATTACAACCCGCCTTCTCCAAGATAGCTGAAACTCCTCTTGCACTAGAGAACGCACAGACATCCCCACGATCGCCTAAGATTTCTTCAACAGCTTCCGCTTCTCTGCTGATCCACTCAATAACACCCTCAGGGTCGCCTCGTATGAAGTTATCTTCGTTTGAATAGACGCCCATGTTGGTGAAGCTGGCCTTTATCTTCTTCACACAGCCCAAAGATTTTTCAAAACATCTCTCCTTGGATTCGCGAAGTTCTTCAACTGTTTTTTCAAAATAATTTTTCCAATATTCACTGGCCTCTCGATCAGCTTCTGCAACAGCGCATTTTACCTTGGCTTCTGCTAGTTGTTTTCGAAGCTCTTCAATCTCATTCTTTTGGACCTCAGCTTGAGCCTTGGAATTAGCTTTGTCTTCTTTTATTTCATTTATCAATGAAATCAATATCTTGTCTTTTTCAAGGCCTTCGTTCCTTAGTTCAATCACCTCTAAACGAAGATTGTTCAGAGCCATTGTATACCCTTCATCTTCAATGTCCTTCTGTGCTCTAAGGGCATTGCTAAGGATTAGGCCCTGTAGGAGGAGTACAAGATCAGGAATAAGCAAATGAAGCAATTCGTTTTCAAATACAAAATTAGCTTTTATACCTTTATGATATTATATGCTAAACTGTCAGCCAATTCATCCTTTGATAACACCGAAAGGCCTTCTTCTAGCTTCGGAAATCTGAAGCTTCTACTCATCTCCCGGCAGATGGATATTTCTTTATTATCCGAGAGACAGTACAAAAAATCTTCTTCTCCGCCGCCATTGAACACTAATGCCCCCTTTGGGTATTTTAGTTTTTGGGCATAATGTTGAGCCTCTCGTTTCTCTTCCTTAGAGAATCCCTTTCCCGAAGCATGGCGGATGATGTAATCAATGGTCTCTTTTAAAGCTTCGGGAGCAGGAGTGGTAACCTTTTCAGGCGAAACTCGCTCTATGGTCCTCTCTTCTGTTGCCCTTTCTTCAATTTCCGAAGGCCTTTTCTCAGCGGGCTCTGAAGGCTCAGCTTCAGTATCGGCTTGGATTACTGCAGCTTCAATTTCGGCCGGCTTTGTTTCAACTTCGGTTGGCACTTTCGAAGCCTCGGTAACCTTCCTTGAAGGAGTAGAGCTCAAGGTCTTTACTGATTCTAACACATCTAGTACATTCGCCATCCTTCTCCTCTTGGGAGTTGTGGCAGAACCTTTTTGTGCCCTCAGCACTGTTACTTCTGATGAAGGGCTTAGAATTCCTAGCACTTTTGATTCTCCAATATTTGTATCTTCAGCTTTACCCTTATCAGTCTTCGTCTCAGCTAGCTCAGCTGAGGGTAGCTTCGGCATTGCAGTTGGTTCTTCAGTCCTTTGCGCAGGGGGAGCAGCTTTTTCTGGTTCAGCAGCTGAAGAAGCCTCCCCGCCAAACTCAGGCACCACGGCCGGCTCAATATAGCATGGCCGGTGGGTAAGGACCATCAATTTTTTGCCCTCCGGTGCAGGCTCGTCTAGAGTGGCCGAAGCAGTAGGTTTCCTCTTCTTTCCCTGGCCTCGCAGTGGATAACAGTAGTCCGGGTAAACAAAGCCAATAGCGTCAAAATCTCTGTTCAACCTCTTCTTTCTCCGGCCTCCGAAGGCTGTGGATAGTGCATTATCCTCCGTCTTGGAATACGATCCAAGCAGCTCATCACTGGTAACTTCAATGCATTTTAGCCAGTCATCATTCGGTTCATCGAATTTATCTCCGTATCTGAATGTGTACTTCAGCCGGACCAGTTCACCTTCACTAGATTTGGTGATGGTTTCCTTCGGCATTTCCCAGCTCTCTATAAGCGGCCATACTCTGTATGCTATGTGCTCTTGTACCAAATCTCTCATACCAATAAAGAAGCAGACAGTACCAAATGCCTTTTGATATGCTTCGACGGCTTCATCAATTTCAACCTTCGGCCTTCGGAGGCCGAAGCAAGACCAAATGGGTCGCATAATAACTTCCTTGATATCTTCTCTTGCATTCAAGTCATTTTTTACATAAAACCATTCCTCCATCCAGGCCCCGGGCCACCTTTTCTGGTATGTTGGCACCGGGTAGCTTGCGTTGGGGCGGGAGACAAATCCATAACAACCAAAGTTGTTATGATACTGTTCTTTCCCCGTGGCTTTTGTCTCATACAAAAGTTCGTGCATGCTATAGAAGCACTTCGCACTTGGTTCTATCCCTTGGCTTTTTGTTGCCCAGAAGAAGATTCCCATCCTCAATATAGCTTCAGGGGTCAGCTAGTGGAGAAAAACTTGATAGATCTTCAATACTTCAACTACAAACTTACTCAGTGGAAACCGAAGCCTAGCTTTGAAGCAGCTTCGAAAAATCACAACTTCGTTTTCCTCAGGGGCCGAGACGTTGTTGTCTCTGCCAGCCCTCACAATAGACATATCTCGAAAGTATTTCCCCCTCATGTTTTCGAGGTGACTTTGCTTAATAGAAGATTTTCCGAAAATGGTCTGGCTTGGTCTCCAGGGTCGATCCTCAGAATCTTCACCACCACTTTCTACATCATAACTGTCACTGTCACCAGTATCCTCAGACAGGCTTTCCAATATCTCCTTAGTAATCTTTTCTATATTTGTTTTTGCCATTGATTCGACAAATCCAGCAATGTATGGATTCATAGCCTTCTTCTCCTCAAAAAGCTTCTCCTCTTCAGCAAGCTTCGTCTCAGCGGCAATCTTCTTGTCCTGAGACATTCCTTCCTTCAGAGATGACAAAAATGTATCTTTCAAGCCGAAGCTCAAAAAGCTTTAAAAAACTAGCAAGTGTTAGTGAGCAGCAGCTATGAAATTGAGAAAATAAAGCAAATGGCACAAGCAGTGTACCAAATAAGGTCGGTGCGAGCTCTTATTTATACGCTCGGTGCGCTCCAAACCAAGGGGCCCCGCCTGTCATTGACTGTTGCTATTCTAGCAAAGGGAAGGTGTTTTTTTGGACCTTCGTCTTAAGGCCTTCGTCCATGTCGCAGTCTGAATTTGTTGCCTTAAACAAATTAATACTGCGAGGGGCTACTGTTGGGGGCCTTCATCCTCCAAAGGTCCTCAAAAACGTAATTTAACAATGTCTTCCAAGTATGGATTATAAACAGGTACCTTCGGAATTGAGCTAAAAGCATGATCGCGACGAAGGCTGGAGTCGCTCCGAAGCTATGCACGGGGGGGAGCTTCGGCTAAATGACAGAGAAAGGAACCGACTTAAAAGGGAAAAGGCTATTTAGTCCTCATAGAGTTGACTATTAGTTAACAGTGAATGTAAAGGGTATGAATGTAATTTTTCACAGGTTGCGTCCTGTGCCTATAAATAGATGAACAGTTCCCCCGTACTGTTCACGCTGACTTGTAATCACACGCGCGTCACGCTTGGATTTTTACCTTCTGTCAAGCCGAAGGTACAAATGTAATACAATTTTATTTCTATTTATTCACGATAATAATAATAAATATGTTAGCAATGTCATATTATTATTCATGTTGTCTTTTATGTTTCATATACTTCTTCTTGCATTAACATATGTTGTGATGATGAAGGTGTGTCCTTCATTACCTCCGTCTGAAGATCATTAAATCCTATGGGAAATAATGCTTCAGAAGACGAGGGACATTAAACTTTAACATTTTATGTTGCCTTGTTCTTAATTCATAGCACTTGAGAACAAGTCCCCAACAGGGCCCGCCCCACGTGTCCCTGCTTTGGCTTGGCCCCATGCTCAGCACTCTCCCAGCTACTGCCCGCACAGCCACCACCAGACCACACTTACCTTAGTGTTTAGAAATAAACAATAATTATATAAAAATAGTGCAAAGCAGACATTTGAACACATGCCCCTACTCTAGAAATTTAGGGCTAACCACCAGACTACACGTACCTTAGTGTTTAGAAATAAACAATAATTATATTTGAATAAATATCTCAATACCTATTTATATGATATATAAAAACCGTAGCAAAAGCACGAGCAACTGACTAGTATTATATGAAAGTACCACTGTACTATCTAGTCGTGGCTATAGTGATTTTACTATCCCTGGTTATCAGCATGATTGCATGACCGGATATGGTCTTAAATGTGAGGCACAACTTCATAGTGGTAGCGGGTACACCTATCTGTGAGAGTGTGTCTAGGTGAAGGTGTGACCACAATGTCATTTAATGTAATGTCAAGCACCGACAATAGTTGTACGTATGATAGCTTGCGTCTATGGACATCGAAGCCTGGCCCTCCTAGCATGATGTAATTGGTAGCTTGTGTAGCCCTTTGTACTTTTTTATATTTCATTGTACACTCCACATGCACACACATGGTTATAGGATCCATTCCATTCTTCATTGTGGTCTCGAGTGCTCTGTAGTCTAACTCATGTGTCATCACACTTAGGCGGTTAGGCCCAAGGCCTGTAATATCACCCAAGACTTATCCATTAATGATTTGTTTGGTTGCACTGATGGGGCAGGATAGGATGAGTCCATCCCTCATATGAGGTACGTTGTTTGGTTTAAAGTCAGGGTTGGGGGCAGGAACATCCCTAAGAGAATATTCCCATATGATGTTGTCCCCAATGGTCCACCAGAATTGGGTGCACGAATCCATACCCTGGGGGACAAGGCTCCTCACGTGCCTCGCGTTCACATTCCTTTCATCCATGGAGGTTATCATATACTATGTCCTATCCTATCTCCACAACCAAACAAAGGACGAGATCAATCCATCCCTACTTATCTCTGAAACCAAACAAAAAATAGGGATCTTCACATTCCTCCAAGCAAACAAGACTAGAGATCATTTCATCCCTCAAACTAGGGACCATCTTATCTCGTCCTGGTCTGTTCGGCAACCAAACACACCATAAGGTTTCACTGTGAACTTATCTTTAAGTGCTTAGATATGGGGTCCATGTCCTAGGGTCGTATGTCATCTATGGGCTTTACATATCCTTGTGTCATGAGACAGGATTACACTTGGCTTGTCTATAGACCTTGATTACTTTGAGGGCCTCAGGCCCTAAAGTGCCTGGGTCCATACAAACCTTGGAGTATGAGGCAAACTCTTGGAGCCCTGGATCCCAATGCTCGTGGTTAGACTGCCCTAAGCACCTCTTTACTTAGTACCTCAAGATATAAAGGGATCCTAGAGACTTATATTAATAAGTGTCTCAAGGTACGAGAGCCCCTAGGACTTATACCAACGGGTGTCCCAGAAAATGAGGGGCTCAAGAACTTATACCAATAGGCGCCCCTGAGCATGGGATGCCCCCAAGAGCTTAGCCTAGTGAGTATCCCGATGCACAGGGTGTCATGACTTGCTTTCAGGTTAGTGTGTTAGGTACAATGTTTCTTGAGGGTTTAGAATATTTTATCCTTAAATTAAGATCTCGAAGTGCTAGGGACTCTAATCCTTTTAAGGCTTAGGGCATGTACAATGGGTGTCTTGCGTTGTGTCTTCGAGTATGTACAAGGAGGTGAATGTAAAAAAACTCAAGACATGTATCTTGACGAAGGCACAGTGTCTTAGCTCTATGTTCGAGACAGGAGACTAGTTGATTGGTCACTTTAATTTATTAAATGCTCCGATTGGTACAATGAATATGGTATGACACATGTTTTAGATATGTCCACTGTATTATGTTATGTTTTAGTTGTGTCTTATACTTGAATTACCGTGCAACAATGTCTAGGTTGTACACGCCCTTAGCACGCCTAAATGGCCATCGGGCCATCCAGTAGCCGAGTGAGCTAATCTAAATGTTATTATATAACGTCATACTATAAAGTTGGAACCCTTTATTATTAGTCGGGGCCATAGGAGGCTCCTAGTCCTAGGTTTCATGACCACGGGAGCTATGGTTCCGCCATGGCAGGCCCCAAGGCCAGTCCTCCAAATCAAAACATGTTTTGACGGCAGCCAAAACTACTGCGTCGACATAGTACGTATGCTAAACCAATATACAGTAAAACCGTACTAGGCGCTCGTGTTCGGCGGCCGGATCCACGCAGAAGTTTGACGAGCGAATTAACAGAGGCAGAGCTCCGGATGATCAGGGTCTCACTCACCTCCCAGAGTCCCAGTTCTCAACAGCGTCGTCTGTAGCCAAGTCAGAACATGAGTGTGTGTGCCACTGCCGACACATGCATATGAGCTATTGAGCTCGATAGGGGAAATTAAAGAGAGAGAAAATGCTACAGTAGTGGGAACTGCTCCTGATGAGACCGGCCGGCGGGCCGGACCAGATCGACCTTGCAAAGGCGGAGAGGACACGTCCCGGCCGGCCGGTCGCAGCTAGCGCTGGATCTCAGGAGGACAACGGGCACTGTGGCGTGCACATGCATGTGCGAGCGAAAGAAGCTTGCGATGGTGTAAATAGTGAGGTCCCCAGCTGTTCACAGTGCATTAATTGTGCGGCCGGCGAGCGACGACGAGCGGTGGCGGTGCAGTGCAGAGAACCGACGACGAGCGGAACAGTTTGGTCAGCCAACTCTCTGGACCTGCATGCTAATGTAATTGATCGAACTGATGAGTGCGCGGCGGCACCTGTGCAGACGAGTACTACTCCTACAGTGGTTCATGGTCACCGTGCTGCTGTGCCTGTGCACCGCCACCGACGACGACGACGATGGCACGACGCCGCGATTCGCTCGTGCACGAGCCAGTCAGCCACTGCCGCCCTTGCGCATGATGCGGTCGGTGAACCTAGCTAGCTAGCTAGTCGGCGCCTGCCCTATGCATGCGGATGCAGGACACCCAACATGTGACAGCGGCATCCGGCAGCGCTGCTCCATCCACCTGCAGCTGCCGATCTGGCATCATTACCGAGAGAGAGAGAGGATGGATATGCCAAAGCTTCTAGCGCAACGAACCAACACAGACACAGTGCTCTCGTACGGTTGGTGAGACGGCTGGCATGGCACACCATGCATGTGGACAGTGGACTGGGGGGAGAGGAGAGGAGGTTACCGATGGATGTCGGTTTTGCAGAATCATCCACTACTATAGAGTAGCTAGGGATCCGCACCCGCGCCCTCTATTACTGTTGAAACTCGCTCTCCCAAGCAAGGTGATCCAACGGAGAATAAAAGTAATGTAAACAAGGTTTAGCTCAAGAAGGCGATTGCTTTCTTAATCTCCCCTCTCAAGGGCACTGTACGAGGGTATTTATAGGTGCCTGAGTGCCCAGCGCCTTGAGTTAAGTACGCACGTGCCCCAGGCGCCCAGGTTATCCCCGGAATATTCCCATAAAATAGGGTTACAGACTGTAATTACAGAGAAGCCTTTACAAATTAGGCCTGTATATGCGTAGCGGCCACGCGGGGCCTGTTACAATGGGCCAGATTGCTCGTGGGCCTTCGTGTTAGTCGACGCCGCGGTATGGGGCGACCTCGCCAGAAGCCTTCGTTCCTCGACGCATTGGACGAAGGGTGGAATCTGCCAGTCGTCTTGTCTTCGTTGGTGCAGCGAGACTGGCGAAGGCATCGAGCGAAGGGTAGCGTCTTCGCCTTCGCCCCAACATTTGCCCTCCGAGGGACCAGTTCGACTAAGTCATCTGGTGCCGAAGGCGTCGCTAGATGGTGGAGACGCTGCCCTCGCTCGAAGTGGTTCCGCGGGGGTTTTTGACATGACCGTTGATTGACGCCGTACTGTTGGATTGCGGGTTTTCCCAAGCATCGCGCCCTGTGTATAAAAGGGGGTGGGGCGGCGCAGGTTGAAATTTACCTTTCCGTGCGCCGCGAAAACCCTAACCTTCTTTTCAAACTGCTCGTCTGCTCGTGTGTCCTCCTTGCTCCTGTTCGCCGGAGATCTGGCCCACGTGAAGCAGACCGCACGCCGCCGTCGACGGTACGTAGCCATGTCGTCTTCCTCCTTGTCTGCTGCGACCACGCCGACGGCCGAGGCGTCGTCCGAAGATACCTCGGGCACTGTGGCGGCAGAGTTACGGCCGGGTGATACGGTGGAATTCGGTGTTTCGCTGATGTCGTCGGTCCGCGTGCAAGATATGCAACAGTTGGGGTATTTTGGCGGCGGGGTTGGGCGCGTCCCGGGGGCAGAGGAGGTTCCCGAGCCCGAGGGCGGATTGGTCGTTTTCGAGGCATTTTTCATCGCCGGCCTTCGTTTGCCTGCTCATCGTTTTATTTCGGAGGTTCTGCAGAAGTTCGAAGTCTAGGTTCACCAGCTGACACCGAACGCCGTGGTGGCGTTGGCGAAGTATGTCTGGGCAACGACATCGTATGGCGGTCAGCCTTTGGTGGAAGTCTTCGCCAAGCAATACTGTCTGCACTGGCAGAAGAGAAAAATTGGACATAAGATTGCGCAATTCGGATAATGCACTTTCACGCCGAAGTCCGGGAAGACTTCGATCGAAGTCGTGGAGCTGGTCCCCTATGCCCGAAATAAGTGGGGCAACTGGTAGAATTACTAGTTCTATGTTTCAGAGGCTGAAGTCAAAGACCGCCCAGGGCTCCCCGCAGCCATTATGTGCTCTCATTATTATGTGGCGTACCCGCCATTTGAAGTAGCAGAGAATGATGAGGATGAAGGGGCCCTTCGGATCGCTGCCCGTACGAGTAGTGGGCGTGATCTAGTTGAGGAGTTCATAGCGTATGGGGTGTGGCCCTTGGCGCATGGATGGGCGTTGGGCGAAGTATGCCCTCGCGAGATGCCCTCCTTGGGTAATCGGAAAATACAAAGTCCGCTTTTTGCTTTGGATGTGTGAGGCCGGGATCTTACCGCGGTTGTGCGCGAAGCGGAGGATGGGGCGGTGCGAATTGTGGGGCGCTACGTGCCGAAGACGGAGGCCCTGCGGAGCTGGGATATACGCGGATCCAATGACCGCCTGAATAGGGTCTTCAAGTTGAATCGTTTACCGTATGGCGGTTATCCCGGGGAAGACGTTGTCGACCGCCGCGGGAAAAGACCAACGGCCGTGGTTGAAGAAGACCCCGCGCCGGAGGTCGCCCCAGCCACTAAGAAAAGGAAGCTAGGTACTGCGGTGGGGGAACTGAGGGTCTCCGATAGTTTTGCTATGGAGTTGATGGGGACATGCGTGGCCCCCGGGGGAAGGATGTCTTCGCCCGAGCTCCGGGAGTCTTCGGCGCGGATGCTGGAGGTTACCGGGGGTCGATGGTCCAAGAACGTTCCTATCCCCCGCGCGGCTGGCGAGGACTTCTTTACGTCTCGCATGGCTCGTGACTTGAGAGTGTTTCCTTATGGGCGAAATATTGCTGCTGTTGTGTCGGCAGTGATGAACAAGGACCGCCAAGATGCCGCGCAGAAGCGTCGGCCAGTCGTCGGGATGGTCGACCCCGTGCGCGAGGCGAAGAGGGTGCGAGGAAGCGCGAAGGCTGCGGCCTCCGGCAGTGGCAAGCTGGTGCCGGCTACGAAAATGGCTGCGCCCGGGGGCAGCAAGGCGCCGATAGGCGAGAAGGCTGCAGCCGCTGGCGGAACCAAGCCTCTCCCGGGCGGACCATCGCCAGCGAAGCGTGTTGCTGACTTTGGCACAAATATCAGTGTCGAGGACTATCTGGGCGGTATGTTTTTTTTCCGACCGGAGACGTGTTGCAGGGTCGGGCGAGGGACAGCTGGTTGTTGTCCCGCCTTTGGTGGCAGCCACCTCGCCATCGGCGGTGGGAAAGGCGAAGGGGGCCACGTAGGACCCGTGGGCCGCCTTTTGCGCGAGCGGCGAGATTCTGACGGCCGCCGCCGCTAGGGACGTGGCGGGCGCCATGTCCCAGCGGCTGAGGGAAGTGTCTCAGCAGTTGTCGCAGCAGCTGAAGCAAGTAAGTTGCGCTGGACTTCGATGTTTGCTGTGTTTTGGTTCATGCGTCTGTCTCGTGAAGGTTTGACTTGTGTTTTTGCCAGGCGGCCGACTTTGCCGACCGTGTTGCGTCGGGCGTCCTGACTGCGGACGTCGCTGCCGAAGTCAAGAATCTTCGGGCGTAGCACGCGGATGCTGTCCGAGATAAGTCGGCCGTGGAGAGTAAGAGCCACAGGCTGGCGGATAAGGTGGCCACCCTGGAGGCAGAGAGGACTGACCTCCGACGCCAGCTGGCGGAGGAGAGGAGGGAGGCTAACCAGGCCGTCGCCGAAGCGCAGGTTGCGTGAGCGGAGGCTAAGGCGGCGCTGGCGAAGGGTAGCCTCGCCAGCCAACGTGCCGAGGAATGGGAGGCGAGGTTCAACGCCCTGCGTAGCCGCGTGGACAAGGCAGAGACCTCGGTGCGCTCAGAAGTCGTGCGGACGCACGCGCAGCTCGTGGAGGCATACCGCGAACTGGGTGCGCGGACTGCAGATTTTGATGTGCCCGACCACGAGGCTAGCCTCTGCTTCCTTGAATGGACGCAGGAGGAGCTGCAGGTGCTTCTGACTATTGTGCAGGGCTTCATGTCCTACACCTCCCTCGTCACATGCGAGGGGGCCATGAACGCGCTGTCACGCGAGGGGTGCAAACACTATGAGGTCTTCGATCAGTCAGATGAAGACTTTGAGCGTGAAATTTTTAAGGTCGAAGACCCTGTGGTGAAGGGCTCCGCGGGGGCACTCTTCGATCGGATGTGGGGTCCTTATGGTCGAGAGGCGGTTAGGGAGCGGTCTGACCGGGCGAGGGAGCAGGTAAAGTTTGTCTTTTGTTTTGCGTCGTTGAATGTGGGTACGCGTGGGTTTGCTGAATGAGTGTGCTGTTGGTGCAGATGGCGCGTGCCGAGGATGTTGAGGACTTTGGGCGTCTGAATGGCGCGCGGCCCGAGGCGGAGGTCAACCCGGTCCTGCCGGAGGCTGAGGTCGACCCGGTACTGCCCCCGGAAACCGGCGAAGGCTCCTTCGCGGCACCTGCGCCTACTGAGTCTGGTGAAGGCTTGTTGCCAGCCCCTGCGCCGATGGCAGAAGATCCCCCGAAGGCGGAGCTAGCGGCAGAGGATCCTATGGCGGCGGCTGGGCCTTCGCAGGTGGCTTAGTGGGTGTGGGGGAGTTAGTGAATTTTGTCTCTGTTACTGAACCTTGGTTGCTGCACAGGTTCAGGATTTTGGGCCTGCGCACGCAACCACTACTGCTAATTTTGTGGCGGCTTCGACCGTGGTTGCTGGAAATGAATTGGATGAGTCTGTGTCTAAGTTTTTGAGTTTGAAGATTCTGGGAGTTTGGTTGTGTGGACGGAAGAGTCTTCGTGTGAGGACTTGGATTATTTTGCGGCCTTGGATGTGGCTGCGTCGGAGGCTTCTCCGTGTGCGATGGACGCGGAAGTTTTTCCTGGTCTGAGTGCTGGGCGTAGGCGGCGAAGGGCGGTGGCTAAGCGTAGAGTGAGTGAGGTGGAGGGTGCTCGTCTTCGTGTGGACAGGGCTGGCAAGCGGGAGTTGTTGTCCTCGCCGGTTGGGGTAGGTGAGGGGGAGTTGTGAAGTCTTTTTGAGGGTGGGGAGTTGAGGATAATGTTGTTTAACTATAGGGAGATGGGTATCATTCCAAAGGTTGAACCAATGTAAGGTGTGATGCCCTCGCTGTACGTATGTAACTATAATTTGGACAATGATGTTGAGTGCCCTCGCTGATCCGGTCGTGTCCGTGGGGGACTTGTGCACTTGATCTAGCGCGTTTATGATGTCGGTCCGGCTGCACCTGTAGTCGGTCTTTGCCCAGATAGTCTTTTTAGGAAGACTTCGATTTTGCGCGCTTGTTGCGCTAGTCCGGCTGCACCCTTAGGCGACTTTTGCGTGGATAGTCTTTCGGAGAAGACTTCGATTTTGCGCACTAGTTGTGCTAGTCCGGCTGCACCCTTAGGCGACTTTTGCACGGATAGTCTTTCGGAGAAGACTTCGTTCTTGCGCACTTGTTGTGCTAGTCCGGCTGCACCGTTAGGCGACTTTTGCACGGATAGTCTTTCGAAGAAGACTTCGCTTTTTGCGCACTTGTTGTGCTAGTCCGGCTGCACCCTTAGGTGACTTTTGCTCGGATAGTCTTTCGGAGAAGACTTCGCTTTTGCGCACTTGTTGTGCTGGTCCGGCTGCACCCTTAAGCGACTTTTGCGCGGAGTGTCGCACGCGAGGGTAGCTAGCGCTGCCCCTCGCGGTGACTTCGTTGTGGTCGAATGCCGAAGACCGTCAATGCGGTCTGTTTTCGACGTGATTCTTTGCGGGGGATTTTTGCGTATATATTACATGGCTCCGCCTCATTAAAAACCTCACCCCCGGGGAGGAAAAGAGTGCGGGCCAAAATAAAACTATTTGGGGAATTACAAGGGTGAGTTGACCCTGAGTAGTTAAACAAAAAATTTATGAAGGTTGTCTATGTTCCAGGAATGTCCTAGATCTTCGCCAGATTGTGTTGTTAATCTATACGCGCTGCGAGACGACTTTGTCTTGACGATAAATGGCCCTTCCCACTTTGGTTCCAGCTTTCCCCGTGACTCTGTCCGGGTTGTGCGGACAAGTACAAGGTCTCCTTCGCTGAATTCCCTCGGGATGACTGTGTGGTCGCGCCATGCTTTTGTTTGAGCTTGGTATTTGTTTAGAGCCTGTAGGGCGAAGACGCGGTCTCCGTCGATGAGGTCCTTCGAAGTAGGCTCGTCTACGTCAGGGACGGTTGACGTGACTGTCCGTGCTGACCCATGTTTTATTTCCTACGGGGTCATGGCCTCCGATCCATATAGAAGGCGGAAAGGGGTGAACCCAGTCGCCCTGCACTCAGTCGTGTTCAGCGCCCAGACCGCTTCGGGTAACAGTTCGGCCCACTTGCCTTTCTTGTCATCGAGGAGCATTTTCTTGATGGCTGTGAAAATTTTACCATTGGCGTGTTCCACGACTCTGTTGGATTGCGGGTGGTACACTGAGGCGAAGGCAAGCTTGGTGCCAATGGAGAAGCAGAAATCCTTGAAATCTTGGCTGTCAAATTGCTTGTCGTTGTCAACTGTGAGCTTGGATGGGACTCCGAAGCGGCAAACAATGTTTTGCCAGAAGAATTTCTGGGCAGTCTTCGAAGTTATCGTGGATACTGCCCTCGCCTCGATCCATTTGGTAAAATACTGAACGGCGATGAAGGTGAACTTGAGGTTCCCCTGGGCCGTGGGTAGGGGCCCGACAATGTCCAGGCCCTAGGGCTGAAGAGGCCACGTGTGGGCGATTAGCTTTGTTAGTTGCGAAGGGCTTCCCGAGCGTGGAAAAAACTTCTGGCAGGCTTCGCAGGACCTGGTGACCCGATTTGCGACGCAGATCATGGCGGGCCAGTATAAACCTTGACGGATCACCTTTGCGGCTAGGGCCCTAGGCCCTGCGTGAGAGCCGCAAGTCCCCCTGTGGACTTCGCGCAGGATTTGGACGCCTTCGGTCTCGGTGACACATTTAAGCATGGGTTGACTGATCCCCTTCTTGTAAAGCTGACCTTCGATAAGTGCGAAGTCCCGGCTTCGATGTTTGAGGCGCTTGGCTTCATTGACATCAGTTGGATGATAGTACCCCTGCAGGAACAGGGTTATTGGTGCCCGCCAATCTTCGGTCATGATTAGGTTAACTATGCGGTGGCCCTCGCTGTCATTGGTTATTTGGAGCCCTTCTGGGCTACGGACAGCTAGCATGCCGATGACATGGTAGAATACGTCGGAGGGTAGGGCCTCGCCTCTGCGGCTGCCTTGGCCAATGCGTCGGCCTCTTCATTCTTGGCACGGTCCACATGCTGTAGGGTAAAACCTTTGAATTGTCTTTCGAGGCTGCGGATAGCCGCGAGGTACTGCATAAGCGCGGGGTCCTTCGCTGCGTAGTCTTTCTTGACTTGGCCGGCGACTACCTTGGAGTCTGTTCTGACGATGCAGGTGGTGACACCAAGTGCCCTTAGCTTGCGAAGGCCGAGAATGACAGCTTCGTATTCTGCTATATTGTTGGTGCATCTATCAGACTCCAAAGCAAAGCTGAGGCGTGCTGCGTATCTGTGCTTGACCCCTGTAGGTGAAGTAATGACTGCAGCGGTGCCTGCCCCCACATGGCACCATGCGCCGTCGCAATGGATTATCCACACCTTCTCTACAGGCGGGTCCGGATGTGTTATTGGCCCAGTCCAGTCGACGACGAAGTCTGCTAGGACTTGTGACTTGATGGCTGTCCTGGGTTCGAATGTGATGTGGTAGCCGGAGAGTTCGGCTGCCCATTTGGCAATCCGAACTGATGCCTCCGGGTTTCTAAACAATTCACCGAGTCCCCTATCTGAGGTGACCCAGACCTTGAATGCCTCAAAATAATGGCGCAATTTGCGCGAAGCCATAACAACTGCGTAGGCAATTTTTTCCAGTTCCGTCATATTGCATTTTGATGTCGTGAGTACTTCAAAAACGTAATAAACTGGACATTGCCTGATCGTGCCATCTCTATTCTGCTCTTGAACCAGTGCTGCACTGACCGCATGCGGCGAAGCTGCGATGTAGAGCAACAGGGGTAGCGAGGGGTCGGGGCTTGTAAGAATCGCCAACTCTGACAGGTACTGTTTTAATGAAGCGAAGGCCGCCGCCTGCTCTGGTCCCTATGCGAAGTCTTTTGCGCCGCGGAGTGTTTTGAGGAAAGGGAGGCTTTGCTCTGCGGATTTGGAGATGAATCTGTTGAGGGCGGCCAGTCTGCCTGTCAGTCGTTGGACGTCTCTAGCTGACTGTGGTGGCGTCATGTTGATGATGGCTTGGATTTTGGTTAGATTGGCTTCAATGCCGCGGTGCGACACCAGGTAGCCCAATATTTTCCCCTAGCGAACGCCGAAGACGCACTTTTCGGGGTTTAGGCGAAGTTGTGCGTCCCGCATGTTCGCAAACGTTTCGGCGAGGTCGGCCAGATGATCCTCCTTGCTTCTGATGGCGACGACGATGTCGTCGACATATGTAAATATGTTCCTGCCAACCTGGCTCTCGAGCACCGTTTTGGTGAGCCGAGAGAATGTGGACCCGACGTTCTTAAGTCCCTCCGGCATTCTGATGAAGCAATACGTGCTGAAGGGTGTTATGAAACTGGTGCTTGCCTTGTCTTCCTCCTTCATATATATTTGATGGTAGCCGGAGAAGCAATCAAGGAGTGACATGACTTCACACCCGGCCGCACTATCGACGATTTTGTCGATCCGAGGCAGCGGGAAGTTGTCCTTGGGGCAGGCCTTGTTGAGACTGGTGAAGTCGATGCACATCCGCCATTTGTCGCTCTTCTTCTGCACCATCACTACATTGGCGAGCCATGTAGGGTAGGCGATTGGCTCGATGAATTTGGCCTCAAGCAGGCGATGTACCTCGGCCTTGGCGGCTTCTGTCTTCTCATCAGACATCTTGCGCAGCCGTTGCTTCTTCGGCCTCACCGAAGGGTCGATTCCCAAGCTGTGCTCGATGATGGAGCGACTGACTCCGACCAGGTCGAGGGCGGACCAGGCGAAGATGTCTTTATTTTTGGACAGGCAGCAGAGGAGTCTCTCCTCGTCATGCGAAATGAGGTCTTCGCTGATGGTGACCGTTTGTTTGGGCGTTGCTTGGTCGAGGGGAACAGTCTTGGTCTCGTCGTTACTCTGCAGCTATGCTTTGTCGTGTTCTTTGGCGGCTGGGTTGGCAGACTCGGGGACCTCGCGCTGGGCCGTGAGGCAGTGTATGTTCCTTTGTCCGGGAACGAAGTCTCTTTCTATGTTGCGCGCGGCCTGTTGGTTGCCGAAGACTGTGATGACGCCTTGCGGACCTGGGATCTTCATGCACAGGTAAAGTCCGTGAATGGCTGCCTCAAATTTGTTGATGGAGCCCCGACCCATTATGGCGTTGTACGGGTACACCATGTCGACGATGTTGAACGTGACTTGCTCACTTCGTGCATTGGGTGCTACACCGAAGGAGAGGGGTAGCTCTATTTTGCCGACAGGAAAGGTGCCTTTGCCGCCGAAGCCATACAGCGGGTTGTCTGAAGGCTTGAGCAGGCTGTGGCTTATGCCCATGCGATCGAAGGCATGGAGGAAGATGATATCCGCCTGGCTGCCATTGTTGACTAAGACTTTGTGTAGGTCCCAGCCTGCCACGCTGCAGTTGATGACCATGGCGTCGATGTGGGGTGCGCTGCGCAGATTGACGTCTCGGGCGTCGAAGGTCAATGGCACATGGGACCACTTTGTCTGCACAACTGGACCGGTGATGGCGACGTGGTTGATGCTACGGTAATGGTCCTTCTTCTGTCGCTTTGTGTCGAAGTCAACGCTAGACCCCCCCCCAGTGATCATGTGAATGACTTCGCGATACGGCTGATCGGCGAAGTCTTCTTGCTTTGGGGCCTGAGGATGGTTGGGGTGGTGGATGTTTTGCTGTTGCGGGTGTGGAGGTGGGGGTGGGGAGGTAGGATTTGTACCTCCTGGTGGTGTTGGTATGCGTGGTGCGGTGGATGTGGAGCGGGGTCGTGGTTATATGGCTGAGGGGGTTGTTGATATGTGTGCGCGACAACTCAGGGTTGTCGGCTGGTTGCGTCCGTGCCATCCTGTCTCTGGTGGCCTTCGTCTCTAGGCAGTCTCTTGTAGGGTGCGCGCAGTCTTCACCGTGGAACAAGCAGTAGAATCTGCGCGGCTGCTGCGCACGCCCCCGGCCCCGACCACGAGTTCCGTTTCTGTGGCCCTAGGGGGGATACTCCTGGCGGCGAGGGGCCTCTCCAGCGGGGTGCTGGTTGGCGATGTTGTGCACCTGCTGCTGATTGCGGCCATCCCGACCGGAGTCTACCTGCGAAGGCCTCGTCCACGTACGGCTGGACTGCGGAGGGTATTTAGGTTTCCTCTGAGACTCGACTTTGCGCTGGTGGAGCTCTTCGGATCTGGCGTATTTTTCGAATAGCTGATACAGCTCCTGTAGGTTCCTAGGCGGATCTCTGATGCAGTGGCTATAAAGGACGCCAGCCCGAAGGCCACTGATGACGTAGTGAATGGCGATTTGGTCATCAACCGAAGGCAGTTGTGACTTGAGAGTCAGAAACTTGCGGTAGTACTCCCGCAGAGTTTCTCGTTCCAGCTGCTTGCAGAGTGAAAGTTCAGCCAAGGCGTCGGTGTCTGAGCGGTACCCTTGGAAGTTAATCAGGAATTTGTCCCAGAGACTTCTCCAGGAGTCGATGGACAGCGGGGGCAACCTAGTGTACCAGGTGAGGGCCGGGCCTTCGAGGGCGATGATGAATGACTTGGCCATCGTGGCGTCTGAAAGGGAATTAGGCTTACACCTATTTTCTATAACTAATTTTGGTGGTTGAATTGCCCAACACAAATAATTGGACTAACTAGTTTGCCCAAGTTTACAAGTTCTACAGGTACCAAAGGTTCACCATAAGCCAATAAAAAGATCAAGAGAAAGGGTTCAAACAAAGGAGCAAAAGCCAACCGAAGGCACCCTGGACTGGTGCACCGGACTGTCCGGTGCACCACCGGACAGTGTCCGGTGCACCAGGGAAGGTCGACTTCAAACTCTTCACCTTCAGGAATTCTCGGAGCCGGCGCGCTATAATTCACCGGACTGTCCGGTGTACACCGGACAGTGTCCGGTGCTCCAAGAGGACGCGGCTCCGAACTCGGCAGCCTCAGGAATTCGCTTCGGCTGCTCCGCTATAATTCACCGCACATGTCCGGTGTACACCGGACTGTCCGGTGTAACTGCGGGGCAACGGCTACTTCGCGCCAACGGTCACCTGCAACAGCAATTAATGCGCGCCAGAGCGCGCAGAAGTCAGGCACGCGCGTAGTGGCGCACCGGACACTCTACAGTACATGTCCGGTGCGCCACCGGACATCCAGGCGGGCCCAGAAGTCAGAGCTCCAACGGTCAGAACCCAACGGCTTTGGTGACGTGGCTGGCGCACCGGACATGTCCGGTGTGCACCGGACTGTCCGGTGCACCATGCGACAGACAGCCCCACCAAACAGCTAGTTTGGTGGTTGGGGCTATAAATACCCCCAACCACCCCACATTCAAGTTATCCAAGTTTTCCACTTCTCAACCACTTACAAGAGCTAGGCATTCAATTCTAGACACACTCAAGTGATCAAATCCTCTCCAATTCCACACAAGGCTTTAGTGATTAGCGAGAGAGATTTGCCGTGTTCTTTTGAGCTCTTGCGCTTGGATTGCTTCTTTCTTTCTCAATTGTTCTTGTGATCAAAACTCATTTGTAACCGAGGCAAGAGACACCAATTGTGTGGTGGTCCTTGCGGGGAAGTTTTATTCCCGGGTTGATTTGAGAAGAGAAGCTCACTCGGTCCGAGGGACCATTTGAGAGAGGGAAAGGGTTGAAAAAGACCTGGCCTTTGTGGCCTCCTCAACGGGGAGTAGGTTTGCGAGAACCGAACCTCGGTAAAACAAATCCGCGTGTCACACTCTTCATTCGCTTGCGATTTGTTTTGCGCCCTCTCTCTCGGACTCATTATTATTTCTAACGCTAACTCGTCTCATAGTTGTGTTTATATTTGTAAATTTCAGTTTCGCCCTATTCACCCCCCTCTAGGCGACTTTCAATTGGTATCAGAGCTCGGTGCTTCATTAGAGCCTAACCGCTCGAAGTGATATCGGGAGATCACACCAAGAGGGAGATGGAGACCGGCGACAAGCCCACTACGAGCCACGGGAGCACCTCATCGGAAGAGTCCCGCACCAAGAGGAAGGAGAAGAAGAAGGACTCCTCCAAAGGGAAGAAGTCTTCTTCACACCACAAAGAAAAGAAGGAGAAATCTTCCTCTCACAAGTCGCATCGGAAAGGCGACAAGCACAAGAGGATGAGGAAGGTGGTCTACTACGAGACCGACACTTCATCAACGTCGACCTCCGGCTCTGATGCGCCGTCCGTGACTTCTAAGCGCCAAGAGCGCAAGAAGTATAGTAAGATCCCCCTACGCTACCCCCGCATTCCTAAACATACACCTTTACTTTCCGTCCCTTTAGGCAAACCACCAACGTTTGATGGTGAAGATTATGCTAGGTGGAGTGATATAATGAGATTTCATCTAACCTCACTCCACAAAAGTATATGGGATGTTGTTGAGTTTGGTGTACAGGTACCATTCGTAGGGGATGAAGACTATGATACGGACGAAGTGGTCCAAATCGAGCACTTCAACTCACAAGCCACAACCATACTCCTGCCTCTCTAAGTAAAGAGGAATATAACAAGGTGCAAGGGTTGAAGAGTGCGAAGGAGATTTGGGACCTACTCAAGACCGCGCACGAGGGTGATGAACTCACCAAGATCACAAAGCGGGAAACGATCAAGGGGGAGCTCGGTCGTTTCCGTCTTCGCCAAGGAGAGGAGCCACAAGATATGTACAACCGGCTCAAAACCTTGGTGAACCAAGTGCGCAACCTCGGGAGCAAGAAATGGGACGACCACGAGGTGGTTAAGGTTATTCTAAGATCTCTCATTTTCCTTAACCCCACTCAAGTTCAATTAATTCGTGGTAATCCTAGATACACACTAATGACTCCCGAGGAAGTAATCGGGAATTTTGTGAGCTTTGAATGTATGATTAAAGGCTCAAAGAAGATCAACGAGCTTGATGAACCCTCCACGTTCGAAGCACAACCGGTGGCATTTAAGGCGACGGAGGAGAAGAAGGAGGAGTCTACACCGAGTAGACAACCAATTGACGCCTCCAAGCTCGACAATGAGGAGATGGCTTTAATCATCAAAAGCTTTCGCCAAATCCTCAAGCAACGGAAGGGGAAGGATTACAAATCCCGTTCCAAGAAGGTTTGCTACAAGTGTGGTAAGCCCGGTCACTTTATTGCTAAATGTCCATTATCAAGTGATAGTGATAGGGATAACGACAAGAAGGGCAAAAGGAGAGAAAAGAAGAGGTACCACAAGAAGAAGGGCGGCGATGCCCACGTGTGCCGCGAGTGGGACTCCGATGAGAGCTCCACCGACTCCTCCTCCGACGACGAGGACGCCGCCAACATCGCCGTCACCAAGGGACTCCTCTTCCCCAACGTCGGCCACAAGTGCCTCATGGCAAAGGACGGCAAAAAGAAGAAGGTTAAATCTAAATCCTCCACTAGATATGAGTCTTCTAGTGATGAAAATGCTAGTGATGAGGAGGATAACTTGCGTACCCTTTTTGCCAACCTTAACATGGAACAAAAGGAAAAATTAAATGAATTAATTAGTGCTATTCATGAAAAGGATGACCTTTTGGATTCCCAAGAGGACTTCCTAATTAAGGAAAACAAGAAACATGTTAAGGTTAAAAATGCTTATGCTCTAGAAATAGAAAAATGTCAAAAACTATCTAGTGAGCTAAGCACTTGCCATGACACTATTGCCAACCTTAGAAATGAAAATGCTAAATTAATTGCTAAGGTTGATTCAAATGTCTGTAATGTTTCAATTCCAAATCTTAGAAACGATAATGATGATTTGCTTGCTAAGATTGATGAATTGAACGTATCCCTTGCTAGCCTTAGAGTAGAAAATGAAAATTTGATTGCTAAGGCTAAAGAATTAGATGTTTGCAATGTTACAATTTCCAATCTTAGACATAACAATGATATTTTGCGTGCTAAGATTGTTGAACTTAATTCTTGCAAACCCTCTACATCTACTATTGAGCATGTGTCTATTTGTGCTAGATGTAGAGATATTGATATTGATGCTATTCATGATCACATGGCTTTAATTAAACAACAAAATGATCATATAGCATTATTAGATGCTAAAATTGCCGAGCATAACTTAGAGAATGAAAAATTTAAATTTGCTAGAAATATGCTCTATAATGGGAGACGCCCTGGCATCAAGGATGGCATTGGCTTCCAAAAGGGAAACAATGTCAAACTTAGTGCCCCTCCTAAAAATTTGTCTAACTTTGTTAAGGGCAAGACTCCCATGCCTCAGGATAACGAGGGTTACATTTTATACCCTGCCGGTTATCCCGAGAGCAAAATTAGGAGAACTCATTCTAGAAAGTCTCACTCTGGCCCTAACCATGCTTTTATGTATAAGGGTGAGACATCTAGCTCTAGGCAACCAACCCGTGCTAAGTTGCCTAGAAAGAAAACTCCTAGTGCATCAAATGATCATGGCATTTCATTTAAGACTTTTGATGCATCTTATGTTTTGACTAACAAATCCGGCAAGGTAGTTGCCAAGTTTGTTCGGGGCAAACACAAGGGCTCTAAGACTTGTGTTTGGGTACCCAAAGTTCTTGTTTCTAATGCCAAAGGACCCAAAACCGTTTGGGTACCTAAAGTCAAGAACTAAACTTGTTTTGTAGGTTTATGCATCCGGGGGCTCAAGTTGGATCATCGACAGCGGGTGCACAAACCACATGACTGGGGAGAAGAAAATGTTCTCCTCCTACGAGAAAAACCAAGATCCCCAACGAGCTATCACATTCGGGGATGGAAACCAAGGTTTGGTCAAAGGTTTGGGTAAAATAGCAATATCTCCTGACCATTCCATTTCCAATGTTTTTCTTGTAGATTTTTTGGATTACAATTTGCTTTCTGTTTCGCAATTATGTCAAATGGGCTACAACTGTCTATTTACTAATGTAGGTGTCACTGTCTTTAGAAGAAGTGATGATTCAATAGCATTTAAGGGAGTGTTAGAGGGTCAGCTATACTTGGTAGATTTTGATAGAGCTGAACTCGACACTTGTTTGGTTGCTAAGACTAACATGGGTTGGCTCTAGCACCGCCGACTAGCTCATGTTGGAATGAAGAATCTTCATAAGCTTCTAAAGGGAGAGCACATTTTAGGACTAACAAATGTTCATTTTGAGAAAGACAGGATTTGTAGCGCATGCCAAGCCAGGAAGCAAGTTGGCACTCATCATCCACACAAGAACATCATGACAAGTGACAGGCCACTGGAGCTCCTACACATGGATTTATTCGGCCCGATCGCTTACATAAGCATCGGCGGGAGTAAGTACTGTCTAGTTATTGTGGATGATTATTCTCGCTTCACTTGGGTGTTCTTTTTGCAGGAAAAATCCCATACCCAAGAAACCTTAAAGGGATTATTGAGACGGGCTCAAAATGAGTTCGGCATAAGGATCAAGAAAATTAGAATCGACAACGGGACGGAGTTCAAGAACTCACAAATAGAAGGCTTCCTTGAGGAGGAGGGCATCAAGCATGAGTTCTCTTCTCCCTACACCCCACAATAAAATGGTGTAGTGGAGAGGAAGAATCGAACTCTATTGGACATGGCAAGAACCATGCTTGATGAGTACAAGACGCCGGATCGGTTTTGGGCCGAGGCGGCAACACCGCTTGCTACGCCATCAACCGGTTATATCTACACCGAATCCTCAAGAAGACATCCTATGAACTCCTAACCGGTAAAAAGCCCAATATTTCATATTTTAGAGTTTTTGGTACCAAATGTTTTATTCTTGTTAAAAGAGGTAGAAAATCTAAATTTGCTCCTAAAACTGTAGAAGGCTTTTTACTAGGATATGACTCAAACACAAGGGCATATAGAGTCTTTAACAAGTCCTCAGGACTAGTTGAAGTTTCTTGTGACGTTGTGTTTGATGAGACTAACGGCTCTCAAGTAGAGCAAGTTGATCTTGATGAGATAGGTGAAGAACAGGCTCCGTGCATCGCGCTAAGGAACATGTCCATTGGGGATGTGTGTCCTAAGGAATCCGAAGAGCCTCCACATGCACAAGATCAACCTTCCTCCTCCACGCAAGCATCTCCACCAACTCAAAATGAGGACGAGGCTCAAGTTGATGAAGGAGAAGATCAAAGAAATGAGCCACCTCAAGATGACGGCAATGACCAAGGGGGAGATGCAAATGATCAAGACAAGGAGGATGAAGAGCCAAGGCCGCCACACCCAAGAGTCCATCAAGCAATCCAACGAGATCACCCCGTCGACAGCATCCTTGGCGACATTCATAAGGGGGTAACCACTCGATCTCGTGTTGCACATTTTTGTGAGCATTACTCTTTTGTTCCCTCTATTGAGCCACACAGGGTAAAGGAAGCACTCCAAGATTCGGATTGGGTGATAGCGATGCAAGAGGAGCTCAACAACTTCACTAGGAATGAGGTATGGCATTTAGTTCCACGTCCTAACCAAAATGTTGTAGGAACCAAGTGGGTCTTCCGCAACAAGCAAGACGAGCATGGTGTGGTGACAAGGAACAAAGCTCGACTCGTGGCCAAGGGGTATTCACAAGTCGAAGGTTTGGATTTTGGTGAAACCTATGCACCCGTAGCTAGGCTTGAGTCAATTCACATATTATTAGCCTATGCTACTTACCATGGCTTCAAGCTTTATCAAATGGACGTGAAGAGTGCCTTCCTCAATGGACCAATCAAGGAGGAGGTCTATGTTGAGCAACCTCCCGGCTTTGAAGACAGTGAGTACCCTAACCATGTTTATAGGCTCTCTAAGGCGCTTTATGGGCTCAAGCAAGCCCCAAGAGCATGGTATGAATGCCTAAGAGATTTCCTTATTGCTAATGGCTTCAAAGTCGGCAAAGCCGATCCTACTTTATTCACTAAAACTCTTGACAATGATTTGTTTGTATGCCAAATTTATGTTGATGATATTATATTTGGGTCTACTAACTGAGAGCACCTAGAGGGGGGGTGAATAGGTGATCCTGTGAAACTTGAAACTTAAGCCACAAAAACTTGTTAAGTGTTAGCACAATAATTGCCAAGTGGCTAAAGAGAAGTCTCAACAAAACACAATACCACAAGAGATCAAGCACAGAGGTGACACAGTGGTTTATCCCGTGGTTCGGCCAAGACCAACGCTTGCCTACTCCACGTTGTGGCGTCCCAACGGACGAGGGTTGCAATCAACCCCTCTCAAGCGGTCCAAAGACCCACTTGAATACCACGGTGTTTTGTTTTGCCTTTCACTATCCCGTTTGCAAGGAATCTCCACAAATTGGAGTCTCTTGCCCTTACAAGTATATGATCACAACAAAGCACAGAGTAAGGGAGGGAAGCAACACACACAAATCCACAGCGAAACGCGCACACACACGGCCAAGAATCGAGCTCACAAGAGTATCACAAAGTTCTCACTAGAACGGAGCTCGAAACACTTAGAATGACAAACGAATGCGCAATGACTGAGTGTGGATGATCAAGAATGCTCAAAGGTTGCTTGTGTGTCTCCTCCATGCGCCTAGGGGCCCCTTTTATAGCCCCAAGGCAGCTAGGAGCCGTTGAGAGCAAATCCGGAAGGCCATCCTTGCCTTCTGTCGTCGGGGGCACCGGACAGTCCGGTGCACACCGGACACTGTCCGGTGCCCGATTTGTTTCCTTAAACAGCGAAGCCGACCGTTACAGACCGTTGGCCGATCTGACGCCGTTGGCGCACCGGACATGTCCGGTGCACACCGGACAGTCCGGTGCCGTCTTCCGACCGTTGGCTCCGCCACGTGTCCCGCGTAGATTGCGCGGCCGACCGTTGGCCCGGCCGACCGTTGGCTCACCGGACAGTCCGGTGCACACCGGACAGTCCGGTGAATTTTAGCCGTACACCGTCGGCGAATTCCCGAGAGCGGCCAGTTCGCTCCGAGCCAGCCTGGTGCACCGGACACTGTCCGGTGCACACCGGACAGTCCGGTGCTCCAGACCGAACTGAGTCTTGGCTGCACACAGCCAAGTCTTTGTCTCCTCTTTTCTTCTACTTTCTGTTTCTAACACTTAGACAAGTATATTAGTACTCAAAACCAATGTACTAAGGCTTAGAAACATACCTTTACTTCATGATTTGCACCTTGTTCATCCATGGACATAAATTCACAATTAAGCACATGTGTTGGCACTCAATCACCAAAATACTTAGAAATGGCCCAAGGGCACATTTCCCTTTCAATCTCCCCCTTTTTGGTGATTTATGCCAACACAACATAAAGCAACTAGAACAAGTGCAAACTTACTTCAAATAAAACTCAAATTTATTTTGATTCAATTTTGGCATATATGGATCATCTTTTGCCACCACTTGGTTTGTTTTTGCAAATCAAACTCAAATCTCTATCTCTAAGTCAAACACACATGTTAAAGCATAAAGAGAGTCATTCCAAAAGAGATTGATCAAAGATTTCAAAAACTCCCCCTTTTTCCCATAATCAACTACTTCTCCCCACTAGAAGCCAAAAGAGACAATAAAAGAGTTTTGACAAACCAAAAGCTCTACTCTACTATTTTCAAATTTCTCAAGTGGTAGCTGATCCATTTATTGCTTTGGCCTTTATTTTCTCCCCCTTTGGCATCAAGCACCAAAACGGGATCAATCTTGGCCCTTTAACCCCATTGCCTCACCAAAATCTTCAATTAAGAGCAAATGGCAATAAGAGTTCATGAGATGGACTTGGAATAAGTTACCCTCTCATCGGAGTGCAGTGGAAGTCTTTCATGGTCCAAGTCCACCCTTTCCCTTTCAATTTTCCTTTGAGACTAAATCAAACAAACTCAAGCATATGGTTAGTCTTAAAGGGTCAAGTTGTAACACATCTCCCCCTAAACATGTGCATCACTTTGCAACGGACTTGTGAGGTCCAGGGAGTGTATGTACAACTTGAGCACCATAATAAGCAACAAAGTGCAGAATGAACATGATCAAAGGCATAAATACATGTATGCTTCATTTCAATCCAAGTTCCGCGAATCTAAGATATTGAGCTCACTACGCAACCTGCAAAAGGTCTTCTCATCTAAAGGCTTGGTAAAGATATCGGCTAGCTGGTTCTCGGTGCTAACATAAAACACTTCGATATCTCCCTTTTGCTGGTGGTCTCTCAAAAAGTGATGCCGGATGTCTATGTGCTTTGTGCGGCTGTGCTCAACAGGATTTTCCGCTATTCGGATAGCACTCTCATTGTCACATAGGAGTGGGACTTTGCTCAGATTGTAGCCAAAGTCCCGGAGGGTTTGCCTCATCCAAAGTAGTTGCGCACAACACTGTCCTGCGGCAACATACTCGGCCTCAGCGGTGGATAGGGCAACGGAGGTTTGTTTCTTAGAGTTCCATGACACCAGGGACCTTCCTAAGAATTGGCACGTCCCCGATGTACTCTTCCTATCGACCTTACATCCAGCATAGTCGGAATCTGAGTACCCAATCAAGTCAAAGTTAGACCCCTTTGGATACCAGATCCCGAAGCAAGGCGTAGCGACTAAATATCTAAGAATTCGCTTCACCGCCACCAAGTGACACTCCTTAGGATCGGATTGAAATCTAGCACACATGCATACGCTAAGCATAATATCCGGTCTACTAGCACATAAATAAAGTAAAGACCCTATCATTGACCGGTATGCTTTTTGATCAACGGACTTACCTCCTTTGTTGAGGTCGGTGTGTCCGTCGGTTCCCATCGGAGTCTTTGCGGGCTTGGCGTCCTTCATCCCAAACCGCTTTAGCAGATCTTGCGTGTACTTCGTTTGGGAGATGAAGGTACCGTCCTTGAGTTGCTTCACTTGGAACCCAAGGAAGTAGTTCAACTCGCCCATCATCGACATCTCGAATTTCTGCGTCATCACCCTGCTAAACTCTTCACAAGACTTTTGGTTAGTAGAACCAAATATTATGTCATCGACATAAATTTGGCACACAAACAAATCACCATCACAAGTCTTAGTGAAAAGAGTTGGATCGGCTTTCCCAACCTTGAAAGCATTAGCAATTAAGAAATCTCTAAGGCATTCATACCATGCTCTTGGGGCTTGTTTAAGTCCATAGAGCGCCTTAGAGAGCTTACACACGTGGTCGGGGTACCGTTCATCCTCGAAGCCAGGGGTTGCTCCACGTACACCTCCTCCTTTATTGGCCCGTTGAGGAAAGCGCTCTTCACATCCATTTGGTACAACCTGAAAGAATGGTGAGCGGCATATGCTAGCAAGATACGAATGGACTCTAGCCTAGCCACAGGAGCAAAAGTCTCCTCAAAGTCCAAACCTGCGACTTGGGCATAACCTTTTGCCACAAGTCGAGCCTTGTTCCTCGTCACCACCCCGTGCTCGTCTTGTTTGTTGCGGAACACCCACTTGGTTCCCACAACATTTTGCTTGGGACGAGGCACCAGCGTCCAAACTTCATTGCGCTTGAAGTTGTTGAGTTCCTCCTGCATGGCCAATACCCAATCCGGATCTAGCAAGGCCTCCTCTACCCTGAAAGGCTCAATAGAAGAGACAAAGGAGTAGTGCTCACAAAAATTAACTAATCGAGATCGAGTAGTTACTCCCTTGCTAATGTCACCCAGAATTTGGTCGACGGGATGATCCCTTTGAATCATCGCTCGAACTTGGGTTGGAGGTGCCGGTTGAGCCTCTTCCTCCATCACTTGATCATCTTGTGCTCCCCCTTGATCACACACCTCCTTTTGATGAACCTGTTCATCGTCTTGAGTTGGGGGATGCACCGTTGTTGAGGAAGAAGGTTGACCTCGTTCATCTTGTTCCTGTGGCCGAACGTCTCCAATCGCCATGGTTCGTATAGCGGCCGTTGGAACATCTTCTTCATCTATATCATCACAATCAACAACTTGCTCTCTTGGAGAGCCATTAGTTTCATCAAATACAACGTCGCTAGAGACTTCAACCAAACCCGATGATTTGTTGAAGACCCTATACGCCTTTGTATTTGAATCATAACCTAATAAAAACCCTTCTACAGCTTTGGGAGCAAACTTAGAATTTCTACCCTTCTTCACTAGAATGTAGCATTTGCTCCCAAATACACGAAAGTAAGATACATTGGGTTTGTTACCGGTTAGCAGCTCATATGACGTCTTCTTGAGGAGGCGGTGAAGGTAGACCCTGTTGATGGCGTGGCAAGCCGTGTTCACAGCTTCCGACCAAAAGCACTCGGGGGTCTTGAACTCTCCAAGCATCGTCCTCGCCATATCGATTAGCGTCCTGTTCTTCCTCTCTACCACACCATTTTGTTGTGGTGTGTAGGGAGCGGAGAACTCGTGCTTGATCCCTTCCTCCTCAAGAAATTCCTCCACTTGAAGGTTCTTGAATTCGGACCCGTTGTCGCTCCTTATCTTCTTCACCTTGAGCTCAAACTCATTTTGAGCTCTCCTGAGGAAGCGCTTGAGGGTCCCTTGTGTTTCAGACTTATCCTACAAAAAGAACACCCAAGTGAAGCGGGAAAAATCATCAACAATAACTAAACCATACTTACTCCCTCCTATGCTTAGATAGGCGACGGGTCCGAAGAGGTCCATATGCAGCAGCTCCAGAGGTCTTGACGTGGTCATCACATTCTTGCTGTGATGTGCTCCTCCCACTTGTTTACCTGCCTGACAAGCTGCACAAGGTCTATCTTTTTCGAAATAAACATTGGTTAGACCTATCACGTGTTCTCCCTTTAGAAGCTTGTGGAGATTCTTCATCCCCACATGTGCTAAGCGGCGATGCCACAGCCAGCCCATGCAAGTCTTAGCCATTAAGCATGCATCTAGACCGGCCTCTTCTTTTGCAAAATCTACTAAGTAAAGCTTGCCGTCTAGTACACCCTTAAAAGCTAGTGAACCATCACATCTTCTAAAGACAGACACATCTACATTTGTAAATAAACAGTTGTATCCCATATTGCATAATTGGCTAACAGATAGCAAATTGTAACCAAGAGACTCTACTAAAAACACATTAGAGATTGAGTGCTCATTAGAAATTGCAATTTTACCTAACCCTTTTACCTTGCCTTGATTCCCATCACCGAATATAATTGAATCTTGGGAATCCTTATTTTTGACGTAGGAGGTGAACATCTTCTTCTCCCCCGTCATATGGTTTGTGCATCCGCTATCGATAATCCAGCTTGAACCCCCGGATGCATAAACCTGCAAGGCAAATTTAGGCTTGGGTCTTAGGTACCCAACTCATGTTGGGTCCTGCAAGGTTAGCACAAATATCCTTAGGGACCCAAATGCAAGTCCTGTCTCCCTTGCATTTTGCCCCTAACTTCCTAGCAACTATTTTCTTATCCTTTCTACAAATAGCAAAGGAAGAGTTTAAAGCACAATAAATTATAGAAGGTTCATTCACTATTTTCCTAGGAGCATGAATAACATTCTTTCTAGGCACATGATGGATAGCATTTCTCCTAGACATATTTCTACCATGCATATAGGAAGAGCTAGAAGCAAACATGACATGAGAATCATAAACATGTGAATCAAAATCATTATAAGCATTTCTAGCATGTCTCCTATCATTATACATAAAAGCATGGTTCTTTTTAGCGCTACTGGCCATAGGGGCCTTCCCTTTCTCCTTGGCGGGAATGGGAGCCTTATGGCTTGTTAAGTTCTTGGCCTCTCTCTTGAAGCCAAGACCATCCTTAATTGAGGGGTGTCTACCAATCGTGTAGGCATCCCTTGCAAATTTTATTTTATCAACTTCACTCTTGCTAGTCTTAAGTTGGGCATTAAGACTAGCCACTTCATCATTTAGTTTTGAAATTGACACTAAGTGTTCACTACAAGCATTAACATCAAAATCCTTACACCTAGTACAAATTTCAACATGTTCAACACAGGAATTTGATTTACTAGCTACTTCTAGTTTAGCACTTAAATCATTATTAACACTTCTTAAGGTAGCAATGGTTTCATGACAGGAAGATAATTCACTAGAAAGCACTTCATTTCTTTTAATTTCTAGAGCAAGAGAATTTTGTGCACTAACAAATTTATCATGCTCCTCATATAAAAGATCCTCTTGTTTTTCTAGTAATCTATTCTTATCATTCAAAGCATCGATCAACTCATTAATTTTATCTATCTTAGATCTATCTAAGCCCTTGAACAAGCATGAATAATCTATGTCATCATCATCACTAGTCTCACTATCACTAGAAGAAGCATAAGTGAAGTCTTGAGTACTCACCTTCTTCTCCCTTGCCATAAGGCATGTGAGACGCTCGTTGGGGAAGAGGGAAGACTTGTTGAAGGCGGTGGCAGCGAGTCCTTCATTGTCGGAGTCGGAGGAGGAGCAATCCGAGTCCCACTCCTTTCCTAGATGTGCCTCGCCCTTTGCCTTCTTGTATTGCTTTTTCTTCTCTCTTTTGTTCCCCTTTTCCTGGTCACTTTCATTATCGGGACAGTTAGCGATAAAATGACCAAGCTTACCGCATTTGAAGCATGAGCGCTTCCCCTTTGTCTTGGTCTTGCTTGGCTGCCCCTTGCGACCATTTAGCGCCGTCTTGAATCTCTTGATGATGAGAGCCATCTCTTCATCATTGAGTCCGGCCGCCTCAATCTGTGCCACCTTGCTAGGTAGCGCCTCCTTGCTTCGTGTTGCCTTGAGAGCAAGGGGTTGCGACTCGTTGATCGGACCATTCAAGGCGTCGTCCACATACCTTGCCTCCTTGATCATCATTCGCCCGCTAACGAATTTCCCAAGAACTTCTTCGGGCGACATCTTGGTGTACCTGGGATTTTCACGTATATTGTTCACCAAATGAGGATCAAGAACGGTAAATGACCTGAGCATTAGGCGGACGACGTCGTGATCCGTCCATCACGTGCTTCCGTAGCTCCTTATCTTGTTGATAAGAGTCTTGAGCCGATTGTATGTTTGCGTCGGCTCCTCGCCCCTTATCATTGCGAACCGTCCAAGCTCTCCCTCCACCAACTCCATCTTGGTGAGTAAGGTGACGTCGTTTCCCTCATGAGAAATCTTGAGGGTGTCCCAGATCTGCTTGGCGTTATCCAAGCCGCTTACTTTATGGTATTCATCCCTGCACAAAGAAGCTAGAAGAACAGTAGTAGCTTGTGCATTCTTATGAATTTGTTCATTAATGAACATGGGACTATCCGAACTATCAAAGTGCATTCCACTCTCTACAATCTCCCATATACTAGGATGGAGAGAGAATAGATGACTACGCATTTTGTGGCTCCAAAATCCGTAGTCCTCTCCATCAAAGTGTGGGGGCTTGCCGAGTGGAATGGAGAGCAAATGTGAATTTGAACTTTGCGGAATACGAGAGTAGTCAAAAGAAAAGTTCGAATTAACCGGTTTCCTTCTCTCGTAGTCGTTGTGGTCGTCGTCCTTTTGGGAAGAAGTAGACTCATCGCTGTCGTAGTAGACGATCTCCTTGATGCGCCTTGTCTTCTTCTTCTTCCCTTCCTTCCGTCTATGACCCGAGCTGGAGTCGGTAGGCTTGTCGTCCTTCGGCTCGTTGACGAAGGATTCCTTCTCTTTGTCGTTGATCACGATACCCTTCCCCTTAGGATCCATCTCTTCGGGCGGTTAGTCCCTTTGTGAAGAGAACGGCTCTGATACCAATTGAGAGCACCTAGAGGGGGGGTGAATAGGTGATCCTGTGAAACTTGAAACTTAAGCCACAAAAACTTGTTAAGTGTTAGCACAATAATTGCCAAGTGGCTAAAGAGAAGTCTCAACAAAACACAATACCACAAGAGATCAAGCACAGAGGTGACACAGTGGTTTATCCCGTGGTTCGGCCAAGACCAACGCTTGCCTACTCCACGTTGTGGCGTCCCAACGGACGAGGGTTGCAGTCAACCTCTCTCAAGCGGTCCAAAGACCCACTTGAATACCACGGTGTTTTGTTTTGCCTTTCACTATCCCGTTTGCAAGGAATCTCCACAAATTGGAGTCTCTTGCCCTTACAAGTATATGATCACAACAAAGCACAGAGTAAGGGAGGGAAGCAACACACACAAATCCACAGCGAAACGCGCACACACACGGCCAAGAATCGAGCTCACAAGAGTATCACAAAGTTCTCACTAGAACGGAGCTCGAAACACTTAGAATGACAAACGAATGCGCAATGACCGAGTGTGGATGATCAAGAATGCTCAAAGGTTGCTTGTGTGTCTCCTCCATGCGCCTAGGGGCCCCTTTTATAGCCCCAAGGCAGCTAGGAGCCGTTGAGAGCAAATCCGGAAGGCCATCCTTGCCTTCTGTCGTCGGGGGCACCGGACAGTCCGGTGCACACCGGACACTGTCCGGTGCCCGATTTGTTTCCTTAAACAGCGAAGCCGACCGTTACAGACCGTTGGCCGATCTGGCGCCGTTGGCGCACCGGACATGTCCGGTGCACACCGGACAGTCCGGTGTCGTCTTCCGACCGTTGGCTCCGCCACGTGTCCCGCGTAGATTGCGCGGCCGACCGTTGGCCCGGCCGACCGTTGGCTCACCGGACAGTCCGGTGCACACCGGACAGTCCGGTGAATTTTAGCCGTACGCCGTCGGCGAATTCCCGAGAGCGGCCAGTTCGCTCCGAGCCAGCCTGGCGCACCGGACACTGTCCGGTGCACACCGGACAGTCCGGTGCTCCAGACCGAACTGAGTCTTGGCTGCACACAGCCAAGTCTTTGTCTCCTCTTTTCTTCTACTTTCTGTTTCTAACACTTAGACAAGTATATTAGTACTCAAAACCAATGTACTAAGGCTTAGAAACATACCTTTACTTCATGATTTGCACCTTGTTCATCCATGGACATAAATTCACAATTAAGCACATGTGTTGGCACTCAATCACCAAAATACTTAGAAATGGCCCAAGGGCACATTTCCCTTTCACTAACAAATCTACATGTGAAGAATTTAGTAGGATCATGACACAAAAATTCGAGATGTCAATGATGGGGGAGTTGAAGTATTTTCTAGGATTCCAAGTCAAGCAACTCCAAGAGGGCACCTTCATTAGCCAAACGAAGTACACTCAAGACATTCTAACCAAGTTTGGAATGAAGGATGCCAAGCCCATCAAGACACCCATGGGAACCAATGGGCATCTCGACCTCGACACGGGAGGTAAGTCCGTGGATCAAAAGGTATACCGGTCGATGATAGGTTCATTGCTTTATTTATGTGCATCTCGACCAGACATTATGCTTTCCGTATGCATGTGTGCAAGATTCCAAGCCGACCCTAAGGAATCACACCTTACGGCCGTAAAACGAATCTTGAGATATTTGGCTTATACTCCTAAGTTTGGGCTTTGGTACCCTCGGGGATCCACATTTGATTTAATTGGTTATTCGGATGCCGATTGGGCGGGGTGCAAAATCAATAGGAAGAGCACATCGGGGACTTGCCAGTTCTTGGGAAGATCCTTGGTGTCTTGGGCTTCAAAGAAGCAAAATTCGGTCGCTCTTTCTACCGCCGAAGCCGAGTATATTGCCGCAGGCCATTGTTGCGCGCAATTGCTTTGGATGAGGCAAACCCTGCGGGACTATGGTTACAAATTAACCAAAGTTCCTCTTCTATGTGATAATGAGAGTGCAATCCGCATGGCGGATAATCCCGTTGAGCATAGCCGCACTAAACACATAGCCATTCGGTATCATTTTCTTAGGGATCACCAACAAAAGGGGGATATCGAGATTGCATACATTAACACTAAAGATCAATTAGCTGATATCTTTACCAAGCCACTTGATGAACAATCTTTTACCAAACTTAGGCATGAGCTCAATATTCTTGATTCTAGGAATTTCTTTTGCTAATTTGCACACATAGCTCATAAGTATACCTTTGATCATGTCTCTTTTATATGCTATGACTAATGTGTTTTCAAGTGTATTTCAAACCAAGTCATAGGTATATTGAAAGGGAATTGGAGTCTTCGGCGAAGACAAAGGCTTCCACTCCACTCTACTACTCATCCTTCGCCGTCGCTCCGCATCACTCTCCGTTTTTGGTATAATCTTCACTAATATGTTTTATTTGCCAAAGGGGAGAAAATAGTTAGGAAAAGGGCCTATATTTCATTCTAAGTATCCGTTTTTGGCGATTCATGCCAAAGGGGGAGAAAGTATTGGCCCAAAGCAAAAGGACCGCACCACCACCCTAATTTTAAAAATTGATGATTTTCAATTGGAAAATTTCAAATTAGTATCTCTTTTCTAAAGGGGGAGAAAGTAGCATTTTCAAAATTGATATCTTAAAACCCTCTTCAACGCTAAGAGGAGAATTTATTGAAGGGGAGTTTTGTTTTAGTCAAAGTAAAAGCATTTGAAACAAGGGGAAAAATTTTCAAATCTTACAAATGCTTCTCAAAATCTTATTCATTTACCTTTGACTATTTTGCAAAAGGACTTTGAAAAGGATTTACAAAAAGAATTTGCAAAAACAAAACATGTGGTGCAAGCGTGGTCCAAAATGTTAAAAATAAAGAAACAATCCATGCATATCTAGTAAGTGATATTTATTGGCTCAATTCTAAGCAACCTTTGCACTTACACTTTGCAAACTAGTTCAATTATGCACTTCTATACTTGCTTTGGTTTGTGTTGGCATCAATCACCAAAAAGGGAGAGATTGAAAGGGAATTAGGCTTACACCTATTTTCTATAACTAATTTTGGTGGTTGAATTGCCCAACACAAATAATTGGACTAACTAGTTTGCCCAAGTTTACAAGTTCTACAGGTACCAAAGGTTCACCATAAGCCAATAAAAAGATCAAGAGAAAGGGTTCAAACAAAGGAGCAAAAGCCAACCGAAGGCACCCTGGACTGGTGCACCGGACTGTCCGGTGCACCACCGGACAGTGTCCGGTGCACCAGGGAAGGTCAACTTCAAACTCTTCACCTTCGGGAATTCTCGGAGCCGGCGCGCTATAATTCACCGGACTGTCCGGTGCTCCAAGAGGACGCGGCTCCGAACTCGGTAGCCTTGGGAATTCGCTTCGGCTGCTCCGCTATAATTCACCGGACATGTCCGGTGTACACCGGACTGTCCGATGTAACTGTGGGGCAATGGCTACTTCGCGCCAACGGTCACCTGCAACAACAATTAATGCGCGCCAGAGCGCGCAGAAGTCAGGCACGCGCGTAGTGGCGCACCGGACACTCTACAGTACATGTCCGGTGCGCCACCGGACATCCAGGCGGGCCCAGAAGTCAGAGCTCCAACGGTCAGAACCCAACGGCTTTGGTGACGTGGCTGGCGCACCGGACATGTCCGGTGTGCACCGGACTGTCCGGTGCACCATGCGACAAACAGCCCCACCAAACGGCTAGTTTGGTGGTTGGGGCTATAAATACCCCCAACCACCCCACATTCAAGTTATCCAAGTTTTCCACTTCTCAACCACTTACAAGAGCTAGGCATTCAATTCTAGACACACTCAAGTGATCAAATCCTCTCCAATTCCACACAAGGCTTTAGTGATTAGCGAGAGAGATTTGTCGTGTTCTTTTGAGCTCTTGCGCTTGGATTGCTTTTTTCTTTCTCAATTGTTCTTGTGATCAAAACTCATTTGTAACCGAGGCAAGAGACACCAATTGTGTGGTGGTCCTTGCGGGGAAGTTTTATTCCCGGGTTGATTTGAGAAGAGAAGCTCACTCGGTCCGAGGGACCATTTGAGAGAGGGAAAGGGTTGAAAAAGACCCGGCCTTTGTGGCCTCCTCAACGGGGAGTAGGTTTGCGAGAACCGAACCTCGGTAAAACAAATCCGCGTGTCACACTCTTCATTCGCTTGTGATTTGTTTTGCGCCCTCTCTCTCGGACTCATTATTATTTCTAACGCTAACCCGTCTCGTAGTTGTGTTTATATTTGTAAATTTCAGTTTCGCCCTATTCACCCCCCTCTAGGCGACTTTCAATTGGTATCAGAGCTCGGTGCTTCATTAGAGCCTAACCGCTCGAAGTGATGTCGGGAGATCACACCAAGAGGGAGATGGAGACCGGCGACAAGCCCACTATGAGCCACGGGAGCACCTCATCGGAAGAGTCCCGCACCAAGAGGAAGGAGAAGAAGAAGGACTCCTCCAAAGGGAAGAAGTCTTCTTCACACCACAAAGAAAAGAAGGAGAAATCTTCCTCCCACAAGTCGCATCGGAAAGGCGACAAGCACAAGAGGATGAGGAAGGTGGTCTACTACGAGACCGACACTTCATCAACGTCGACCTCCGGCTCCGATGCACCGTCCGTGACTTCTAAGCGCCAAGAGCGCAAGAAGTATAGTAAGATCCCCCTACGCTACCCCCGCATTCCTAAACATACACCTTTACTTTCCGTCCCTTTAGGCAAACCACCAACGTTTGATGGTGAAGATTATGCTAGGTGGAGTGATATGATGCGATTTCATCTAACCTCACTCCACAAAAGTATATGGGATGTTGTTGAGTTTGGTGTACAGGTACCATCCGTAGGCGATGAAGACTATGATACAGACGAAGTGGCCCAAATCGAGCACTTCAACTCACAAGACTATGATACGGACCAGGCGAAGACGTCTTTATTTTTGGACAGGCAGCAGAGGAGTCTCTCCTCGTCATGCGAAGTGAGGTCTTCGCTGATGGTGACCGTTTGTTTGGGCGTTGCTTGGTCGAGGGGAACAGTCTTGGTCCCGTCGTTACTCTGCAGCTATGCTTTGTCGTGTTCTTTGGCGGCTGGGTTGGCAGACTCGGGGACCTTGCGCTGGGCCGTGAGGCAATGTATGTTCCTTTGTCCGGGAACGAAGTATCTTTCTATGTTGTGCGCGGCCTGTTGGTTGCCGAAGACTGTGATGACGCCTTGCGGACCTGGGATCTTCATGCACAAGTAAAGTCCGTGAATGGCTGCCTCAAATTTGTTGATGGAGCCCCGACCCATTATGGCGTTGTACGGGTACACCATGTCGACGATGTCGAACGTGACTTGCTCACTTCGTGCATTGGGTGCTACACCGAAGGAGAGGGGTAGCTCTATTTTGCCGACAGGAAAGGTGCCTTTGCCGCCGAAGCCATACAGCGGGTTGTCTGAAGGCTTGAGCAGGTTGTGGCTTATGCCCATGCGATCGAAGGCATGGAGGAAGATGATATCCGCCTGGCTGCCATTGTTGACTAAGACTTTGTGTAGGTCCCAGCCTGCCACGCTGCAGTTGATGACCATGGCGTCGATGTGGGGTGCGCTGCGCAGATTGACGTCTCGGGCGTCGAAGGTCAATGGCACATGGGACCACTTTGTCTGCACAACTGGACCGGTGATGGCGACGTGGTTGATGCTACGGTAATGGTCCTTCTTCTGTCGCTTTGTGTCGAAGTCAACGCTAGACCCCCCCCCAGTGATCATGTGAATGACTTCGCGATACGGCTGATCGGCGAAGTCTTCTTGCTTTGGGGCCTGAGGATGGTTGGGGTGGTGGATGTTTTGCTGTTGCGGGTGTGGAGGTGGGGGTGGGGAGGTAGGATTTGTACCTCCTGGTGGTGTTGGTATGCGTGGTGCGGTGGATGTGGAGCGGGGTCGTGGTTATATGGCTGAGGGGGTTGTTGATATGTGTGCGCGACAACTCAGGGTTGTCGGCTGGTTGCGTCCGTGCCATCCTGTCTCTGGTGGCCTTCGTCTCTAGGCAGTCTCTTGTAGGGTGCGCGCAGTCTTCACCGTGGAACAAGCAGTAGAATCTGCGCGGCTGCTGCGCACGCCCCCGGCCCCGACCACGAGTTCCGTTTCCGCGGCCCTAGGGGGGATACTCCTGGCGGCGGGGGGCCTCTCCAGCGGGGTGCTGGTTGGCGATGTTGTGCACCTGCTGCTGATTGCGACCATCCCGACCGGAATCTGCCTGCGAAGGCCTCGTCCACGTACGGCTGGACTGCGGAGGGTCTTTAGGTTTCCTCTGAGACTCGACTTTGCGCTGGTGGAGCTCTTCGGATCTGGCGTATTTTTCGAATAGCTGATACAGCTCCTGTAGGTTCCTAGGCGGATCTCTGATGCAGTGGCTGTAAAGGACGCCAGCCCGAAGGCCACTGATGACGTAGTGAATGGCGATTTGGTCATCAACCGAAGGCAGTTGTGACTTGAGAGTCAGAAACTTGCGGTAGTACTCCCGCAGAGTTTCTCGTTCCAGCTGCTTGCAGAGTGAAAGTTCAGCCAAGGCGTCGGTGTCTGAGCGGTACCCTTGGAAGTTAAGCAGGAATTTGTCCCGGAGACTTCTCCAGGAGTCGATGGACAGCGGGGGCAACCTAGTGTACCAGGTGAGGGCCGGGCCTTCGAGGGCGATGATGAATGACTTGGCCATCGTGGCGTCGTCCCCTCTAGATGATGCAATGGCGACCTGATAGCTCATGATGTATTGTGATGGGTCAGTGTTGCCGTTGTACTTGGGATAGGTCCCCGCCCTGAAGTTGGCGTGCCATGGTGATACTTGCAGGTGGGGTGCCAGGGGACTCCGCTCGTCAAGGTAGTTGACACCTTGGAATGCTGCGGCGTGCGAAGTGGTGTGTCCGCGCTGAGGGATGAACAAGTCTTCGATCTGCGCGTGCTGTTGGAGCGGTGGGCCGTGTTGCAGACCGAGTTGGCCTTCGCGCTGCATGAGGGGCGATCTCTTGCTCAAGCTCCTGAGCCTTTTGCTCTTCGTCGCGTATCATCTGGCGCACTTTGGCTTGCGCAGACACGCATTGACGTTTGGCCTCGAGGATCTCTTTTTGCCTCTAGAGGTTGCGGTTCTTGATGCGCAAGGCACGCAGCTGTAGTTGTTCCTCTGCGGAAACGCCGATGACTTCGCCGTCCTCTGTGGCGTCCGCGCCCTCTGGTGGAGCGAAGCTTGGGGGATGCTGCTGTTGTCCTCCGGAGCTGCAAGTGCGGAGGCTGCCTTCGGGTGTGGGTTGTTCACTGCGCTGCCTCTTGCTGAGTGCGTCATTGTCTTCGCAGGCTTCTTGGTGGGTGGTGTCGACGAGGGCCTTGCCCTTTTTCTCAGCCAGTAGCGCTGCTTTCGCAGCTTCGTCAACGGATGGGGCTGCCTTCGAGCTAGCTTTCTTGGGTGCCATCGCGGCTGGTTTTTCGTAGCACGAACGGTGGACGCCAAATGTTGGAACTCGCTCTCCCAAGCAAGGTGATCCAACGGGGGAATAGAAGTAATGCAGACAAGGTTTAGCTCTAGAAGGCGATTGCTTTCTTAATCTCCTCTCTCAAGGGCACTGTGCGGGGGTATTTATAGGTGCCTGAGTGCCCAGCGCCTTGGGTTAAGTACGCATGTGCCCCCAGGCGCCCAGGTTATCTCCGGAATATTCTCATAAAGCAGGGTTACATACTGTAATTACAGAGAAGCCTTTACAAATTAGGCCCGTAATGCGCAGCGGCCACGCGGGACCTGTTACAATGGGCCAGATTGCTCGTGGGCCTTCGTGTTGGTCGACGCCGCGGGATGGGGCGACCTCGCCAGAAGCCTTCGTTCCTCGGCGGATTGGACGAAGGGTGTAGTCTGCCAGTCGTCTTATCTCCGTTGGTACAGCGAAACTGACGAAGGCATCGAGCGAAGGGTAGCGTCTTCGTCTTCGCCCTAACAATTACCTGAGGCACGACGCTGCGTGGATCCGATCATGTGGGCCGCAGCCAGCTCGGGCACATTTGGATCGCACGATCTTTACCGACAAACAAAATTATTACAGCCTGCGACTGCGATGTACAGTACTACTACCCAACAGCACCACGGCCGTTCACGCCCAGTCGTCGCCCACGCCGAGGCCACCGTGTAGCATAGCAATCAGTGACGATCTGATAATTGGGGCCGTGCTGTCAGGTGGGCCACTTCTCTCCGATACTCTACCCCTCTTTTCTTTCCGCAGGGTCTGCGTGGGCCCCAGCCCCGTCGCCTGGCGATTCTTTTTTTCCTTCTTTACTTTATAATAATTCCCTCGTCCCGTGGTCGCGCGGATAGAGTGATAGACAGACGGGAGGAGGAAGTATAGGTGTACATTCGGGCCGCCCGGCCCGGCCCGGCCCAAGCCCGAAAAGGCCCGTATTGTTTGAATTTCGAGCCGGCCCGGCCCGTTTGAATTTCGGGCCGTGCCGGGCCGGCCCATGGGCCTAGCCCTCGGCCCACGGCCCGGCCCGTAATTGCTTAAACGTGCCGGGCTTATTTCGGGCGGCCCGAAATTATAAAAGCCCGAAATTCACATTAGGGCCCGAAATTCAATTTTTGGCCCGAAATTCAGTTTTTGGCCCAAAATTCATATTAGAGCCCTAAATTCAAAATAATAATAAAACAAATAAAAGATAAGACAAATAAATTTGTACAAAATCAAACTTAATATTTGTATTAAAGTTACCACAGCTATGCAATGACTACCTTGCATTTTGTTAGAAGGAAAAAGAGTATAATCAGCTGTATACAAAGTTCGTAAGTTCAGTTTATTGTCTAATGTTCATAACAAAAGTAAAATTACATCACACAATCTAATTCAAAGATACAAAAAAACATCTAACTAGCATTATCTCTAGCTTTGTGTTCTTTATCAAGTATATGAAAGTGCGAAATGAAGTGTGGTTTTAATAAATATATGGGCCTTTTCGTGCCTCTATATGGGCCTTTTCGTGCCTGCCTTAAACGGGCCGTGCTCGTGCCCGCCCATGGGCCGTGACCTCGGCCCAAACCCGGCCCGATATAACGGGCCGTGCCGGCCCGGCACTAAATTATTTCGGGCCGTGCCGTGCCTGGGCCGTGCTTTTTTTTCCGTGCTTCGGGCCGGCCCATCAGGCCCGGCCCAAATGTACACCTATAGGAGGAAGACGGCGACGGGAGATGCAGATGCGTCACGCGTGTGCCGTGCCGTGCGGTGGCTTTCGGGGAATTTGTGCCGCGCCAAAGGGGAGCCCCCCGTGGTGCCCCGAGGCCTGCCGCGGGCCCGCCGGGCCTCACCAAAAGCTGGCTGGATATTGCTCGGCAAAAAGGAAACCAAAAGAAAATGGGAAAGGGTGGCCCTAAATGATTGGCACACACAGCATATGCACACAGCTTCTTCAAAAGAACAATATAAGTAGGCGTTACAGATCCATACGACTATACCTTTTGCTGTCCATATTGATGGCATAGTTGTAGGTTCCATATCTTTTTCAATATATATATATATATATATATAGAGAGAGAGAGAATCTGTTTGGTTTCAAGGACTAAAGATTAGTCTCTCTACTTTAGTCTCCCTAAATTATCAAACCGTAGGACTAAAATAGGGACTAAACCGCTTTAGTCCATAGTCTCTTAAGAAGTGGCTAAAAGGGACGACTAAACTATAGTAATTCCACCTTTTTGCCTCTTGTTTACTTTAATTGCACTAAGAGCATCTCCAATAGACTCTTCATTTTTTAGCTTTCTATTTGAATATCTATTTACCTTTTCATAAAAATTACACTCTCTTGGGGTGTTTGGTTTGATGAATGAGCTAGTCCATCGTCTTCTCACTCCTCGTTATTTTTGTTTGGTTTGTAAAATGGAATGAGTTGATCCATCACCACCTTATTCCTCATAGTTAGTTAGTTAGTACTAATATAAGTAACGAGGTCATCACACCAAATTTGAGGAATGAACACATGATGCACCACCTCAATTTGGATGGAGTGATTTCTCAAACCAAACACCCCATATATGTAGCATCTCACTACAACAGACTATCTATCTAGTTTGACTAGTCAGATGGCTAACCAAATTTGGCTAGTGAGAGAGTCAATTTGAAGAGTAAGGTAGCTTAGCGAGTCAGATAACTAGTTTGTTGCAAAGTTATTTTGCTATTAAGTAGCAAAAACTTGGCTTGGCGAGTTATTTAGCTAGTCGCTTGGAGACGCTCTAATGACAAGAGAATGGTAAGGGGTATTTTGACCTTCTTATAAGTTATCTAATACATTCTCAATACTTGTAGTCCCTGGACCCAAAGAGGGGAAGCCTGGACTAAGGCTATCCGCAACGGTTACCCCTAAATTTTTCCCCCTATATCACTTTTTCCCCCTACTTTTCCCCCTATTTTTTCATCTCCCGCAGCGGTTCCCCCTAAATACTCCCCCTATACCCCACTACCACTATAAAATATCATTTTCTATACCAACTATCAATTTTTTATCTACTAACAATTACTCGTGGACCCACAACACAGTGTTTAGGGTGATGAACAGTGACACGCTAGATCTGGGGGGAGAGAGAAGGGGACCGACACGTAGGGGGCGCTGTAGGGGGCACCGCTGCGGCCATAGGGTGCCCCCTACAGCCGACGTGGAAGGGGAGGGGGATGGCGAGGGGGCGCCGTTGCGCTCAGTCTAAAAGACACCAAACAGGCATGTGTACTCATTTGATGATAGATAGCATCCAAAATTTTCTCTAACACTAGCGGAGGTTAGTTCAAACCAAAAAAAACAGAGGTGGCCTCATTTTGTATGATAAATAGGTATTGACATTCAGTTTGAGTTGAGCACTATTTTTTCCATCCTAAGGGTGTGTTCGCTGTGGCTTAAAGCCGTACTGTTACGGTTGTTTGTACTGCTGCAGCTGCAATCAGTAGAGACAAAATACTGTAGAAGCCGCAGCCGCAACCGGATTAAAGCCGAAACAAGCCGCAGCGAACACAGCCTAAATCTCAATCCAAGATCCGCTGCTGATATCGAGGGAAGATTTTAGATTTAAATGATTGCTTCTGTCTTTGTAGCAATAATAAGCACAAAAATTGAATCTCAAGATCTAGATAACGTGGTGTCGTACCTACACTACTAATGTAATCGCATGGAAAACAACTCGAAGAAAACGAGGTATACCAAACAAGCTATGAGAAGCTTGAACTAGACGAGCTAACCGATAAACTAAAGTAGGTACCCATTATTAGACTATCAACCGCTACCGGTCTTTAAAAACCAGTTTTAGTACTAGTAGTGATGTCAAATTCGTAGCCATGAGTGATGATATATATTAAATACCGAAGCGTAAAAACATCGATGACCAAGCATTACTTGTGAACTATGAGTTGCAGTTCCAACGCTGAAACCTCAAAAGAATATTCCCTCGCTCGAATATAACGCAAATTCACAGCGCAAAAAAATGTTTCCTTGCATGCATTACTTGTGAACAGAGAGTCATACGGACGTGTGAGTGTATTGGTTTTTTTTCACTAACTCCCGGCCGAAAATTCCTTTGCATTCGCAAACTAAAAACCAAGCGGCACGCACTCGGCAGTCGGCACTCCACTCAGGACAGACGAGAGCAAGTAGTAATCCACGCTTGAGGGAGACCTCTTGTTGCTACCTGCGCAAAAAAACTTTTCAATCGATCGCCTGCGCGCGCGGACGAGGTGGACCGGACGTGCAGTGCAGGCCAGGAGACACGGACAAGGGCGAGTACAGCGACGGCCGGGGCAGCGGCACGCGGTGCGTTTCCGCATGGACCGTGTCCATCCATCACGCCTTTGTTCGCCGGTCCCTTTCTGCGCCCCGCGCCAATTATCATACGGACCCATCCACCCAGGTCCAGCGTTCCAGGCAGGCAGAACAAGCGTGGCACCACCGCCGATCTCGACGACCACCTCACAGTGGAGGCGTGGAGAGCATCGAGTTCAGCTAAAGCTTTGACGTGACGCGGACTCCCACGCGCGCCTGTGCCGAGCCGTGCCTGTCACCGCGACTGCTAACCGAACGCGCACGCACGCATGTGATCCGCCATGTGCTATGCGTTGCTTGCTTGGGCACGGCCGCACGGCTAGCTAGCTGCTCCGTCCAGTCCAACCAACGAGACCGGACGAGGAACAGCGCCTCCGTACCGCGCGCACCAAGCTGTAGGTTCGTGGGTCGCTGCACGGCGTTGGAAGCCACGCCCGGCATGTCGGAGCCGGCCGGTCCCCGTCGCACATGGCGCTGGAAAAAAAAAAGGCTCGCTCTCTCGGTCTCTCCCCCTCACGTCCGAGAGCATCCGATTCCGATCCCATCCCCCGTCGGACGACGTGGAACCCTCATGTGTGTGGCCTGTGCCGCGCCGTGTGGTGGGTGGGTGGGTGGGCGCGTGCTCCTGGCTGCGATTGCCAACGAATTGAAGAGCTGCCTCCACTCCGTCCCGCGCTCCTCCCTCTTCTTCTTGTCGGTTTCGTCCGTGTTCGTTGCATCGACGTGGAACCTTGGCAGCGCGATCATCACGTACCACTGCTACTATTTATTATTACTCGGCAGCTGCAAGCGCACGTCGTCGACGAACGGACTGTGACGAGTTCAAAAATAATGAAAGCGTTATACTATAGTCCACCGTTCGGCGTTGAGCTGAAACCGCCTTAGATAAACACCCGTATGGCCATAGAAAGTAGAGCCGTCACGTACGTACGTACGCCGGTAGGCTGGCAGTCCACGTCGCGACACTGCAGCTAGCTAGCGAGCGTGACGCGAGAGAAGCGGAGGGTGAGGCACGCCGCCGGGCAACTGGATCGGCCAGGATTCGTTCCGCGCGTCTTCGTCGGCCGGTAGACGACGCCGACGGGGTGGATCGTCACTCATGCGTCCGGTCCGGCGCCACCCTCTTGCACGTACGGCTGGCCGCGACGTATACATAGTAGTAGATATGACTAGCTAGATGAGGATGGGCGAATAGGCCGCCGCTGCCCGAAGTGGACTGATCGGAACCGTCGCCCAACGCGCGCGGTCACTGCTCGTCGTTGCCGCCGGTACGTAGCTAGCGTGCAGGTCTCGTCTCGCTCATTTTTTTTTCTTTTTATTTTTTGTGGTTGACAACTGCAACTGACCACCAACAGATCGAGTTAATAATAATAATAATAATAATAATAATAATAATAATAATAATAATAATAATAATAATAATAATAATAATAATAATAATAATAGTGGACAAGGTATTTTGGTGTGTCACAGTACTGCTTCCGCGTTGATTACTCGCACGGGCAAAAAAAAAGAACTATCAGAACCACTACTCTGCAATGCGCTAGCAGGTGGTGTTATCTGACGGCATAATACCAGCTAGTATTTTATCTTCTGTTTGTTCTTCTCAACTGATACAGTGCCAACAACAAGCGTTGAAGCCGTGTACGGCCGCGGCGCAGGCAGCACCCACGAGGCCGCCGTACGTGGCTGTGTTCACTGTTCAGGCTCCGCTCAAGTTGCCCTGCCCAACGCAAGGTGCCACGGCTTTCACTGTTTGTCACCAGTGGCCATGCTTCTCGTTGCCCATACCTATAGGGTAGATTGGTACGACGAATAGATAGGAGTAAATATATATGCATGGAACTTTTTTTTCACGCTCTCAGGCTTTCGTGCCCCTGCCGCACTGCACAGTGGTAGGACTCCCTTTTTTGGTGAATGGTGATCCGCCGCTCCATGCCGGCGTGCACCGTGGCCGCGCACAGTACACGCACGGCGCCAGCCGCGCGCCAGTGGCCATCCATACCCGTACGGGCTACGGGCACTGTAACGGGGGCACGGCCGGCACACTGCAGCCGCCAGCCGAGCAGAGCAGAGCAGGCTGCTGCCCCTCGTGGTCGTGGCCTCGTCTACGTCCTCTGGCTCTGCTCACCCTCTACCTGCTGCGGTAGGAGGTACTGGTCGGGTGGGGCCTGTGCGTGCAGCAATCAAATCCCAGCAAACAGGCAGCCACCCAGCCGCATGATGCACCGTGCCAGAAGCAACACAACAGAGGAGGGCCCAGGGCCACAACGTGATAGTGCTAGGGGCTGAGCCAGACCGTCCTGCTGCCTGCGCATGCCCCCCACAATCCTGGGGCCTGCTGCACGCGGTGCAGGCGCGGAAAAAATGAAAGCAAGAGTAGTACGTACAAGCGGCAGGCAGAAAACAGCGAGAGGCAAGGAGCAGAGCAGGGGATGGGGGCGGGGCGTCCGTCCATGCATGGCCGGGGCGCAGCGCCAGCGGCAGCGGCAGCGGCAGCAAGATCCGTGGGACGACGGGACTGTGCGCGAGGCAGCAGGCCGGCGCAGAGGTGAGATCTGCAGTGGCTTTGCTGTGCCGCCGCAGCAGATGCCTTGTCGCTCTCGCTCTCCGCCTCTGCGCTGCCACTGCCAGTGCACCTCAAAAGGTGCCGTGGCGGGGTACGGATAATCACACCGAAAAGGCAGAGGTGTGTGACCGCAACGGGGCGCTGTCCGGCAGGGTGGCAGGAGCTGCCTCTGGCCCCACCATTTGTGACCTTTCCCGGGTGACGATATCAGGGCCCAGCTGCATTGGTAGCCGCCACGCAAGTCAGTCACGCAACATCTTGCCCGCTTTTGTTAGACTATCTAATATGGAACGTTCAAATGCAGATGACGTTGTTTATAATTGTGCGTATAGTGAAGGTTAAAATAGAATACGAGATAAGATATATCAAACAAGCAAAAGTTTTCTTTTATAGAGTAGAATAAAACAATCATATTATTATTTTGTGGAACACAGTGAGCTTTTATTGGGTTATCATGCAAGAAGGATATGATCAGTAAGGCTATCTCCAACAGGTTATCCATCTTTACCCTCATATTCGAACTACACTCTTTGAACAATGCAATTTTCGTTGCAAAACAGGTTACTGAAAGGGGAAATGTGCCATTGGGCCATTTCTATTTTGTTTTTGGTGATTAAATGCTCAATACATTGTTTTGCACTAACATCTTGATGTACGAGCAAAATCATAGGTATTTCAAAGGCAAATTGAGAAACGTAGGAAAAGTGCATTTTGGTGTATATTGCAATCCTATTAAATTGAAGGAACAATATATGATTCTAACACTTAGTAAATTATTTTAGTTGCTAACTATGTTTATCTAAGTGCTAGGAAACTTCTCAAGTCGAACCAATTTGGAGAAGTTGTGTTTGGCTAAGTTTAGCCAAACTTGTGTCAGTTTGAGGAGCACTAGACTATGCGATGTAGGCTGTCAGCCAGCGAACCAGCTCCTCTTGGGTTTCTGACGAGGCGTCGTGGCTATAAATCACCAGATTATCCGGTGTGCACCGGACTGTCTGGTGTACTAGCCACGTGCCTCAGCCAACGGTCGGTCGTGCAATCAACGTTGGCCACGTCAGCTCGGCAACGATCACCAGGCTGCACCTGAGTGTCCGATACGCCACTGGACTATCTGGTGTGCACCGGACTGTCTGGTGTGCTAGCCACTTGCCTCAGCCAACGGTCGGTCGTGCGATCAACGCTAGCCACGTCAGCTCGGCAACGGTTGTCACACCCGGTTTTAGAAGGCAAACCGAATGCGAACCATGTACGTGCCAGGATCAGCAATTCACGTACACAGCAGTTACATAACTGGACATCATCACACAGTGCTCAAATAATAACATAAAAGGGTAATAATAGTCGATTACATCATATGTCTGAGACATCCACATAGTCTTTAACAATAATTAAAGTGCGAAAACGAAACGTAGATACACGCGGCCTTCACAGGCAGCCGATTGGGGGTTGCCGCTAACCCACGCCTAAAACTCGTCGTACTCTTGGAACTCCTGGAAGTCTTCCTTCATGGCTTCATCTTCTCCTGAGCAGTGGTTGCAGCGTGGACAACCTGGGAAAGGGGGGTTTGGTGTATAGAGCAAGGATGAGTACACATCAACATACTCAACAAATGTCCTGTTTGGCTGTAGTGGACTAGCTTTATGTGGGGTTAAGTCAAGCAGTTGCTTTTAGTTGGTCAGATTATTATTACTAGTAGAGAGAGTCAGTTTTTAGTATTAACCCAAATTGTTAACCCCAAAAGTACCATTTACAAACGGAAAGAATACCACTTACCGTTACCATAGTCATAAACATCATCCTCGTCACCACCTGTAATCCAAACATCTCTGATCAACTATCTCTAATCAATGGAGCTCCCTTGACCGCTCATAACCACGAGCATGGCTGATATATCAATTTCATAACACTCTGCAAAGGTAGCGCACTTTACCCACAAGTCGTGATTCCCTTTCTTCCGGAGAGAGCTACTCCCCATTGACCACTACCAAGGTGGCCTGGCAGGGTATCACTACGTAGCCTTTACAAAGATTCCCTGGGGCTGTAGCCGCCCGTTAGGTTTCCTAAATATACCGCACTCCTCCCCAAGGGACAAACCAACCTTGGCAGAGCGAGCCGCATACACCGAGCCCCATTGACGGCACGACAGCGAAGCGAACTACACCCTAGTTCCTCTAATTATTAAGCTAAGGACGTTCCATACCACCCTCATGATTGCATTGTTTTCCTGGGCGGTCATCCAACGAACCAGTCCTTACGGAGAGGCACTCGAGAAACCGCTCAAGTCCCCTTAAATGTCACAATATCATCATCATAATCAAAAGGGAAAACAACGTATCATAAATAATCTCATCATGTTCATTGATTAGGGTGAAGCACTAGCATAAAGCTAAACTAAAATAATCCAACCCACATAGGTAAACAAGGACATGATAAACAAAACTAGTCAATACTTAAGTATAAACTGTGTAAATGCGGAAAGTGAATTATAGAATATATAGGACATAGATGGGTCAAGGGACACTTGCCTCCACCAACCAGCTGCTGCTCAGGGTCTTCTCCTGCGATCTCTTCGGACTCCGCAGCCAGACCGTTATCTATGCGAGTGCAAACATACATCCATATCCTTGAATTAGGAAATAAACAGTACACCATACAAAGAGCAGATCAATTGAACATGAACAAGACATATGGTTTGCATTCATAATTATGAGAAGGAGAAAAGGAATCGCAACGACTAAAACTATAATCGAGAAATATTACGTGCAGGCTTTTGTGATTAATCATTATGACATTTAATCCTACCTAGCAATACTGATAGGTATCAATCACATGCACTAACAGAGTTACACTTGGTTTCCAATTGGCCGACATTAAATAAAGTCGTCGTTTAACTACGTGAGATAATTAATGTGATTAATTCTAGGTGGAGTTCAACTACATAAAATAAACAACATGTTCAACGTGCACAATATACACGTAGACGGGGCGTCTAGGGGGTAGACGGGCTCATCTAGGGGGTAGACGGGCACGTCCCATGCGCGGCAGGGCACTACGCGCCGCGCCGGGCGAGTAGTCCACGTGTCGGGGCCAAGCCACGGGCAGGGGGGCACCACGCAGGGGCACCATGGTCGCACGAGCCGAGGACGCGCTGCGTAGGGGCCACGTCGCGCCGGGACAGGGGCAGGGGGCCGCCTGCGAGCACGCGCTCCAGACTGCGCTGCGCTGCAGCCACCACAACCGCACGCTTGGCCACGAGCGGTCACGCGCGCCAGGGCCGCGCCGAGGGCGGGCGCGCCGGGGCCGCGCCACGGGGAAGGGCTTCGCCGCGTCGAGCCACCATGGCCACGTGCTAACCAGGGGGCAGGGGCCGCGCCACGCCAGGGCGCCACACCAAGACAAGGCAGGGGCACGCCGTGCGCAGGCCTGTGGCACGCCGCGCACAGGGCGGGGGCCACCGAGCCGGGGCAGGGGGCCACGGCCGCGCGAGAGGGGAGCGCCGAGCCGGGGCAGGGGGCACGACCGCGCGAGCCACAAGCGCGGGGAGGAGGGAGGTCAGGTAAGAAAGTGACGGGGAGGCTCACCGCGGAGGACGAGGCGGCGCGGGCGGACGGCGTCGGGGCAGGGGTTGCTTCGGGCGGCGAGGGTGACTTGGGAAGAGAGAGAGGGGCGAACCGCGCGGGGGAGAGAAGAAATCAGGTGTCGTGGGGGAGATGAACAGGTGACGATTTCCCCTGGGGCTAACAGGTGGGCCCCACAAGGGGTGGCGGTGGCTGGGCAACCGCCCAGCGCGCGGAGGGAGCGGGCGGCGTTTAGGGGCGGCTGGGCCGCGCGCCGGCCGGCCGGCCCAAGACGGGGGTGGGCCGCGCAGGGGAAAAGGAGGGGGGGGGAAGCCGTGGCTAGGCCGCGCGCTAGGCCGGGCCGAGGGAAGGGGGCTTCCTTTTCTATTTTTCTTATTTTTCTTATTATCCATTTTATCTCTAGCTTCCTACTAAATACATACTTCACGAAAATCAAGCAAATACACACAAAAATAATAGATGCGTGGCTCAACATGATGCAACAACCAAAGAAAATATTTCCAGGGTTTACTTACACAAGATATCGAGTTAACTCTCGTTAGAATTTTGATAAAGGGCAAGACATAGCGAGAAGAAAAAGAAAAAGGAAAGGTAACGCCCGAATTTGGTGAGTGCTGGAGAAAGAAAATTTTAACTCTCAAATTCGGGGCGTTACAAACCTATCCACCTTAAAAGAATCTTGCCCTCGAGATTCAAGGTTGGCTAGCAAAGAGTTCGGGATATTTAGCCATCAAATCATCTTCACGCTCCTAGGTTGCTTCTTCCTCGGAGTGTGTCACACCCGGTTTTAGAAGGTAAACCGAATGCGAACCATGTACGTGCCAGGATCAGTTATTCACGTACACAGCAGTTACATAACATGGACATCATCACACAGTGCTCAAATAGTATTAAAAAGGGGAAATAATAGTCGATTACATCATACGTCTGAGACGTCCATATAGTTCTTATAATAAATCAAAGTGCGGAAAAGAAACGTAGATAACGCGGCCTTCACAGGCAGCCGACTGGGGGTTGCCGCTAACCCACACCTAGAACTCGTCGTAGTCTTGGAACTCCTGGAAGTCTCCTTCCACAGCTTCATCTTCTCCTGAGCAGTGGTTGCAATGCCGGCAACCTGGGGGGGATTGGTGTGTAGAGCAAGGGTGAGTACACATCAACATACTCAGCAAGCATCCTGTTTGGCTGTAGTGGACTAGCTTTATGTGGGGATAAGTCAAGCAGTTGCTTTTAGTTGGTCAGGTTATTACTTACTAGTAGAAAGCCAGGTTTTAACATTAACCCAAGTTATTAGCCCAATGTATCCTTTCCAAACGGAAAGAATACCACTTACCAATACCATAATCATAGTCAGAACCATCAATCTCATTGCCACCTGTACCAAAATATCACTGATCAAGTATCACTAATCTCTGGAGCTCCCTTGGCCGCTCATAACCGCGAGCACGGCTGATATATCAGTTTCATAACACTCTGCAGAGGTTGCGCACTTTACCCACAAGCCGTGATTCCCTTTCTAGCCCGGGCTTGCAAGACCCTTATTCACTCCCAAGGTGAATGGCTAGGGATTCACTACGAAGCCTTTACAAAGATTCCCCGGGGCTGTAGCCACCCGTTAGGTTTCCTAAATGTACCGCACTCCTCCCCAAGGGACAAATCAACCTTGGCAGAGCGAGCCGCATACACCGAGCCCCATTGACGGCACAACGGCTAAGCGAACTACACCCCGGTTCCTCTAATTATTCAGCTAAGGGCGTCCCATTCCACCCTCATGGTTGCACTGTTTTCCCGGGCGGTCATCCATTGAACAGGTCCTTACGGAGAGGCACTCGAGAAACCGCTCGAGTCCCCTTAAAGGTCACAAATATAATCATAAATAAGAACGGGAAAACAGCGTATCATAGATAATCACATCATGTTCATTGATTAGAGTTGAGCAATAGCATCAGACTAAGCAGTAATAATCCGACCCAAATAGGTAAACAAGGACATGGATAACAAAAGCTAGTCAATCCTTAGGTATAAATATGTAATGCGGGAGGTGAATTAAAGAATGAATAGGACAGAGATAGGTCAAAGGACACTTGCCTCCACCAACCGACTGCTGCTCAGGGGCTTCTCCTGCGAATTCCTCGGGCTCTTCGACCGGATCGTTCTCTATGCGATTGCAAACATACATACATCCATCCACATATTTAATACAAAAGAACAGTACACCATACAAGAGAACAAGTAAAGTGAATATGCATCAAGTATGACATTTGACATCGCATTTGTTATGGTTAGAAAGAAACGGGAAGGGTCTCGCAGGGGGGGGGGGTTAAATCTCATGCACTAATGATTGGTTACAATTGATTCCTAACAAAAGAATTCTGTTATATATATATATATATACTAATGGAAACCTAATCATTTTTAGTTGATCAACATTGCACGGGATAAACAATTAACTACGTGAATCAATAGCATAACGGAATTTTAAATTTAACTTCCTATTTTCCATAGCATGAACAATGATCAGTCTATCTAAAATAAAGTAATTATGATCACAGAAAGTAAATAAAATAAAAATAAAAAATAAATAAAAAAACAGAGGGGGGGCGGTTGAACCGGCCCTAGGGGCGGTTGAACCGGCCCTAGGGGCGGTTGAACCGGCCCTAGGCGGGGCGGCCGAGCTGGGGCGGGCGCGCGGGGGAGGGCGGCCGAGCTGGGGCCGGGGCGGCTGAGCCGGCCGGCCAGGGCGGCTGAACCGGCCCCGCGCGGGGGGCGCGGCCAGGGGGCCAGGCGGGCGGCCGGGCGCGGGCTGGGGGCGGCAGCGGCCGGCTGGGGCCGAGCAGGGGGCGGGCCGGGGCGCGGCTGGGCGCGGCCGGGGCTGGCCAGGGCGCGGCCAGGCGGCCGGCGGCGCGGCCAGGCGGCCGGGCGCGGCCAGGGCAGCCGGGCGGGGGAGAGAGGAGGGGAGGGAGAGAAGGGGAAAGGGGAGAGGGAGGGAGGAGAGAGGAGGGGGGGCGGCTCACCGGCGTTTGGAGAACGACGGCGAGGGGTGGCCGGCGGCAGGGGGCGGCGCGGCGGCCTAGGGCAGGGGCGGGTAGGGGCGGCGGCTTAGGGAGAGAGAGAGAAAATGAGAGGGAGAGGGAGAGGGTTTGGGGAAAAAAGGAGGGGGTGGGGGCGGCTGGGCCTGCCAAGGCCCAAGAGGGGGCGCGCAGGGGGGCTTGGGCCGGCCGGGGTCGGCCCACGGCGCGGGAGAGAGAAAAAGAGGAGAGAGAAAGAGAGAGAAAGAAAAAAAGAAAAGATTATTTCCCTGTTTTCGAAATCCGATCTTTATGAATGCATTTGCACTTTCAAAGCAATCAAAAATGCATGGTTCGGCATGGTGCATCAAACAACATAAAGTATTTTTAGAGTTTTTCTTTACACGGGAATTCCAAACCGAATCCCGCTAGCTTTGGAAAAGATCAAGGTTTAGCGAGGGGAAAAGAAAAAGAAAAGGTAACGCCCGAATTTTGGCGAGTAAAGAAAAGAAAAAATTCAACTGCAAAATTCGGGGCGTTACAAACCTATCCCCCTTAAAAGAATCTCGCCCTCGAGATTCAGGGCTGGCTAGCAAAGAGCTCTGGGTACTTGGCCATCAAATCATCTTCACGCTCCCAGGTTGCTTCTTCCTCAGAGTGGTGACTCCATCTGACTTTGCACATTCTGATGGTCTTCCTTCGGGTGACTCTATCTGCAACCTCAAGGATCTGAGCTGGCTTCTCAACATAGGTCAAGTCCTCCTGGACTTCCAGACCTTCCACTGGCAACTGCTCTTCTGGCACACGCAAGCACTTCTTCAACTGAGACACATGAAAGACATCATGCACAGCAGACAAATTCTCTGGCAGGCTGAGCTGATAGGCCACTTCTCCACGCTTTGAGAGAATTTGATACGGACCAATGTAGCGGGGTGCTAGCTTGCCTTTGATTCCGAACCTTCTGACTCCTCTGATCGGTGACACTTTCAGATAGACAAAGTCTCCGACTTCAAAACTCAGCTCTCTTCTTCTTGTGTCTGCATAGCTTCGCTGCCTCGATTGCGCTATCTTCAGATTCTCTCGAACCATCTTGATGTTCTCTTCGGCTTCAAGCAAAATATCTGGCCCAAACACTTGCTTCTCTCCAGGCTGATCCCATTGCAACGGAGTTCTGCAACTCCTTCCATAAAGCGCTTGAAACGGTGACATCTTCAAACTGGCCTGGTAACTGTTGTTATAGGAAAACTCTGCATAAGGCAATCGCTTGTCCCATCCGGACTGATCTTGCAACGCACAGGCTCTCAACATGTCTTCAAGAATTTGATTGGTTCTCTCAGTCTGACCATCTGTCTGCGGGTGATAAGCTGAACTGAAATTCAGATGCGTGCCCAAGGCTTCATGCAACTGCTGCCAGAAATGAGAGGTGAACTGCGTTCCTCTGTCTGACACTATCTTCTTTGGCACACCATGAAGACAAACGATCCGAGACATGTACAACTCTGCCAATATTGCACTGTTGTAGCTGGTCTTGACAGGTATGAAGTGGGCTGACTTGGTCAAGCGGTCCACTACTACCCAAATGGAATCGTAGCCGGCTCGAGTGCGAGGCAATCCGACTATGAAATCCATACCGATTTCATCCCATTTCCACTGAGGGATCTGCAACGGTTGCAACAATCCAGCTGGTCTCTGGTGTTCGGCCTTAATTCTTCGGCAACTATCGCACTTAGCCACATGCTCTGCGATTTCCCTCTTCATTCCGTACCACCAGAATTTCTTCTTCAGATCCTGATACATCTTCTCACTGCCAGGGTGAATCGAATAAGCTGTCTCATGAGCTTCCTTGAGAATCAACTCCCGAATAGACTGGACATTGGGAACACACAAGCGGTCTTTAAACCATATCACGCCTTCTGCATCTTCTCGAAAATCTTTGCCTCTGCCATCTAGAATCAGTCGCCGAATCTCACTGATCTTCTCATCATTCTTCTGCGCTTCTTTGATTTCTCGCTCCAAGGTAGGTTCCAATTCAACTGTGACTCCTCGCGAATTGTTCAGAAATCCGAGACTCAACCTGTCGAACTCCTTGGCTAACTCATAAGGCATCGGACGAGCGACCATCAGATTGACTTGACTCTTCCTGCTCAAAGCATCTGCCACTACGTTTGCTTTGCCTGGATGGTAATGAATCTCCAACTCATAGTCTTTGATCAACTCTAACCATCTCCGCTGCCTCATGTTCAGTTCTGACTGAGTGAATATGTACTTCAGACTCTTGTGGTCTGTGTAAACATTGCATTTTTGCCCATACAAATAGTGTCTCCATGACTTCAGTGCGTGAACCACTGCTGCCAACTCTAGATCATGGATTGGGTAATTCTTCTCATGAACCTTCAGCTGTCGGGACGAGTAAGCCACAACTCTTCCCTCTTGCATCAACACGCATCCCAAACCTGTGTAACAAGCATCACAGTACACAGAGAAGGGCTTGTGCACATCAGGCAAGACTAAGACAGCGCTGTTGTCAACTTCTCTTTCAGCGCTTCAAAAGCTTCTTGGCATTTCTGGGTCCACTTGAACTCAACCTTGTTGCCTAGCAACGCTGTCATTGGTTTCGCAATCTTCGAAAACCCTTCAATGAATCGCCGATAATATTCGGCCATTCCAATGAAGCTCTTGATTCCTCGAGCATCCGTTGGCGCTTTCCAGTTCAGAATGTCTGCCACTTTCTTTGGATCCACAGTCAATCCTTCCTTGTTGATTATGTGACCCAAGAACAGGACTTCACTGATCCAGAACTCACACTTGCTCAACTTTGCATACAACTGGTGCTCTCGCAATCTCTGCAATACCATCCTCAAATGATCTGCATGCTCTTCTTCGCTTTGAGAATAAATCAGAATGTCATCAATGAATACCACCACAAACTTATCGAGATAATCCATGAATACACTGTTCATCAAGTTCATAAAGAAGGCTGGTGCATTGGTCAAACCAAAAGACATCACTGTGAACTCATACAAACCATACTTGGTAATGAATGCCGTCTTCGGGATGTCCGAAGGTCGGATCCTGAGCTGATGATAACCTGACCTCAGATCGATCTTGGAGAACACACTGGCTCCTCTCAACTGGTCAAACAGATCTTCTATTCTGGGCAAGGGATACTTGTTCTTAATCGTGACTTCATTCAAAGCTCGATAATCGATACACATCCTTTTGGTGCCATCTTTCTTCTCCACAAACAGGACAGGGGCGGCCCAAGGCGAGGTGCTTGGCCGGATGTAACCTTTCTCTGACAGCTCATCAATCTGCTTCTTAAGCTCAACCAACTCTGGTCCAGATATTCTGTAAGCTCTCTTGAAGATAGGGGCGGTTCCAGGAAGAAGCTCTATGGCAAACTCAACTTTCCGCTCTGGTGGCATACCCGGTAAGTCCTTTGGAAACACATCTGGGAATTCAGACACAACCTTGATACTCTCAATCGGGTCTGCTTCACTGCTATCGACAGCCATCTGATAACAACTTCCTTTCTTTGGCTCAGGCGAGACTAACTCGGTCACCACTTCCTCTCCTAGTGGGGACACCAACTTGATTGTCCTCTTATCACAACTGATAACTGCCTGATACTTATCTAGCCAATTCATCCCTAGGATGACATCTATTCCCTGAGTACCCATTACTATAAGGTTAGCGGGAAACGCTATCCCCCTTATTTCCACACTTACACCCAAACATATGCTATCAGCTCGAATTCTACCACCAGCTGAGTCAATTTGAATGGGGGTTGACATGGTAGTAATTGGAAGATTATGTGCTTCTACCCATGATGCAGTAATGAAAGAATGCGTTGCTCCAGTATCAAATAACACTTCTGCAATATGGGAGTCGACTGGGAACATACCTACTGTCATGCCGGGGGTCTCCTGAACTGCTTCAGCCTCCAAGTGATTCAATCTTCCATGATTATAGCGCTGCTGAGGGCGGTTGCCTGATCCAGGCTGAGACACATTCTGCTTCGCTGGGGCATTGGGGCCTGACTGCTGCTGGGCTGCCTTCTTCGGACATTGCATCACCCAGTGGCCTTGCTCTCCACAGTGGAAACATGCCCTGTTTCCAACCTGAGCTGGTGCTGCCTGATTGCTCTGCTGAGTTGCGGGGGCAGGAAGACGAGGTGTCTGCTGATTCTGCCTCTGGAACTGGCCTCCTCCTGACTGATTGCTCTGACGGTTCTGGTACTGATGCTGAGGGTACTGCCTTTGGAACTGCTGATACTGCTGACGCTGCTGATGCTGCTGAGGTGGACGCTGGTTCTGCCTGAACTGCTGAGGTTGATTGCCTGAGAAACGGGGACGGCTGCTGCTTCCAGGCTGGGGTCCACTAATCTTGCGCTTACGGTCCTCCATCTCCTTACGCTTCCTTTCTGTCATGATTGCTCTGTCAATCAGGTGCTGGAATGTCGGGAAGGTGTGATTCTTCAGCTGATACTGCAGAGGGTCAACCAAGCCTCTCAAGAAACGGTACTGTCGCTTGGCATCAGTGTTGACATCCTCAGGAGCATAGCGAGACAACTGCAGAAACCTGTCTCGATACTCACTGACGGACGATGACCCTTGCTTAAGGGCCAGGAACTCCTCCTTCTTCACTGTCATCAGACCTGCAGGCACATGGTACTGACGAAAGCTACCTCTGAATTCTTCCCAGGTGATGGCATCAGGGTTGGCATGGGTGGCGAGGTAAGACTCCCACCATGATTGGGCTGCTCCTCTCAACAGACGGGGACCATACAAGACTTTCTCCCTGTCATCACATTGAGCGGTATGCAACTCCCGCTCCACAGTGCGCAGCCAATCTTCAGCATCCATGGGGTCAGAAGAGTGAGCGAACGTTGGGGGATGACCTCTCATGAATTCAGCACGCTTGTCTCTGGGCATCTGAGGCATCTGAGGCTGGGGTGGTGCTTGCTGCTGCTGCTGCTGCTGCTGCTGCTGAATGGCGGCCAGAGTCTGACCGATGGCCTGAACTGCCTGAGTCTGCATCAGAAACATCTGCTCGATCGACATCGGGGGCGGGGGCGGCAGGTGCTGCTGCTGGGGCACCTCATCCTGCGGGGCGGCTTGCTCCTGCTGAGCACGCCTTCCTCCTCTGCGCCTGTTCTCTGACATCTGCAGAACGCAACCACACATCAGAACTGATCTGGCAAATCTTGCAGCATAAGAAAAGAGTATAGAATTCTCCAACAGCACTGAACAGATGAGCATCTTCACTGATCTCCAACACAGACCACACAGCTTCTCAGATAAAGAGGAAAGTAGAATAAAGGGTTTCCCAACTATATAACTAACTCCATTAACATAATAGGTAAACCAAAATGCAGGGGAAACCCACACTCTGGTGACAATCATTACAAAGATCCAAACCAAACATAGTTCATCATGACAATCATAAATGCACAGGATATAGCAAACTACCCTGTCTAACTAAGACTAACTAAGACCGAGACTAACGCTAAGACTGAAGCTTCTATGTATATATATATTTCGTATTAATTACAAGATCCAACTCTAACGATCTATGGTTCTAGATTTATCTTGGTCTTGCAGTCGGGATTGCCATAAGACTGGAGTCCACGCCGAGGTGAGCGGTACGGGTGCTGAGTCCCGACGGGAGCGGGGGAACCATCATCCAAGTGACGACGTTCCGCGCGCTCAGCCCGCAGCAGGGCGATCTCAGCACGAGCCCTACTCAGCTCGTCTAATGCATGGTCCAGCTCCGTGTTTAGCACGGCGGCTAGGTTGACTGTGCTGCTCAACCTAGGATTGTCCTCACCAGCAGGTGAAACAATCACGCCTCCTGTGCTGCCAGATGGACGGCGGGGGTAATACTTCAGGTCGAGACCGTCAGCTACCCCACCGAGAACCGAGCAGTAGTGCGAAAGCGCACGCCGTGCAGCATCCTGCATGGCTGCCTCAGCTGAGTCCCGCTCAGAGATAGAATAGTGCTCTGAGCAAGCCTCCGCGCCCTGGAGACTGTTCTCCGGACGGCGCACCAAGCAGGTCGCCTCCCAGCGGTCCGGGTAGACCCTGCGACTATGCTGGTAGACCACACAGCGATACTCGATGGACCAAGTACGCCGGTCAAGTGCCCGACGTAGCAGGGTGTCGAGCGCGTCGTGGAAGTGACACCCGCGAGCAGCGTCGCGAGTGATGGGTCGAGCAACCCATCCTTCCGGCTCATGGCTAGAGAGGTCGAGGTCGGTGTCGTGGCTCGGGCTGTCGTCGCCGCCTCCGTCGTCTGGGTCTCCTCCAGCAGCTACTCCAGAAGCTGGGGCGCCTAGTGGTGGTGCAGGGGGCGCCTCCAGGGGAAGCACAGGAGAGCAGCTCCTCACAGACTCTATCTCCTGCTGGAGCGAGAAGGAAGAGCCCTGCTGCTCCTGTCGTCGACGTTCCTGCTCCTCATGCAGGCGGTGGTGCAGTCTCTCCAAGTGGCTGGACTGTCCGGCCACTGGACGGCGAAGCGGACGCTCAGCAAGGCGGGAGGGTAAGAAGGGGATGACGGACTTTCGTGCAGTGTGTCTAAGATGAGCCATCTACAAAAGACATCGCAAGCAAAAGGGTGAGAACAGAATTAATATGACCAGCAAGTAATGAATCATAAATAAATGAAGGATCAGAATAAAACATAATTTTCAGCAAGGTATAATATATAGTAGAACATAGGTTTGGTCAGTAGGACCAACTTTTGAAGGGGTACCAAAGTCAAGGCAGGGACAGAGGTCTTTAGTCCTTAAAACGACCATTCTACTCTAGGTTAGCGGTCCTACAGTCAGCACGGCTTTGATACCACTTATGTCACACCCGGTTTTTAGAAGGTAAACCGAATGCGAACCATGTACGTGCCAGGATCAGTTATTCACGTACACAGCAGTTACATAACATGGACATCATCACACAGTGCTCAAATAGTATTAAAAAGGGGAAATAATAGTCGATTACATCATACGTCTGAGACGTCCATATAGTTCTTACAATAAATCAAAGTGCGGAAAAGAAACGTAGATAACGCGGCCTTCACAGGCAGCCGACTGGGGGTTGCCGCTAACCCACACCTAGAACTCGTCGTAGTCTTGGAACTCCTGGAAGTCTCCTTCCACAGCTTCATCTTCTCCTGAGCAGTGGTTGCAATGCCGGCAACCTGGGGGGGGATTGGTGTGTAGAGCAAGGGTGAGTACACATCAACATACTCAGCAAGCATCCTGTTTGGCTGTAGTGGACTAGCTTTATGTGGGGATAAGTCAAGCAGTTGCTTTTAGTTGGTCAGGTTATTACTTACTAGTAGAAAGCCAGGTTTTAACATTAACCCAAGTTATTAGCCCAATGTATCCTTTCCAAACGGAAAGAATACCACTTACCAATACCATAATCATAGTCAGAACCATCAATCTCATTGCCACCTGTACCAAAATATCACTGATCAAGTATCACTAATCTCTGGAGCTCCCTTGGCCGCTCATAACCGCGAGCACGGCTGATATATCAGTTTCATAACACTCTGCAGAGGTTGCGCACTTTACCCACAAGCCGTGATTCCCTTTCTAGCCCGGGCTTGCAAGACCCTTATTCACTCCCAAGGTGAATGGCTAGGGATTCACTACGAAGCCTTTACAAAGATTCCCCGGGGCTGTAGCCACCCGTTAGGTTTCCTAAATGTACCGCACTCCTCCCCAAGGGACAAATCAACCTTGGCAGAGCGAGCCGCATACACCGAGCCCCATTGACGGCACAACGGCTAAGCGAACTACACCCCGGTTCCTCTAATTATTCAGCTAAGGGCGTCCCATTCCACCCTCATGGTTGCACTGTTTTCCCGGGCGGTCATCCATTGAACAGGTCCTTACGGAGAGGCACTCGAGAAACCGCTCGAGTCCCCTTAAAGGTCACAAATATAATCATAAATAAGAACGGGGAAAACAGCGTATCATAGATAATCACATCATGTTCATTGATTAGAGTTGAGCAATAGCATCAGACTAAGCAGTAATAATCCGACCCAAATAGGTAAACAAGGACATGGATAACAAAAGCTAGTCAATCCTTAGGTATAAATATGTAATGCGGGAGGTGAATTAAAGAATGAATAGGACAGAGATAGGTCAAAGGACACTTGCCTCCACCAACCGACTGCTGCTCAGGGGCTTCTCCTGCGAATTCCTCGGGCTCTTCGACCGGATCGTTCTCTATGCGATTGCAAACATACATACATCCATCCACATATTTAATACAAAAGAACAGTACACCATACAAGAGAACAAGTAAAGTGAATATGCATCAAGTATGACATTTGACATCGCATTTGTTATGGTTAGAAAGAAACGGGAAGGGTCTCGCGGGGGGGGGGGGGTTAAATCTCATGCACTAATGATTGGTTACAATTGATTCCTAACAAAAGAATTCTGTTATATATATATACTAATGGAAACCTAATCATTTTTAGTTGATCAACATTGCACGGGATAAACAATTAACTACGTGAATCAATAGCATAACGGAATTTTAAATTTAACTTCCTATTTTCCATAGCATGAACAATGATCAGTCTATCTAAAATAAAGTAATTATGATCACAGAAAGTAAATAAAATAAAATAAAAAATAAATAAAAAAAACAGAGGGGGGGGGCGGTTGAACCGGCCCTAGGGGCGGTTGAACCGGCCCTAGGCGGGGCGGCCGAGCTGGGGCGGGCGCGCGGGGGAGGGCAGCCGAGCTGGGGCCGGGGCGGCTGAGCCGGCCGGCCAGGGCGGCTGAACCGGCCCCGCGCGGGGGGCGCGGCCAGGGGGCCAGGCGGGCGGCCGGGCGCGGGCTGGGGGGCGGCCAGCGGCCGGGCTGGGGGCGGCAGCGGCCGGCTGGGGCCGAGCAGGGGGCGGGCCGGGGCGCGGCTGGGCGCGGCCGGGGCCGACCAGGGCGCGGCCAGGCGGCCGGCGGCGCGGCCAGGCGGCCGGGCGCGGCCAGGGCAGCCGGGCGGGGGAGAGAGGAGGGGAGGGAGAGAAGGGGAAAGGGGAGAGGGAGGGAGGAGAGAGGAGGGGGGGCGGCTCACCGGCGTTTGGAGAACGACGGCGAGGGGCGGCCGGCGGCAGGGGGCGGCGCGGCGGCCTAGGGCAGGGGCGGGTAGGGGCGGCGGCTTAGGGAGAGAGAGAGAAAATGAGAGGGAGAGGGAGAGGGTTTGGGGAAAAAAGGAGGGGGTGGGGGCGGCTGGGCCTGCCAAGGCCCAAGAGGGGGCGCGCAGGGGGGCTTGGGCCGGCCGGGGTCGGCCCACGGCGCGGGAGAGAGAAAAAGAGGAGAGAGAAAGAGAGAGAAAGAAAAAAAGAAAAGATTATTTCCCTGTTTTCGAAATCCGATCTTTATGAATGCATTTGCACTTTCAAAGCAATCAAAAATGCATGGTTCGGCATGGTGCATCAAACAACATAAAGTATTTTTAGAGTTTTTCTTTACACGGGAATTCCAAACCGAATCCCGCTAGCTTTGGAAAAGATCAAGGTTTAGCGAGGGGAAAAGAAAAAGAAAAGGTAACGCCCGAATTTTGGCGAGTAAAGAAAAGAAAAAATTCAACTGCAAAATTCGGGGCGTTACAGAGTGGTGGCCTCATATGACTTTGCACATTCTAATAGTTTTGCTCCGGGTGACCTTGTCTGTAGTCTGAATAATTTGCGTTGGCTTCTCAATATAGGTCAAGTCTTCTTGGACTTCGAGACCCTCCACTGGCAACTGCTCTTCTGGCACACGCAGACATTTCTTTAACTGAGACACATGAAAGACATCATGCACGACAAACAAATTTTCTAGCAAGTTGAGCTGATAGGCCACTTCTCCGCGCTTTGCGGGAATCTGATACAGACCGATGTAGCGGGGTGCTAGCTTGCCTTTGACTCCGAATCTTCTGACTCCCCTGATAGGTGATACTTTCAAATAGACAAAATTCCCAACTTCGAAACTCAGCTCTCTTCTTCTTGTGTCTGCATAACTTCGCTGCCTTGATTGCGCTATCTTCAGGTTCTCCCGAACCATCTTGATGTTCTCTTCAGCTTCGAGCAAAATGTCTGGCCCAAACAGTTGCTTTTCTCTAGGCTGATCCCATTGCAACGAAGTTCTACAACTCCTTCCATAAAGCGCCTGAAATGGTGACATCTTCAAGCTGGCCTGGTAACTGTTGTTATAGGAGAACTCTGCTTAAGGTAACCTCTTGTCCCATCCGGACTGATCTTGCAACGCACAAGCTCTCAACATATCTTCGAGGATTTGATTAGTTCTTTCAGTCTGACTGTCTGTCTATGGATGATATGCTGAACTGAAATTCAGATGTGTACCCAAGGCTTCATGCAACTGCTGCTAGAAATGAGAGGTGAACTGTGTTCCTCTGTCTGACACTATCTTCTTTGCCACACCGTGAAGACAAACGATCCAGGACATGTACAGCTCTGCCAATACTGCACTGCTGTAGCTAGTCTTGATAGGTATGAAGTGGGCTGACTTGGTTAAGCGGTCCACCACTACCCAAATGGAATCGTAGCCGTCTCGAGTGCGAGGCAATCTGACTATGAAGTCCATCCCAATTTCATCCCATTTCCACTGAGGAATTCGCAACGGCTGCAACAACCCAGCTGGCTTCTGATGCTCCACCTTGATACGTCAACAACTATCACACATAGCCACGTGCTCTGCGATTTCCCTCTTCATTCCGTACCACCAGAACTTCTTCAGATCCTGATACATCTTCTCACTTCCAGTGTGTATGGAATAAGTTGTCTCATGAGCTTCCTTGAGAATCAATTCCCGGATAGACTGGACATTGGGAACACACAAACGGTCCTTGAACCATATCACACCTTCTGCATCCTCTCGAAAATCTTTATCTCTTCCTTCTAGAATTAGTTGCCGGACTTCATTGATCTTCTCATCATTCTTCTGTGCCTCTTTGATCTCCCGCTCTAAGGTGGGTTCTAACTCAACTGTTACTCCTCGCATATTATTCAGAAATCCGAGGCTCAACCTATCAAACTCCTTGGCCAACTCATAAGGCATCGGATGAGCGGCCATCATATTGACTTGACTTTTCCTGCTTAAGGCATCTGCTACCACGTTCGCTTTGCCTGGATGGTAATGAATCTCCAATTCATAGTCTTTGATCAACTCTAACCATCTTCTTTGCCTCATATTCAACTCTGACTGAGTGAATATGTACTTCAGACTCTTGTGGTCTATGTAAACATCACATTTCTGCCCATACAGATAGTGCCTCCATGTCTTCAGTGCGTGAACCACTACTGCCAACTCTAGGTCATGGATTGGATCATTCTTCTCATGAACCTTCAGCTGTCCGGACGAGTAGGCCACAACTCTTCCCTCTTGCATCAACACGCATCCCAAACCAGTGTAACAAGCGTCGCAATACACTGAGAAAGTCTTGTGCACATCAGGCAAGACTAAGACAGGCGCTGTAGTCAACTTCTCTTTCAGCACTTCAAAGGCTTCTTGGCATTTCTGGGTCCACTTGAACTCAACTTTGTTGCCTAGCAAAGCTGTCATCGGTTTCGCAATCTTTGAAAACCCTTCAATGAATCACTGATAATATCCGGCCATTCCAATGAAGCTCTTGATTCCTCGAGCATCTGTTAGCGCTTTCCAGTTCAGAATATCTGCCGCTTTCTTCGGATCCACAGCCAATCCTTCTTTGTTTATTATGTGACCCAAGAACAGGACTTCATCAATCCAGAACTCGCACTTGCTCAACTTTGCATATAGTTGGTGCTCTCGCAATCTCTGCAATACCATCCTCAAATGATCCGCGTGCTCTTCTTCGCTTTGAAAATATATAAGAATGTCATCAATAAATACCACCACAAATTTGTCGAGATAATCCATGAATACACTATTCATCAGATTCATGAATAAGGTTGGTGCATTCGTTACGCCAAAAGACATAACAGTGAACTCATACAACCCATACTTGGTAATGAAAGCTCGGTTGTTTCATGCTCAACCAAGGAGAGAATCCGCAAGCCATGTACAACCGGCTAAAGACCTTGGTGAACCAAGTGCGCAACCTCGGGAGAACCAAATGGGATGACCATGAAATGGTCAAGGTTATTCTAAGATCACTAGTTTTTCTTAATCCTACTCAAGTACAATTAATTCATGGTGATCCTAGATACAAACTAATGTCTCCCGAGGAAGTGATAGGAAAATTTGTGAGCTTTGAATTGATGATCAAAGGCTCCAAGAAAATCATCGAGCAAAGTGCCTCCTCCGTACCCGAGGTACAACCCGTCGCATTCAAGGCGACGGAGGAGAAGAAAGAAGAGTCTACATCAAGTAGACTTCCTATCAATGCCTCCAAGCTCGACAACAAGGAGATGGCGCTCATCATCAAGAGCTTCTGCCAAATCCTCAAGCAAAGGAGGGGGAAGGATTACAAGCCCTGCTCCAAGAAAGTTTGCTACAAGTGTGGTAAGCCCGGTCACTTTATAGCAAAATGTCCTATTTCTAGTGACAGTGACAGGGGCGACGACAAGAGGGGGAAGAAGAAGGAGAAGAAGAGGTACTACAAGAAGAAGGGTGGCGATGCCCATGTTTGCCTGGAGTGGGACTCCGACGAGAGCTCTACCGACTCCTCCTCCGACGAGGACGCCGCCAACATCGCCATCAACAAGGGCCTCCTCTTCCCCAACATCGGCCACAAGTGCCTCATGGCAAACGATGGCAAGAAGAAGAAGGTAAAATCTAGATCCTCCACTAAGTATGCAACTTCTAGTGATAAGGATAATTCTAGTGATGATGAGGATAACTTGCTTACTCTTTTTGCCAATCTTAACATGCAACAAAAAGAGAAATTGAATGAATTGACTAGTGCTATTCATGAGAAGAATGAACTCTTGGATAGCCAGGAAGACTTCCTTATTAAGGAAAACAAAAAGCATGTTAAGGTTAAAAATGCTTATGCTCAGGAGGTAGAGAAAAATGAAAAATTAACTAGTGAGCTTAGCACTTGCCATGACACTATTTCTAGCCTTAGAAATGAAAATGCTAGTTTAATTGCTAAGATTGACATGTTGAATGAATCTCTTGCTAGCCTTAAGATTGAGAATGAAAAATTAATTGCTAAGGCTAAAGATTTAAATGTTTGCAATGATGCTATTACCAATCTTAGAGATGAGAATGCTATTTTACACGCTAGGATTGTTGAATTAAATGATTGTAAACCCTCTACATCTACGGTTGATCATGTTTCTATTTGCACTAGATGTAGAGATGTTAATGTAGATGCTATTCATGACCACCTTGCTTTAATTAAACAACAAAATGATCACATAGCTACATTAACTGCTAAAATCAATGAGCATGACTTGGAAAATGAAAAATTTAAATTTGCTTGAAGCATGCTCTATAGTGGGAGACACCCTGGCATTAAGAATGGCATTGGCTTCCAACAGGGAGACAATGTCAAGCTTAATGCCCCTCCTAAAAGATTGTCTAATTTTGTTAAGGGCAAGGCTCCCATGCCTCAGGATAACAAGGGCTATATATTATATCCTGTTGGTTATCCTGAGGATAAGATTAGGAGAATTCATGCAAAGAAGACTCATTCTGTTTCTCACCATGCTTTTATTTATAAGAATGAGGCTTCTAGATCTAGGCGTTCTACCCTTGTTAAAATGCCTAAAAAGAAATCTCCTATTGCATCAAATGAACCTAACATTTCATTTAAGACTTTTGATGCTTCATATGTGCTTACTAACAAATCAGGCAAAGTAGTTGCCAAATATGTTGGGGGCAAACACAAGGGCTCCAAGACTTGTGTTTGGGTACCCAAGATGCTTGTTTCTAATGTGAAAGGACCCAAGACCGTTTGGGTACCTAAGAACAAGGCCTAAATTTGTTTTGTAGGTTTATGCATCCGGGGGCTCAAGTTGGATCATTGATAGCGGGTGCACAAACCACATGACTGGGGAGAAAAGGATGTTCTCCTCCTATGAGAAAAACCAAGATCCCCAAAGAGCTATCACATCCGGGGATGGAAATCAAGGTTTGGTCAAAGGAATGGGTAAAATTGCTATATCACCTGACCATTCTATTTCCAATGGTTTTCTTGTAGATTCTTTAGATTATAACTTGCTTTCTGTTTCTCAATTATGCAAAATGGGCTACAATTGTCTTTTTACGGATGTAGGTGTTACTATCTTTAGAAGAAGTGATGATTCAATAGCTTTTAAGGGAGTGTTAGAGGGTCAGCTATACTTAGTTGATTTTAATAGAGCTAAACTCGACACTTGCTTAATTGCTAAGACTAACATGGGTTGGCTCTGGCATTGCCGACTAGCCCACGTTGGGATGAATAATCTTCATAAGCTTCTAAAGGGTGAGCACATTTTGGGACTAACAAATGTTCATTTTGAGAAAGACAGGGTTTGTAGCGCATGTCAAGCAGGGAAGCAAATTGGTGTTCATCATCCACACAAAAACATCATGACGACCGACAGGCCGCTTGAGCTACTCCACATGGATCTATTTGGCCCGATAGCTTACATAAGCATCGGTGGGAGTAAGTATTGTCTAGTTATTGTGGATGATTATTCTCGCTTCACTTGGGTATTCTTTTTGCAGGAAAAATCACAAACCCAAGAGACATTAAAGGGATTCTTGAGACGGGCTCAAAACGAGTTCGGATTGAGGATCAAGAAGATTAGAAGCGACAATGGAACAGAGTTCAAGAACTCTCAAATTGAAACCTTTCTTGAGGAGGAGGGCATCAAGCATGAGTTCTCTTCTCCCTACACACCTCAACAAAATGGTGTAGTGGAGAGAAAGAATAGAACTCTACTTGACATGGTGAGGACCATGCTTGATGAGTACAAGACACCAGACCAGTTTTGGGCCGAGGCGATTAACACCGCTTGCTACGCCATCAACCGGTTATATCTTCACCGAATCCTCAAGAAAACATCATATGAACTCCTCACCGGTAAAAAGCCCAATGTTTCATATTTTAGAGTCTTTGGTAGCAAATGTTTTATTCTTGTTAAAAGAGGTAGAAAATCCAAATTTGCTCCTAAGGCTGTAGAAGGTTTTTTACTTGGTTATGACTCAAACACAAGGGCATATAGAGTCTTTAACAAGTCCACTGGACTAGTTGAAGTTTCTTGTGACATTGTGTTTGATGAGACTAACGGCTCTCACGAAGAGCAAGTTGATCTTGATGAGCTAGATGATGAAGAGGCTCCATGCGTCATGCTAAGGAACATGTCCATTAGGGATGTGTGTCCTAAGGAATCCGAAGAGCCTCCACAAGCACAAGATCAACCATCATCTTCCACACAAGCGTCTCCTCCAACCCAAGATGAGGATCAAGCTCAACATGATGAAGATCAAGAGGATGAGCCACCTCAAGAGGAGGACAATGATTAAGGGGGAGATGCCAATGATCAAGACAAGGAAGATGAACAAGATCCAGGGCCGCCACACCCAAGTGTCCACCAAGCGATACAACGAGATCACCCCGTGAACACCATCCTCGGCGATATTCATAAGGGGGTAACCACTCGATCTCGAGTCGCTCATTTTTGTGAACATTGCTCCTTCGTTTCCTCTATTGAGCCACACCGGGTAGAGGATGCACTTAAAGATTCGGATTGGGTGCTGGCGATGCAGGAGGAGCTCAACAACTTCACGAGGAATGAGGTATGGCATTTGGTTTCACGTCCTAACCAAAATGTTGTAGGAACCAAGTGGGTCTTCCGCAACAAGCAAGATGAGCATGGTGTGGTGACAAGGAACAAAGCACGACTTGTGGCCAAGGGTTATTCACAAGTCGAAGGTCTGGATTTTGGTGAAACCTATGCACCCGTAGCTAGGCTTGAGTCAATTTGTATATTACTTGCTTATGCTACTTACCATGGCTTTAAGCTCTATCAAATGGACGTGAAGATTGCCTTCCTCAATGGACCAATCAAGGAAGAGGTCTATGTTGAGCAACCTCCCGGCTTTGAAGATAGTGAGTATTCTAACCATGTGTATAAACTCTCTAAGGCGCTTTATGGGCTCAAGCAAGTCCCAAGAGCATGGTATGAATGCTTAAGAGATTTTCTTATCACTAATGGCTTCAAAGTCGGCAAAGCCGATCCTACTCTCTTTACTAAAACAATTGCAAATGATTTGTCTGTATGCCAAATTTATGTTGATGATATCATATTTGGGTCTACTAACAAATCTATTTGTGAAGAGTTTAGTAGGATCGTGATCCAAAAATTCGAGATGTCTATGATGGGGGAGTTGAAGTATTTCTTAGGATTTCAAGTCAAGCAACTCCAAGAGGGCACCTTCATCAGCCAAACAAGGTACATTCAAGACATACTCACCAAGTTTGGAATGAAGGATGCCAAGCCCATCAAGACACCCATGGGAACCAATGGGCATCTCGACCTCGACACGGGAGGTAAATCCGTAGATCAAAAGGTATACCGGTCGATGATAGGATCTTTACTCTATTTATGTGCATCTCGACCAGATATTATGCTTTCCGTATGCATGTGTGCAAGGTTCCAAGCCGATCCTAAGGAAGTTCACCTTAGGGCCGTGAAGAGAATCTTGAGATATTTAGTTCATACACCTAAGTTTGGTCTTTGGTACCCCAAGGGATCCTCTTTTGATTTATTAGGATATTCAGATGCTGATTGGGCAGGGTGTAAAATTGATAGGAAGAGCACGTCAGGGACTTGTCAGTTTCTAGGGAGATCCCTGGTGTCTTGGGCATCAAAGAAACAAAACTCAGTAGCTCTTTCTACCGCCGAAGTCGAGTATATTGCCGCAGGTCATTGTTGCGCGCAATTGCTCTAGATGAGGCAAACCCTTAGGGACTATGGCTACAAATTTAGCAAAGTCCCTCTCCTATATGATAATGAGAGTGCAATCCGCATGGCGGATAACCCCGTTGAACACAGCCGCACTAAGCACATAGCCATTCGGTATCACTTTTTGAGAGATCACCAATAAAGGGGGATATCGAGATAGCCTATATTAACACCATGGTCCTGCAGTCGGGGTTGCCATAAGCATGGTGTCCATGCCGAGGTGAGTGGTACGGGTGCTGAGTCCCGACGGGAGCGGGGGAGCCATCCTCTAGGTGATGACGCTCCACGCGCTCAGCCCGCAGCTGGGCGATCTCAGCACGAGCCCTACTCAACTCGTCAAATGCATGGTCCAGCTCCGTGTTTAGCACGGCGGCTAGGTTGACTGTGCTGCTCAACCTAGGATTGTCCTCACCGACAGGTGAGACAACCACGCCTCCTATGCTGCCAGATGGACGACGGGGATAATACTCAGGTTGAGACCATTGGCTACCCCACCGAACACTGAGCATTAGTGCGAAAGTGCACATCGTGCGGCATCTTGCATGGCCGCCTCAGCTGAGTCTCGCTTAGAGATAGAGTAGTGCTCTGAGCAGACCTCCACACCCCGGAGACTGTTCTCCAGACGGCGCACCAAGCAGGTCGCCTCCCAGCGGTCCGGGTAAACCCCGCGACTGTGCTGAAAGACAACACAACGATACTCGATGGACCAGGTACGCCAGTCGAGTGCCTGGCGCAGTAGGGTGTCGAGCGCATCGTGGAAGTGACACCCGCAAGCGGCGTCGCGAGTGATGGGTCGAGCAACCCATCCTTCCGGCTCCTGCTCGGCTGAAAGGTCAGTGCTAAAGCTCAAGCCGCTGTCGCCACCTTCATCGTTGGGGTCTCCTCCGATAGCTACTCCAGCGGCTGGGGCGCTCAGTGGTGGTGTAGGTGGCGCCTCTAGCGGGAGCACAGCGGAGCAGCTCCTCACAGACTCTATCTCCTGCTGAAGTGAGAAAGAAGAGCCCTGCTGCTCCAGCTCCTATCGTCGATGCTCCTGCTCCTCGTGCAGGCGGTGGTGCAGCCTCTCCAAATGGCTAGACTGACTAGTCACCGGACGGCGAAGCGGACGCTCGGTGAGACGGGAAGGCAAGAAAGGGATGACGGACTTCCGTGAGGTGTGTCTAAGACAAGCCATCTACAAAAGACACCGTAAGCATAAGAGTGAGAACAAAGCTAACATGACCAGCAAGTAAACCATAAATAAATAAGGAATTAGAATAAAAACAAAATTTTCAGCAAGGTATAATATATATAGTAGAACATAGGTTTGGTCGATATGACCAACTTTTGAAGGGATACCAAAGTCAAGGTGAGAATAGGGGTCTATAATCCTTAGAACGACCATTCTACTCTAGGTTAGCGGTCCTACAGTCAGCATGGCTTTGATACCACCTATGTCACACCCGGTTTTAGAAGGCAAACCGAATGCGAATCATGTACGTGCCAGGATCAACAATTCACGTACACAGCAGTTACATAACTGGACATCAGCACACAGTGCTCAAATAATAACATAAAAGGGTAATAATAGTCAATTACATCATATGTCTGAGACATCCACATAGTCTTTAACAATAATCAAAGTGCGAAAACAAAACGTAGATACACGCGGCCTTCACAGGCAGCCGACTGGGGGTTGCCGCTAACCCACGCCTAAAACTCGTCGTACTCTTGGAACTCCTGGAAGTCTTCCTCCATGGCTTCATCTTCTCCTGAGAAGTGGTTGCAGCGTGGACAACCTGGGAAAGGGGGGTTTGGTGTGTAGAGCAAGGGTGAGTACACATCAACATACTCAGCAAATGTCATGTTTGGCTGTAGTGGACTAGCTTTATGTGGGGTTAAGTCATGCAGTTGCTTGAAGTTGGTCAGATTATTATTACTAGTAGAGAGAGCCAGTTTTTAGTATTAACCCAAGTTGTTAACCCCAAAAGTACCCTTTCCAAATGGAAAGAATACCACTTACCATTACCATAGTCATAAACATCATCCTCGTCACCACCTGTAATCCAAACATCTCTGATCAAGTATCTCTAATCAATGGAGCTCCCTTGGTCGCTCATAACCACGAGCACGGTTGATATATCAGTTTCATAACACTCTGTAGAGATTGCACACTTTACCCACAAGTCGTGATTCCCTTTCTGCCCGGAGAGAGCTACTCCCCATTGACCACTACCTAGGTGGCCTGGCAGGGTATCACTACGTAGCCTTTACAAAGATTCCTCGGGGCTGTAGTCGTTCATTAGGTTTCCTAAATGTACCACACTCCTTCCCAAGGGGCAAACCAACCATGGCAGAGCGAGCCGCATACACCGAGCCCCATTGACGGCACGACGGTGAAGCGAACTACACCCAGTTCCTCTAATTATTAAGCTAAGAGTGTCCCATACCACCCTCATGGTTGCACTGTTTTCCCGAACGGTCATCCAACGAACCAGTCCTTACGGAGAGGCACTCGAGAAATCGCTCGAGTCCCCTTAAATGTCACAATATCATCATCATAATCAAAAGGGAAAATAGCGTATCATAAATAATCTCATCATGTTCATTGATTAGGGTGAAGCACTAGCATAAAGCTAAACTAAAATAATCCAACCCACATAGGTAAACAAGGACATGATAAACAAAACTAGTCTATCCTTAAGTATAAACTGTGTAAATGCGGAAAGTGAATTATAGAATGTATAGGACATAGATGGGTCAAGGGACACTTGCCTCCACCAACCAGCTGCTGCTCAGGGTCTCTCATGCGATCTCTTCGGACTCCGCAACCAGACCGTTATCTATGCGAGTGCAAACATTCATCCATATCCTTGAATTAGGAAATAAACAGTACACTATACAAAGAGCTGATCAATTGAACATACACAAGACATATGGTTTGCATTCATAATTGCGAGAAGGAGAAAAGGAATCACAACGACTAAAACTATAGTCAAGAAATATTACGTGCAGGCTTTTGCGATTAATCATTATGACATTTAATCCTACCTAGCCATACTGATAGGTATCAATCACATGCACTAACAGAGTTACACTTGGTTTTCAATTGGCCGACATTAAATAAAGTCGTCGTTTAACTACGTGAGATAATTAATGTGATCAATTCTAGTTGGAGTTCAACTATATAAAATAAACAACATGCTCAACATGCACAATATACACGTAGACAGGGCGTCTAGGGGGGTAGACGGGCTTGTCTAGGGGGTAGACGGGCACGTCGCATGCGCGGCGGGGCACTACGCGCCGCGCTGGGCGAGCAGGCCGCGTGCTGGGGCCAAGCCACGGGCAGGTGGCAACGCCACGCAGGGGCACCAAGGCCGCGCGAGCCGTGGCCACGCTGTGCAGGGGCCACGCCGCGTTGGGACAGGGGCAGGGGGCCGCGACGAGCCGCCCGCAGGCACGCATGCCAGAGCAGGGGGTCGGGCACCGGGACGCGCGCCTGGCCACGAGCGGGCAGGCACGCCGGGGCCGCGCCGAGGGCGGGCTTGCCGGGACCGCGCCAGGGCAGGCACGCCGGGGCCGTGCCGGGCGAGCATGTCGGGGCCGCGCCGGGGCCACGTCGGGCCGCCATGGCCACGCGCCAACCAGGGGGCAGGGGCCGCTCCACGCCAGGGCGCCACGCCGAGCCAGGGCAGGGGCACACCACGCGCAGGGCGAGGGCTGCCGAGCCGGGGCAGGGGCCATGGCCGCGTGAGAAGGGAGCACCGAGCCAGGGCAGGGGGCACGGCCGCGCGAGCCGTGAGCGTGGGGAGGAGGGAGGTCGGGGAAGAAAGAGACGGGGAGGCTCACCGTGGAGGACAAGGCAGCGCGGGCGGACGGCGTCGGGGCAGGGGTTGCTCCGGGCGGTGAGGGTGACTTGGGAAGAGAGAGAGGGGCGAACCGCACGGGAGAGAGAAGAAATCAGGCGTCGTGGGGGAGATGAACATGGGACGATTTCCCCTGGGGCTTACAGGTGGGCCCCACCAGGGGCGGCGGCGGCTGGGAAACCGCTCAGCGCGCACGCGCGTGGAGGGAGCGGGGGGCGTTGAGGGGCGGCTAGGTCGCGCGCCGGCCGGCCGGCCCAAGATGGGGGTGGGCCGCACGGGGGAAAAGGAGGAGGGGGGGGACCCGCGGCTGGGCCACGCGCCAGGCCGGGCCGAAGGAAGGGGCTTCCTTTTCTATTTTTCTTATTTTTCCTATTATCCATTTTATCTCTAGCTTCCTACTAAATGCATACTTCACGGAAACCAAGCAAATACACACAAAAAGAATAGATGCGTGGCTCAGCATGATACAACAACCAAAGAAAATATTTCTAGGGTTTACTTACACAAGATATCGAGTTAACTCTCGTTAGAATTTTGAAAAAGGGCAAGACATAGCGAGAAGAAAAAGAAAAGGAAAGGTAACGTCTGAATTTGATGAGTGCTGGAGAAAGAAAATTTTAACTCTAAAATTCGGGGCGTTACAACGGTCACCAGGCTGCACCTGAGTGTCCGGTACGCTAGCGGACTATCTGGTGTGCCAAGGGACCATCAGGTAAGAACGGTCGGCTTGGCTGAATAAGGACGGAGATCGACTCTTGTTAAGGGTCTGGTGTACACCGGACAGTCTGTAGGTCATGAGTGAGCCGCAATCATCGAAGCGCGTAGGTCATGAGTGGAAAGTGGACCGACTCACCCTTTGTGCCTCGGTGCCAGGCGCAGCTAATGCGACATAGTGGGTTAGTCCCGGTCAGGTTTGAAATCCACTCGAGTGGCTTCCCCTCGATCCGCCTGACCCCCCTTGCGGCTTCGCCTCACCCGACCCTTCGCTCGGTGCCTCGGTTTTATTGGGGGTAGGTCCTTCCGGAGTGGTCCTTTCCCACGTCCTTCTACTATTTAGTGCGTCCGGGGAGGCCCGAGGATCATTTCCTCGACACTATCCTTCTAACTTACCTCTTTAAAGATCTAGGAACGAAACTTCTCAAAAGTAGTATGAAGTTTTAGAGCTTGTAACTTTGTTGAAAGAATGAGGCTCATGAAGAAATTTAGTGATGGTTGGGGACTAGTTTTATGGACACAAATAAAAGGCACCTCTATTAATTAACTAACATCAGAGTTAGATGCTATTGGTTAAACGCTTGTGTTAATCATATAATAATAGGGTATAATGGAGACATAACTTTTAATGCCTTGTTCGGTTGCAGCAGATCGAAGGGAGTCGAGGAGAATGAAATCATTTTCTATTCAAATTTAACTAATAAGGAATTTAATCTCCTAATCCCTCTTTAATTAGAGGTGTCAATGGGGACCCAATACCCATTACCTAATGGGGAATTCCTTTATTAGGGTTAGGGTATAGCAAGATTTTAATTCTCATGGATACAGATTTGGGAAAATTTCTTCCCCCGTTAGGTATGTGTATGAGAAAGCAGAATTCGAACCCGATTACCCATGGGTAATATTCACCCAGTAAAATTAACTCTGCAGCTCAATAGACAATAAGCACAACAACTAACCTACTTCTCCAAACCCTTTTAAGCATCCATCCATCCTGTCGGGGACCGTAATTAGGGGTACCCCCAAGACTCCTAATCTCAGCTGGTAACCCCCATCAGCACAAAGCTGCAAAGGCCTGATGAGCATGATTCAGGTCAAGACTCCGTCCACTTAAGGGGCACGATCTTGCCTCGCCCGAGCCCAGCCTCGAGCAGGAACGGTAGACCAAGGCAGACTCACGCCTCGCCCGAGGGTCTCCTCAAGCAATGGGCGCACCTTCGACTCGCCCGAGGCCCAGCTCGGGCAGGCTTCGCGGAGAAGCAACCTTGGCTAGATCGCCACGCCAACCGACCGTATCGCAGGAGCATTCAATGCAAGGATCGCCTAACACCTTATCCGGACGCACGCTCTCCAGTCGACAAGGCCGAAGTGACCGCAGTCACTTCGCCCCTCCACTGACTGACCTGACAGGAAAACAACGCCGCATGCGCTGCTCCGACTGCTGTGCCACCTGCCAGGGTGAGGCTGACAGCAGCCAAGTCTAGCCTCATGCGCCATAGGAAGCTCCGCCCCGTCCGACCCAAGGGCTCAGACTCAACCTCGACTCCGGAAGACGGTCTCCGCCTCGCCCGACCCCCGGGCTCGGACTCAACCTCGACTCCGAAAGACGGTCTCCGCCTCGCCCGACCCCAGGGGTCGGACTCAACCCCGACCTCGGATGACGGTCTCCGCCTCGCCCGACCCCAGGGCTCAGACTCAACCTCGACCCGGAAGACGGTCTCCGCCTCGCCCGACCCCCGGGCTCGGACTCAACCCTGACCTCGGAAGACGGTCTCCGCCTCGCCCGACCCCAGGTCTCGGACTCAACCTCGACTCCGGAAGACGGTCTCCGCCTCGCCCGACCCCCGGGCTCGGACTCAACCCCGACCTCGGACGACGGTCTCCGCCTCGCCCGACCCCCGGGCTCGGACTCAGTTTCGACCTCGGAGGAGCCACCGCCTCGCCCGACCTCGGGCTCGGACCGACCACGCCGCAGGGGGGTACATCATTACCCTACCCCTAGCTAGCTTAGGCTACGGGGAACAAGACCGACGTCCCATCTGGCTTGCCCCGGTAAAACAAGTAATGATGGCACCCCGCGTGCTCCATGACGACGACGGTTCTCAGCCCCCTACGGAAGCAAGGATACGTCAGCAAGGATCCGACAGCCCCGACAGCTGTACTTCTACAGGGCTCAAGCACTCCTCCGACGGCCACGACGCCACATGAACAGGGCTCCAACACCTCTTCGACAGTCACGTCGGCATGTACATGGGGCTCTGGCTCCCCTCTGCTAGACACGTTAGCACACTGCTACACCCCCTCCGTTGTACACCTGGACCATCTCCTTACGTCTATAAAAGGAAGGTCCAGGGCCCTCGTACAAAAAAAGGCGGCCACGCGGGAGGACGGGCCGACGCACAGGCTCTCTCTCTCTTTCTCCCTCGCGAATGCTTGTAACCCCCTACTGCAAGCGCATCCGCCCTGGGCGCAGGACAACACGAGGTCGCGGTTCCCCTTACTGTTTTCCCCCCTTGTGTTCCGTCTCGCGCCGACCCATCTGGGCTGGGACACGCAGCGACAATTTACTCGTCGGTCCAGGGACCCCCCGGGGTCGAAATGTCGACAGTTGGCGCGCCAGGTAGGGGTCTGTTGCGTGTTGACAAACAGCTTCCCGTCAAGCTCCAGATGGGTAGCCTCCAGCAACCTCTCCAACCTGGGACGATTCTCCGTTTCGGGAGTCTCGAGTTCAAGTCCCTCGACGACAGCTACGACATGGTACTCCTTCCTCCGCCATGCGACAACGACAATGGCGGCCGTCAGCCCGCCCGCCAGCGGCGGAATTGACGACGTCTTTCCCGCGTGATGGAAGAACAGCATCCGGGTCTGTCCCATCACCTTCCCCGTCGACGGAGGAGGAGGCGAGGCAACCATGGCCAAGCAGGAGGCGGCGCCTCGTCGGCTGTCGAGCGAGTCGACGGTGCCGGCGCCCCAGCGGGGGACACGTCGAGCGTTGACCTCGCGTCTGAGACGAAGATGAGCGTCGTTTCCCCGCAACACGCCAACCCCAAGCAGACGAACGACGCCAGCACGCTCGCGAAGGACTTGCTGGGCGTTAGCCTCGTACCTGAGATAACGGTGTAGTCTGTCCCCGACACGACTTCGTCACCATTCGTCGATCAAGAGGTACCGTCCGTTTCCCATCCTGTGCCTTTTAGGTTCAGCTTCGACCCACCAAGCAACCCCGCTTCGGTGGACGCTTTCGTAAAGACGTATCCAAACCTTCCGGGGTACCATATGTGGTCAACCTAGGACAGATTGACGGCCGTCTCGACCTACGGGCCCCCGGGTTTCGAGGAAGACGACGAGCCCGACTCTGGTTGGGATTTCTCCAGGCTCGATAACCCTAGCGCCATGCGGGACTTCATGACCGCATGCGACTACTGCCTCTCCGATTGCTCCGATGGTAGCCACAGCCTCGGCGACGAGGACTGTGGCCCAAGTCGCGAATGTTTCCACGTCGATCTAGGGGGTCTCGACAAAGGCAACCACCTTGGTATGCCGGAGAACAGCTATCCCCCTAGGCCTACGCCTCGCGTTGACATCCTTCAGGAGCTAGCTGTGGTCCCAGTCCCTGCGGGGGGTCAGGACACACAGCTCGAGCAAATCCGCGAGATGCAGGCCAGGCTCGACGAGGAAGCAGGACAACTTGTGCAGCTCCGGCAGCACATCGGGCAGGAGTGGGCAGGCCGAGCAACGGCTGGAGAAGCGCGTCATCTAGCCCAGGACGTCCAGCACCGCATCACCGACAATGCCAGGGCAAGGCTGCCCCCGGCTTCCAGTGGGGTCGGCCAGAACCTGGCAGCAGCAGCAATACTACTCCAAGCGATGCCGGAACCATCCACCACCGAGGGGCGGCGTATCCAGGGAGAGCTCAAGAATCTCCTAGAGGATGTCGCGGTCCGACGGGCCGAAAGCTCTGCCTCCCGAAGGCAGGGATACCCCCCGGAGCATCGCGCCGCGACTTCCCGATTCATGCGGGAAGCCTCGGTCCACACCGGGCGCACACGGGACACAGCGCCTGTGGCCCTGGGTCGCCTCGGCAACGAGCACCACCGCCGCGACCGTCAAGCCCGCCTCGACGAGAAGGTGCGCCGAGGCTACCACCCCAGGCGTGGGGGACGCTACGACAGCGAGGAGGATCAGAGCCCCTCGCCCGAACCACCCAGTCCGCAAGCTTTCAGCCGGGCCATACGACGGGCGTCGTTCCCGACCCGGTTCCGAATCCTGACTACCATCACCAAGTACTCGGGGGAGACAAGGCCGGAACTGTGGCTCATGGACTACCGGCTGGCCTGCCAGCTGGGTGGAACAAACGATGACAACCTCATCATCCGCAACCTCCCCCTATTCCTCTCCAACGTCGCCCGAGCCTGGCTAGAGCATCTGCCTCCTGCGTAGATCTTTAACTGGGACGACCTGGTCAAAGCCTTCGCCGGCAACTTCCAGGGCACATACGTGCGCCCTGGGAACTCCTAGGATCTCTGAAGCTGCCGCCAGTAGCCAGGAGAATCCCTGCAGGACTACATCTGGCGATTTTCGAAGCGGCGCACCGAGCTGACCAACATCACCGACTCGAATGTCATCGGCGCGTTCCTCGCCGGCACCACTTGTCACGACCTGGTGAGCAAGCTGGGTCGCAAGACTCCCACCAGGGCGAGCGAGCTGATGGACATCGCCACCAAGTTCGCCTCTGGTCAGGAGGCGGTCGAAGCCATCTTCCGGAAGGACAAGCAGCCTCAGGGGCGGCAGCCGGAAGACGTCCCCGAGGCGTCCGCTCAGCACGGCACGAAGAAGAAGGGCAAGAAGAAGTCGCAAGCAAAACACGACGCCGCCGACGCAGACCTTTATCACCGCCGCCGAGCACAAGAACCCTCGGAAGCCTCCCGAAGGCGCCAACTTGTTTGACAAGATGCTCAAGGAGTCGTGCCCCTATCATCAGGGTCCCGTCAAGTACACCCTTGAGGAGTGCGTCATGCTTCGGCGCTACTTCCACAAGGCCAGGCCCCCGGCGGAAGGTGGTAGAGCCCCCGACAACGACAAGAAGGAGGGTTACAAGGCAGAGGAGTTCCCCGAGGTCCACGACTGCTTCATGATCTACGGTGGGCAAGTGGCGAACGCCTCGACTCGGCACCGCAAGCAAGAGCGCCGGGAGGTCTGCTCGGTGAAGGTGGCGGTGCCAGTCTACCTAGACTGGTCCGACAAGCCCATCACCTTCGACCAAGGCGACCACCCCGACCACGTGCCGAGCCCGAGGAAGTACCCGCTCGTTGTTGATCCCGTCGTCGGCAACGTCAGGCTTACCAAGGTCCTCATGGACGGAGGCAGCAGCCTCAACATCATCTACGCCGACACCCTCGGGCTCCTGCAGATCGATTTGTCCTCGATCCGGGCCGGTGCGGCGCCCTTTCACGGGATCATTCCTGGGAAGCGCATCCAGCCCCTTGGACAACTCGATCTGCCCGTCTACTTCGGGACTCCCTCCAACTTCCGAAAGGAAACCCTCACGTTCGAGGTGGTCGGGTTCCGAGGAACCTACCACGCAGTGCTACGGAGACCAAGCTACGCCAAGTTCATGACCGTCCCCAACTACACCTACCTCAAACTCAAGATGTTGGGCCCCAACGGGGTCATCACCATCGGCCCCACGTACAGACACGCGTACGAATGCGACGTGGAGTGCGTGGAGTAGGCCGAGGCCCTCGCCGAATCCGAGGCCCTCATCGCCAACCTGGAAAGCCTCCCCAAGGAGGCGCCAGATGCGAAGCGCCACGCCGGCAACTTCGAACCAGCTGAGGCGGTTAAGTCCGTTCCTCTCGACCACAGTAACAACACCTCCAAGCAGATCCGGATCGGCTCCGAGCTCGACCCCAAATAGGAAGCAGTGCTCGTCGACTTTCTCCGTGCAAACGCCAAGGTTTTTGCGTGGAGTCCCTCGGACATGCCTGGCATACCGAGGGATGTCGCCGAGCACTCACTCGATATCCGAGCTGGAGCTCGACCGCAGCCTCTGCGCCGATTCGACGAAGAAAAGCGCAGAGCCATAGGCGAGGAGATCCACAAGCTGATGGCTGCAGGGTTCATCAAAGAGGTATTCCATCCCGAATGGCTAGCCAACCCTGTGCTTGTGAAAAAGAAAGGTGGGAAATGGCGGATGTGTGTAGACTACACTGGTCTAAACAAAGCATGTCCGAAAGTTCCCTACCCCCTGCCTCGCATCGATCAAATCGTGGATTCCACTGCTGGGTGTGAAACCTTGTCGTTCCTCGATGCCTACTCAGGGTATCACCAAATCAGGATGAAAGAGTCCGACCAGCTCGCGACTTCTTTCATCACACCTTTTGGCATGTACTGCTACATTACTATGCCATTCGGTTTGAGGAATGTGGGTGCGACATATCAAAGTTGCATGAACCACGTGTTCGGGGAGCACATTGGTCGAACGGTCGAGGCTTACGTCGATGACATCGTAGTCAAGACGAGGACAGCCTCCGACCTCCTCTCCGACCTTGAAACGACATTCAAGTGTCTCAAGGCGAAAGGCGTAAAACTCAATCCCGAGAAGTGTGTCTTTGGAGTCCCCCGAGGCATGCTCCTGGGGTTCATCGTCTCCAAGCGGGGCATCGAGGCCAACCCGGAGAAAATCGCGGCCATCACCAACATGGGGCCCATCAAGGACTTAAAAGGAGTACAGAGGGTCATGGGATGCCTTGCGGCTCTGAGCCGCTTCATCTCGCGCCTCGACGAAAGAGGCCTACCCCTGTACCGCCTCTTGAGGAAGACCGAGCGCTTCACTTGGACCCCCGAGGCCGAGGAAGCCCTCGGGAACCTAAAGGCGCTCCTTACAAGCGCGCCCATCTTGGTGCCCCCCGCTGCGGGAGAAGCCCTCTTGATCTACGTCGCCGCTACCACTCAGGTGGTCAGCGCCGCGATCGTGGTCGAGAGACGAGAAGAAGGGCACGCATTGCCCGTCCAGAGGCCGGTCTACTTCTTCAGTGAGGTACTGTCCGAAACCAAAATCCGCTACCCGCAAATTCAGAAGCTACTGTATGCGGTAATTCTGACGCGGCGAAAGTTGCGACACTACTTCGAGTCTCATCCGGTGACTGTGGTGTCATCCTTCCCCCTGGGGGAAATCATCCAGTGCCGAGAGGCCTTGGGTAGGATTGCAAAGTGGGCAGTGGAGATCATGGGCGAGACAATCTCGTTCGCCCCTCGGAAGGCTATCAAGTCCCAAGTCTTGGCGGACTTTATGGCTGAATGGGTCGACACCCAGCTTCCAGCAGCTCGGATCCAACCAGAACTCTGGACCATGTATTTCGATGGGTCGCTGATGAAAACAGGAGCGGGCGCGGGCCTGCTCTTCATCTCACCCCTCGGAAAGCACCTCCGCTACGTGATGCGCCTCCATTTCCCGGCGTCCAACAACGTGGCCGAGTACGAGGCTCTGGTTAACGGGTTGCGCATCGCCATCGAGCTAGGGGTCCGGCGCCTCGACGCTCGTGGCGACTCGCAGCTTGTCATCGACCAAGTCATGAAGAACTCCCATTGCCGCGACCTGAAGATGGAAGCCTACTGCAACGAGGTTCGGCGCCTGGAGGACAAGTTCCACGGGCTCGAGCTCAACCACGTCACTCGACGATACAACGAGACTGCAGACGAGCTGGCTAAGATAGCCTCGGGGCGGACAACGGTTCCTCCGGACGTCTTCTCCCGAGACCTACATCAACCCACCGTCAAGACCGATGACACGCCCGAGCCCGAGAAGGCCTCGGCTCTGCCCGAGACGCCCTCGGCTCAGCCTGAGGCACCCTCAGCTCAGCCCGAGGCAGCCTCGGCCCCGCCCGAGGCACCCTCGGCCCCCGAGGGTGAGGCACTGCGCATCGAGGAAGAGTGGAATGGGGTCACACCTAATCGAAACTGACAGACCCCATACCTGCAATATCTCCAACGAGGAGAGCTACCCCTCGACAGAGTCGAAGCTCGGCGACTGGCGCGACGCGCCAAGTCGTTCGTCTTGCTGGGTGATGGAAAGGAGCTCTACCACCGCAGCCCCTCAGGCATCATCCAGCGATGCATATCCATCACCAAAGGACAGGAGCTACTGCAAGAAATACACTCGGGGGCTTGCGGTCACCACGCAGCGCCTCGAGCCCTCGTTGGAAACGCCTTCCGACAAGGTTTCTACTGGCCAACCGTGGTGGCTGACGCCACTAGGATTGTACGCACCTGCCAAGGGTGTCAATTCTACGCAAGGCAGACCCACCTGCCCGCTCAGGCTCTGCAAACAATACCCATCACCTGGCCGTTTGCTATGTGGGGTCTGGACCTCGTCGGTCCCTTGCAGAAGGCACCCGGGGGCTTCACGCACCTGCTGGTCGCCATCGACAAATTCTCCAAGTGGATCGAGGTCCGACCCCTAAACAGGATCAGGTCCGAACAGGCGGTGGCGTTCTTCACCAACATCATCCATCGCTTCGGGGTCCCGAACTCCATCATCACCGACAACAGCACCCAGTTCACCGTCAGGAAGTTCCTGGACTTCTGCGAGGACCACCACATCCGGGTGGACTGGGCCGCCGTAGCTCACCCCATGACGAATGGTCAGGTAGAGCGTGCCAACGGCATGATTCTACAAGGACTCAAGCCGAGGATCTACAACGACCTCAACAAGTTCGGCAGGTGGTGGATGAAGGAACTCCCCTCGGTGGTCTGGAGTCTGAGGACGACGCCAAGCCGAGCCACGGGCTTCACGCCGTTTTTTCTAGTCTATGGGGCCGAGGCTATCTTGCCCACAGACTTAGAATACGACTCCCCGAGGACGAGGGCATACGACGCCCGAAGCAACCAGACAAACCGAGAAGACTCACTCGACCAGCTGGAAGAGGCTCGGGACATGGCCTTACTACACTCAGCGCGGTATCAGCAGTCCCTGCGACGCTACCACGCCCGAGGGGTTCGGTCCCGAGACCTCCAGGTGGGCGACTTGGTGCTTCGGCTACGACAAGACGCCCGAGGGCGCCATAAGCTCACGCCACCCTGGGAAGGGCCGTTCATCATCGCCAAGATTCTGAAGCCCGGGACATACAAGCTGGCCAACAGCCAAGGCGAGGTCTACAGCAACGCTTGGAACAATCGACAGCTACGTCGCTTCTACCCTTAAGATGTTTTCAAGTCGTTCATATACCTCGTTCACTTACGCAAATAAAGTCTAACCATCAAGGAAGGGTCAACCTTGCCTCGGCAAAGCCCGACCCTCCCTCGGGGGCTAGAAGGGGGGAACCCCCTCTGCGTCAAAATTTTCCTTGGAAAAAATCTTTCTGCCAGAACGTCTTTCGTGCTTTTCGACTACTTCGATAGTGGAATCCTGAAAACGACGGAGTACACGTAAGCGGCAAGGCCGACCGAGCCGAGGGACTCCTACGCCTCCGGGATACGGATATCTCACCCATCACCTTCTGCGATAAGTAACTCATGCTCGGATAAGCGATTCCGCTGTCTGAACAAGTCTTAGCGCTCGAAAATTTTTCGGCCGAAACGATTTTTCGTGCCATCTCGACTATATCGATAACAGAATCCTACAGACGAGTAAGAGTACACGTAAGCGGCAAGGCCGACCGAGCCGAGGGACTCCTACGCCTCCGGGATACGGATACCTCACTCATCACCTTCTGCGATAAGTAACTCTCGCTCGGATAAACGATTCTGTTACCGACGAACAAGTCCTGATACTCGAAACAAAGGGAAAAGAAACGCAGCTTTACAACACGTCGACGACATGTTTGGGCCTCGGTGGCCGCAAAAAACATACGCACACTACAGACAAACTGTTCCTGCAGGTTCAGACGTCAGTAGGGGGAGCAGCAGCACCCTCGGCGTCGACTCCACCTTCGGCGGAATCCGACCCGGCCTCGGACAGCAACATGGTCGGAGGATCTCCACCTCAAAGGAAGATGTCGGCACCGCACCTGGGCCATCGCCGCCAGGGCCTCCTCCAGGAACCAGGCCCAAGCAGACGGCCGGACCGGCCGCTCCGTAGCCTCAGCCAGCTGTCCCCCGAGGACACCAGCCCGGCTCATGGCCTCGGCAGCCCGACTCCAGGGTTGGTCCCACCAGTGGACGACCTGGCCAGGTCCTAGCCACCACTGCAACGCCTCCTTGGCCTGGGAAGTCCCCTACTCCTGGGCCGACGAAGTTTCTTCTCCAGCCAACTCCGCCTCTGTCCATGCTGACACCGCTGCCTCCGGCTTTAGCTCATCGCAGAGCAGCCGAGGGTTCCTTCCCTAAGCAAGAGAAGCCTTGAGTGGCAAGGCCAACCGAGCCGAGGGACTCCTACGCCTCCGGGATACAAATACCTCACTCGTCACCTTCCGCACAGGGCAACTCACACTTGGTTAAGCGGTCCAACTAGCCGACAGGAGAGTCCTGGTGCTCGAAATGGGGAAGAAACACGGCTTTACGCCCAAATACGCAGATGTTCAGGCCCCGACAGCCGCAATGAACATACGCCGGCACTCAAAATGCCATTACAAACGGGACTCCAGTTCCGTTCCCGCGGGTATGAACAACCTCCATACCAGGAGGCCCGCGGGACGACGAACTCCAAGCGGCTCACCGCCACCCACTCCTGCAGCAGTGACAACGACCTCCGTCCCGGGCGGCAAGACAGCTGCAGCAACGGCTTTAGGGCAAACGATGTGGCAGAAAAGCCCTCGCCCACGAAGGACGAGAACCAGCCATTCAAGCCAGGGAGACGGAGGTCCTGGGGTGCGGGCGGAGTTGGCGATATCGTCGGCGAAGAAACCTTCTCCGGCTGCTGCCACCACAGCACCGACGGCGGCGTCCACCTGTCCACCAACACCGCACCAGCGGGCGCCGGCCGCCCCACAGCGCACCGACAGGTCCTCACTCTCGTCCTTGCCACGAAAACAAGAATGGGACCGTCCCAGAACACGAGTACCGCCCTCGCGGCGTACGACGTGTTGTGAGACCCCCCGGTGCGGCTGGCCACCGTCGCCCGGACAGAGGACGGAATGCTGCACCCTGGCTGGGCAGCAGCAGTTCACCTTTCCCGGCATGGCTGGAGGACGCCTCCTCCGCAGAGCTGGAGGATGGTTTCCACCCCCAGAAGCTGGAGGAAGAAGCGGGACGCCAGCCCACGCCAAGGCAGGCCCCGGCTCGCCCGCCCCCCTCCCCAGCAAGAAGGACGAAGATCCTTGAAGCTGAGGGCGGGGCAGAGGCTGCAGCCCGGCTTGCTTCTCCCCACCATCCAACTGGTGGTCACCGTCTTGGGTGACCATCGGCGAGGGGATGCAGCCGGGCCGCACGACAAAAATCCTTGAAGCCGAGCGATGGCTGAAAGGTACCAACCTCCACGAGGTTGCGCTCCTTCCACAACGAGACGAAGACAACGCGGGCGCTCCCCATCCGGGGGCTCCGAAGGCGGAAGGACGCGACGCATGAGGAAAGTGCGAAGGCATGGCTACCACCTAGGAGGTCGATCCCTTTTTAAAGACGACTCTCCCCACTTGCGTCCTCAGCCGTCGCGGACTGAGTCTTCACCAACACGCTCTAAGGTCCTCCCCCTATGACACGGGGGCTGGGTCCCACGCGTCATGCGAGCTGGCCCAGGACAGAAGAAGCCAAACTGGCGCGCACGGAGCGCACAACTGCCCAGCGGTTACAAGCACTCCTCCACTTTCGCCCAGACCAGCGGGTGAAAAGGCGAACCGCCATGCAGGCGGCATGCAACTACACCAAGGGGGCGCACCCTTTCGACTTCGACGCATCTAGCATGGAGGCCCAGGCCCACACGTCATGTAACCGGTGCGCCGGTTACTACGTGCGAGAAACTGCACCACCACCTGCGCCAGTGCCGCGCCTCCTCAACCACGGAATCGGTGCCACGACTCAAGGCAACCCTGCGCACGGCCCAGCAGTGCCAACCAGGCACACCGGTCACGGGTCAGCCAGCCGTGCGAGAAGGCGCGACGGTCGATATGGCCAGAAGTGGGCCGACAGTAATGGCCGCAGCAGGCGAGCGGAAGCGACGGTCAAATCGTCTGCAGGCTCATGTCCTCTCCTGGAACAGCGAGAGAGCCCTCTCTCACGGCGTGAAGACGACGCGCCCGTGTTCCGTTCCTCGAATGGCTCGCGCATGCACAACGGCTGCCCCGCGAACCACTCGTCCCGTCGCATTAACTCTGCGGCAGGGCATGCGACACCTTTGGCAGGCGAAGCGGGCGACGCTTCACCTCCGCCATAATGACCGTGTCAAAAAAGGTACGCCACGTCGTTCAATTTCGTATCCTTTTTCGCTTCCCCTTTCTCTCTCTTGCTACAGGGACCGGGAAAGGGGACACTCCGAAAGGGATCCTTCTCCGCGAAGGAAGCGGGCCTCGAGCCCTCCTACTGATCAAAGGTTTGAAGGCTGGCCCCCCGGAAGGGTTCGACAGCCGCCTCAGAGCACTCGGGCTTCACGCCCACTACTGGTCAGAGGTTCGAAGGCTGGCCCCTCGGAAGGGTTCAACAGCCGCCTCAGGCCACTCGGGCTCTGCGCCCACTACTGATCAGGGGTTCGCAGGCTGGCCTCTCGAAGGGTTCGACAGCCGCCCCAGAACACGCAGAGTGAGGGATGACTCTGAGTACGTTCGATACATAACCAAGGCTCGGGCTACGCTCCCGAGGTACCCTAGGACATTTCCGAGACCAGCAGGAGCGATTATGTAACAGAATCCCATCAAAGGGAGGCATCGAGCCCTCGGACCCTATCGAACTGGACCGGGTCCGGCAAATCACCTGTAGATACTTTTGGAGCGTGCCTCTGGGCCACTAGCCGACCCTTATCGAACGGGGCACGGGCATCCACTCGGATCACCCGTTAGCAACTCACCGGAGACACCATGTTCAGCGCCCTCCGAGGGCAACATGGCGCTTTCCCCCCCTCCTCCTTGCGGAAAGGCGACGAAGGGGCGTATGAAAAAAGTCGAGTCAGTCCTTGTCCGTCCTCTCGCCCTGTGTAGAGGCTCGGGGGTGCTCTCGCAAAACCCGGCTTCGGCCAACCCGTTGACAGCGTCAACATACTAGCCCGAGAACTCGGAACCTGACTATGCACCCGGGCAACGACCAGTTCGCATGAGGGAACAACCAGACCGGCCGAGGCATCACGAAAGGCATTAAGACCTCGAAGGAGTCAAACCACTCCTCCGAGGCCTCGAGGGCTACACCCGGCGGGTGCGCTCGCAAGCACCCACCGGAACAAAATGCAACCAAGAAAGGCCGGTCCCCTTGCAAAAAAGTGCGACAAAGCTTCCAAGCGAGTACCCACACTCCCTTTGAGGCTCGGAGGCTACTGTCGGCGTTCTTCACCAACATCATCCATCGCATCGGGGTCCCGAACTCCATCATCACTGACAACGGCACCTAGTTCATCGGCAGGAAGTTCCTGGACTTCTGCGAGGACCACCACATCTGGGTGGACTGGGCCGTCGTAGCTCACCCCATGATGAATGGCAGGTAGAGCGTGCCAACGGCATGATTCTACAGGGACTCAAGCCGAGGATCTACAACGACCTCAACAAGTTCGGCAGGCGGTGGATGAAGGAACTCCCCTCGGTGGTCTGGAGTCTGAGGACGACACCAAGCCGAGCCACGGGCTTCACGCTGTTTTTTCTAGTCTATGGGGCCGAGGCTATCTTGACCACAGACTTAGAATACGGCTCCCCGAGGACAAGGGCATACGACGCCCGAAGTAACCAGACAAACCGAGAAGACTCACTGGACCAGCTGGAAGAGGCTCGGGACATGGCCTTACTACACTCGACGCGGTATCAGCAGTCCCTGCGACGCTACCACGCCCGAGGGGTTCGGTCCCGAGACCTCCAGGTGGGCGACTTGGTGCTTCGGCTACGACAAAGACGCCCGAGGGCGCCATAAGCTCACGCCTCCCTGGGAAGGGGCATTCATCATTGCCAAGATTCTGAAGCCCGGGACATACAAGCTGGTCAACAGTCAAGGCGAGGTCTACAGCAACGCTTGGAACATCCGACAGCTACGTCGCTTCTACCCTTAAGATGTTTTCAAGTCATTCATATACCTCGTTCACTTACGCAAATAAAGTCTAACCATCAAGGAAGGGTCAACCTTGCCTCGGCAAAGCCCGACCCTCCCTCGGGGGCTAGAAGGGGGGAACCCCCTCTGCGTCAAAATTTTCCTCGGAAAAAGTCTTCCTGCCAAGGTTCCTTCACTAAGCAAGAGAAGCCTTGAGCGGCAAGGCCGACCGAGCCGAGGGACTCCTACGCCTCCGGGATACGGATACCTCACTCGTCACCTTCCGCACAGGGAAACTCACACTTGGTTAAGCGGTCCAGCTAGCCGACAGGCGAGTCCTGGTGCTCGAAATGGGGAAGAAACACGGCTTTATGCCCAAATACACAGATGTTCAGGCCACGACAGCCGCAATGAACACACGCCGGCACTCAAAAAGCCATTACAAACGGGACTCCGGTTCCGTTCCCGCGGGTATGAACAACCTCCATACCAGGAGGCCCGCGGGACGACGAACTCCAAGCGGCTCGCCGCCACCCACTCCTGCAGCAGCTACAACGACCTCCGTCCCGGGCAGCAAGACAGCTGCAGCAACGGCTTCAGGGCAAACGCTGCGGCAAAAAAGCCCTCACCCACGAAGGACGAGAACCAGCCATTCAAGCCAGGGAGACAGAGGTCCAGGGGGCGGATGGAGTTGGCGATCTCATCGGCGGAGAAACCTTCTCCGGCTGCTGCCACCACAGCACCGACGGCGGCATCCACCTGTCCACCAACACCGCACCAGCGGGCGCCGGCCGCCCCAAAGCGCACCGGTAGGTCCTCACTCTCGTCCTTGCCATAAAAACGAGAATGGGACCATCCCAGAACACGAGTACCGCCCTCGCGGTGTACGACGTGTTGTGAGACCCCCCGGTGCGGCTGGCCACCGTCGCCATGACAGAGGACGGAATGCTGCACCCTGGCTGGGCAGCAGCAGTTCGCCTTCCCCGGCATGGCTGGAGGACGCCTCCTCCGCAGAGCTAGAGGATGGTTTCCACCCCCAGAAGCTGGAGGAAGAAGCAGGACGCCAGCCCACGCCAAGGCAGGCCCCGGCTCGCCTCGCCCCCCTCCCCAGCAAGGATGACGAAGATCCTTGAAGCTGAGGGCGGGGCAGAGGCCGCAGCCCGGCTTGCTTCTCCCCACCATCAAACTGGTGGTCACCGTCTTGGGTGACCATCGGCGAGGGGATGCAGCCGGGCCGCACGACGAAAATCCTTGAAGCCGAGCGATGGCTGAAAGGTACCAACCTCCATGAGGTTGCGCTCCTTCCACAACGAGACGAAGACAACGCGGGCGCTCCCCATCCGGGGGCTCGGAAGGCGGAAGGACGCGACGCATGAGGAAAGTGCGAAGGCATGGCTACCACCCAGGAGGTCGATCCCTTTTTAAAGACGACTCTCCCCACTTGCGTCCTCAGCCGTCACGGACTGAGTTGTAACACCCGGATTTCGGGGGTCCAAAACCCGGGGTTAACATAAACACCAGGTATGCTGGGACCAAGTCTCATACATATGATGTATAGTGGCACAGGATCGAATGTCACATCTTTATATATAACAGGAGTTCTATACAAAATAAATAATTACATTATAAGGAGACAACGGTCCAGCAACCCAAAAGTTGACTGGGAGACGACGACCTAGACCACTCACGAACTCAACACAGCAGCCTCCATGAGCATCATCCTGCAGTACCTGGTCTTGACCTGTGGTGTATGTGAGACAGCAAGAGTGAGCTCACATACGTTCATCGCTCAACAAGTTGTGGGGAATAATGTGCATGAACTCGCCAAAGGTGGGAGCTCACGTGAAGTGTAAGGCTTACCAAAGAAGATGGTTAGAGCTGAGCATTGCTTTTAAAGTTGGTCAAAATTTTATTAGCAGTTACTAAGTATAAGTAAATACCAAACCCAATTAAGTAATAGAACAAAAGTAACAACAACATCACCTGCAATGCAATGCATATGACCAATTGAATTTAGTTCCATAAATTAATCATGTGAGTGTCCGAGCTGCTCTTGACCGTGAGCACGGCTAGTATACCAGTTTTACACTCTGCAGAGGTTGCGCATCTTTACCCACAAGTCGTGTATCCCATGTCGCCAGGGTTTGCAAGGCCCTTAGACACTTCCGAGGTGAATGGCTAGGGATCCACTACGAGGCCTTTACAAAGTTCCACTAGCTTCCGAAAACCCGCTACAGTTTATAGGAAGATCCAGTGCAGGAATCCCTTGCAGGACCGCCATCGCAGCAAAATCCTCCCGAGGGCCTCCCTACACTGACCTCTCCCCTACTGCCCTTGCCCCTTTCGGGTAAGGTAGTCTTCCACTAGCTTTCCTAATTAATCAGCCAAGGGCGTCCCATTCCACCCTCGTGGTAGCACTGTTTTCCCGGGTGGTTCTCCATGTTCCAATTAACATAACGATCTTAACATGAACCATAAATAACAACTGATAACAAAAGTATAATCATGAATAGTGTAATCTTCATACCCAAAACCACATATAGCACTAGCAAGTACTACCCAGAAATTTAGTGGTGAACAAGGTATAAAGATAATCAAACTAGGTAACCTATTGGGTCCCATCAAAATTAACCTATGCAGATCATTATGATTAATAAGAACATGGCTGGGTAAAAGAAGTGATCAAGGGCACAACTTGCCTGGGCCTTGAGATTCCAGGTACCAGGATGATCTTCAGGTGACTCGTGACCTCACTGCTAGTCGTAGCAATTCAAACAAACATGGTATAGGCAAAATTAACATTACACCAAACATGTACACAAAATACACAATAATAATCTACACATTAAAATAAGACCATAGGAACTGGAATCACTAATTTTGGAGTTATAGATTTTAAGTTATGAATTTCCTAAGGTTTAATGTGATTAAAATATGATTAAATGATAAATAAATTTTCTGACAGAGTTCATGTCAAAACAGAGACACTAAATGATGAAGAATATTATTACAAAATTTTAGAAATTGGAATGACTCAATTTGGAGCTAAAATGAATTAGTTATGAATTAATTAAGTTTCTGGATTTATTTTAATACTAAAAATCATTTTCTAAATCATTTTCTATGATTTTCCTATTCACTGGACTGGGCCTCAATTATAAGAAAGCGTAGGGGGCTCGGTGTAAATTTTCCAAGACTCAGTCAACAGTGATAGGTGGACGGCGGGTTGATTCCACAAAACTCCGAGGACTCTTTTATAAAACATCCACGGCGAAGGGGTACGGGGCACCGTGATCCGTCCGATCAGAAATGGAGGGCTCAGATTAGGTCTGAGCCCCGCGTGAACCGGTACGCTGTTATGATCTCCGCCGTTAATTCCCCGATCAATGGTCACCATGCCTCGTCACCAGCCCGACAGCCGACCACCCATTTCCAGTCAGCCGTGCGGCGGTCTGAGCGACGGCGTAAACAAGGATGCGGTGGCGCCATTGCCACAACCACCGACCCACCACGCTGGACATACACCTTCGAATCGGATGAAGCTACGGGTAGCGGAGAGGAAAGCGAACCCAACAGAGGGACCCTTACCGGAGGATTAACAGCGCGGTTACCCCGACCACGACGCGAGGTGGTGTTGCGGCGGAGAGAAGGTTCCGGCGAGAAATCCCCAAAGCCTCGCACATCGCCCCGACGAATTGGTGGCAGTAGTTGTTCCCACACTTCTAGGCGGTGCTCTAGTTTTCCCAACGGCCCCCCCAATCGGCGCAACAGGCGCAGGCGTTCGGAGCACGGCGATACTGCAGCGAGGCGAAGGAAGCCGCGGCTCGGGGTTGATGGCGAGAAGGTGCGCACAGCCAGCTCTTGCCGATGGATGTGCAGGTGCGGCGCCCGGTTTAATAGGGGCGAGCTGAGCGGACACGGCGGAAATCCCGCGCGAGGAGAACGGCGGATCTGTTCGCCCAGGCCTACGTTGCGGAGTCCGCACGAGGTGCACGCGAGGAAGACGCTACTGGATGCTGGGGTCCAAATGCCAGGGTGGCTGCTGCGCGGGGCCCACCCGTCGGTGTCAGCTGGAGCGGGGCGCACGCGAGACGACTGTAGTCGGGCCGCGCAGTTGGTTTTCTTCAGTGGGCCAAATTGGGTGCCACAGGCCCAATTAGGTTAGGGCTTTTTTTTTCCATTTTCTTTCTATTTTCTTCTTTTCTTTTCATGTTTGAATTCTTAAATTTGAATCCAAATTCGACTGTAAACTTTGAATTTGAACTAGATGTACTAGTCCAAGATGTTGATATGAAATGACACATTTATTTATATATTTTCCTTTCATTGTATATAGGGCTTTTCCTATTTTCCTCTTCACCTTCTATATCTTATTTCTCAAATTATTGGTCCCCAACATTAGGTTTAATGTTCCTTCCACTATTTGCATATTTATTTATGAGTGAATGCACAAACATATAAATCACAGCATGATGCATGATTTATTTAGATGTTATTGGTTGTTTAATCCCCTTTTGATGGTGTTTAATCACATGTGATAGTAACTAAAGATGGTACACACACATATACATGAAGAAAATATTCTCTTTTCATAAGAGTTACAAATTTGGGTATTACAAATCCTACCCCCCTTAAAAATAATCTCGTCCTCGAGATTAGTAAGAAAGAAGATATAGGAAAAGTGATTTGAAGTTTAGCTTTTAGTTTCTAATTAGTTCAAAATCAAGAGTCTCTCTTTTTATTATTAGTAAGTGATAGGAGAGCATGGATAATATAGGTATGTCCACTTTATTATGTAGGATAGAAGATATCTTTAAAGTATTTATAGGTTTGGGTCAGAAAGAGTAGGGTAAGAAAAGTCCACATCCAAGATTGTGGATCTTGACTCATCTTGGTAACCTCACTTGATCCTTGAAGACTTGAGTTGGTGCTCATCCTTCCTTGATGAAGTTGATCATCTTCTTCGGTCTTGTCTCATTGATTAGGAGTTAGTGTATATTATTGGGCTGGGGAATATGGTTAATATAGGTATGGATGAGATAGACTACATGATGTGGGCCAAAAGTTTGTTTGATGTTAGGTGGGAATAGAAAGGTTATACCATTCATCATGGCTCTAATGGTTAGATCAGATCTCATGCATGCGGCTGAGTGGGTTTTAAGGCACTAAGTTATTTTTAAGTGCATGAGGGGTATGGTCTTATCTTTTGTACCATCATTAAATAACTTACACTAGATTAGATCATAATAGATTGGATACGACTGGATTAAACTTAGTTTAAGTCAGATCTATCAGGGCAGAATATGTATTATTAAGATATGTTAGAATCCTTTGAGATATGATGGGATATATGGTGTAGGTAGGTCAGAAGCTCTATTAGTGTTAACACAGAGGGATTATGCAACTATCGGATGGGTAAGGTAGTTGCATATGTATATAGTCAAGTTAATCTAGGGCATCAATTTAGCTTAAATCCTTTTTATAGGAGTGAGGTCTAATCCATTTCACTAGTATTATCTAACATGTTTGATAAGTCACTTTAGATTAGATCATATTAGGTTAGATGAGACCTAAATTAGATTGGTATGACTAGTTTAACTAGATAAGGTCTAATTAATTTGTATTAGATCATGGTTGATAAACTAGGGTGGATAAGTATGCTTATTAGAATAAGACAGATCCATAAAGGTAAGATAGAATCTTCTGAGGCCAGTTAGATCTATTAGGCTGAGATAAAATCTTTTCAAGATAAGATGAGTATCTTTTAAGATGAGATGGATCTATTAAGATGAGGAAGAATCTTTTAAGATAAGATGAATTGGTTAGAATGAGATCTTTTAGGATAGGATAAATCTCTTAAGCTAGATATGTTCCAATGGGGATAATCTAGGTTGTCTAGTTATTTTATAAATATATTTTTATACCTATGTGTATATGCAGATGCAATTGTGGACATTACTCCACAACTCATCACATTCAAACAAAGATCCAAACCAAACAAGTATCATAAGAACAAACATTCAAGCATATAAATATTTACAAAATTAGTTTTGCTTTTGTTCCTAGGATTAGGTCTCCTATTCTTAAAGGTCACTTTAGGCACAAGATTTCAAAGTGTGAAATCCAAGTTTGTTTTTAGAATGAAAAGGTAAGAATAATCAGAGTAAAGCGGAATTAGATGAGAAAAGATTAAGAAAAGAATCAGAGTAGCAAAGGGAAGTATGACAATGGTTGTCCAGTTCTATCTAGGTTTCGTCCTACAGTCAACATTCCTCTGATACCACTTCTGTAACACCCGGATTTCGGGGGTCCAAAACCCGGGGTTAACATAAACACCAGGTATGCTGGGACCAAGTCTCATACATATGATGTATAGTGGCACAGGATCGAATGTCACATCTTTATATATAACAGGAGTTCTATACAAAATAAATAATTACATTATAAGGAGACAACGGTCCAGCAACCCAAAAGTTGACTGGGAGACGACGACCTAGACCACTCACGAACTCAACACAGCAGCCTCCATGAGCATCATCCTGCAGTACCTGGTCTTGACCTGTGGTGTATGTGAGACAGCAAGAGTGAGCTCACATACGTTCATCTCTCAACAAGTTGTGGGGAATAATGTGCATGAACTCGCCAAAGGTGGGAGCTCACGTGAAGTGTAAGGCTTACCAAAGAAGATGGTTAGAGCTGAGCATTGCTTTTAAAGTTGGTCAAAATTTTATTAGCAGTTACTAAGTATAAGTAAATACCAAACCCAATTAAGTAATAGAACAAAAGTAACAACAACATCACCTGCAATGCAATGCATATGACCAATTGAATTTAGTTCCATAAATTAATCATGTGAGTGTCCGAGCTGCTCTTGACCGTGAGCACGGCTAGTATACCAGTTTTACACTCTGCAGAGGTTGCGCATCTTTACCCACAAGTCGTGTATCCCATGTCGCCAGGGTTTGCAAGGCCCTTAGACACTTCCGAGGTGAATGGCTAGGGATCCACTACGAGGCCTTTACAAAGTTCCACTAGCTTCCGAAAACCCGCTACAGTTTATAGGAAGATCCAGTGCAGGAATCCCTTGCAGGACCGCCATCGCAGCAAAATCCTCCCGAGGGCCTCCCTACACTGACCTCTCCCCTACTGCCCTTGCCCCTTTCGGGTAAGGTAGTCTTCCACTAGCTTTCCTAATTAATCAGCCAAGGGCGTCCCATTCCACCCTCGTGGTAGCACTGTTTTCCCGGGTGGTTCTCCATGTTCCAATTAACATAACGATCTTAACATGAACCATAAATAACAACTGATAACAAAAGTATAATCATGAATAGTGTAATCTTCATACCCAAAACCACATATAGCACTAGCAAGTACTACCCAGAAATTTAGTGGTGAACAAGGTATAAAGATAATCAAACTAGGTAACCTATTGGGTCCCATCAAAATTAACCTATGCAGATCATTATGATTAATAAGAACATGGCTGGGTAAAAGAAGTGATCAAGGGCACAACTTGCCTGGGCCTTGAGATTCCAGGTACCAGGATGATCTTCAGGTGACTCGTGACCTCACTGCTAGTCGTAGCAATTCAAACAAACATGGTATAGGCAAAATTAACATTACACCAAACATGTACACAAAATACACAATAATAATCTACACATTAAAATAAGACCATAGGAACTGGAATCACTAATTTTGGAGTTATAGATTTTAAGTTATGAATTTCCTAAGGTTTAATGTGATTAAAATATGATTAAATGATAAATAAATTTTCTGACAGAGTTCATGTCAAAACAGAGACACTAAATGATGAAGAATATTATTACAAAATTTTAGAAATTGGAATGACTCAATTTGGAGCTAAAATGAATTAGTTATGAATTAATTAAGTTTCTGGATTTATTTTAATACTAAAAATCATTTTCTAAATCATTTTCTATGATTTTCCTATTCACTGGACTGGGCCTCAATTATAAGAAAGCGTAGGGGGCTCGGTGTAAATTTTCCAAGACTCAGTCAACAGTGATAGGTGGACGGCGGGTTGATTCCACAAAACTCCGAGGACTCTTTTATAAAACATCCACGGCGAAGGGGTACGGGGCACCGTGATCCGTCCGATCAGAAATGGAGGGCTCAGATTAGGTCTGAGCCCCGCGTGAACCGGTACGCTGTTATGATCTCCGCCGTTAATTCCCCGATCAATGGTCACCATGCCTCGTCACCAGCCCGACAGCCGACCACCCATTTCCAGTCAGCCGTGCGGCGGTCTGAGCGACGGCGTAAACAAGGATGCGGTGGCGCCATTGCCACAACCACCGACCCACCACGCTGGACATACACCTTCGAATCGGATGAAGCTACGGGTAGCGGAGAGGAAAGCGAACCCAACAGAGGGACCCTTACCGGAGGATTAACAGCGCGGTTACCCCGACCACGACGCGAGGTGGTGTTGCGGCGGAGAGAAGGTTCCGGCGAGAAATCCCCAAAGCCTCGCACATCGCCCCGACGAATTGGTGGCAGTAGTTGTTCCCACACTTCTAGGCGGTGCTCTAGTTTTCCCAACGGCCCCCCCAATCGGCGCAACAGGCGCAGGCGTTCGGAGCACGGCGATACTGCAGCGAGGCGAAGGAAGCCGCGGCTCGGGGTTGATGGCGAGAAGGTGCGCACAGCCAGCTCTTGCCGATGGATGTGCAGGTGCGGCGCCCGGTTTAATAGGGGCGAGCTGAGCGGACACGGCGGAAATCCCGCGCGAGGAGAACGGCGGATCTGTTCGCCCAGGCCTACGTTGCGGAGTCCGCACGAGGTGCACGCGAGGAAGACGCTACTGGATGCTGGGGTCCAAATGCCAGGGTGGCTGCTGCGCGGGGCCCACCCGTCGGTGTCAGCTGGAGCGGGGCGCGCGCGAGACGACTGTAGTCGGGCCGCGCAGTTGGTTTTCTTCAGTGGGCCAAATTGGGTGCCACAGGCCCAATTAGGTTAGGGCTTTTTTTTTCCATTTTCTTTCTATTTTCTTCTTTTCTTTTCATGTTTGAATTCTTAAATTTGAATCCAAATTCGACTGTAAACTTTGAATTTGAACTAGATGTACTAGTCCAAGATGTTGATATGAAATGACACATTTATTTATATATTTTCCTTTCATTGTATATAGGGCTTTTCCTATTTTCCTCTTCACCTTCTATATCTTATTTCTCAAATTATTGGTCCCCAACATTAGGTTTAATGTTCCTTCCACTATTTGCATATTTCTTTATGAGTGAATGCACAAACATATAAATCACAGCATGATGCATGATTTATTTAGATGTTATTGGTTGTTTAATCCCCTTTTGATGGTGTTTAATCACATGTGATAGTAACTAAAGATGGTACACACACATATACATGAAGAAAATATTCTCTTTTCATAAGAGTTACAAATTTGGGTATTACATGAGTCTTCACCAACACACTCTAAGGTCCTCCCCCTACGACATGGGGGCTGGGTCCCACGCGTCATGCGAGCTGGCCCAGGACAGAAGAAGCCAAACCGCCGTGCACGGAGCGCGCAACTGCCTAGCGGTTACAAGCACTCCTCCACTTTTGCCCAGACCAGCGGGTGAAAAGGCGGACCGCCATGCAGGCGGCATGCAACTACACCAAGGGGGTGCACCCTTTCGACTTCGACGCATCCAGCATGGAGGCCCAGGCCCACACGTCATGTAACTGGCGCGCCGGTTACTACGTGCGAGAAACTGCACCGCCACTTGCGCCAGTGCCGCGCATCCTCGACCGCGGAATCGGTGTCGCGACTCGAGGCAACCCTGCGCACGGCCCAGCAGTGCCAACCAGGCATGTCGGTCACGGGTGAGTCAGCCGCGGGGACAAGGCGCGACGGTCGATATGGCCAGAAGTGTGCCAACAGTAATGGCGGCAGCAGGCGAGCGGAAGCGGCGGTCAAATCATCTGCAGGCTCACGTCCTCTCTTGGAACAGCGAGAGAGCCCTCTCCCACGGCGTGAAGACGACGTGCCCATGTTCCGTTCCTCGAACGGCTCGCGCATGCACAACGGCTGCCCCGCGAACCACTCGTCCCGTCGCATTAACTCTGTGGTAGGGTAGGCGACACCTTTGGCAGGCGAAGCGGGCGACGCTTCACCTCCGCCATAATGACCATGTCAAAAAGGGTACGCCACGTCGTTCAATTTCGTATCCTTTTTTGCTTCCCCTTTCTCTCTCTTGCTACAGGGACCGAGAAAGGGGACACTCCGAAAGGGATCCTTCTCCGCGAAGGAAGCAGGCCCCGAGCCCTCCTACTGATCAGAGGTTCGAAGGCTGGCCCCCCGGAAGGGTTCGACAGCCGCCTCAGAGCACTCGGGCTCCGCGCCCACTACTGGTCAGAGGTTCGAAGGCTGGCCCTCGGAAGGGTTCAACAGCCGCCTCAGGCCACTCGGGCTCCGTGCCCACTACTGATCAGGGGTTCGCAGGCTGGCCTCTCGAAGGGTTCGACAGCCGCCCCAGAACACACAGAGTGAGGGATGACTCTGGGTACGTTCGATACATAACCAAGGCTTGGGCTACGCTCCCGAGGTACCCTAGGACATTTCTGAGACCAGCAGGAGCGATTCTGTAACGGAATCCCATCAGAGGGAGGCATCGAGCCCTCGAACCCTATCGAACGAGACCGGGTCCGGCAAATCACCTGCAGGTACTTTTGGAGCACGCCTCTGGGCCACTAGCCGACCCTTATCGAACGGGGCACGGGCGTCCACTCGGATCACCCGTTAGCAACTCACCGAAGACACCATGTTCGGCGCCCTCCGAGGGCAACATGGCACCTTTCCCCCCTCCTCCTTGCGGAAAGGCGACGCAGGGGCGTATGAAAAAAGACGAGTCAGTCCTTGACCGTCCTCTCGCCCTGTGCAGAGGCTCGGGGGCTGCTCTCGCAAAACCCGGCTTCGGCCAACCCATTGACAGCGTCAACATACCAGCCCGAGAACTCGAAACCTGACTATGCACCCGGGCAACGACTAGTTCGCATGAGGGAACAACCAGACCGGCCGAGGCATCACGAAAGGCATTAAGACCTCGAAGGAGTCAAACCACTCCTCCGAGGCCTCGGGGGCTACACCCGGCGGGTGCGCTCGCGCGCACCCACCGGAACGAAATGCAACCAAGAAAGGTCGGTCCCTTGCAAAAAAGTGCGACAAAGCCTCCAAGCGAGTACCCACACTCCCTTTGAGGCTCGGGGGCTACTGTCGGGGACCGTAATTAGGGGTACCCCCAAGACTCCTAATCTCAGCTGGTAACCCCCATCAGCACAAAGCTACAAAGGCCTGATGGGCACGATTCAGGTCAAGACTCCGTCCACTTAAGGGGCACGATCTTGCCTCGCCCGAGCCCAGCCTCGGGCAGGAACGGTAGACCAAGGCAGACTCACGCCTCACCCGAGGGTCTCCTCAAGCAATGGGCGCACCTTCGACTCGCCCGAGGCCCAGCTCGGGCAGGCTTCGCGGAGAAGCAACCTTGGCTAGATCGCCACGCCAACCGAACGTATCACAGGAGCATTCAATGCAAGGATCGCCTGACACCTTATCCTGACGCACGCTCTCCAATCGACAAGGCCGAAGTGACCGCAGTCACTTCGCCCCTCCACTGACTGACCTGACAGGAAAACAGCGTCGCCTGCGCTGCTCCGACTGCTGTGCCACCTGCCAGGGTGAGGCTGACAGCAGCCAAGTCCAGCCTCGGGTGCCATAGGAAGCACCGCCCCATCCGACCCCAGGGCTCGGACTCAACCTCGACTCCAGAAGATGGTCTCCGCCTCGCCCGACCCCCGGGCTCGGACTCAACCTCGACTCCGGAAGACGGTCTCCGCCTTGCCCGACCCCAGGGCTCGGACTCAACCCCGACCTCGGATGACGGTCTCCGCCTCGCCCGACCCCAGGGTTCGGACTCAACCTCGACTCCGGAAGACGGTCTCCGCCTCGCCCGACCCCCGGGCTCGGACTCAACCCCGACCTCGGATGACGGTCTCCGCCTCGCCCGACCCAAGGGCTCGGACTCAACCTCGACTCCGGAAGACGGTCTCCGCCTCGCCCGACCCCCGGGCTCGGACTCAACCTTGACCTCGGACGACGGTCTCCGCCTCGCCCGACCCCTGGGCTCGGACTCAGCCTCGACCTCGGAGGAGCCACCGCCTCGCCTGACCTCGGGCTCGGACCGACCACGCCGCAGGGGGGTACATCATTACCCTACCCCTAGCTAGCTCAGGCTACGGGGAACAAGACCGGCGTCCTATCTGGCTTGCCCCGGTAAAACAAGTAATGATGGCACCCCGCGTGCTCCATGACGACGGCGGTTCTCAGCCCCCTACGGAAGCAAGGATACGTCAGCAAGAATCCGACAGCCCCGACAGCTATACTTCTACAGGGCTCAAGCGCTCCTCCGACAGCCACGACGCCACATGAACAGGGCTCCAACACCTCTCCGACAGCCACGTCGGCATGAACATGGGGCTCTAGATCCCCTCTGCTAGACACGTTAGCACACTGCTACACCCCCCCGTTGTACACCTGGACCCTCTCCTTACGTCTATAAAAGGAAGGTCCAGGGCCCTCGTACAAAAAAAGGTGGCCGCGCGGGAGGACGGGCCGACGCACAGGCTCTCCCTCTCTTTCTCCCTTGCGAACGCTTGTAACCCCCTACTGCAAGCGCATCCGCCCTGAGCGCAGGACAACACGAGGCCGCGGTTCCCCTTACTGTTTTCCCCCCTTGTGTTCCGTCTCGCGCCGACCCATCTGGGCTGGGACACGCAGCGACAATTTACTGTCGGTCCAGGGACCCCCGGGGTCGAAACGCCGACACATCCCAATCCAGACGACTAGCCACCAGCTGACATGCGCACCAGACTACACGTCACTTTGTTTTTGCTGTTTTATATGGTTAAACAATATTTTTTGTTACTTGTCAGATTTATTGGAGATGTATTGTGTTGGGTGTCGTGTAATTGTTAATGTCATATAAAATATAATATGATAGTGCTTTTCTTGTCGAGGATGGGGTTCTGATACCGAATGAGGATGGGTATGGGATATGAGGGCCTGTTTGTTTTCCCTCGCTAAAGTTTAGTACATGTTGCATCGAATATTTGGATGATGGTTAGAAATATTAAATACAGTCTAATTAGAAAACTATTTACACATATTGAAACCGAACATAATGTTATACCATGATGTGTATGGCCATATGAGGATGAGAATCGAAATTAGTGTAGCTTTATGGGGATGTGCATGTATGTTCAAACCCGACAGAAAATTCGTTATTGACATATTTACCTTGAATCCACTTATAATCGAACAAGTCCTAAAATGCATGTCTCGTTTAATCAATGCATGTCTCGTTTAATCGGTAGACGGAAGCGGCTCGTATAAAACATTCACCTCAGTTAATCCACTATTGTTAGCGATGATTGTGTGCTTCGATTAACAGAGGCCGCGGCTTGTTTCTAGGCCAGCCTTCCATGAATAGACACGGTCACCCCATAGCGTAGAGGACAGCGTCAGTGAAAATAATTTGTGTAGCAGTAATGCTAAGCGTGAAACCAAATCCTTTTCAATGCCGGTAGGTGGCCGCCTGGCCCTGTGCGAACGGGATGTACCGCCTCGAAGCCTGCATACTCGGTAGCCTGGATCGTTCTGCTCCAGCAGGCGGCGGCGAGGCATTCTGTGCACTGCACGCGCCTTTATTCGCGCAGGCACGACGCCCTGCTCTGGCCCTGAGAAGGGGGACCGCCTCGACGCCGCAGGCAGGGAAGCGAGGGGCACGCGGGAGCCGGACGCTGGGCCTTCATGATCGGCCGGCGAGGCGCGATGCGCGGCCGTGCAGTGCCGCGTGGCCCTACCTGCGCGGGGCGGCGGAGCCGACGACATGTACAGGCGTTGGGAGCTGCTGGAGTGGTGGAGCCCCGGCCCCCGGGCTACCCGGCGGTGCCGTGCCGCTGCGCGCGCGCGGACAATAGTGTTACAAAATATTTGTACATGGGATCTAATCCTAACCATGTGACAGTTATTCCCAAGGGACACACCCCTTAGAAACACTTGTATAAATATTTCTCTGCCTGCAATAAAGAAAGAATCCCTGTCATTTGTCTCTGTTGTCTCTCCATTTGCCACTGAGCACTGCAAAGATCATAACACGTTATCAGCACTGTCTCAAGGAGAATTCAGAGAAGGGAAAGTGGAAGAACACGCTGTTCTTCACAAGAACAACAAGATCGATCTGCTCATCAACAGCAAGATGCATAATGATGACAACTCGACGGAAGAGGAATTATGCCTTGTGGACAGTTGTACCACAAACTCTATACTTAGGGAGATCAAATACTTTCAGACTCTTAAGAAAAGAGATGGGAAAGTTTTGACCATCGCCGGACGCGATGCTGTGATAGTTGGCTCTGGTCGAGCAACTATTACCCTCCCCATGGGTACTGAAATTGTGATCGAGGATGCATTATTGTATCCTGATTCTACACGTACCCTCCTAAGTTTTAGAGATATCCGGCAAAATGGTTTTCATATTGAAACCCATGATGAAAATCAAGAAGAGTTTCTCTTCTTGACAAAGCCGAATAAATATGGCAAACGCATATGCGAGAAAATTCCATCACTCACGTCAGGGTTGTACTATACATATATTAAGAGCAATGCACATGTTGCATATAAGGTAATTTTCCAAGATGTTGATGCATTCCAGATTTGGCATGATCGACTTGGTCATCCTGGCATAGGGATGATGAGGAAAATTACAGGCAATTCAATTGTCATAATTTGCCTACAACAAGTTTTCCCAAATCTAAGGATTTCGTTTGCACCGCATGTGCAACTGGGAAACTTATTTTGAGACCATCATATCTCAAAATTAAAGCTGAACCGCTTAAATTCCTTGAAAGGATTCAAGGAGATATTTGTGGGCCAATTATGCCAACTTCTGGGCCGTTCAGGTATTTCATGGTACTGATTGACGCATCTACCAGATGGTCACATGTGTGTTTACTATCAACACGCAACCATGCATTTGCCAAAATAATGTCTCAAATTATCAAGTTAAAGGCAAATTTTCCTGAACATCGGATTAGTTCAATCCGAATGGACAATGCTGCTGAATTCAAATCTCAGGCATTCAATGATTATTGTATGGCGCTGGGGATTCAAGTACAGCACTCGGTACCATATGTCCACACCCAAAATGGTTTGGCTGAGTCACTAATCAAGAGGATTAAACTCATAGCAAGGCCATTATTGATGAATTGCAAATTGCCTTCGTCATGTTGGGGTCATGCAGTCCTGCACGCTGCTGACCTTATACAATTACGACCAACTGCATACCATTCAACATCCCCAATACAAATGGTACGTGGAAATCCTCCAATTATTTCCCATTTGCGTAAATTTGGATGTTGTGTATACATTCCAATCTCACCACCTCAGAGAACAGCTATGGGCCCACACAGGAAAGTGGGGATCTATGTGGGATTTCAATCTCCGTCGATCATTAAGTATTTAGAACCCTTAACAGGGGATCTATTTACAGCCCGTTTTGCTGACTCTATTTTTGATGAGGAACATTTCCCGGCATTAGGGGGAGAATTCAAGTACCAAAAAGAATGCCAGGAAATAAATTGGAATACTCAATGTGTTCCAGGTTATGATCCACGTACTTCAGAAATTGAACTGCAAGTTCAGAAAATTATACATTTGCAAAGACTTGCAAATGAACTGCCAGATGCATTCACTAATTACAAAGGTGTCACTAAATCATTCATTCCTGCTAGGAATGCACCAGAAAGAGTGGAAGTACCGAATAAGGCCACTCAACTCCTAGAGAGGAGAAGTATGGTGAATAAGCGTTGTTCTGTTGCTAAGAAGCAAAGAACAATAGTGAATGCAAAAGGACACCAAAATGATACAATGTATCATGTGGATTGTGATGATCCACAACCCAGCTCGGATGTGCACATAACCGAGGCTGGGACATCAGAAAATCCTAGACACATCAATTTGGGAAATCCTGATGAGTCTCTAAGGAATGATGAAATTGCCATCAACTATGTTGAGACTGGTGAAACATATGACAGAAAAGCTACAAATGTCGACATATATTTCTCCGAGAAGATTGCTGAGGACCTTCAAAATGATCTAGATCCAAAGACCATGGCAGAGTGCACTAAGCGCTCGGATTGGATCAAATGGAAGGCAGCAATTGAAGCGGAGTTAGCCTCGCTTTACAAAAGAGAAGTTTTCTCTGCTGTAATACCTACACCACGTGATATCTTCCCTGTGGGATATAAGTGGGTTTTCATTCGGAAACGAAATGAAAACGGTGAGGTAGTGAGATACAAAGCAAGGCTAGTAGCACAAGGGTTTACGCAAAGACCCGGCGTTGATTTCAACGAAACTTATTCACCAGTCATGAGTGCAATAACATTCCGATATTTAATATCATTGGCAGTACAAAATCGTCTATCTATGCAGTTAATGGACGTAGTGACCGCATATCTTTATGGGTCACTGGATTCTGATATATACATGAAAGTTCCTGATGGAATAGATGTACCGAATCCAAAGGCAAAGCGCAACATGTATTGTGTAAAGTTGCAGAAGTCATTATATGGCTTAAAACAATCAGGCAGAATGTGGTACAACCGATTGAGTGAATTCCTTTTGAGTAAGGGATACACGAAAAATGATGATTGCCCGTGCGTCTTCATCAAAAGATCCAAAGTGGGATTTTGTATCATATCAGTTTATGTTGATGACCTTAACATCATAGGAAATAAACTTGATATTGATGAAGCACGTCATCATTTAACGACGGAATTTGAGATGAAGGATTTGGGTAAAACCAAATTTTGCTTAGGTCTACAACTTGAGCATTTACCTTCTGGAATCCTTGTACATCAAAGTACATATACCCAAAAGGTATTGGAAAAATTCAATATGCATATGTCTTATCCTTCAAAGACTCCTATGGTGGTCAGATCCTTGGATTTAAAGAAAGATCCATTCAGACCACGGGATGATGAAGAACAGATATTGAGACCGGAGTTCCCATATCTCAGTGCTATTGGTGCATTGATGTATCTTGCTAATAATACCCGGCCGGATATTGCCTTTGCAGTAAATTTGTTAGCAAGGCACAGTTCTGCTCCAACAAAAAGACACTGGGTTGGCATTAAGAATATTTTCTGATGCCTAAATGGCACAAAGGATCTAGGACTCTTTTACAAAAGAAGTAATGATCCTAGTTTAATTGGGTATACAGATGCTGGCTATTTATCTGATCCCCACAATGGCCGATCGCAAACATGATTCGTGTTCTTACAAGGTGGAACTGCTATCTCGTGGAAATCGTCTAAGCAGACTTTGGTGACCACGTCCACCAACCATTCTGAAATAATTGCATTATTTGAAGCATCACGTGAATGTGTATGGCTTCGTAGAATGGTGAATCATATACTCACAACTTGTGGTATTGGTTCTCTTGACTCACCAACAATTATCTATGAAGATAATTCAGCTTGTGTTGTTCAGATGGATACAGGTTATATCAAGAGTAATATCAATAAGCATATTTCTCCTAAACTGTTTTATCCCCATGAACTTCAGGAAAAGGGGGATATAAACATCTTGCAAACAAAGTCTTGTGATAATCTTGCAGATCTATTCACAAAATCTCTACCATACTCTACATTTCAGAAATGTGTTGAGGGGATTGGTATGAGAAGACTTAAGTGCTTGCAAGGTTCAGGGGGAGTAATTCCCCATAATATATAACCTGTATTGAACCATCATATTACACTCTTTTCTTTGTATAAGTTTTGCCTTGCTAAGGTTTTCTCATCCAAAGTTTTTAACGAGGTAATATCAACAAAGCTATATGCTTCATCATTAATTTTCCCCACAGGGGTTTTTATACATGATGATTACAAGCATATTTTCTTTTGGAGACTCTATGAGATTATTCTCATTATCCAAAAGACATTGTGTACTCCTTATTTTTCCCACAGGGTTTTTGAGGAGATCAAGAATTTTATGACAGATTGCAGATGATCAAATGGATTAGGATTGATCAAGGGGGAGTGTTACAAAATATTTGTACATGTGATCTAATCCTAACCATGTGACAGTTATTCCCAAGGGACACACCCCTTGGGAACACCTGTATAAATATTTCTCTGCCTGCAATAAAGAAAGAATCCCTGTCATTTATCTCTGTTGTCTCTCCATTTGCCACTGAGCACTGCAAAGATCATAACAGATAGCGCTGGCTTTCGCTACCCTATCCTACTCAGTACTCACGCCGTGCATGTCACGTGTAGGCTGCGCTAGGCTCTGGTCCACCCACCGGCGGCTTGTTGCCGCTGGACTGCATCGCGCGTTGCCATCGCGTCCGCACAAGCCTCGGGCTGCCTAGCTGTTCCTGTTCTGTTCTGATCCCACGACGCGGCCCATGTCGTCGGCAGTGTCGCATACTCCTACCACAGGGCTAGCTCATACGTGCGCAACGAAACAGAGGCCATGAATGAATAGGCTCGTGTCAAGGCACTGTATGCAAACAGCCAATTTAGCTTTACATCTTTTCTATATAGTAGGTGACTACTGAGTACTGACTACTATAGGCGTCAGGCGATCGTATTGTGTGCGTTGGATCTGCGCGCCGTGCATTGCATGCATGCAGACATGTGACCCCCCGCGGACTGTGCACCGGATGGGAGGTCAGACAGGCCGGCCAGGCCACGGGCTAGCTAGCTACAGCATCCGATGGGCGATGGGCTAAGTATACGGTGCTCGCATTCATCCACGCACCGGCACTGCTCGTGCTCGTGCTCGTGCCACCGAGAGCCGTACCCGCGTGCGTGTCGCGCTCGCGCGGCGTATATGCATGCATGGGCTAGGGCTGGGCGCGCCCGTCCACGGATCGGCCCGTCCCGCTCCATGATGGCGAGCGGCGTCTGATTCGTGCGGGACACGGCACCGTTGTCGCCTTGTCGGGGGGTACTGACTGGCACCGTGCAATGCATGCATGCAATGCAAGCACACTCGATCGGTGAACACTAGTGCAGCAGCAGTACACAGGTAGTACCACATCTGCGACTGCGCGCGCGGCACTGTGGCGCGAATCCGTCGTCGTGCGCGTTACTACTGTACGTGTTGATTGACGTCGTGCATGGACCAGCGGGTGACGCCGGCAATGTAGCTGCTGGCCCAGTACCACCGCATCGCATAGCGCGATCGCGCTGCATTATGGGCGAGATCGCGACCGGCCGTCCGGCGGACCCGCCATGGCCCTGGAGTCGACAGCGTACGAGCACAAACACATGACAAAGATGGTCGATCTGTGGTCTCGTTGAGATGCTGAATGAACACAGGAGCAGCTCTTCGTGCATGCATGCATGCATGGGCGCCCGTCCGTGGCCGTGGGGGCAGGGAAACAGACCTAGCTAGTACGTACACCGTACGCGGCTTAACTCGCGTCCACTGTATGCAATTGCTGTTGGAGCAGTTAGTTTCAGCGTTTCACCCATCGATCGACTCGACCATGCATGTTTGTCACTGTCGATGGTCCCGAGCCCTGCTGACTCGATTCCGTCCGATCCGATGGGAGGGCCTGTTCCGGCATGCAGCGCGGGGCCGACGTACGGCGCGCGCAGGCGCAGCAGCGGCCGGCGGTGCATGCATGGCGACACATGCGCGCGCGGGCGCATCGGAGGCGGTGGACCGGCCGGCCGGCCATTACCGCCTGTTGGTGGTCAGTACAGTCACGCTCTTCCCGTTGCGCGCTGTTAATGCGCGGGGGCGCGTGACGTGTGTGTGGGGGATCACCGCGCAGTAGCGCACGGCTCCACACACCTGCACGGCGGTGTGGCAGGTGGGGCGTACCGCGTGTAGTACGTACGCTGGCTTGGCGCGCGCGACTGATGAGATGAGCAGCGGCATTACTTTCGTGGACCGTGTTGCTAGCGCCGATCCACGATCTGTGCCGCGCCGTGTCTGATGTGGGTGGTGGATGGTCCCTCCGGGCTCCGTCCGACGTGCCCGGCCGGCCGGCCCCGTCCGCGTCCGCGTCCGCGCGCCGGGGTGTCAAGGATGACGACTGACAAGGCCCGTGCCAAACGGACGGACCGGCTGGTGTACGAGCCGTCAAGAGCACGAGGACAAGCGCACCGACTGGGCTCCGGGGACGGACGACGGGGGCCGGGCCGTGGCGATGGACAGCGCTGTGGTGGCTGCCGCCACAGCGCCACTGCTCGTCTTGGTGTTCCGTGCGAGTACAACACGCATGCGGAATGCAGAAGCAGAAGTATGCCCCGGACGCTACGGTCCATCGCGAATGGTAAAAGAATGGAGGTGCTCGCGCTGATAGCGGATGGATAGTTAAATGTATATACTCCTACTATACTAGGATGTACTTTTACTGTAATATATATAATTTCTCCGCTCTAAAATAAATATATTTCTAGTTATTATATATCAGCGGAGAAGCCTTTGTTTAGCTGTTTAGATAGAAATGCTAGAGATAACATTTACTTAGGTAGTGTTTGGTTTCAGAGCCTATCTAGAGGCAAAACCCAATGTATAATATATGTGGACTATGATCCATTTTTCACACATATGTTGATGTCACAAGTGTAATATATCAAAAGATAATGCAATAAAAGCGTAAAGAGAGTAAAGTAACTTTATTACATCATCCGGATCATAGTATCTTAAACAAGTATCATTATCAAAGTGGCGGAACTAAACATGAACACTGTTCCACAGGAAAGTGACTGGCGCATCGTTAGACTTTAATACTCGTCGACATCATCTACAATGTCTTCGTCATCACCCTCTGATCAAAATATTAGCAAAGGTGAACTCACTTATGGTCGAGGCTTAGCAAGTGGGGGAAATAATGCAAAGTTAACAAGTTAGGCTATGGATAAGCGGTAAGCATTATAGTTGGTCAATATTTTATTAGCAATACATGTCTTACTAATAAGTGTGTCTCAAATATCCTAATTAATCAAAGGCATAAGATTATATCAAAAACACTTAAGTGAAATCACTTAAGCAAACCACTAGTAGATCACCGGATCACGATTTATTTTTCATCTTTAAGTTCAATTATCATGCGAGGGTTCAGGTTGCTCTTAACCGTGAGCACGACTGACGTATCAGGTTTACACTCTACAGAGGTGGTACAACTTTACCCACAAACCGTGTATCCCATCTAGCCTAGGTTGATCGGACCCATAAACACTTCCTAGGTGAATGGCTAGGGATCCACTATGAGGCTTTCATAAAATATCCTTAGTACAAAGCCACCCACTAAGGTTTCCACGTCAGTATTGATGGCCCTCTAGGTGAGGTAACTTAGCCAAGACTACCACCCCATGTTAACATGAGCTGCCACCAAACCACTGTCGTCCCTCTTGCCCATCTTTCAGGTAGAGTTGCTAAGCACTAAGTCTATAGAGCTAATTACCAAAGCCAGAGTCATTATAGCACTCGTGGTTGCACTGTTATCATGGGTGGTCACTCCATATTCCATTTAATACAAAAATGTTCTTGTTTAACTATCGGGTTAACATCATAAATAAAATATCATTTTCGAAACATAGTATCATTAAAAGAGTGACATCATATTTATCAAGTTGAGCAATAGCAAAAATTGCTAAGCATAGCATTTATCCTAGGGTAACTCAAGGAATAGGGTTGGTAATTCTAGAAAATCCTTATTTAGGCAAATCCCATCAAATTATGCAATATCCGAAAAGTAAACATTATTATATGCATTATTTGGGTACAAATAGAAATGCAGAGGGAGAATCCACTTGCCTTGATCGAATGTGTCATGTGGGTCGTCCTCAAACGAGTTTGGTTCGTCTACCACACAGTCAACTTCTAATCATCGATTCGCGTATCGTACATACAAAAGATTACATACGCCAAATAAATAAACATTCACCATTACATGGTAACATTCACCATTACATAAACAATCACATATCACGCAACGATACTTGTAAATAATATCTAAATCATAACTATTTTATTAATCCACTAGATTTTTCACTTTGAGTTATCATTGGTGAAAATTTATGAGCAGGTGACTACGAAGCTAGTTTATCTAATATAACGCAGATAAAATGATTTATCAAACTTTACGGAATTAACTATTTTCTTTATGACTAATAATAATCCTTTGGGTTTTATCCTTTCCTTTCTAAACAGAAATTATACGCATTACTAAAATGTTTATTTATAAATCACATAACATTAATATTCTAAGAATTAATGTAAATTACTAATTTTGGACTTTAGTACCATAATCATAGTTATTTTTGACATAATAGATATTTTACTAATTCTAAGTAATTAAGTGCTATACGTAAGAACACATTTATCATGACTAGTAAAAATCCAAATTTTAACATGACTAAGAAGATGGGGTCTAGTACTTTTTCATTTTCTTATATCATAAAGTTATACTTAAACCACAACTAACATAATATTGTTTTATATGCTAAAATGAGAAGTTAGTCGAAATGTTTCTAACACTACATCACAAAATAAAGAATCGTGACAACCTATGTATTTTTCAAATTATAAAAATAATATCCATATTCAAAATACTATTGTCAGGGTTGATTCAAATTTACACGTATACTTCGGGGAGTAGAGCATAAGGTTTTTGGATATCTTTTACATACATTTGTACTGCAGAAAATACATAAATATTTTTCAGAAATTCGAAAGGGCCAAAATGAAAATTTGCTTTCTTCTACCTTGAACTAGTGCTTGTGCGCAGGGCTCGACGGGTGAGAGGGGAGACAGGGGCGCAGGGCAGGGAGGGTGGCGAGGCGCGGCCGGGATGGCGAGACTCGGCGGCGTTCGGCGTGCTCCGATGTGGCGGCTCGACGAGCAGGGCGCGGCTTCGACGAACGGCGAAGGCGCGAGCAGGGGAGAGAAGTAGGGAGCGCAGGTAGGGAGGGAGAGTGGAGAACTCGGCCGAGTCCTTTTATAGAGAGAGGAAGGGGAAGGGGAGAGAAAATGGCCAGCCAAAGGCAATTAATGGCGGCGACCATTACCTCATCGTCGATGGCAACCGTTTCTTCACTAATGGAGAGAGTAAGTGGGGGAGGGAGAGGAGGAGGGAGCGGCAGCGGTTTCTGGCGCCGGGGATGAAGCGTCTCGATCCTCTGGACACAAATGTGATACAATTACTAGTCCTAGGAGGCTAGTAACCACATTCCTTACTTCAAATAGTACAGAGTTCGAATAAAAGTTATTACAATACAAAAGTACAAGCTATAGCGAGCCCAGAATACAAAGCATAGTGGAAGATCATCTAGCCCAAGCCACAGGCAGACTGGTTGCAGACACAGCCCCCTTCTAGTCGAACATTGCAGAAAGGAAGTATTCGGCTGCTGAAAAACATAAATAAATCTGGGTGAATACACTAGGTATTTCGCAAGCCCATCCCACCCGTAAAGAGCGAGAGACCTATATAGTACATGCTTAATATGGTGGAGTTGACGTCAATCTTCTTTTTCAGGGAAAGACAATACTTTGATGGTTTACCCCAAAGAGAGAAGTAGCACATTTTCACACTCAACCACCACTGAGCTTCCCGCTCCCATGGCATTGTTTTCATTTCCAAAAACACCCACACACACTTCCCTATTTACGGAGATTATAAACACTAATTGTCATACCACACCAGACTCGTCCATACCAGTGGACACGGACTATTCGAATAGGTTTGAACTCTACGTAGAGGGGTACACTTTACCCACTAGTCCGGCTCTGCGGTCTCATGGCCAATGAGACCCGAATCCGGATCTCTTTCTTTCCTCGCACGTCCTTACCTTAACGGTTATACTGGAAGGAGTCAGGCCACTGCCATGTCCAAACCGGACAAAACATTCCCCCTCCTGATCCTCCTGGTGCTCCCCAGCCATCATAACCCTGGGGTTTGGACCGTACGAGTTCAGATTGAGTGACTGCCCATACAGTCTCAAGTGGTTGTACTTGTCATGAGTACAGGTAGTGAAGGATAACAAACTGGTCCTTATATGAGGGGACAATCCTTCTGCTCACACCTAACCCGGTTGAGCCAACACCTGAGGCCCTCCTCTAAACTAGGGAGTCCCTGATTATCCCACTCAAAAGGTGATAAGGGTGAATACCTTCATCATACACTTTTTGAAAATGTTATTCATTAAAAACACCACCCTTTTCTCATCCCACATTTTGTACTCAAAAGATATTCTTTAATGCGGGCTATCTCTCTTCTCACAATGCAAAGGACCCAACCCTTATTCCCGGCTTAGGTAGTGGTAGATAGAGTAGGTAATTTATGCATCAAGGGAAGGATGGACTTGCCTTCATCGAAGTTCTCCTGGCACGAAAGGTCTATTTCGGAGAGGTCGGGTTCCTGCCCTTCTTCTGGAGCTACAATTTCCGGTGGATCGGATCCCTCTTCTCCTAGCAAAAATAGGCAATGAACACTACATCAACCATGGTGGCTTAATGGAGTGTGCCAAGTTTTAAATATTATTATTTTGTGCCCTATAATTTATTTAGACTATTTTTGGTGCATAAAATATCAATATATGCATTTATATATGAAAATAGGAAAAGAAAAAGGAGAAAAGGAAAAAGAAAAAGGGTTCTCGGTTAGCTAGGCCGGGGGGGAGGATTTCGGCCCAACCGAGCGCGGGCGCGCGGCGCCGCGGCCGAATGGGCCCAGGCGGCCCACGAAGGGAGGGGACGGCGTGGGCGGACGCCGTGGGCATGGGCCCACGCGCCAGAGAGAGGGGAGGGCTGACGGTGTCGGGTGGTCTGACGGGGGAGGGGGCGAACCGGCCGGAGTCGGGAAAAACCGACTGCCGATGAGGTTCCGCGGTGGTTCTGGTTCCGGGTGGTTGGGGAGGTGGCTTAGCATGGGCAGGGGTAGGGGGTCATGGTGGTGGGGTCAATTTGGCCGGAGAGTGCTCGGTATGGCCGGCCTACGGTGGGTGGCGGCTCCTGCGGCGGCGAGATCGCCGGTGAGGGCACACAGTGCGATGGGGAAGGTGAAAATGGTGCCTTAGGACCGTGGGGAGGTGGTGAAGCTCAAGAGCTAACTCAATTGGGCCCTAGGCTACTAGAGAGGGGAGGGAGCACTCACCGGAGCAGAAGGAGGGCACGGTGGCGCAGCTTGATTGAGCTCGGGGAAGGGGTGTGGGGAGGCCGAGGCTGGTGTGGGGAGTTGGGGGAGCTCGAGGCGGTCCTTTTATAGGCGGCCGGGGAGGAGGGGGAGAGGTGGCGAGCACCGGCGATGCTTGTCGCGGCGGTGATGATGGCACACAGTCGCGACGGGACGGCTCGGGCACAGTGTGTGGGGATGCAAGGCGCCAAACCGAGCTAGCGAGCGTGTTAATGGCGAGGCGACGAGGCAGGCGGTGGCCGACGGCGAACGCGCTGATAGCCTGGTCACGGGCGCGGGGGAAGGGACTGACAAGCAGGGCCCGCCTGCCAAAGAGAGGGCAGTCGCGAGGGAGCGAGGGTGAGCGCGGTTGATGGGTGGGGCCAGGCTGATAGTGGGTGTGGCGCGGGCGCGAGCAGGAGGTGGGCCGAGCTGGGCCTCGGGCGGGGGAGACGAGCGCACGGGATTGAGAGGGGGGAGAGCTTGGGCCGAAATTGGCCCAACCGGGGGGAGAGAGGAATTCATTTTTTTCTTTTTCTTTTTCTATTTCCAAATCTTTTTCTCTTTCTCCTTTTCTATAATCTCTTTTTCCTTTAAACAAATATTTATCTAGATTTCTTGGGTGTCAAAATATTCTATGTGAAGTGCTACTAGCAATCATGGTGTATGCATACGATGAAGCGAATGTTTTATGAGATGGGGTCTTAGGAGATAATTAAGGGGGGTTGGAGTTTAGGGTTTCTAACCTTGGGATAAAATTGGGATGTTACAAACCTACCCCACTTAAACGAACCTTGCCCTCGAGATTCAGACTGGGTTTGAGAAAAGGTAAGGGTATTCCCTCCTCAAAGAGTCCTCACACTCCTAGGTAGCCTCCTCTTCTCCTTCTCTGCTCCACTGAACTTTACAGAGTTTCACTTCTGAGTTTTGGGTCTTTCGGATGGCTGAATCAAGAATTTTCACTGGCTTTTCTCGGTACTGCAGATCCTTCTGAATCTGAATGGTCTCTTCTTTGATGTGACTTTCTGGTACTTCTGAATCGCGGAGCTAGCTTACCTTTAACTTGGAACCTTTTTACCCCGCGCATTGGGGAGACCTTGTGAAAGGGAAATGTGTCCTTGGGCCATTTCTATAAGAGTTTTGGTGATTAGATGCCCAACACATATTAATTGAGTTCTTATGTGCCAAATGTGTGAGAAGTGCAAATCAAATAACAAGGTATGTTTCTAGACTTAGTAAATTATTTTTGAATACTAACGTGTTTTTCTAAGTGCTAGAAACAGAGCCAAGAGAAGAAGGGAGTTGGAAAAGAGTTGGCTGTGTACAGCCAAAACCAGCTCGGGCCTAGCACACCGGACTGTCCGGTGGTGCACTGGACAGTGTCCGGTGCCCTAGGCCGGCCGACGGTGAACTGGCTGCTCTCGAGAAACTGCAGGCAACTTCCGTAAAAATCACCGGACTGTCCGATGGTGCACCGGACAGTCCAGTGAGCCAACGGTGCTCGTGGCCACCGGTTGGCAGCGAAATCTGCGGGCGACACGTGGTCGAGCCAACGGTCGGTTGGGCACACCGGACTGTCCGGTGTGCACCGAACAGTGTCCGGTGAGCCAATGGGACCGCCGGCTCAACGATCGGATGCGCCCGATATGGAAGGAGATCGCGCATCGAACAGCTATAGGACCTATCCAGTGGTGTACCGGACTGTCCGGTGCGCCACTCGGCAGAAGGCAAGAATAGCCTTTCATGTTGATCTCCAACGGCTCCTAGCTGCCTTCGGGCTATAAAAGGGACCCCTAGGCGCATGGAGCAGAACACCAATCATTCTCTAAGCACTCTAAGACTCCTAAACTCCGCCTCCACGCATTTGATCGACTGTGTTAGTGATTTGAGCTCTGTTTAAGTTGCAAACTCTCTGTGCTGTATTTCGAGCTCAAGTCTTAGCTTGTGTGCGTGTGTGTGCTGCGGATTTGGATCTTGCGTGTGTTGCTCTTCCATCCTTACTCTTGTGCTTTCTCTGTGATCTATATTGTAAGGGCGAGAGGCTCCAACTTGTGGTGATTCCTCGCAAACGGGAAGACTACTCAAAAAGAAAAGACCGTGGTATTCAAGTTGATCATTGGATCACTTGAAAGGGGTTGAGTGCAACCCTCATCCATTGGGACGCCACAACATGGAAGTAGGCCAGTGTTACTTGGCCGAACCACAGGATAAAAATCGTGTGTCTCTTGTGTTGCTTTTCTCTATTACTATTTTGTTCACAAGAGATCACTTCATAGCGACTTGATCAACTCACACTAATACTTCTATAATCAAGTTTGTGGCTATTTAGTGTTTGAATTTATAGGATCACCTATTCACCCCCCCCTCTAGGTGCTATCAATTGGTATCAGAGCCATACTCTTCATCTAAGGGACTAACCGCCCGAAGAGATGGATCCTAAGGGTAAGGGGATGGTGGTCAACGACAAGGAGAAGGAGTCCCTCTTCAACGAGCCAAGAGAGGATAAGCCCACTGACTCAGGCTCGAGTCACAAGAAGAGGGACGGGAAGAAGAAGAGGCGCATCAAGAAGATCATCTACTACGATAGCGACGCCTCCTCCTCTTCACCAAGGGACGACGATGACTCCTCATCCAAGAAAAAGACGGTTAATCAAAATTATTCTTTTGATTACTCTCGCATTCTCTATAATTCAAATGCGCATTTACTATCAATTCCCCTTGGAAAACCTCCACACTTTGATGTAGAGGACTATTCGTTTTGGAGTCATACAATGCGTAGTCATTTATTCTCGCTCCATCCTATCATATGGGAAATTGTAGAAAATGGGATGCATTTCGATAGCACTGATAATCCTATTTTTATAAATGAACAAATTCATAAAAATGCCCAAGCTACTACTATTTTGCTAGCATCTCTTTGCAGGGATGAATACAATAAAGTGAGTGGCTTGGACAACGCCAAACAAATCTGGGATACCCTTAAGATATCATATGAGGAAAATGATGCCACCATGATCACCAAGATGGAACTGGTAGAGGGCGAGCTAGGGAGGTTCGCGATGATTAGGGGAGAGGAGCCAACACAAACCTACAACAGGCTCAAGACCCTAGTCAACAAAATTCGAAGCTACGGAAGCACAAGATGGACGGATCATGATGTCGTCCGACTCATGCTCAGGTCATTTAATGTTATTGAACCCCATCTTGTCAACCTTATTCGTGAAAATCCCAGGTACACCAAAATGACGCCCGAGGAGATCCTCGGAAAATTCATGAGCGGGCGCATGATGGTGAAGGAGGCGCGATACGTGGACAATGCGCTAAATGATCCACTGCCCATATACGAGCCGTAGCCCGTTGCCCTCAAAGCAACTAGCAGCAAGGAGACTCTACTGAGCAAGGTAGCACAAGTGGAGGCTACCGGGCTAAATGAAGATGAGATGGCGCTTATCATCAAGCGCTTCAAGACCGCACTAAAAGGACGCAAGGAGTACCCCAACAAGAACAAAACAAGGGGAAAGCGCTCCTGCTTCAAATGCGGTAAGACTGGTCATTTCATAGCTCAATGCCTCGATAATGATAATGACCAGGGACAAGAAAAGCATGGGAAGAAAGAAAAGAAGAAGAATTACAAGAAGGCGAACGGCGAGGCGCATCTTGGAAAGGAACGGGATTCTGACTGCTCTACATCCGACTCCGATGATGAAGGACTGACTGCCTCGGCCTGTAACAAATCTTCGCCTCTTCCCCAACGAATGCCATACTTGCCTTATGGCTAAGGAGAAGAAGGTACGTATTCGGGACACTCCCAAGTATACTTCTTCTAGTGATGAAGAGTCATCCGATGATGAAGTAGACTATACTGACTTGTTTAAAGGATTAGATAGAAATAAAGTAGACAAAATAAATGAATTAATTGATGCCCTTAATGAAAAGGATAGATTGCTAGAGAAGCAAGAGGACATTTTATATGAGGGACATGATAAATTTGTTAGTGTTCAAAAATCCCTTGCTTTAGAAATTAAGAAAAATGAACTGTTATCCTCTGAATTGTCTGCTCGTCATGAATCTGTCTCTAGTCTAAAGGAGTTAAATAATGAATTAAATGCTAAACTAGAGAAAGCAAATGCAACTAGTTCATGTGTAAAACATGTAGTTATTTGCAATAGGTGTAAAGATGTTAATTTTGATGAACATGTTATCACCATTGCTAAATTAAATGATGAGGTTGCAAGTCTTAATACTCAACTTAAGACTTGCAAAGATGATTTTGATAAATTAAAATTTGCTAGGGATTTCTACACTATTGGTAGACACCCCTCAATTAAGGATGGACTTGGTTTTCGAAAGGAAACCAAGAACTTAACAATCCAAAGGACTTCCGATCTCAAGGGGAAAGGGAAGGCTCCTATGGTCAGTAGCGCACATGATTAAAAGAAACATGCCTATGTTTATACTCATGTTAAAAAAGTTTCTAATTTTAATCAGAGTTATGATCATGTAGTTTATAATGATTCACATGCTATGTTTGCATCTAGTTCCACTTTTATTCATGGTAGAAGTAGGCCTAGGAGAAATTATGTTCCTTCTCATGCACCTAGGAAAATTTACAATGGACCTACTACTGTTTACCATGTGTGTGACGCTTCTTTTGTACTTTTATGCAAGAATTCAAAAGTAGTTGCTAGGAAGCTGGGATCCAAATGCAAGGGAGACAAAACTTGGATATGGGTTCCAAAAACTGTTGTGACTAACCTTGCAGGACCCAACAAGAGTTGGGTACCTAAAACCCAAACTTAAATTGTCTTGCAGGTTTATGCATCCAGGGGCTCAAGCTGGATTATCGACAGCGGATACACAAACCACATGACGGGGGAGAAGAAGATGTTCACCTCCTACATCAAGAACAAGAATTCCCAGGATACGATCATCTTTGGATATAGGAACCAAGGCAAGGTCAAAGGCTTGGGCAAGATAGCCATCACTAACGAGCACTCAATATCAAATGTGTTTTTAGTAGAGTCGCTCGGGTACAACCTTCTGTGTGTAAGTCAATTGTGTCACATGGGTTACAATTGTCTGTTTACAAATGTTGATGTATCTCTCTTTAGAAGAAGTGATGGTTCATTAGCTTTTAAGGGTGTATTAGACGACAAACTCTATTTAGTTGATATTTCAAAAGAGAATGCCAATCTAGATGCATGCTTAATAGCTAAGACTAATATGGGCTGGTTCTGGCATCGTCGTCTAGCACATGTTGGGATGAAGAACCTTCATAAGATTTTAAATGGAGATCATGTGTTAGGACTAACTGACGTATGTTTTGAGAAAGACAGACCTTGTGTAGCATGTTAGGCAGGGAAACAGATGGGAAGACTCATCACAGCAAGAATGTGATGACGACATCAAGACCACTGGAGCTTCTTCACATGGATCTCTTTGGACCCGTTGCCTACCTCAGCATCGAGGGAAGTAAGCATGGTCTTGTAATTGTTGATGATTTTTCCCACTTCATTTGGGTATTCTTTTTGCAGGATAAGTCAGAAACCCAAGGGACCCTAAAGCGCTTCTTAAGGAGAGCTCATAATGAATTTGAGCTAAAGGTGAAGAAGATAAGAAGCGACAATGGGTCCGAGTTCAAGAATCTACATGTTGAAGAGTATCTTGAGGAGGAAGGCATCAAGCATGAATTCTCCGCTCCCTACACACCACATCAAAATGGTGTGGTAGAGAGGAAGGACAGGACGCTAATCAACATGGCAAGAATGATGCTTGAAGAGTACAAGACGCCTGAGCGGTTTTGGTTGGAAGCTGTGAACACAGCTTGTCATGCCATTAATCGGCTCTACCTACACCGTGTCCTCAAGAAGACCTCCTACGAACTCCTTACTGGTAACAAACCTAATGTCTCTTACTTTTGTGTATTTGGGAGCAAATGCTACATTCTGGTGAAGAAAGGTAGACACTCTAAATTTGCTCCCAAGGCAGTAGAAGGGTTTTACTAGGATATGACTCAAATACAAAGGCGTATAGGGTCTTCAACAAATCATCGGGATTAGTTGAAGTCTCTAGCGACGTTGTATTTGATGAGACAAATGGCTCTCCAAGAGAGCAAGTTGATCTTAATGATGTAGATGAAGAAGAAGTTCTGACGGCCGCAATGCGCACGATGGTGATAGGTGATGTGCGACCACAGGAACTACAGGAACAAGATCAACCATCTTCCTTGACAATGGTGCATCCCCCAACTCAAGACGATGAACAGGTACCTCAAGAAGAGGGGCATGATGAAGGGGGAGCACAAGAAGAACAGGTTATGGAGGAAGGAGCACCACGGGTCCCTCCAACTCAAGTCCGAGCGTCGATCCAAAGACATCACCCCATCAATCAGATTCTGGGTGACATCAGCAAGGGAGTAACTATTCGCTCACGATTAGCTAATTTTTATGAGCATTACTCATTTGTCTCTTCTATTGAGCCTTTCAGGGTAGAAGAGGCCTTACAGGATCCAGACTGGGTGTTGGCCATGCAGAAAGAGCTCAACAACTTCAAGAGAAATGAAGTATAGAGCCTGGTGCCACGTCCAAAGCAAAATGTTGTGGGAACCAAATGGGTATTCCACAACAAGCAAGACGAGCACGGAGTGGTGACAAGAAACAAGGCTCGACTTGTGGCAAAAGGTTATGCCCAAGTCGCATGTTTGGATTTTGAGGAGACTTTTGCTCCTGTTGCTAGGCTAGAGTCAATTCGGATATTATTAGCCTATGTTGTTCACCATTCTTTTAGGCTATTCCAAATGGACGTGAAGAGCGCTTTCCTCAATGGGCCAATCAAGGAGGAGGTATACGTGGAACAACCCCTTGGCTTTGAGGATGACAGGTATCCCGACCATGTGTATAAGCTCTCTAAGGCGCTCTATGGACTTAAGCAAGCCCCAAGAGCATGGTATGAATGCCTTAGAGATTTCTTAATTGCTAATACTTTCAAGGTTGGGAAAGCTGATCCCACTCTTTTTACAAAGACTTGTGATGGTGATCTTTTTGTGTGCCAAATTTATGTCGATGACATAATATTTGGTTCTACTAACCAAAAGTCTTGTGAGGAGTTTAGCAGGGTGATGATGCAAAAGTTCGAGATGTCGATGATGGGTGAGTTGACCTACTTCCTTGGATTCCAAGTGAAGCAACTCAAGGACGGCACCTTCATCTCTCAAACAAAGTATACTCAAGATCTTCTCAAGAGGTTTGGGATGAAGGACGCCAAGCCCGCAAAGACACCGATGGGAACTGACGGGCATCTTGACCTCAACAAAGGAGGTAAGTCCGTTGATCAAAAGGCATACCGGTCAATGATAGGTTCATTACTTTATCTTTGTGCTAGTAGACCGGACATTATGCTTAGTGTATGCATGTGTGCTAGATTTCAATCTGACCCCAAGGAATGTCACCTTATGGCCGTTAAGCGAATCCTTAGGTATTTGGTTTCTACGCCTTGCTTCGGGATCTGGTATCCAAAGGGGTCTACCTTTGACTTGATTTGATACTCAGACTCCGACTATGCCGGGTGCAAGGTTGATAGGAAGAGCACATCAGGAACGTGCCAATTTCTAGGAAGGTCCCTGGTGTCCTGGAGTTCCAAGAAACAAACATCTATTTCCCTATCCACCGCTGAGGCCGAGTATGTTGCCGCAGGACAGTGTTGCACGTAACTACTTTGGATGAGGCAAACCCTCCGAGACTTTGGCTACAATCTGAGCAAAGTCCCACTCCTATGTGACAATGAGAGTGCAATCTGCTTGGCACATAATCCTATTGATCACAGTCGCACTAAGCACATAGACATCCGACATCACTTCCTGAGAGACCACAAGCAAAAGGGAGATATCGATGTGTACCACATTAGCACTGAGAACCAGCTAGCCGATATCTTCACTAAGCCTTTAGATGAGAAAAGGTTTTGCAGGTTGCATAGTGAGTTAAATGTCTTAGATTCGCGTAACTTGGATTGATCTATAGCATACATGTATTTTATGCCTTTGATCATGTTTCTTTAAGCACTTAAATAAATTATTAGTTGTTTGTGGTGCTCAAGTTGTACAAGTCACCCCCAGACCTCACAAGTCTGTATGCAAATGATGCACATGTTTAGGGGGAGTTGTGCTACAACTTGATTCCTTTTGAGACTGACTTGGTTGTTTAAGTACATTTGAAGTAGTCTAGAAGGTACATTGAAAGGGAAGATGAACTTGGACAACGAAAAGACTTCCACTGCACTCCGGTATTAGTGTATTTATTTCCAAGTTCATACTTATGCTCTCATTGCCTTTTTGCTCTTATTTTGACATTTTGGTGAGGCAATGGGGTTACTTGGGCCAAAAATGATCTTGTTTTGATGCTTAATGCCAAAGGGGGAGAAATTAAGGCGAAAGCAAATGAATCAGCCAACCACTTGAGAATTTTGAAAATAGTAGATTAGAATTTGTGATTTGTCCAAAATACTCTTATTGCAAAAATTGGTCTCTTATGGGGAGCATTTTGATTACGGGAAAAAGGGGGAGTTTTTGGCACTTGACAAATTTCACTCTTGGAATATCTCTCTATTTGCACAAACAAGCGTGTTTGACTTAGAGATAGGAAAAATAATTTGATTTGCAAAAACAAATCAAGTGGTGGCAAAGAGTGATCCAAATATGCCAAATCCTAAGTAAAAAGAATTTAGTCTTCATTTGCATTGATGTTGCACTTCTTTTGTTGCTTTTTTTAATGTGTTGGCATAAATCACCAAAAAGGGGGAGATTGAAAGGGAAATGTGCCCTGGGCCATTTCTATAAGAGTTTTGGTGATTAGATGCCCAACACATATTAATTGAGTTCTTATGTGCCAAATGTGTGAGAAGTGCAAATCAAATAACAAGGTATGTTTCTAGACTTAGTAAATTGTTTTTGAATACTAACATGTTTATCTAAGTGCTAGAAACAGAGCCAAGAGAAGAAGAAGGAAGTTGGAAAAGAGTTGGCCGTGTACAACCAAAACCAGCTCAAGCATGGCACACCAGACTGTCCGGTGGTGCACCGGACACTTCCCACACCGGCTGACGGTGAACTGACTGCTCTCGGGAAACTGCAGGCGACTTCGCTAAAAATCACCGGACTGTCCGGTGGTGCACCGGACTGTTCGGTGAGCCAACGGCGCTCGCGGCCAACGGTCGGCAGCAAAATCTGCGGGCGACACGTGGCCAAGCCAACGGTCGGTTGGGCACACCGGACTATCTGGTGTGCACCGGACAGTGTCCGGTGTGCATCGGACAGTGTCCGGTGAGCCAACGGGACCGCCGGCTCAACAGTGGGATGCGCCCGATATGGAAGGAGATCGTGCACTGGACAGCTATAGGACATGTCCGGTGGCGCACCGGACTGTCCGGTGCGCCACTCGGCATAAGGCAAGAATAGCCTTCCATGTTGATCTTCAACAGCTCCTAGCTGCCTTAGGGCTATAAAAGGGACCCCTAGGCGCATGGAGCATAACACCAAGCATTCTCTAAGCATTATAAGACTCCCAGACTCTGCCTCCACGCATTTGATCGATTGTATTAGTGATTTGAGCTCCGTTTAAGTTGCGAACTCTCTGTGATGTGTTTCGAGCTCAAGTCTTAGCTTGTGTGGGTGTCTGTGCTGCGGATTTGGATCTTGCGTGTGTTGCTCTCCCATCCTTACTCTTGTGATTTCTCTGTGATCAATATTGTAAGGGCGAGAGGCTCAAACTTGTGGAGATTCCTCGCAAACGAGAAGACTACTCAAAAAGAAAAGATTGTGGTATTCAAGTTGATCATTAGATCACTTGAAAGGGGTTGAGTGCAACCCTCGTCCATTGGGACGCCACAACGTGGAAGTAGGCAAGTGTTACTTGGCCGAACCACGGGATAAAAATCACGTGTCTCTTGTGTTGCTTTTCTCTATTACTGTTTTGTTCACAAGAGATCACTTCATAGCGACTAACTCACACTAATACTTCTATAATCAAGTTTGTGGGTATTTAGTGTTTGAATTTACAGGATCACCTATTCACCCCCCTCTAGGTGCTCTCACCTTGAGGTAGACGAAGTCTCCTTCCTCGAAACTGAGTTTTCTCCTCCTGTTGTCTACGTAACTCTTCTACCGACTCTGAGCTTCGAGTAGTCTTTTTCGGATCAGGGCAACTTTCTCTTCTACCTCCTTGATGAAAGCAGGCCCTTCCAATGTCTTTTCCCCTACGTTGGACAACATCAGAGGGGTCTGGCACTTCCTTCCATACAAGGCTTCAAATGGTGACATCTTGATACTGGCCTGGTAGCTATTGTTATAAGAAAACTCTGCATACGACAAATTGGACTCCCAACTCTTGTCAAAGGTCAACACACAAGCCCTCAATAAATCCTCGAGGACTTTGTTGACCCTTTCTGTCTGACCATCTGACTAGGGGTGATAGGCGGTGCTAAAGTCTAGCTTGGTGCCCATAGCTTGCTAAAGACTCATCCAGAATTTTGAGGTGAATTGTGTTCCCCTGTCTGACACTATCTTCCGTGGAATACCATGGAGTCTAACTATTTCTTTAAGATATATTTAGGCAAGGGTGGCTCCTCCGAAGGTAGTTTTTACTAGAATGAAGTGAGCTACCTTGGTAAGACGGTCGATTATAACCTAGATAGAATCGTTCCCTTTTTTGGTATGAGGCAGTCCGATTATGAAATTCATGCCTATTTCTTCCCACTTCCATTTGGGCATTGGGAGGGGTTGCAGTAGACCTGCAGACCTCTGATGCTCTGCCTTAGTTCGCTGGCAAGTGTCACACCGGGCCACATACTGAGCTATCTCCCTCTTCATCCCTCTCCACCAGTATCTGGTCTTGAGGTCTAGGTACATCTTAGTGGCCCCTGGGTGGATAGAGTAGGCCGAGTTGTGAGCTTCGTCGAGCAGGATTCCTCGTGCCTCTCCCTTTGGTACACACAAACGGTCCCTGAACAGAAGGGTTCCTTCTTCATCTGTTTTGAGGTCCGGGAGTTGTTCTTTGCGAGCTCTCTCCACAAGACTTGCCATCTCGGTGTCCAAGCGCTGGGCCTTGCGTATGAGATCTTCTAGCATCGGTTTAATTTCTATGCTGCCACTGTCTCCTAAACAAGCATTCAGTTGAGCTGATTCTCTCTTCCAGTCTTCCAAGAAGTTGGTTGCTTTCTCCCCAAAAGGTTTTCGGTTGAGGGCGTCTGCTACCACGTTGGCCTTCCCGGGGTGGTAGTGGATCTCAATGTCATAATCCTTAATCAATTCCAGCCATCTTCGCTGACGGAGATTGAGGTCTGGCTGAGTGAAAATGTACTTTAGGCTCTTGTGGACTGTGAAGATATGACATTTGTTTCCAATCAGGTAGTGCCTCCATATCTTTAGGGCATGCACTATGGCTGCTAATTCCAAATCATGTGTTGGATAATTCTGCTCATGTGGCTTGAGTAGGCGTGATGCATAGGCGATGACTTTCTCATTTTGCATAAGCACACATCCCAAACCTTGCCTTGAAGCATCACAGAAGAAGACAAAACTCTGGTGGATGTCTGGTAGTGTCAACACTGGCGCGGTCGTGAGTTTCTTCTTTATGATTTGGAAACTTTCCTCACATTTTGGGGTCCACACAAATTTATTGTATTTCTTGAGGAGCTCGGTCATGGGTCTTGCTATGCTGGAGAATCCTTTGATAAAACGACAGTAATATCCTGCCATTCCCAAAAAGCTTCAAACTTCACTAACGTTGGATGGCTGCTTCCATTTGGATACCGCTTCTACTTTGGATGGGTCAACTTCTATCCCTTCTGCAGTTAATATATGCCCAAGGAAGGCTATCTTCTCTAACCAGAATTCACATTTGCTAAGCTTATCATAGAGTTGATGTGCCCTGAGAATTCCGAGGACAATCCGGAGGTGATGCTCATGATCCTCGCGACTCTTGGAGTAGATAAGGATGTCGTCAATGAAAGCTATGACAAACTTATCCAACTCTTCCATAAATACCTTATTCATAAGATTCATGAAAAAGGCCGGTGTGTTGGTTAGTCCAAAGGGCATTAATGTGAACTCATATTGTCCGTACCGGGTGACAAACACTGTCTTCTGAACGTCTGCTTCCTTGATTCTCAGCTGGTGATATCCTGACCTTAGATCTATCTTAGAGAAATACTTGGCCCCTTGAAGCTGGTCGAAGAGGTCATCAATTCGAGGTAGTGGGTACTTGTTTTTTATTGTAACTTCATTCAAGGATCGATAATCAATGCACATACTCATACTTCCATCCTTCTTGGTGACGAACTGGATTGGTGCTCCCCAAGAAGATGAGCTAGGACAAATGTACCCTTTCTATTGAAGTTCTGTGATCTGGAGTTTTAGTTCTGCCAATTCGGTGGGAGCCATGCGGTACGGTCTTTCTGCGATTGGTGCGGTGCCGGGAATTAGATCAATGTAGAACTCCACTTCTCTTTCTGGCGGCATTCCTGGCAATTCTTCTGGGAATACATCCATGAATTCTTCTACTACAGATATGTTTTCTGTTGCTGAGTTAAACACCATTGGATCTTGGGTGGGTGGCTGAGCCTTACACGAAACTGACTTTCCTTGGTGGTCAGTGAGGAGAATGGTCTTATCTACGCAGCTTATGACGACATTATGCTTGGTTAACCACTCCATCCCTAAGATCACATCAATTTCGTGGGATGGCAGTACGGCTAAGTCTGCCCAGAATACTACCCCACTTAAAAGAATCCTGACTTGGGAGCATTTGAGGTGGCATAGAAGGTCTGACCCTGGGGTTCGGGTGACCAAGGGAGTTTCTAGAGATGCAGTGGGAATGCCATGCTTTTCCACAGTGGCTATGAAAGAATGGGATGCTCCTGAATCAAAAAGTACAGCAGCGGGGGTAAATTCATCTAGGAACTCACCGAGCACTACTCTCGGGGCTTGCTGAGCCTCTTGAGCATCGGCGTGGTTCACTCGTGCCCTGCCATGAAACTGGGTCTTGATCAGCTGGCTGTTGGAGGAGGGTGCCTTGGGGGCAGGTGCTGGAGCATTCTTGGGGCCATTCATCGAGTTGGAGTAGGTAGGCACAGATGTCTTCAACTGAGGACAATTATTCTTGTAGTGACTCGGGTCTCCGTAGTGCCAACAAGCATTGGCTGGAGGTTGGTTGCTTGCAACAGAGGGGGTCTGGAGGGAACTTTGACATGCTGACTGAAACGTGTTGGAGCGGACCCAGCTAGTTTGTTGAAGTTTGGTCCCTTAGGTGGAAACCCAAAAGATCAAACTCTCTAGTGCCTGTCCTTCTGCTGAGCTCGGAGGACTTGAAACTTCCTCTTGAGGTGACCCTTTTCTTCTTCTTTAGCCCTTTCCACTTGTATGGCTTTGTTTGAGAGGTGCGAGAAGCTGAGACAATCTTGGCTGGCGAGGATAGTCTTCAATTCTGGTTTCAATCCCTTCAAGAAACGGGCCATCTTCTTGGCTTCTGTGCTGACATCATCAGGCGCATAGCGAGCCAATTCGGTGAACTTGTGGACGTATTCACTGACGGATCTCCCTCCTTGAGTTAATTCCCGAAATTCTTCCTCTTTGAGCTGGACGATCCCTAGGGGCACATGATGCTCTCGGAAAGCGGCTTCAAATTCTGCCCAGGTAGCATCTCTGACGGCAGCGCTGAAAGTATCCCACCAGGATAGGGCCATCCCGGAGAGTTGATGAGCAGCAAGATGAACATGCTAGTTCTCAGGGCATCCGATGGCCTCTAACTTCCTTTTTATTGTGCGCAGCCAGTCATCAGCGTCGAGCGGGTTGCTGGATCCGATGAATGTGGGAGGCTTGAGCCTTAGGAAATCTCCCATTCTGTCCTTAGGTCTTCCACCATTCGGGCGCTGGTTCTCAGGCTTCTGGTGAGGACCTCAATGAGTCGGGTTTGGTTGGCCAGAACTTGGGCTGAGTATAATGGTAGTTCCGGAGGTGCGGGGAGGTGGGTTTCACTCCCTTCTCCACCGACTTCTCCTTCAGCACCTAGGGGAGACCTTACTCCGATCCCTGAGGCGGTAGGCGTGGTTTTATCCGAAGCCATCTGCCAGGGGAGAAAGGATTACTACTATGCATAGGCCACATATATATATATTTTCAAACACATTTTTTTATTCATCACTCAAGTTTATTACAAGCATACAATTGACATAGATCATGCTACGCACGGGCGTTTTCTAAGGTGCTTCCAAACTCCCTTTCTAAGGTGTCCCCAAATTCCCTGAGAAGATCATCAAGGCTAGCTAGGGACATCTCCTCAACGTCTGACAAGTTTTCTATCCTGGAGGGAGGCAGGGTTGGTGGTGCTTCCTCTTTTCGGTCAGTCTGGCATCCTTAGCTCCTTGTCTGCTTCCGGATCTTCTTGGTGGGGGCGAGCTTCTTTAACTTCTTAGCGTAGTCCATCTTCAGAGTCCAGTATGCCTCACGAGTGTTGGCCTCTTCGCCTTCTGCTATTCGAGACTTTCTTGGAGGGACGCCTTTTCTTCTTTTAATTCCTTGATTTGTTGCGCTAGGCTTTCCACCCGGGAGTTTAAGTGGGTGCAGTGGGAGAAAAGGTCGTCATAGTGGTTGTCAAGAGTGTGGAGATATCCGACCATGTAGAGTATGGTGGGGTCATCCTCATTAGGATCTCTCCCTAACAAGACCTGAAGTCTTTTCCTCCAGGTAGGAGTATTTTTGTTGTTGGGTGGAAAGTAGCAAAGGGGTGTCTCGAAGACTTCCCTGCTGTAGTTTTGGCATAGCTGGCGGAGGGCTCTTTGGGCAGCATTTTGGCAAGTGTCTAGAAAGCGGTGTCCAGTGGCGGTGACTTGGAAGGGAGGGTGATTTGGGTAGTTTCGGCTTTCTCCTAGGTAGACTGCCATAGAGCATTTCTCACTTTCGTTTTCGTGGTATTCTTTCCAGACGTACTCCGGCTTCTTGCGGATCCCCATGCGAAGCGCGCAACTTCGTAGAAGGTGAGGGAATCCTTCCACCTTCGAGCAGTAGGATGTCCTAATGACAAAGGAGCCTTCCATCTGGTAGCAAGAGAAGAAGGGTTTGTTAATATCGGGAAAGAAGAGAAGATTCTTTTAGAGGTTAAGAGGTCTTTTCTTTTAAGAAAAACTTTTAAGGTCAGGGCTGCGATCTACGACCAGTCCTATGGCTCTGATACCACCTGAAGCGTCTCAATCCTTTAGGACTCAAATGTGATACAATTACTAGTCCCAGGACGCTAGTAACCACATTCCTTACTTCAAATAGTACATAGTTCAAATAAAAGTTATTACAATACCAAAGTACAAGATCTAGCGAGCCTGGAATACAAAGCATAGTGGAAGATCATCTAGCCCAAGCCACAGGCAGACTGGGTGCAGACACAGCCCCCTTCTAGTCGAACATAGCAGAAAGGAAGTCTTCGGCTGCGGAAAACATAAATAAATCTGGGTGAATACACTAGCTATTCCGCAAGCCCATCCCGCTCGTAAAGAGAGAGAGAGAGAGACCTATATAGTACATGCTTAATATGGTGGAGTTGACATCACTCTTCTTTTTTAGGGAAAGGCAATACTTTGATGGTTTACCCCAAAGAGAGAAGTAGCACATTTTCACACTCAACCACCACTTAGCTTCCCGCTCCCGTGGCATTGTTTTCATTTCCAAAAACACCCACACACACTTCCCTGTTTAGGGAGATTATAAACACTAATTGTCAAACCACACCAGACTCGTCCATACCAGTGGACACAGACTATTCGAAATGGTTTGAACTATGCGCAGAGGGGTACACTTTACCCACTAGTCCGGCTCTGTGGTCTCATGGCCAATGAGACCCGAATCCAGATCTCTTTCTTTCCTCGCATGTCCTTACCTTAACGGTTATACCAGAAGGAGTCAGGCCACCGCCATGTCCAAACCGGACAAAACATTCCCCCTCCTGATCCTCCCGGTGCTCCCCAGCCATCATAACCCTAGGGTTTGGACCGTATGAGTTCAGATTGAGTGACTGTCCATATAGTCTCGAGTGGTTGTACTTGTCATGAGTACAGGTAGTGAAGGATGACAAACCGGTCCTTATATGAGGGGACAATCCTGCTGCTCACACCTAACCCGGCTAAGCCAACACCTGAGGCCCTCCCCTAAACCAGGGAGTCCCTGATTATCCCACTCAAAAGGTGATAAGGGTGAGTACCCTTCATCATACACTTTTTGAAAACGTTATTCATTAAAAATACCACCCTTTTCTCATCCCACATTTTGTACTCAAAAGATATTCTTTAATGCGGGCTATCTCTCTTCTCACAATGCAAAGGACCCAACCCTTATTCCCCGCTTAGGTAGTGGTAGACAGAGTAGGTAATTTATGCATCAAGGGAAGAATGGACTTGCCTTCGTCGAAGTGCTCCTTGCACGAAAGGCCTATTTCGGAGAGGTCAGGTTCCTGCCCTTCTTTTGGAGCTACAATTTCCGAAGGATCGGATCCCTCTTCTCCTAGCAAAAATAGGCAATGAACACTACATCAACCATGGTGGCTTAGTGGAGTGTGCCAAGTTTTAAATATTATTATTTTGTGCCCTATAATTTATTTAGACTATTTTTGGTGCATAAAATATCAATATATGTATTTATATAAGAAAAAGGAGAAAAGGAAAAAGAAAAAGGGTTCTCGGTTAGCTGGGCCGGGGGGGGGGGGGGGGATTTCGGCCCAGCCGAGCGCGGGCGCGCGGCGCCGCGGCTGAATGGGCCCAGGCGGCCCATGAATGGAGGGGACGACGCGGGCGGACGCCGTGGGCGTGGGCTCACGCGCTAGAGAGAGGGGAGGGCTGACGACGTCGGGTGGTCTGACGGGGGAGGGGGCGAACCGGCCGGAGTCGGGAAAAACCGACCGCCGATGAGGTTCCGCGGCGGTTCTCCACCGTGGTTCCGGTTCCAGGTGGTTGGGGAGGTGGCTTAGCATGGGCAGGGGTAGGGGGTCATGGTGGCGGGGTCAATTTGGCCGGAGAGTGCTCGGTATGGCCGTCCTACGGCGGGTGGCGACTCCCGCGGCGGCGAGATCGCCGGTGAGGCCACACAGTGCGACAGGGAAGGTGAAAATGGTGCCTTGGGATCGTGGGGAGGTGGTGAAGCTCAAGAGCTAACTCAATTGGACCCTAGGCTACTAGAGAGGGGAGGGAGCACTCACCGGAGCGGAGGGAGGGCGCGGCGACGCGGCTTGATTGAGCTCGGGGAAGGGGTGTGGGGAGATCGAGGCTGTTGTGGGGAGTTGGGGGAGCTCGAGACGGTCCTTTTATAGGCGGCCGGGGAGGGGGGAGGAGAGGTGGCGAGCACTGGTGACGCTTGCCACGACGACGATGATGGCACACAGTGGCGACGGGACGGCTCGGGCAGGCGGTGGCGACGGGATGGCTCGGGCACAGTGCGTGGGGACGCAAGGCGCCAAACCGAGCTGGCGAGCGTGTTAATGGCGAGGCGATGGGGCGGGCGGTGGCCGGCGGCGAACACGCCGATAGCCTGGTCACGGGCGTGGGGGAAGGGCTGACAAGCAGGGCCCGCCTGACAGAGAGAGGGCGGTCGCGAGGGAGCGAGGGTGAGCGCGGCTAACGGGTGGGGTCGGGCTGACAGTGGCCGTGGCGCGGGCACGAGCGGGAGGTGGGCCGAGCTAGGCCTCGGGCGGGGGAGACGAGCGCGCGGGAGAGAGGGCGGGGAGAGCTTGGGCCGGAATCGACCCAACCGAGGGGGGGAGAGAAGAATTCCTTTTTTCTTTTTTTTCTATTTCCAAATCTATTTCTCTTTCTCCTTTTCTATAATCTCTTTTTCCTTTAAACAAATATTTATCTAGATTTCTTGGGTGTCAAAATATTCTATGTGAAGTGCTACTAGCAATCATGGTGTATGCATACGATGAAGGGAATGTTTTATGAGATGGGGTCTTAGGAGATAATTAAGAGGGGGTTTGGAGTTTAGGGTTTCTAACCTTAGGATAAAAATTGGGATGTTACAGGGGAGAGGAGAGGGTGCGGCCAGGGGCACAGGGTCGCGCCTGGGTACGGCGGTGGCACGTCCACGGGACGAAGAAGAGGGTCGGGGTGGGCCCCGCCTGTAGAGAGAGGGAGAGAGGGAGTGGCGGTGGCTGGGCCTCTGGTGGGCCGAAATGGCCTATCCGATTAGGGTTTCGGTTTTTTATCTTGTCTTTTTTTCTTCTTCATTAGAAATATAAACAAATATATTTTTAAATATTTCTAAAAATCATAGTAATTATACCAAAATTATTTATAACTAAAATTCTAATTTTTGGACCTATGTTTCTATATTAATTACTTGGGCTTTTGATATAAAAGAAAATCTACAAAGACAACCATAAATCGAATATGAGCAAACAAAAAAGGTTATTTAAAGGCAAATAAAATCAAACACTTGAAAGAAAAATTTATTACTATATTTACCACTAATAATCTAAATGCATTATTTTTAGTTGATGGTTTTGTGGTGTTACATATATGTAGTTCAAAGGCAGAGAACTAGCTTTCACAGATGCACCAGACATGTCTAATGCACACGTACCTCCACTACCGGACACGTTCGATGCAAGCTTCAACGGCTAGTTAAAAAACTAGCTATTATTATATTGGTATCTGTTACTATAAATGGACCCTCACAAGACACGTCTAATGAGTACACCGCTCGATGTGCACAGGTACAACACATATATGAGTGGCATGTATAGTGTCGCATCTGGTGCCTCACTAGATACATCTGATGAATGCTCAGTGTCTCACACTCATCTACAACCCTCTTATGATGTCCTATCTAGTGTCGTATCTGGTGCTTCATTGGATACGTCTAGTCAGTGTACATCCTCTCACAAACTTTTTTAAGCGCTCTCTAGATGCCATGTTAGATGCACCATATTAGGTGCACGCTAGACAGTTTGATGCTGACCATTAGCATTTAAATATAGAAAATAAACTCCAATAGCTTATTTAAATGATTATTCAAATATATTCAAAGATAGAAAACGTGAAGACTCTCTAAGTGTAAATAAAATATATAAAAGCTGTTGAAGATTGAAAAATATAGAAAGTATAATTTTTATGTAAATAATTTTCTAAATAATAATTTAGAGAGTAAAATTTAGAAATACAACCACAATCGAGCAAACACAATGGAAGATTATAAATAAAGAAAAAAAAGGCACAGCATCAGCATGCTCCCAGAGGTAGGTAGGCCACCCTTTGTGTGCTGGTCCACGAGGACCACCACCACTCAGGCCCCGCACTCTACTCCACGTCTCGCATCACGGTCACGCCATTCGGCGAATCATTCGCCAGACAACAAAATGAAAGGAAAAGAAAAACCATGACAGATTGACGGGAAAAGAAAAAGAAGCGTGGTGGCGCAGACAAGGCGAGGCGGGATAAAAAAAAGGTATTGGTTCCGGCGTAAACGATCGCCATTATTAAAGGCGGGGAAAAAGAGAGGTCGCAGCAGCATCCAATCCGTTCGCCTGCCTGGGCCTTTGCCCTGCCTCCCCGTCCCCTCCCTCTCCTCGTCAAGATAAACAAAAAACCGGCAGCTTTTGTCTCCTAGCAGGCGCCCCACACACCCAACGTGTCTTCCCCGCTCCGCCCGACCCCCCGTATATATAACTTCCCTCCCACCCCTTGCCCTTGCACTACCCAGTACCAGTAGTCAGTAACCACATCTCCTCCCCCTCTCCTGCAAAGACAAGGCCGCTGTCGATGGCCGTCCAGGCGCAGCACCTACTCAACCCCGCCTTCCTGCCCCACGACATGGGGCACGCCTTCAGGGCGCTGGAGGGCGCCACGGTCGGCGGCGGCGGCTCCGCGTTCCTGGACGAGCTCGGCTTCGGCGGGTGCGCGCCGGCGCCGGCGCCGGCGCCCATCGAGGTCGCCGCGTTTGGCGACACCCAGCCGCGCAGCGAGCTCACCTGCAACGGTGGCGGCGGCGACAACAGCAACGTGTTTCTCCCGAGGAAGCGTGCACGCGTCGCGCCCGGGTTCCTGGATGATGCCCACCAGCAGGGGTTGGTCCTGCCCCTGCCGGTGCCGGTGCCGGTGCCGCAGGGCCAGGTGTTCGCCGGCGACGTGCAGAGCAGGGAGGGCGGGTGCGGCGCGGCGTCCACCAGCGGTCGGGCGGCGGCCACCACCAACGGCGTCCTGTCGCTGCTCTACCGCCAGGGCATGGAGATCGACGCGCTGGTGCGGCTCGAGGTGCGTGCGTGGTAGTCCGTCCTTGCCGTCTTGACAGATCCGGCGACCGACCGGAAAGCCGAGCTCCTCCACACGTTGTCTGACTCTGACTCTGACTCTTGCCCGCGTGGTCGTGCCGCAGACCGAGAGGATGCGTGCGGGGCTGCAGGAGGCGCGGCGGAGGCACGCGCGCGCGGTGGCGGCGGCCGTGGAGCGCGCCGCGGCGGGGCGGCTGCGGCTGGCGGAGGCCGAGCTGGGGCGCGCCCGCCGCCGCAACGCCGAGCTGGAGGAGAGGCTCCGGCAGCTGGCCGCCGAGGGGCAGGCGTGGCTGGGCGTCGCGCGGAGCCACGAGGCCGTCGCCGCGGGGCTCCGCGCCACGCTGGACCAGCTGCTGCAGCAGCAGCAGCCCGGCGCCGGCGTTGGCGGCGGCGAGGCGGAGGACGCGCGATCCTGCTGCTTCGAGACCTCCCCGCCGTGCCCCGTCGCCGACGACTGCGACGCCGCGTCCCGGGGCTCCTCGCCGCCGTCGTGCAAGTCCTGCGGAGGCGGCGACGCGTCCGTGCTGCTCCTGCCGTGCCGCCACCTCTGCCTGTGCCGCGCGTGCGAGGCCGCCGCCGAGGCGTGCCCCGTCTGCGGCGCCAGCAAGAACGCCTCGCTCCAGGTCCTGCTGTGACGAGGCGGGAGGGCCCTGCCGGCGTTGGTCCCGCGGTGGCCGCACTCGTCGTCCAATGAGATCCGCTGGCTCCCGCGTGACCGGGGTCAGGCGGCAAGCTTTGTTGAGTAGTACATGTAGAGATGCTCCAAGTTGCAGCATAGTGTAGGCTAATTTTAGACGCAGTTAGTTGTACTACTGGTAATTGGCACTAACTTTTGTTCTCCCCCCGAATATCTTTCTGATATCTTGTTCTCAGATGTGCTAGTAGTATTTTTTTTTGGGTAGTGTTGGCTTGTTGTATTAATGAGGAGATCGGCTAAAGCTTAGATACGAAAAGCTATGGTATTCTACTATACTTAGCTCTTCCCTCGACATGGCCCTCTTTGTTTCGGCTTTTCGCAGCTTCTAGCCACCAAAAGCTGTTGCGGACCGTCAAACATTCAGTTTTTCAGCTAGCTTCTATAAATTCGTTTAGGTAAAAAATATTCAAAATCAACATAAACATATAATCGTTTGAGTCATCGTAATAGTAGTGATTCGTCACTTTATAGATTCTAATCACTATAGATAATTTTATCTTCCTCCGCACGTAATTTTAATAATACTCAGATTTTTTAAACAGCCAGATTCTCCCCAGTTAGATTCTCAGAAAGAAAAAAAGGCTGAACAAACAGTCCCATGTATTATTGTTTCCGCGTGACGCCAAATCTGCTTGTACTGAAGCCATCATGTTACCAACGTGGAGTGGCGATCTGGCACTGTTCACAGCGTCCACGGCCAGGATAATAGAGGCCAGCAGTAGAGGGGATCTCATATGCCTGCCGTATAGGCGCGCTGCGTGCGGGCGCTGGTCTCTCGCCCACACCGCATAAATGACGCCAGGGTACTCCCGGGACAGAGCTTTGTCTGTACAAAACTGACTTGTCCGGTGCGTCATCCCCGTCCCGTCAAGGCCAACGTACTACGTTCACCGAGTAGTAGTACTAGACTACTAGTAGTCCGTAAAAGTGGCGTCGGTTTTTACCGCGCTGGGTGCAGCAGACTCGGTACACGAGACGGCTCAGATGGATCAGTCTGCGTGCGTGCGTGCGTGCGTGCTTGCCGTGTTGTCACGGCAGTGGGGGACGCGATCCCTCACTTAGGGTTGGGTCCAGCTAGTAGTACGGTTCATGGCTATCACACGCCCCAAAAGTTCTGCTGGTAGGGTAGGACTGCAAAGGCGGAGGCAGCTGTTCTCCAGTCAAAGCCGCGGCCTGCGCTCCAGAAAAGATGCGACGAGGGAAACCAACCAGCATGGGGAAGGAACGCCGGAGCCTCGGAGGAGAGGAGACAAGGCAACTGCCATTCCTTTCGTGCGTGCGTACGTACCGGTGACCGGCCCGCGCGCAGGCGCGGTGCAGTGCAGTTGCCTGTCTCTCTGCTCTCGTGAGTCGTGACGTGAACAGGGGCGGAGCCGAGGGGGCCGCATGGGGCATGGCCCCTCCATATACTTTATTTAGATTCTCTAGTATTAACTTTAATTCAATTCACATGGATTGAGATGAATTTAGATATAAATTAGTTTAAGTTACATCTTAATCCACCTTAATACTAGACTACTCAAACTACACTATAAAGACTTATTCGGTTATTTCTAATACATATAGATTAAAGGAGATTGATATAAACTGGAAGAGATTTTGACTTACTAGGTATTGAAACTCACTCAATCCATCTCAATATATATGGATTGAGGTAGAACTGAACATGGTCTAAAACTGCGGCATATACTCTAAACTTTGTGCATCATATTTAATCAAAGGTTCTATATAGTGGTTGGTAATATACGATCCATAATTCTGTTGTAACATGCCAACCAAAGTCTAAAAAAATACAAACACTATAAGATAAAATATTCATTGAATGAACGATAGTTTACACAAGACGTCAAATCTAATTCGCTTGCGGACACTAATCCCTGAACCTTACTCCTTCATGATTCATCTTATCATCTGACTGGGCAGCTATTGATTGTCGTTGACCACTTGACTTGCCTTTACCATAGCCCCACAACCAAAGTCCAGAGAAGGTGACACCCACAGAGACTATAAAAACTAGGTCCAAATATGGCTAACATATATACATACTACATTAGATATCGTGGATAATAAAAACCAACAAATTGGTCAGCTTGCGCTGGTACATGCCATTCGCCGTGTACACACCAACTACCAGGTGTGGATCCTCGAGGCTAGTTTGATTTTTTATTTCTCTCAAAAAAATTGTTAGCTGCCTCATGAATACTAGTCATTGTATAAAAGTTAAATCTCATCAATCGGACATTTATCATTATATCGTCTTCATTATTTTGGTATTATTATTGTGTCACAGATATAGTTTAATATATTGATTAGGTAGAAAATGGGATCACAGACTAAAGTGTTTTATAAAGAATTAGAATTTTTATTCTATGACGAGTTGTTAAGCTTGATAACATCATACAATATGTTTTACTATATAGTATTAATGAATGAATTGGTCCTCGTTATATCGTAATAGTCTTCGGCCCTTACGTGAACCGGCAGCCAAGAACGACGTTTTATTATTATTATTATTATTTTTCTTTGTTAAGCCGCGTAACGGCCGGGGCATAGATAGGCGACTCCAGTCGTCCACTCCACGTCTCCACCTCGCAGTTGCCTTTCGCTAGGCTGCTACGGCACTGACCCTTTTTTTTTTTTGGGTCTTGACAGCATTGGTTCCTTTTGGAGGAGTCATGTTGACAGGAGGCACTACAGTACACAGCACCAGCAGGCGCAGCCCATACAGTACAGTGTAAAGTGCAGGATAAAAAAAAAGCGGTGGAAATGGAAATGAGGAGGAAGAAAAAGCGAGCGAGCACTTCGAGAACGCGGATCTCCAGCCATCGACCACCGGCCTGTGTGCCACCGCCTGCCTTCCCCTTTGCTTTGCTTTGCTTTGCTTTCCATCTCTTCTCTCCGGTGGGTCCTCCCTCCGTCCTCTCCCTGTGCGTGTGTGTGTTTTTTACGACTTTTTTCCTGGTGCAGCGTCGTGGCCTCCTCCTCAGTCCTCCTCCTCCTCCTCCCCCCAATGCTCGGCGCATTGTGGAGCGTGACATGTCAAAGGCGACGGGAGCACGAGCCCAACCTACGAGTTATAGCTTTTCACTTTTCTCCCTTCGTCTACGCGTACTACACATACAGGCTACACACCTACTACAGGCCACGGCGGCGACCATTTTGGATAGCAGAGTAGTAGTAGTAGCTGCTTTTGTCCTCGATTCGGCGATCCACAAACTGCAGCGGCACTTATTAATTTATTAGGGGTCCAATCTGCGATGCGTTTTAGACTACTTACTAATGAGATCTCCACATGCGTGCATTAGCATCGGCGGCATGCTTCTCTGTGAGTGCTAGTACGGGGGTCGAGTCGAGTACAGTGTGCGGTGCGCTTTCTGTCCGCTGCCACTTTTTCTCTGCACTAAGTTAAGTATAGAGGGGGTCGACACGTGACTGCCGATTCCATCGAGGTCGTGAGATTCCGCTCGCGGAATTTCCTGGGGGGCAACGGGCAAGGCAAAGCCGGTCCATTTGCAAAGCTACTAGGTACTACGCTATGTTTTTTTTTTTCCCTTTCTTTCTCTCACTTTATATAGGAGCAAATCTACTGCGTGGGATTTGTTCAGAGGCGAACCGCGGGCTGCACGGCACGGCTGCATCTAGTGCGTGCGCCCCGTGGACTGCGCTCTCGTGGTATACACAATAAATCAAGTTGGGCAGGAAAGGGCGAAAGGCTAAAGCCTGGTGTCCACCAAAAGCTAGAACGTCAGCGTCACAAGGAAGTTAAAGGATAAAAGCCGTAGCCCGTAGGTGCTTTGTTAGATCGGCGACTAGCTTTGGATTAGAGCCTGGCAACCTAAAAAGATGATGGACTGTCATTGAAGATGGAAACCGATGTGCGTGTTAGCATATATCTTTTTTTGAAAACCTTAGTATCTCATTTCTTATTTTAAACTTCATAACGTTAAACAGTGCATTCTAAACTCTAAAGTACGCTCTGTACACGCTCTAGTGTTGTACCCGCGTGGGCCTCACGCCATGGGGCTGCTGGGGATTCTTAAAATGGGCCGTCGAACTCCGAATAGATTGTGCTGCGTGCTGCGGGCCCGGCCCCACACCAAGGGACAAGGGAGAGGCGGAGAGCTCCTCCCTCCCTCCGTGTCAGCATCTGCACCCAACGGTCGGTGCCCTCGTTCGTGAGTCGTGACTATACATACATACACGCATCCATGCAGCTAGCTTCTCTCTCTAAAATCTGAACAAAAGAAGAGGAAAAACAGCAGATCCGTGACTCCTCCGTCCCTCCCTTTGCTGCCTTTTCCATTCAATCATCATGTCATACGTCCTGCTCTCGGTCTCATCTGGCCCCCCCACCCCTCCCGCTCAAAGTTTTCCCACAGCGCTTCGTTGCTCTGTGCATACTCTTTCCGCAGAGAAAGCAAAGCTGCAGCTCTGACCCTGCAGGATTGAGTTAGTAGGTCTGTGCCGATCACTACACACTACACCGTATACAATCTCCCCCCAAATTAAGCGGGAGTCAACTCTTATATTTCTAGCCCCCCTCGGTGGCCGTTCCACGTGAACGACCTTTGGCGAGATTCTATGTGTGGTTTCTCGCACACTCTTGCATGCATCCATGGGGGGCGGTGTCACATTCTTCTTTCTCCATGGCTGATGAATGAACCGAGATGCTTGGGAGGCACACATTATGCTGCTTTCGTTGCATGGGTACCGCGTCGATATGATGGCTGCATCTAGCTAGCTTCAGAACCCGACGACGACGGCGACGTCATCCGATTCGCGACCAACAGAGAACCGATCGCGTTCGGCCACTTCCCGGGTTTAATCGTATCGTACGTGTATGAGATCGACTACTCCAGCTAGCTAGCCCCGGCCACCTGAGATCGCACTCGCTCGAATGCAATATTCCTGTGCCGTTGTGATCGAACGCGAGAGCTGGGGAGTGGTGCGGGTTCGGTATCCGCCGATGAATGTAAGGTAGTGTTTGGATTGATGGATGAGGAAGGATGAAGAGGGATGAGGTGAGATCATTTTAAGTTGACTCATGTTTGGTTTGGAGGTCTAGAGTCAGGGTCGAGAAATATTCTTCAAAAATAGTGGATGAGGTCATCCCTCAAAATATAAGGGACGGGGTAACCCAGGGTTGATCCCGTCCCATTCCTGGTTGACACCGAACCAAACACATCATAACTGACCGTGGCTGGTCGACGGATGGGGCCGAATAATTATCCAATTGGAATCGTGTTGCCGTGCCTTTGATGATTCCTAGCTTCATTCGCGGAAAAGGGAGGGGGGATCGAAACGAAAGACATGAATCCGATGACACATAAATTATTCGTTTCGATTCATGGACGGATGACTTCTAAACAATGAGCACGAAAGATGTCGCGATAGTCCGTGAGATGTCTAGGCTGTCGTCTTCTATTCAACTATTGTTGCTGAATCGTTTTCTTCTTATTATGTAATTATTTAACTATTTTGTATAGAACATTTATTATATAAAAACATGTGACATTCGTTTATGTATCATGAAGTCATCATATGTGTGAGACTTGATCCTAACACACATTTGATTCGCGCTCAGATTTGACCCTTAAATCCGGATGTGACAAATCCACTCCTCACCGAACAATAATTTATAGATATTGCCCGTTACGTGCACACAGACACAAATCACACTACTTATTAGCTCCACTAAAACACGTGCTAGGTCTTTTGACTCGATCGGGCATGTAGAGCCCTTTCGGAGACTCTTTAGAGTATCTTCAACAGCGTGATCTATAAAAGTGGTCTATACTTAAAAGATGAGTGTATTTTGTAGGATTTAGGACAACAACAAAATATTATGTTCCAACAGTAAAGCCCTAAATCTAGATTATAGGACAACCCACTACGTGTAGTATATTTAAGACATTTGAAAGGGTGTCTTATTATTTTTTTGACCAAATTTTATGAAATAAGGCATTGTTAGAGTAGTTTTTTTTTCCTGCGTAGAGCCCTATATTTTAATTTAAGGAACCAGTTTGAGGCATTGTTGTAGATCCAAGCGAGGTAAGGAGTCGAGGAGATGTAGGGATGTACTCGGACCAGATACGGATGGATATTACTCATTTTATATCTGTTTTCATATTTTTCTCTTCGGATTCAGATCAGATACGAGTATTATCAAGGTGTGTTGGATATGATCTAAATAGATATCGATATCTTAAATACCCAACTTCTTTAATAATATGGACACGAGTAAAGATCGGATACGGATCGAATACTGATTACCCGGACTCAGACGGATCGAATTCGGACATATATTATCCATACCATTTACATTCCTAAGCAGATGCACGCGGCTTGAAGTGACGAGAAGTCCAGTATATCTATACTATTCTATTAAGAATCTAATATGGGCACCCGGCACTACCACGACTTCACCACATCCGCGCTGACACTCTGGGCTTGCCCCACACGCCTCGCCTCGGCACCGTGCCTACCACACCACACAAAATATAGTGCAGAGCGAGCACTCGATCCATGCCCCCCCTGCTCCAGAAATTTGGGGCTAACTAATTGACTACACGTATTTTAATGTTTATAAATAAATAATAATTATATTTGAATAAATATCTTAATACCTTTTATACGATAACAACTGTAGCAAATCACGGGCCGGCAACTGGCTAGTAGTATCAATAAGAACAAGTGGCGCCTTCGCTATGCATGTAAAAGCCACCATCGCATCAACTCCGCGCGCCGCACATTTCACGCTATGATGTTAGTTAGGTATTTGTACTGTTGCTGCGTGCGATCGCCGTAGAACGAAAGCAGCGGTGCGACGTCGCCATCCCTATGCAATCCACTTCCGGTAGCATTATCGGATGGTGGAGGCATGTGCGCTTTTGATGCCCCGTCGTCTGAGCCGCGGAAACTGCACGTACGGGATAGATGGAGTGGAGGATATGATACTACGAGTGCAGTGCCGTGCAGTGCAGACAGGCCGACGACCCTAGTGGCAAGCACGAAGAGTGGAGGCAGGCCGGCCGGCTCCCCTGATTATATGTGTGCCCACATAGGCGGCATATTGCACTGCCCAATCCATGCATCCATCTCTCGAAAAAGATGAAAAGGATCGGGAATAAAAAGAGGGCGTTTCCCAACCGGCGACGGCGACGGCGACGGCGACGTGATCTGTTATTATTATTTGTAGGACCCGGCGATCTATCTTCAGCCTATGGAACGAGAGCCCGCCGGCCGAGCACCCAAAGTGGAAAAAGAGCGGCAGCTAGTCCGTCTCGCCTGGTGGTGGAGCACCTCATGCTTGCTGCTTTGCATGATGCGTGGCTCGATCTAGCTACTACTAGTCTACTACTAGCTTCCTTTTTATTTCTCCTCTGATCCATCATTCACTCCCACGACCAAAAAAAAAAAACGAACGACGACAAAACAAATCTTGTTCGGGGCCAAAAGAAAGTTGCTTATATGCCCCACTTAAAGAAAAGGCTACATATACACCGATATATGTAGAGCATTATATGCCGCCCCTAGACTTAGTGATACGATGATGATGATGAAAGATTGTGGATGACGACGCACCGACCCATTGGTCTCGTGCGTGACCAGTCACTCACCACGTCGGCATGAAGGAAGTAACCATATATGTCCAGTCCGGCTTACATTTTGGAATCTCTTTTTTTATCTAATCTCGCTCTGCTGACAGTCGTCTAGATACGGTCCGGAGCTCTGCTAGTAGGTAAGGGCCCACTAGCCAATTATGTTGGGTAGACCCACTGGTCGATCGGATCGCCTTTTGCTTTGCATTGGTTTGGCTGTGGCATGCACGAGATGGTGGTGGTGCCGTGCGTGGTGGTGCGTGCATGGATGGATGGATGGATGGATGGCGCCGGCCCGGCAGCCCTCTTTTTGCAGGGGGGGAACTCAATTCCTCTGCTGCTTTATCTGCCGCCTGTCATGTCTGTCGACGCGTGAATGGAGTCGCATCGCATGAAGCTGCCCAAGTGGAGAGGATCCAAAAGCTAGCGTGTTGCCCTTGCCCATGGACAGGACAGGTGGATGCGGCGTTGTTGCTCGAGACCACTCGAGCTGCCCATATGCCAGGCAGCGGCTGGTGGCGGCCTGGTGGTGGCCATCGGCGCTGCGACGAATCATGACGACCACGACGACGATGGACGATGCCGCGCGCCATGGTCTCTTCCTCGCCCATCATGCCAGGCAGCAGCGTGATCCAAATCCAATCCAACCACTCCCGACCGCAACAGATCAGATATATGCAAAGCAAAGCAAAGGCGCGCGTGCACGCGTGCGTGCTCCCATGGTTGGTCTGGACCACATCATCTTCTGCCTGACGTACTGTCGCTGTTTCTCCTGGCACTGTGCACTCAGCACTTGCACAGTGCTTCGGCACCTTCCTTTTAGCGACCGTGCATATATGCCTTTTCTGTACACGTATTTTTCCTCTTTGGAGTCGTTGAACACCAAAAATATCATATCGGACGGTCCGCTCGCGAGTACAATCATTTAGTTAGTGTTTCAGATTTCTAGCGAATTTGTTAGTAAAACCTGTGAGATTAACTTGATAATCGACTTATAACTGGTTCAGACCTTCACCTTTTATATAGATAAAGGAGTACGGCCGATTAAACCACACACAATCGATCCAATCCAATCTACTTATCAATTTAACCTTATTTGCACTGTTCTTCCAATTCCAAGGAGTAGGAGTAATCTAGCTGTTGGAAGCCAAAAAAGGCCTCGCGGACGGTCCGTCCACGGTCCGGACTGTCCGCGGTGGTGGCGCGGACGGTCCACGCGTGCGCAGAGACAGTTAGGGTTCCTAGTTTCTCGCGGGATTTGTTACCTAAAACCGTGGGATTGACTCGAAAATCAGTTCGAAGCGGATCCAGACCTCCCCCTTTATATAGATGAATGGCTACGGCCGATTGAACCCCCAACAATCGATCAAATCAAATCTATTTCTCGTTTTTAACTTACGCATTAGGAGTAGTTCTAGTTTAGCCCTAGTTTAGTATTCCAATTCCCAAATTCTCCGCTTCTCTTCGACTCTACATCGATTAGAGGAGTCTAGATCGGCCTGCCGAGCCTAGACAACCCCTAGGATCTCTCCTCCCCGACGGGGTCCCTCCCGGGAGCGAGATCCAAGCGCCACCGGCGACCTTCGCCGCCCCTGTGCACGCGCGGACCATCTGGCCTATAGGCGCGGGCCGTCCGGCCGTCAGGCAGGGAACGCCAGCCCCTGTACCAGGTCACGGACTGTCCGGCCCCTAGCCGCGGACCGTCCGCGCCTCTGCAGAGGGCACCGCCACCGGTTCTCACGCAGTGTTTGGCGCCCGAAAAGGTGTCAACATACTTTTGGCGACTCCGCTGGGGACTAGGTGTCTAGACCTGCTAAAAATCGGCCCATAGATGGCCGGTTCTAAGGATCAACCAAGATCTTCACCACCAACATCATCAAGCTGGCCATGGAGGCGCTCCCGACTGATGACCAAAGACCCTTTGAAGACCTCGTAATGCGCGATGAGAAGGAGGTGATGCGACAATGGAACGAACAACGCGACAAGGAAGAGGTGGAACTGCTGCATAAACTCTCCGAACGGCGCAGGGAGGCGGCAGAAAAGTACTTGTCACACTTCACAGTGGATCGCCACCAGAAGATCATCCGTCAAGGGGAGATCGATATGGAATCTCTCCTACCTCCACTTCAGGGTCCCGCTGAAAGTACTCCAGATCTATCTCTTACGACTTTCATGGATCAACGAGGAGATCAGTTAAAGCAATATGTAGATGAATCTATTAAAATGCATCTACGTGCATACGAGAAATCAGCTGCTCCTAGCTTTCCATCGCGAGAGTCTAATATAGAGCCACCCGCGTCAAACACATCGGCTATAAAAGGGTCACCCTTGACCCAACCATCATATGGTATGCCGATGCACACTTTCGTGTCACCATCACAGCCGCAACCACTAGGCACGCGGCAGGTACTAGACGCGACCGGACTGTCCGAGCATCATCTCAGACAGTCCGGTTATACTGCAGACCGTCCGGCGTATTTCGCCGGACCGTCCGACCCGATCTAGGCCCACACACAAAACGCTCAGGTCGCACTGTACATGGCCGGACCATCAGGGTACAACCCCGAACAATTCAACCCCATCACGGACCGTCCGGTGCATCATGTCGGACCGTCCGGATATGTTGCGGACCGTCCGCCATCTTATGTCGGACCGTCCAGATATGGCATGAACCGACCGACGTATTACGCCGGACCATCCGACTCTACACGAGTCCACACGTAGACTGCCCAAGTTGCACCATATATGACCGATCCGTCCGGGTACAACCCTGGACCATTCGACCCGATCGTGGACCGTCCAGTTCTTTACGACAGACGGTCTGGGTACGAGACTACCCACGTAGCACCATATATGGCTGGACAATCCGGATATACCTTCGGACCGTTTGGCCAGGTCACGGACCATCCGGCCTCTTACGCCGGACCGTCCGGATATGCGTACGCAGAGCCGAGAGCTGTGCAATACGCACAGTTTCCACATTCATCACAACAACATTATGGTGCCCCACCAGCAACACATTATAATCATACCATACCACCTCATGGACATAGGGCTGAATACTGTTCGGCCACAAGAGAGCCTGAGAGGTATAGGGCAGGAGCTGGTGACATTAATAGGGCACCTAACACACACCTCAAACATCCCTGGGAGGAAAGCCGACAGAGTGATGTCAGGCAACCTGAGATTTCCACTCACAAACTCAATGGATGGTCGCCAGACATGGCAGAGAGGATCAGAGATGAAGTAGCTAGGGTGTTCAGGGACAAACTCGGTGTTAGTGTGTCAGGTACAGGGCAATCGTATCGGAAGCCTTATAGCTACCGATTCGACACCGTGCCGTATCCACAAGGAACTAGAATACCAGACTTCTCTAAATTTTCTAGTGAAGGTGGGGAAAGCACACACGAACACATAAGCCAATTCATAGCACACTTGGGAGAATTGGCTGATGGGGAAGCCTACCGCGTTCGTTTATTCTCGTTGTCCCTTACTGATACTGCATTCACATGGTACGCAGCCTTGCCACCAAACTCTATTAACTCTTGGGAAGAATTAGAGCAGAAATTTCATGAACACTTCTTCTCAGGAGAACATGAATTAGAATTGGCTGACTTAGCCTCAGTCCGACAGGGGCCTAAAGAATCGGTTAATGACTATATCCGGAGGTTCTGGGACACTAGAAACCGATGCTTTCAGATCCATGTCGTAGAAAAACAACTAACAGGGCTGGCTTTCAATGGGTTGCGACCCTACTTAAAATAAAAATTAGATGGCACCCAATTCTTTTCGCTAGTGCACTTGCACCAGCGGGCTATGACCTGTGAAAGCCGAAGTAAGGAAACATCAAAATCAGCTAACCATAAGATGCATCTAGTGGCATATGATAATTCAGACGATGAATCCACGGATGTATACACCATCGAACTAGTTTGGCCAGGATAGGCTAAACCTTCCGCATGTTCTACTTTACAGTCGATTCGAAAGAATCGACAAGAAGAAGTTAAGTTTACTTTTAATGTTGCCAAATGCGATAAAATATTTGACGAGTTACTAAAAAACAGCAACATTAAGTTAACTCATACTATTCGTCCTCCTGATGAACTAAAGAGGCGTGCTTATTGTAAGTGGCATAATTCCTTTTCTCATGCCACCAATGATTGTAATGTTTTTCGTCGACAGATACAATCGGCCATAAATGAGGGCCGATTGGCTTTTCAGGAGATGCAAGTAGACACACAACCTTTTCCTGTTAATACAATAGAACTCACATGCAAAAAGGTCTTGGTTCGGCCCGAAATGGCCGATAAAGGCAAAGGCAAGGGAATCGTCATTGGCGATCCTCGCATGTCAATTATATCACAAAAGGAGATTGCTCGAAAGGCTTCGGACGAGAAGGCTAAAAGGTCCGAAGACATCGGGGGCAGGCACAATTAATGAACCAAACACATCAGCCTAGCCCGAGCATCGCAGATGGTCCGACACCTACGTGCGGACGGTCCGGTGCTCAGACAAACGGTCCGGCTAACTCAGCCGGAGAGTCCACCTATGACCAAAGGCATCAGCTTCTACATGAAGCAAGGAAAAAGACGCAAGGTCAAAGCACATATAGTCGGCTGATCAAAGCCGACCCTACTTTTGATCAGTTGCTCTCCAAAAATGCTAGCAAAAGACTGTTCCACATGATCGGTCAAAAAAGAAACCTCGGTCTCCTGCTAAAACGAAACGGCCCAAAAGGCGACGTGACAAGCATCGCCTGTTCATCCTATGAGACAAGGGTACTTTCCACCCGTTTATTCATCGTCGGTATATTGTCCTACTCAAATGTGGAATGGCACGACGATGAATCCATGGTACATGTATAGTCCCTTTGTCTATCTAGGCTGGGGGGCACCTCCATTCTATTCATTTTGATGCATTGACCAAATGGTCATGGCCGAGAAAGATACAATCCAAAACGGCCTTTATACATTGATGCTTTATTGAATGATCTCTATTTTGAAAAGTCGATGACTTACATCAGGTTTAGTTCATATGCTTTTGTTTCGTCAACCTTCACCAAAAGGCAGGGGGGCATATGTTGGAAGCCAAAAAAGGCCTTGCGGACGGTCCGGCCCTGAGGCCGGACGGTCCGCGGTCCGGACTGTCCGCGGTGATGGCGCGGACGGTCCGCGCATGCGCAGAGACAGTTAGGGTTCCTAGTTTCTTATAGGATTTGTTACCTAAAACCGTTGGATTGACTCGGAAATCAGTTCGAAGCGGATCCAGACCTCCCCCTTTATATAGATGAAGGGCTACGGCCGATTGAACCCCCAATAATTGGTCAAATCAAATATATTTCTTGTTTTTACCTTACGCATTAAAAGTAGTTCTAGTTTAGCCCTAGTTTAGTATTCCAATTCCCAAATTCTCCGCTTCTCTTCGACTCTATGTCGATTAGAGGAGTCTAGGTCGGTCTGCCGAGCCTAGACAACCCCTAGGATCTCTCCTCCCCAACGGGGTCCCTCCCGGGAGTGAGATCCAGGTGCCGCCGGCGACCTTCACCGCCCCTGCGCATGCGCTGACCATCCGGCCTGTAGGCGCGGACCGTCCGGCCGTCAGGCAGGGAACGCCAGCCCCTATACCAGGTCACGGACTGTCCGGCCCCTGGCAGCGGACCATCCGTGCCTCTGCAGAGGGCACCGCCACTGGTTCTCACGCAGTGTTTGGCGCCCAAAAAGGTGTCAACACTAGCCTTAGGTTTAGATCTAGTTTAGTCTGTTGAATAATTAGATAATTTCCAGATTAAATTCCGAATATAAATCATGACCAAATCAGAATAACTAAAATAAAAAGTTAAATCAGATGATGCAAACTGATCAGACATACTGATAGATGGCGTAGCCTAGAATCAGCAGGGTCGGCGATGTCGAAGCAGCGGGGTTGATGACCAGCGGAATCAACGAGCAGTCACGTGAGGACGTTTCCCAAAAACCTTATTCGTGTTAGGATTTATGGGCTAGGCCCAATTGAGAAATTCAAGTAAATCCCAGAAAAATCTCAAAAGCCCATATATGTGTATGGCTAGCGAATGGTGGAACCAATAGCACCATATTGCTAGTCCTAGTGGAGTGGAGCTAGTTTAAATATGGAAGCCACACTCACTCACCAAGTCACGGATGAGAGGAGAGAGTGTGGAGAGCCACACACACGCGCTCGCTTGCCTCGCCTGGCCTAGGCGGGGCGAAGGGCGCGGGCGCACGACATGCGCGTGAATGGTCCGCCGAAATCCGGCCCCTCCCCTCACTATAAAATCTAAACTGAACGCGAGATTTTCGCGGGCGGATAAGATCACATATAGCTATCTGTTCGCGGACTCGGTCCTATAAAAGGCACCTGGCAGCCAACATCCATATCATCCCAGTTTTCGCTTTCGCCTCTCTTCACAACTGAGCCGCCTTCAGTTCCCTTCATCCCGACTGCCGACGTGCATCTGCGATCGGGAGAGCAGGTCTCTGGAACCCTTCGCCCTTCGAGATCCTGCATCGGGAGAGGGCGAATAAGGTTTTTGGGAAGCGTCCTCACGCGACTGCTCGCTGATTCCGCTGGTCATCAACCCCGCTGCTTCGACATCGCCGACCTTGCTGATTCCGGCCTACGCCATCTATCAGTATGTCTGATCAGTACGCATCATCTGATTTAAATTTTTATTTCAGTTCTTCTGATTTGGTCATGATTTATATTCAGAATTTAATCTGGAAATTGTCTAATTATTCAACAATCCAAAAACCTTATTGTAGACAATTTCCTAGTTTTTCTATGGCTGCTTTTGCCGACGCGCTGAAGCCAGAAAAGTTCAATGGTATACACTTTAAGAGGTGGCAAGTCAAGGCCACGCTCTGGCTTACTGCTATGAATGTGTTCCATGTTAGTAAAGGCAAACCCGAGGGCGCATTGACTCCTGAACAGGAGAAAGAGTACGACCATGCTAATACTATCTTTACGAGAGCAGTTCTTAGCGCCCTTGTTGACCATTTGGTTGATGCAAATATTCAGCACATAGACGGGAAAGAGTTGTGGGATGCACTTACTACTAAGTATGGTGCATCGGATGCTGGCAGTGACCTGTATATCATGGAGAGCTTTCATGATTATAAGATGGGTGATAATCGCTCTATTGTAGAGCAAGCTCATGAAATACAGTGTATAGCCCAGGAGCTCGACCACCTTAAGATTGTCCTTCCTGACCGATTTGTGGCTGGATGCATTATTGCTACTTCTACATGGAGGAACTTCGCCACATCTCTAAAACATATGAGACGGGAGATACCAGTTGAAAATCTGATAACATCTCTAGATGTTGAGGAGAAAGCTCGGGCTAAGGACACAGGATCTAAAGGGGGCGAGGGCCACTCCAGCGCCAACATGGTTCAGAAGAACCACGACAAGGGCAAAGGGAAGACAAAATCTAACAAGCCCAACAAAACTACCAACTTTAAGAAGAAGAAGAACAAGGCAGAACTGACATGTTTTGCATCTGGTGAGACAGGTCATTTTGCCAAGGATTGTCCTGATCGAGCGGATCGCCGTGGCAAAAAGGGCAATGTCAACACAATGATCGCTAGGAATGAGGAAGACAAAGGGTATGGTAATTTACCTTTCATCTTCTCGATATTTTAATCACCTAGTTGGTGGTTTGATACTGGTGCTAATGTTCATGTGTGTTCTGACATTAATTTGTTCTCTTCGTATCAGGGTGCCCGGGATTCTTCCGTCCTAATGGGGAATGGGTCACATGCTTCTGTTCATGGCACTGACATGGTGGATCTGAAGTTTACTTCGGGAAAGATCGTGCAGATGAAGAACGTGCAGCATGTCCCTTCTATACACAAGAATCTCGTTAGCGGAACCCTTCTATGTAGAGATGGGTTCAAGGTAGTTTTGGAGTCCAATAAATTAGTTGTGTCTAAGTCTAGACAATTTATTGGTAAAGGCTATGATTGCGGAGGCCTGTTCCGCTTTTCTCTGTTAGATTTCAATAATAAGTCTGTGAACCATATTTGCACTAATGTTGATGATCTTGTGAGTATTTGGCATTCTCGTTTGTGCCATATTAATTTTGGCTCTATGTCTCGGCTTTCAACCATGAGTTCAATTCCAAATATCACCATAGTCAAAGGTTCTAAGTGTCATAGTTGTGTGTAGTCGAAGCAACCTCGAAAGCCTCACAAGGCTACTGAGGAGAGATACCTGGCACCTCTAGAACTCATACATTCTGATCTTTGTGAGATGAATGGTGTGTAGACAAAAGGTGACAAGAGATACTTCATGTCATTGATTGATGATGCGTCTAGATTTTGCTATGTATACTTGCTAAAAACTAAAGATGAGGCTTTAGACTACTTTAAAATCTATAAGGCTGAAGTTGAAAACCAACTAGAGAGGAAGATCAAACGTCTTAGATCAGATCATGGTGGCGAATTCTTCCCAAAGTCTTTGATGATTTTTGTGCAGAACATGGCATTATTCATGAGAGGATGCCTCCTTATTCACCCGAATCAAACGGGATTGCTGAAAGGAAAAACTGTACGTTGACTGACCTGGTGAATGCCATGTTAGACACCTGTGGTTTATCTAAGGCATGGTGGGGGGAGGCAGTCCTGACTTCATGTCATGTTCTGAATAGAATTCCTATGGGCAAAGAAGAGAAAACCCCTTATGAGAAGTGGGTTGGGAGAAAACCATCACTTTCATACTTGCGCACTTGGGGGGTGCATGGCGAAAGTCAATGTACCAATTAATAAAAAGCGCAAGCTTGGTCCAAGGACAGTGGATTGTGTCTTTTTTGGATATGCTTCGTGTAGCATAGCATATAGATTTTTAGTAGTTAAATCTGAAGTTCTTGATGTGTATGTTGATGCCATTATGGAATCACGTGATGCTACTTTCTTTGAACACATATTTCTAATGAAAGACATTCATAACAATTCTAGATACTCTTCTAAGATAACTCCTAAACATAGTACATCTATTGAGAGTTCTGAACAGTCACATGAAATTGTCCTACAGGATGACAATGATGCTCCTAAAAGGAGCAAGAGACAAAGGGTTGAAAAATCCTTTGGTGATGATTTCATTGTATACCTTGTGGACGATACTCCTACTACCATTGTAGAAGCATTTGCATCTCTAGATGCAGATGATTGGAAAGAAGCAGTTCATAATGAGATGGACTCCATTCTTTCAAATGGTATGTGGGAAGTCACTGATCGACCCTATGGATGTAAACCTGTGGGTTGTAAGTGGGTGTTTAAAAAGAAGCTCAAGCCTGATGGTACAATTGAGAAGTACAAGGCTAGGCTTGTGGCTAAAGGCTATACTTAGAAAGAAGGAGAAGACTTCTTTGATACTTACTCACCTGTTGCTAGAATGACTACTATTCGCGTACTACTTTCCTTGGCTGCCTCGTATGGTCTCCTTGTTCATCAGATGGATGTAAAGACAACTTTTCTTAATGGAGAGCTAGACGAGGAAATCTATATGGAACAGCCTGATGGATTTGTGGTAAAGGGTCAAGAAAGCAAGGTGTGCAAGTTATTGAAATCTTTGTATGGTCTGAAGCAAGCACTAAAGCTGTGGCATGAGAAGTTTGACATGACTCTAACGTCTGCAGGCTTTGCCATTAATGAGGCAGACATGTGTATATATTATCCCTGTGGTGGGGGCGAAGGAGTTATATTGTGCTTATATGTTGATGATATATTGATATTTGGCACAAACATTGATGTAATCAATGAGGTCAAGTCTTTTCTATCAAAGAGTTTTGATATGAAAGATCTAGGGGAAGCTAATGTGATTCTAAACATCAAGCTGATTAAGGCAGGTGGTGGGATTACTCTCTCACAATCTCACTATGTTGAAAAGGTTTTGAAGCGATTTGGCTTCTCTGATTGCAAACCTTCTCCAACACCTTATGATCCCAGTGTGACACTACGAAAGAACAAGAGAATTGGTTTAGACCAATTGAGATACTCTCAGATCGTCAGTTCACTCATGTATCTTGCTGGTGCAACAAGGCCCGATATTTCGTTTGCTGTGAGCAAATTGAGTAGGTTCATGTCAAATCTCGGGACTGATCATTAGCATGCACTTGAGTGGGTTATGCGCTACTTGCAAGGTACAATGAGATATGGAATTCACTATTCTGGTCAGCATGTAGTACTTGAAGGATATAGTGATTCGAACTGGATATCTGATGCAGACGAGCTTTATGCCACCAGTGGTTATGTCTTTACTATTGGTGGAGGTGTGGTATCATGGAGGTCATGTAAGCAGACCATATTGATGAGGTCAACCATGGAAGTCGAGCTAGCTGCACTTGACACAGCAACCGTTGAGGCAGAATGGTTGCGTGAACTCTTGATGGACTTGCTGGTGGTTGAGAAACCAATACCAGCTATCCTTATGAACTGTGACAATCAGACAGTGATTGCTAAAGTGATAAGTTCTAAGGATAATGGGAAGTCATCAAGACATGTCAAAAGACGATTGAAGTCTGTCAGAAAGTTGAGAAACTCTGGAGTTATAAGTGTGACTTATATTTCAATAGATAAAAATCTGGCAGATCCTTTTACCAAGGGACTACCACGTAATGTGATAAAAATCGCATCGAGAGAGATGGGTATGAGACCCGTATAAGTTGCCATGGTGGAAACCCAGTCTATGTGATCGAAGATCCCGTGAATTAGGTCCTGGGAAGAACAAGCCATTAGTGAACTAAGGAGAGTAACCTTTGACCCTCTCTAAGTAAAGATGCAATACTCTCAAATGCTGTAAGGCTGGTTGGCTTTGTGCCTTAATGTGTTCTGTTGGCTTGTATTAGCGAAGATGTTGTCCTGCAGAACATTCTTGAAAGAACACACCTATATGAGTTAGACTGTCTAACGTTGCAGTCTATGAGATCTAGGTGATATCTAGTAAACTCATGAAGAGACCTTGGAGTACGACGTATATGGTCCACTCGAGAAGGGGACTACTGGTAGCCAAGTACTGGTCATGGCTTCAAGTGAAACCCATTCACACAAAACTTGCAATTCAAGGCATAGTCCATTGTTCAAGTTGTGGGTTGGTGTAGCTTGGAGTTCTAGGCGAAAGTTCAACTTAGTAGTCTCTGCTGAAACACTAGTATATTAAATAGTAGTGAACAGTGGCGAAAACTGCAGATGGGCATTTGAGATCTGGTGGGGGATTGTTAGGATTTATGGGCTAGGCCCAATTGAGAAATTCAATTAAATCCCAGGAAAATCTCAAAAGCCCATATATGTGTATGGCTAGGGAATGGTGGAACCAATAACACCATATTGCTAGTCCTAGTGGAGTGGAGCTAGTTTAAATATAGAAGCCACACTCACTCACCAAGTCATGGATGAGAGGAGAGAGTGTGGAGAGCCACACATGCGCACTCGCTTGCCTTGCCTGGCCTGGCATGGCCGGGGCGGGGCGAAGGGCGTGGGCACACGACATGCGCGTGAATGGTCCGCCGAAATCCGGCCCCTCGCCTTGCGGGGCACAGCTTCCTTTTGCCGTTTAATTTTTTGGTTGCTTGGCTGTTAAGTTTAGAATCCTAATCGATCGCTATAAAATCTAAACTGAACGCGAGATTTTCGTGGGCGGATAAGATCGCAGATAGCTATCTATTCGCGGACTCGGTCCTATAAAAGGCGCCTGGCAGCCAGCATCCATATCATCCTAGTTTTCGCTTTCGCCTCCGCCCAGAAGCGTGCAGAGGAGGAGCTGCTCCTCTACCCAGGTTGCGGACCGTTCGACCCCAGGCGCGGACTGTTCGAAAGTGTGCAGAGGAGGAGCCACTCCTGCGCACAGGTCACGGACCGTCCGGAAGCGTGCATAGAAGGAGCCGCTCCTGCGCCCAAGTCTCTGACCGTCCGACCCCAGACGCGGATCGTCCGAAAGTGTGCAGAGGAGGAGCTGCTCCTGCGCCCAGGTCGTGGATTGTCCGTGCGTCCGCAAAGAAGCACTGCCATGCGGTTCGTTCCAATGTTTGGCACCCAGATCGGCGCCAACAAGAGTGTTTAACAAAACCATGCAATTTTTGTAAACTATGGACTTTAACTTTGTCAAAAGAAATTTCAGTCGATCTTTTTTGAGGGGTTTCGCTCGTTTTTTGGTTTGTCCTCTCTTTGGGATTTGTTCTACTATATTTCATCTTCGCTGTCCACTTTATTCTGCTTGGACCAACTTTATCGCTCGATTTCATTTTAATCGCCATAGTTTCATTGTTGGGCTAAATTTGTTCAATGTTCTAGGCCCAAGACATCCCAGGTAGCATTCGACTGACATAGGGGTGTGTTGGGACCATGCTTCATCGCCGAAGGTCCTGCAGGAAGAAACACCTTCGACAAATCTGTTTATACGTGATACCGAAGCTACCGCTCATGACGCTTCGACACTATAACGTATCCAAAGACGAAGGATCGAACCGACTTAAAGATGGAATGACTTTTTAGTCCATAAGGGTCTGAGTTATAATTGTAATCTTCTATAAGGGGCATGATTGTAATTTCTTACAGGCTGCGTCCTGTGCCTATAAATAGATGAACAGTACTCCTTTACTGTTCACGCAATCTTGTAATTGCTAACGCAGTACTCTGGAATTATTGTTTTCTGCCAAGGCGAAGGTATAAATGTACCTGAATATTATGTTTTAATATTTAAGTTCACATTATAAAATAAATGAATAATGTTATTTATTCTTGGTATTCTGTAACATTTTATATTTTATATTTCATTTCGCATTGTTTTATCTTTGATCACGAAGGTGCAACCTTCGTGATATATTATTCATAACCTTCGTCCGAAGCTCATTAAATCCTTGGGGAAATAATGCTTCAGCGGACGAAGGGCTTTAATATCTAACATTCTATGTTGCCTTGTTCCTAATTCATAGCATGAGAATAAGTCCCCAACATTGGCGCCCACCTCCGGTGAACTCACTTCCACTTTTTGAGCTGATGGCTTTGTTCAAGAACCAAGCTCGAACTGCTTCGGCTCTGAAGCCGATTCTCCCGATAACAGGCGGTTCATGCTCAGAGCCGGCTAACAAGAAACAGAAGAAGGAGGCACAAAGAAGAGTACAACATGTAGGGGTACAAGGACCCTTCATCAAGTCAAGATGGTCTCACATCCCAATTACCTTCTCTCAAGAGGATCTTCAGCTCAAGGATTACCCACACAATGATGCTATGGTTATCTCTTGTGTGATCAAAGGATTTTTGGTCCACAATATTTTGGTTGATACAGGCAGTGCAGCGGATATTATATTTGCTAAGGCCTTCAGACAAATGCAAGAGCCCGAAGACAAGATTCATGATGCTATGCACCCTCTTTGTGGCTTCGGAGGAAGACAGATTGTAGCGCTTGGTAAGATTACCATGCCAGTGACCTTCAGATTCGTCAACAATACAAGGACTGAGCAAGTTGTGTTTGACATTGTCGACATGGAGTATCCTTACAATGCTATCATTGGTCACGGAACACTCAATACTTTCGAAGCAATTCTTCATCCAGCATATCTTTGCATGAAGATACCTTCGGATCAGGGACCTATTGCTATTCATGGGAGTCAGGAAGCTACCAGAAAGGCCGAGGGGAATTGGACTGATTCAAAGGCAATCCACAATATAGATGAAGCCGAAGCTTGTGAGCAGTACAAGTACAGTAGGGAGAAGGCTGCTTCGGCCGATCAGCCAAAACCCATGCTTTTATGCGAAGATATCGCAGAGCAGAAGGTGCTGCTGGGATCTCAATTGTCTGAGGAACAAGAGAAAACCCTGATAAGATTCCTGTTCAACAATAAAGATGTCTTTGCATGGTCGGCTAACGATCTCTGTGGCGTCAACAGGGATGTTATTGAACACTCGCTCAATGTTGATCCATCCTTCAGACCCAGAAAGCAGAGGCTTCGGAAGATGTCTGATGACAAGGCCCAAGGTGCTCGAAATGAAGTAAAAAGACTCCTCAGCGCCGGAGTCATCAGAGAAGTGAAGTATCCAGAATGGCTGGCTAACACTGTTATGGTAAAAAAGGCCAATGGCAAATGGAGGATGTGTATTGATTTTACTGATCTCAACAAGGCTTGTCCGAAGGATGAGTTTCCATTGCCAAGGATAGATTCCCTAGTTGATGCAGCAAATTCATTAGAACTTATGAGTCTGTTGGATTGTTATTCAGGCTATCATCAAATTTGGATGAAGAAGGAGGATGAGCCAAAAACCAGCTTCATAACCTCTAGCGGAACATATTGTTACCTTCGGATGTCTGAGGGGCTTAAGAATGCTGGAGGAAGCTTCAGCAGAATGACAACAAATGTTCTTCATTCTCAGATAGGCAGAAATGTGCTAACTTATGTCGATGATATCATTGTAAAAAGCACAAAGCAAGAAAATCACATTGCTGATATGCAGGAGATTTTCGCTAATTTTAGACAGGCCGGTCTAAAACTGAATCCAGAAAAGTGTGTTTTCGGAGTAAAGAAGGGGAAATTCCTTGGTTGCCTAGTTTCAACAAAAGGGATTGAGGCTAATCCAAATAAAATCGAAGCTATTCTTCGAATGGAACCACCAAGCACAAAGAAGGGGGCTCAGCGATTGATAGGAAGACTGGCATCCCTCAACAGATTCATATCTAGATCAGCAGAGAGAAATTTACCATTCTTCGAAGTGCTGAAGTCAGCCGAAGTTTTTCAATGGGGACCAGTTCAGCAGAGAGCCTTCGAAGAGCTGAAGCAATATTTGATAGACCTAACGACGTTAACTCCACCAACGCCAGGGGCTCCTCTGTTGTTATATGTGGCAGCCTCGCACTCAGCGGTAAGTGCGGCACTTGTCCAAGAGAAGCATGAAGGGCAAGTCAAAAAGCAAGCCCCAATATACTTTGTATCCGAAGTTCTTAGTTTATCAAAGAAAAATTATACAGAATTGGAGAAGGTGCTATATGCTGTTTTGATGGCTTCCAGAAAACTTCGGCACTATTTTCAAGCATACAATATAATTGTCCCTTCTTCACAACCATTGAAGGATATTATGAGAAATAGAGAAGCTACTGGAAGGGTTGGAAAATGGGCTGCGGAACTCAACGAGTTTTGCATTGATTATGTGCATAGATCTTTGATTCAGTCTCAAGCGTTAGCAGACTTCATTGCTGACTGGACGCCAGAGGCTCAGGAAGAAGAAGCGAGTAAAGATGCCGAAGCTTGGACAATATTCTGCGATGGTTCTTAGGGAACCTTCGGGGCAGGAGTAGCCGCTGTGTTGGTCGCACCCTCCAAAGTTAAAACTTGCTACGCAGCAAGACTTGATTTCAGCTGCACAAATAACATTGCTAAGTACGAAGCTTTACTTTTGGGTCTTCGGAAGTTAAAGGCAATGAGAATTAGAAGGGCAGTTCTTAAAATTGATTCCCAGGTTATTTCTGGTCATATTGACAAGAGTTGTAAGGCAAGAGACCCGAAGCTTGAGAAATATTTAGACGCGGTCCGAAGGATTGAAGCTTCCTTTGAAGGGTTTTCTGTCAAAAATATTCCTCGAGGAGAAAATGAACATGCTGATTTGCTAGCCAAGTCAGCAGCACAGGGGCTGCCCTTACCTTCGGAAGTATTTTTCGAAATAATAAAAGCACCTTCGGTTGAACTCCTTGAAAGAGCAGTCCTCAATATATCTCCTGTTTATAGTGAAGACTGGAGAACTGAGATCATCTCTTACCTTCAGGGTAACTTTCTTTCAGATGACGAAGCTTATAACAAGAGAATAGATGTAAGAGCTCGACCATATGTTATAATAGGAGGGGAGCTGTACAAGCATGGGGTCTGTTCTCCACTACTCAAATGTTTATCCAGAGCCGAAGGTATAGAACTGATGAAGAAAATACACGCAGGCCTGTGTGGATCTCACATTGGATCTAGGCCTTTGCTGGGAAAAGTTTTTCGTCAAGGATTTTATTGGCCAAAGGCAGCTTCGGATGCAGCGGAATTAGTCCAAAAGTGCGAAGGCTGTCAAAAATGTGCAAGAGATCAAAAACAACCTTTGTCTTTAACCCAGTTAATATAACCCACTTGGCCATTGCAAAGGTGGGGCCTTGATTTGTTAGGTCCGCTACCACTAGCACAAGGGAACTTAAGATATGTTGTAGTGGCAGTGGAATATTTTTCTAAATGGATTGAGGCAAAGCCTTTAGCCACAATAACTTCGGTTACTATTCAAAAGTTTTTCTGGCAAAATATTGTCTGTCGATTCAGAGTGCCGAAGGCCATCACTGTGGACAATGGAACGAAGTTTGATTCCGAAGCTTTCAGAGAATTTTGTGAACAAATTGGCACGAAGATCCATTTTGCATCAGTTCGACATCCGGAGTCAAATGGACTTGTTGAAAGGGCTAATGACATCATAATGACAGGAATAATGAAGTTAATCTTCAATCAGCCCAGGGGAAAGTGGCTAGATATATTAATCAAAGTGGTGTGGAGCCACAACACAACAATATCAAGATCAACATGTTTTACACCATTCAAATTGCTGTTTGGTGACGAAGCAATAACTCCGGAAGAAGCAAAAGCAGGATCAATAAGAATAGTAGCTTCGGCAGAAGACGAAGCTGAAGCTGATTATTCTGTGGACAAAGATGCCATAGAAGGGATCAGGCTTCAAGCTATGGAAAACATCAATAAATACCAAGCCGAAACAATAAAATGGCGTGATAGAAAGGTTCGCCTAAAGAATATAGAGCCAGGACATTTGGTGCTTCGAAGAGTAGCCAACCCAGAGACAGTAGGCAAGCTACAGCTGAAGTGGGAAGGACCTTTTATGGTAGTATCTTCATCAAGACCCGGTTCCTACAGATTGAAGGATATGGACGGCAACGACATTCCTAGATCATGGAATGCGGATGAGCTTCAGCGATATTATGTTTAGCTTGATGTAATTTTTTCTATTCTTTCTTGTGGCACCCTTTTCCTTTCCAAAGGGGAGAAAGGTTTTTAATGGGGCCACAACATGTAATTTTTCTTTTTCTTATTTCAACTCTATAAGAGCAATATCCCCCAAAGATGTAAATGTAAAAGCTGAGAACGCACCATCGAGTGCAAAGGAAAAAGAAAAGAAAACAGGGAGAAGCTCAAAAGTCGTTCCTAAGGGAATGCAGAGCCTACAACGAAAAATAAACGCTGATTCCGCCGAAGTAAAAGGCGAAGAAGCTCCTAAGGGAGGCTTACAGCGAAAAATAAACGCTGATTCCACCGAAGTAAAAGGCGAAGAAGCTCCTAAGGGAGGCTTACAGCGAAAAATAAACGCTGATTCCGCCGAAGTAAAAGGCGAAGAAGCTCCTAAGGGAGGCTTAAAGCGAAAAGTCAGCGCTGATACACCGAAAAATAAACGGTGAAGCCGAAAAATAAGCGGCAAAAAGATTTGAGTCATTCCTAAGGGAATGAAGGCTATGATTATGGCTTCGAATATATATCCAGACATTCATTTGCACGATACATCACATCATGACATTTGCATTCATAAACATTCATTTAGACATACATAGGATCATTATCATCATATCATACAGAAAAGGCAGATGCTCCGGCTATGAGGATAAAGCTTCGGAGAAAAATAGAAAGAAGAAATTTTTATGCTTCGTTGTGTACGAAAAGAAGGGAAGGTGTTTTTTGCCTACGGCTCAAAAAGAAAATTTCGTCCACAGCAAAGCAGATTGTACACGGACAAAGGGGAAAAGATATATTACACGGTACGCACAAATTTACATAAGTTTCTTTACAATCATATTACAAAATTTTCTCTAGAATCTTATGCAGCCAAGTCTTTCGGAACATCTGTTAAGGCTTCAGCTCGTCATTCTTTAGCTTCATCATCCTGTACATATTGAAACGGAATGAGAAAAGCGCAGAGTTCAAGGAGAAGGTAAAAGTAACAAGTATAAGTTTCTCACTGGCTTAAGGTGGCTCCGAGCTTCATCACCAGCCATTTTTCGCCCGCCGTTTATCCAAATCTGGGTCATAAACCTGTTTCCTATGCTTCGAGCTAGGCTGGGGATGTCAATCAAATCTGCTGGCGACAAACTAAAGTTTGGCCTATTAACAATTTTCCCGTGCGTGCAGCCAGCCTTCAGGAAAGCAGTAGCCTTGCCTCGAGAAGCTAACAGGGCGCAGAAATCGGCATGCCCAGCGATAACTTCATCAAGTGCATAAACTTCGCCCTCAATGTATTCAAAAGTGCTTGGCAAGTTTTTAGCTGAAGGTGTAAACTTATCAGAGCTGGCCCCAATTGAGTAAAACACATCCTTCAGCCGCTGCACACATCGGTTGCCGAAATCTAAACATTTTTCCTGAAGCTCCTTCAATGATTTCTGCAAATTTGAATTCTTCTCAATTTCGGTCTTGAGACTTGTTTCAAGAATTTTCTTTTCTTGCTCAGATTTTTCTGATTTTATGAGTAATTCACTGTTTAATTTGTCAATTTCTGCTTGAGCTTCAGCCAGTGAACCTTCCATAGAGTGAATGACGAAGTCCTTCTTCTCCAAGGCAGCTTCGTGATCTTTAACTTTATTTTCAAGTTCTTGAATGTCGAAGTCCTTTTTCTTCAAAGCAGCTTCGTAACTTTCGACTTTATTTTCTAGATCTTTGATGGTAGCTTTGTTTTTCTCGTCTTCAAGATCTTGTTGCATCCTCAGCACTTTACTTAATAATATACTCTGGCAAAACAACCTTCGTCAGAAAACATCTTGATTCAAAAAATAATAAAAGTTGAGAGTTTTTACCTTGAAATTAGCGTAGAACAAGCTACCGGCGATATGCTGTCGCTGGTACCTGCAGAGGTCCGCTTCAATCTTCGGCAGCCCAACATTCTTTGAGAAAGTCCTAACAACTTTGGCCTCGGTTCGATTCCGAAGGCATCTTAGTTTCCCTTCATTGACTCCGCCAAACAGCAGAGCCCCTGGTTTGTACCCACAGGATACGACATATTTCTTTAGCTCTTCTTTTTCAGTTTCTGATAACTCTTGTCCCAGTATATCTTGAAAATTGAAATTTTTCTCTTCCAAAGTATCTTCAGTTTGCTCTTTTCCCTTCTCAATTGTCGTGTCCACAGCGGCCGCAGCAGCTTCTTCCTCAGCCATTTTTAGAAGTATGTTATCAATATCGCCAAGTGTGGTTTCTAGATTGGGATCTTCGGCAGTCTCGGTTTCGGCTCCGGTGGCTTCGGCTCCGGTGGCTGCTCTGGTGGCTTCGGCTCCGGTGGCTTCGGCTTTGGTGGCTGCGGTTTCGGCAGTGCCAGCGCTTTCAATAAATGGTATTTTTGACGCCGATGTCGGTGGTAGTGTCTGATGAATGACATCGGCCACTTGGATAATTCTCCTTTTTTTCGGCTTAGCGGGACTTTCTGTTACCGAAGGTTCTTTTTCCTTCTGAAAAAACTTCATCAGTTCTGGCGCCAGCGGACTTAGCTTGATAGGCAAAGGTTCAGTCATTACCTTTAGAATCTCTTCCACTTCGGCAACAGAAGGTGTCGCAGGAGCTTTTTCCTCTTGGCCCGACGTCTTTGGTTTCGGGGATGCAGCTTTTCTTTTCTTTGGAGCAGCTATCTTCGGCTCAGGGCTCAGTTTTCTTTTCTCAGAAATTTCTTTGTCCTTTTTAGCCAATTTGCTACCTTCTTTGTCAAGAGCGCTGGCAACTCTTTTTCTTTTCTGCCCTTCAGCAACTTTGCCCAACTGCCCATAGTCAGGATAATCAAAATTCAAAGCATCCATCACCCGATTCATTCTTCGCTTCGGACGAGTGCCGAAAGCCACAGTCATTAATTGATCTTCTTTTTTAGAATAGTTGTCGAGGATCTCGTTGCACATAACCTCAATTGTATCCAACCACTCTTGGCAAGGTGTTTTAAAATGTTTTTTAAACTTGAAATGATAAGGTAGTCGAACAAGCTCTTTCTTCTTCTTCTTCTCTCCTTTCAGCTTCGGCATGTCCCATTCCTTCAAAGTTGGAAATACTCTGAATGCTAAGAATTCTAGGACTAGATCCCTGGTGCCAATGTGCTCTGCAACAACCCGAAATTCGCTTAGTGCAATCTGGCATGGGCTATCTGGATTCATGGTGCATTGAGGCCTAGTTTCTCCGAAGGTTAACCTTAAAGGGCTCTGAACCAGCTTTTCCTTCTTTTCATCCACTTTGACATAAAACCATTCACTCTTCCAGCCAGCTGGCCATTTTGTACGATAACTGATAACTGGATACTTGGCATCTTTCCGATATGCAAAATTGTAGCAGCCGAAATTATCATGCAACCCATCTTCTCTAGCTTTTGTCTGGTAATGAAGCTCGTGTGCCCGGCAAAAACCCTCGGCAAGTGGCTCTGCCTCCTAGCTTCGGAGTGCCCAGATGTAAACACTAAGCCTAACAATGGCGTTAGGAGTTAACTGATGAAGGTGAATCCCAAATCTCTCTAAAACATCTGCAATCATCCCATGTAGGGGAAATCTTAACCCCGCTTTGAAGAAGCTCTTAAAAACTACTACCTCATCTTTTTTAGGCTTCGAGGTAATCTCTTCTCCCCCGAAGCGAATCAGCTCCTTTTTGTCTTCACTGAAATAGCCTAACTTCAGTAACTTAGCCATGTCACCCTCAGTAATAGTAGACTTCCCAAACTCTAGGTGGCTGGGTTTAGACAGCATCGCACCGTACTCATCCTCAGATTCATTTTCTTCAACGTCAGCTTGTTTTGCTTCGGCAGCAGATATATCCTTTGATGTTGCCAGCCCAGACCACCTCATTGCTTCGAAAATAGGAACAGTTTCAGTGGCTTCGGCCTCGTCTCCCTCACGCTCAATCCTGGCAGTGGAGCGCAATCTAGCCATTTGATTATGAATTCCTAAAGTTTTTTGAAATTAATAACCTTTTCCGAAGCTCTTCTTGTGACGAAGCAGAATCCGGAGTGGTGCTTCGTTTGAGTGCAAGGGTCAAGCTTCGGCTATGGTGAAATTTTAGGCAGCAAAACAGTGCAATTGCAATGAATGCTGTGGTAACTTCACACCTACTTGTCTGTTTATATAGTGCTGCAGGTAAGAAGGTGAATCGTCAAGTCTCCTACACTGGACGAACAGTCACCCGCACCCACTGAACGGTGGGCCACAAAACTCGAGAAGGTAAATATGCATGGTGGGACTACTCCGCGCTCGGAAGTTGTATCGTTTCTCGGCAACGAGCTCAGGGAAGGTGTTTTTCGGACCTTCGGCTACCAGAAGCCTAAGAGACTTTTTCACGGATCAAGCTCGTTACGAAAAACGATCTAGCGCTGCGAAGGGGCTACTGTTGGGACCATGCTTCGTCGCCGAAGGTCCTGCAGGAAGAAACACCTTCGGCAAATCTGTTTATACGTGATACCGAAGCTACCGCTCATGAAGCTTCGACACTATAACGTATCCAAAGACGAAGGATCGAACCGACTTAAATATGGAATGACTTTTTAGTCCATAAGGGTCTAAGTTATAATTGTAATCTTCTGTAAGGGGTATGATTGTAATTTCTTACAGGCTGCGTCCTGTGCCTATAAATAGATGAACAGTACTCCTTTACTGTTCACACAATCTTGTAATTGCTAACACAATACTCTGGAATTATTGTTTTCTGCCAAGGCGAAGGTATAAATGTACCTGAATATTATGTTTTAATATTTAAGTTCACATTATAAAATAAATGAATAATGTTATTTATTCTTGGTATTCTGTAACGTTTTATATTTTATATTTCATTTCGCATTGTTTTATCTTTGATCACGAAGGTGCAACCTTCGTGATATATTATTCATAACCTTCGTCAGAAGCTCATTAAATCCTTGGGAAAATAATGCTTCAGCGGACGAAGGGCTTTAACATCTAACATTCTATATTGCCTTGTTCCTAATTCATAGCATTTGAGAACAAGTCCCCAACTGGGTGGCAATGTGGCAATTGGGTTATTCGAAATGTTCAGTTTCAGGTATTTCAAATTTTAAGAATTTTGATTCCAAAATTTGTATTAAGAAAAGAGTACTCATCATTTCAGGATTAGGTATTCTGAACTACCTGAAATCAGCAAAATCATAGAAATGTTTTAAAAGATAGAACTATAGCCATAAGTTTAAGCAACATAAATTATAGCTCTTAATCAATAGCATTTGAACAAAAAAACATAAGAATTACATCACAACTCAAGAGGTTCTAATTGCATTATAATTGATATTAGAAAATAACGCAATCAATCAGTCACAAATATTAAATAGCATAGAATGTTTAACTATTTAAAGTAAATCGGGTACAATAACCTAACATTCAAATAAACCGAACTAATATCGACTTTCTAAACTTGTTATCCAAAATTGTGATGGGGTAAATTCAAGTTTGGATTTTGGGAATCATGTTTTGTGTCCACTAGCCGACAGATTGCAGTAGGGAAAAATAACTTGAGGTCTATGACCCACTTTATTGATTTGTAGTTGTAGTGATCAGTGATAGGCGACAAGTTTCACAATCATGATAGTAGTGGAATAAATGGCGATGCGACCATAGCTAGAAGACCGCAGGAGGGTAATCCATGGATCACGTTCTATGTGCCAAGGTCTTAGTCATCAGCGTCTCACTCATTGAGGGCTCAAGTTTGGGCTCAAGACTTGAGTGGTCAGATCTTGGACGCTGGCCAACCAGAGAAGGAAGGCCCATGCCATAGTTCTCTGCTCTTATCGAGTAGGATTGAAAGCTTATAAGCCCTAGTTGGTTTTTGGTGATAAATTACTGCACTAGATTATTGTGACTAGCGTGTTTTTGTGTACGCATTATAAATTAGGTCACGATAATGGTGATTATTTGGGCATATGTAGTTTTGTACCTCTATTTATGGTATTCAATTTAGATTTTTAAAGTATGAGCATGAAAATTAAGGGTCGGCTAGGTCTAAGTGACAATGGTGTTGAGGGACACTTAGATTAGTGATATGACCCTTGTTTTTCCTTTGGTTGTACTATAAAGAGTGCATGAACAGGTAGCTTAATCTAGTCATTGTTTATGGTGCACAATTGTGAAAACTAGCAGTGTGTAGCTATATGAAAGCCCAAGACAAAGTTGAGAATAAATCCAACCAAAAATCATATGAAATGGATGAGTTGGTGGTGTTGCAAGTGCATTGAATGTGTCCAATGTGCACCGAAGCTATTCACCAGATGTGACCAATTCACTAAATTTTAGTTGAAGAAATTAAATCGAAACCTTGGTGTCCGATGTGCACCAGACATGATGCACTAGGACAAGAGCTAATGAGAAGATAACATCATGTCTAGGGAGCTAGTGCACTCACCACTCTCTCTACCGAACATGAGCTATTTGGTGATAGAGATTCTTAGGTGGTTGGTTGTGAACTCATCGGATGAGTCCTATGAGCACTAGGCCTCAATCACAAGACATCTCATATTGTTAATAGATAGATATGAAACTAGTTGTTGTAGCATCATCGAACATGTCTGGTGTCGACAACAGGGTTGCATTAGACATGTCTAGTGTCAACATGAATGTTGAGTGGAGGGGAAACGTTTAGTTCCTTGCCTTGGGTCTATATACCCCTCAATGTAATCCATTGAGGCTCTCTTGCTCACTTGTTTGGCTGAAGAAACACATTGGGGAGCAAGGAGGAGTTCTTGCCTAATGAGGTGATTAAGATTCAATAATCGCAAGATTAAGGACCTTATTAGTGCATACAGATTAGAAAGTGTGCATCCACCTTCCTCATTTGGATTTTTGGGTCAAGTGAGAATTTATGCTTGTTAGTCATGGTGATCGACATAACCTAGATGGCTTGGTGGTGTTTTTGGAGTTTGGTTATCACTTGGTAGAGCTTGTGGGTGACCAAACTTATGGTGTGAGTTGTTGTGGGTGATTCATCATGTTGGAGTGGTAAATAATTCGCCCATAGTGATCACTTGGTTCTTGCATGAATCAATGGGGAGCAATACCCTTGCACAGGTGCTCCAACCAGTACTAGTAGGGAGTGTAGACTCCCCGATACCTCGAGAAAACATTGTCTTGTTCCTATTCCTCTCATTATTTATACATTTACATTTATGCAATTACTTGGATGTATTTACATTCATAGAAAAATTGTCATGCTAGAGTAGGATTGGAACTCTGGGTGCAAAATTTCGTGAGTAGGATAAAAATCACTATTAGGCACGGGCGATGATGTGTGCTAAGCGATTTGTTTTAATTGTTGCAAAAAAAGATTATCCCAATTCACCCCTCCGTCTTGGGCACATTGATAATTTCAATTGGTATCAATGCCTTATGCTCTTTGGATTAGGCTTCACCACCTATATAAATGGGAAAATTGTTGTGTAATCAATCTTCCCATGCAATCACTGTGCAATCAAACCACCAAAAGTTATGATAAATTCTCAAAACAATTATGAATATACTTCATTTTTATTCTACCAGTATAAGTTTTCAAGCTTAATTCATCATATGTTATGAGATGTAAATAAGAGAAATTGTGTCATTTTTAATCCTTCATATTGTATCATTTTAACTCTTAACATAGGATGAGGTAGAATTTGAAATTTGATATATTGGTAAAATAAAAAATAAAGTATATCTATAAATATTTTGAGATTTTTATGGCTTTTAGTAGTTTGATTGCATGGTGATTGCATGGGAAGCTTGACTGGACAATGGTTTTTTGTGCAAGAGAAAGATGTCCTGTGGGAATGGACCCCATCCCATGTTTGAGGGAGACAATTTTCCTTATTGTAAAATTCACATGGAGGCTTATCTAGAGTTTATAGTGAGGTGTATATAGCCAATACAAAAGGACTTCTAAAACCTAAGGATCCCTAACCTAGTTGGTGATGAGGTATACTATTAGAAGTGTAATATGCAAAGGCCAAAAACACACTCTTTAGATGTTTTTCAAAGAGGTCTTTAACTGTGTGCGGAACGACAAGGACATCCATCAACTATGTTCAGACATTTGCACGCTCCATGATGGACAAAGAGTGAGCATTAGGAATGCTACCACCTTATTATGAAAAAGCTAAATTCATTTGATATGCTTACTCATGAAAATGCTAATGAAATGTATTCCCACTTGAATATGTTTGTAGAGGAAGCGAATGACCTTGGACTGACTCAAATGACACAAACTCGTATTGTGAGGAAGATTCTTAGTGTCCTACCAATTGAGAAATATGGGCACATTGTCACCATGCTTCATCAAGTTGATCTCTCCACCACTACGCTAACTCAAATATTAGGGAATATTAATGTTCATGAGATGTACATGCACATTACTCTACAAGATAGCTGTTCTTCCAACAAGAATAAAAATTTAGCATTCAAAGTTAGCCAAGAGAAGAAGGGCAAATGCAAAGTCAAGGAAGTCGATCTTGATAGCTAAAGTGAAGAAGAAGATGATGATGATGTGAAGATTGCTCTCAACAAAAATCACATAAATTTTATTCAAATAAGAAGTTATTTACAAGTAGAGAGAGAAAGCCCATCTCTAAAATGAATTGCTAATTATGGTGATCTTGGTCATCTAGCTCATCAATTCCATAAGCCCAAGAAACAAAAATACAAGGACAAGAACAAGGGCAAGAAAGGTGGCTCAAGTTTTAAGGAAGATGGACTTGACCCATTTAAGTTTTGATTTTGGTGTTTGATGATCAACATGACCATTAAGACAAATGGTGGTTGTGTATTTTATGTAGTTCAATAGGATGTGAAATGGCCTTGAACTTATGTGAAGTAGTGATCTAGAATATCAACACCTCAATAAAGACATTAGAAGACATGATAAGGATCTAAACGTACATGCAAGAGTCCAATACACAAGATGGAAGAAGCCTAGATGAAGACACATGAAGAAATTAAGATGAAAAAATATCCCTCGACAACACAGGATGAGTCTAGTGTTGGGGGTGTGGCATCAAACTAGTCACTTGAAAGCCTAGGCTCCCTATGGTTTTGGTGATTAATGACAACACAAGATTGTTGTGATTAACATGTGTTTTGTAGAGGCAAATTAAAGCTAGGCCACAATGATTGAGATTGTTTGCACAACCGATGGTTTACATGCACCTTATTATGGATTTTGTTTTAGTTTTCAAAGGACAAAAGATAAGGTTAAACATGGACTAGTTCTAAGTGTCATTTAGAGTTGAGAGGCAATTAGAATATTTTACGACCTTGTTTTTCCTTTGATTGTACTATAAAGGAGGGTATACAGTAGTTTCCTTACCTAGGTGAGCCTAATGAGTTTAATGTGGTGCTCATTTATTGTCTTTAGCTCTAGGTAGCTTAGATGAGACCTAAAATAAGTTTGAATCAAAACCCACTTACATAGTTCTCAAAGTTGGATATGCTAGAAGGTTTTTAAAGACATTGGACCCTAAAGTCTTAGGGTTGTTGGACCAATGGTGACGGTCTGATGTCTCCACACATATAACTTGAGAGTGCTTGATCGTTGGATCCTATGAATAGTAGAGCATTGGACCAATGGTGCGACGGAACCTCCGAAGTAATCAGGCCCACCTACAGTTGTCCTTGTCTAACAGACATCAGACACCCTGTAGATGTTCCTAAGTTACTTGACAAGCTCGGTATCTTTCCTTACCTCACCAGGAACGTTTCACCCGTCTTGCAGACATTACAGATCATCGGAGATAAAGATATGCGGAAGCGAATTACATAATATTACATTTATTTCCAAAAGTAAGCTCAAGTTAATATATTACAGACCAGTTCTAAAAGTGAGTGCATAAAAGTAATAATTATACAAACCAGGGAGACACAAACTTCTCCCGAAAGACTATAACAAAAGATTCTAGATGGAGGACCGAGTCCTCCCGCACTTCAGTCTTGGTTTTCTCCCTTGGGAACCACCTTAGCACAGAAGCAGCAAAAGTCTGCTACTTCCTCACCTAAAAACAACAAAGGGATAAACCCTGAGTATGGAATTACTCAGCAAGTCTTACCCGACTAAGGAAAAGACTCTCAAGGGTATGCTGGATATATGGGAGTCAAGGTAAGGCTTCTCAATAGTCAAAGACTCTGTTTTGCAGAAATGCTTACTAAAGTGGATCCTTAAAAATCCAATTTTATTTGTCAAGTTAGGTAAAATTACCTGCACTAGAGTTCTTTCTACCCTAGTTCAATCACTGGTCCTGCACTAGCCAATTTCTTAACCAAAAACCCATCATCTTTAGTGGAATGCTACGTGTAGGTCAGTGACCAAGTCTTCATAACCGCGAAGGTACGGCGATCCGAATCGATTATACTCAGCTGAGGATCTCCAATCACACGACATATGTAGCACTTAACCCTTGCATATGTCAACCCGCCACCGGGGTTCTTAAGACTGGATCAGGTTCACGCAAACCGAGAGCACAGATACACCACCGTCCAGCCTCTTGCCACGGAGGGTACACGCTACTCTCGCCACCGCTCCACTCCCATTTCGTGTTATCTTATTCCGGCCTTAGTCTACCCGAGGCAAGGCTTACCCATGACGAGGCATGTGACCAGTTAAAGGGTCCTCGATCATCAAGCCTACATCGACAAGGTCCTTAATCGACTCAGACAGAGACACTACACCGAGACTTTCTTCTCGTGCAAGTCACCCGCCCGGTCTCAGCTTACTCATTTCAAACCCAAAGTTTGGTACCTGACAGAGGTACATCTTTTCCGATGTTGAATCCATCACGGCCGTGATGGATCCACCATCAAGTTTTATTTTCAAAAACACCCCTCCCACTTTGCCAAACATCCTTTGTAAAACAAATCCTTTTGTTTTTCTAAAGCAATACTAAGCAAAGTAAAACCTTTTTTTTGTAAAAACAGGATTTCAAGGAGGGTAATCAAAATCAAGGGAGGCAATGCAGGAATTGTTTAATCAATCAACTCCTATCACCTAATGCAGCAAGTAAGTGAGAAAGATTTTAAAGACATCAAGGAAGGTGGCAAATGCACCGGGGCTTGCCTTTGTTATCAGAGGTGTCCTGCTCGGATCCACAGATATCAAAATAGAAGCAGTTGTCTGCCTGGGGATCAGAGGTGGGTGGTATCCCTTCTTCAACAACTTCTTCTTCTTCTTCTTGCTCTAATATAATCATATACATGCATAAGAATGGATGTCATGGAATGCTCATGAGGATGCAAAGATAGCATAAACTTGTTATTTATGTCTTGAGTACAACTTTCCTTCACGGTACTCCGAGAACCTAGGGTTTCCGGAGTCAGTAAAGGAGTTCATGGAGCAGGGGGGGTGGTTTTGGGTTTAGTGATCAAACAAGGCCCAAATCAAACCAAACTCTACCCATGGCTTCTAAATAATGTGATAAGCTCACATAAAAAGTTTGGGAAATTTTGGACTTATTATTTATTCTCTAAAAATCCAGAATCAATAGTTTAGGCTATTTTAAATGCCCTAAAATTCTTTGTTTAAACTAAAAATCATGAAACTATTTTTATTAAATTCTAGGGAAAATAAGGAATCTAGGAAAATTGGTTTCACAATTTTATCATTTTTCTACAATTTTCTAAAATTGTTTTGGCTCTGGAGTAAAAAGAAAAGAAGAAAGGAATGAATAGTGCTGGGCTAGAAGTAGCCCATACGGCCCAGCCAACAGAGAAAACGGGAGTGCGCCCGCGCCCGCGGGGCAGACTTGCGCGGAGGTCCTCGGGGTTTTGAGCTAATGGGAGTTGGGTTCGGTCACTATTTGAACCAGTCACTGACAGATTACAGGGAGGCCCCTGCAGTTCTAATTCTTTGCAGAGGGAAGTCCCCGACGGCGGTGAGCGCGGTTGCGCTCCGGTGAGCCACTGTACCGGCCAAACGGGGCGACGACAAGACCCTCCGAGCAACAGACATGAAATCGGGGCTACCATGATCGTTTCCCCCAACCTAATTGCGTCTAAGACCAACTAAGGAGATCTGGCCACGGTGACCGAGAGCACGGCGGCTTGGGGATCGTGTTCTCGGCGATCCTAGGCGGTTTGGTTCAATTAAAATGGTCGGGGAGCATCACCAACATGTAAGGATGCTAGAACAGGGATGAGAAGAGGATGAGCGGACCTGGAGAAGGCTGGCCGCGGTGAGGTTGAGCTTCGGGTGGCGGAAAGTGAATTTGGGGCGAATTCAAAATTCGCGAGTTCTAGCGAAAGACTGCTAGCGATTAGCGGTGTCTGGGTGGAGGATGATCTTGCGGAGCTAGCGTGGGCTTCAATTTATAGGACCCTTCAGTGGTGGCCGTGAATTTGGGTGTTGATGTGCGGCGGTCAGAGGTAGAAGAAAGCACTAGTGTGTGTGGCTGCGTGTCCTCGGTCGTGGCAGGCTCACCGGCGGCGATGGGACGGCGTTAAGGAGTCACGACGACGAGGTGGAAAGGTAGAGCCACGCGGCGGGCAACGGCGAAGACTTGACGACGGTGAGAGCTTTATCCACGGCGAGGAGCAAAGGAAGGAGTACTACGGTTAGTCGGGGTGGCCTCCAGCTCACCGGCGACGACGATCTTTTGGCCCCGCGACGGTATCAACATACCCCGAGCGTGAATCCTAACGGCGACGAGGATCCACGGTGAGGATTCACCGGCGGGGAGGTTCACTGAACCTAACTCAACCAGGGCACTGTACCATGGAATTCCTTATTCAGATAAACTGACAGCCCGAATTGCAGAGCTAATTACTCCCAACTTTGTGTAATAACATGATCAACAATCTTTAGCAAAGTTATAGTCTTAAGATCCAGCTACAACTTTGTTATAGCAATCCAAGGCAAATTCCCACTGGATTATAGTCTAACTGGCTCTTAATGTTGGATCAAAGTCACTGTCCAACCGAAATTCAGTCTATATTAGTCTGACAGTCCAACTTTGGGCAAGATTATCTTCAACTTTCTCACAAGAACATGGTTTGCTCTCTTCAGCAAAATTGTTCTCCTATTATTGGTCTTCAACTTTGATGTGGTGACCTAGGGCAGAAACTCTATATCCAGAAAGATACAAAGCCCCAAAGTTGAGCCAATACACTAACTTTCAGACTTAGAAATAAACTCTTGTGAGGTCCATTTTGCATTTAGGTCCAAAACTTAGGGTTTGGCTTGCAAAATCACTTATTTGTGAATCAAAGGACTTAAAATACTTATTTGGCTTGGTTTTTGCACTTTAGCCCAAAAGTGGACTAATTTTGCACTTAGGCCCCTAGGGTTTGGTTTTAGGGTTTTCCAGAGTTCCAATTAGGGTTTCTGGCATCCCAGGGGTATAAATGTGATTCAACTTAGTGTTTGGGGATATTGTATGACTTTTCTCACAAGCCCTAAAGTTTTTCTCAACTTGGGTTAAGCTTTACCCCTTTAACCACTATTTAGGGTTAAGTCCTTAAACCAGGGTCCTCTTTGTAAAACTTTAAAACAATACAACTTGTTTGAAATTTTTGCCTAGTGAATGCACCCTAGGTGTATCAAACATATGCAATGCCCATGCTCATGATGCCATGCTCAAGTTTTAGTTATAGTAACACCAGGGGTGTTACATCCTTCCCCCCATAAAAGAATCTCGTCCCGAGATTTAAAGTCCTAGGGTGAGTAATGGAAAAGGAAATGTGTCATGTTTTTATTTCCTGATTTCTGGTACAAGGCAGGGGTGGTATGGGGGTTCATTCCTTTATTACACAGCTATACAAACTTTACAATTTACAAGAGGCTAGAAAGCCTGGGAAATTCTTATCTAAGAAATCTTGGGTTTCCCATGTAGCCTCATCTTCCGAATGCTGGTTCCACTGTATTTTATAAAACTTGAGAGTCTTTCTCCGGGTAACCCTGTCCTTTTGATCCAGAACTCGAATGGGATGTTCCGAGTACGTTAAATCTGGTTCCAGGACAACATCAGTCACTTCAACGGTTCGATCGGGAACCCGAAGACACTTCTTCAATTGTGACACGTGGAACACATTATGCACGACAGACAATGTTTCGGGTAGTTGGAGTCGGTACGCCACTGGTCCACATTGCTCAAGTACCAGGAATGGACCAATGTACCTGGGTGCAAGTTTTCCTTTAATCCCAAAACGCGATACGCCTTTCATTGGTGAAACCTTTAAGTAGACGTAGTTTCCTTCCAAGAAGTATAAGGGCATTCGCCGTTTGTCTGCATAACTTTTCTGACGAGCCTGTGCCTTCTTCATAATATGAACTATTTTCTGAACCTTTTCTTCGGTTTCTTTTACCATATCAGGTCTAAAGAAATATCTTTCACCAGGTTCAGACCAATTTAGCGGAGTTCGACACCGTCGCCCATACAAAGCTTCAAAAGGTGCCATCTTGATGCTTTCCTGGTAACTGTTATTATATGAAAACTCCGCCAAAGGTAAGCATTCATCCCACTTTGTTGAGAAATCCAGGACACATGCCCGTAACATATCTTCAAGTATTTGGTTCACTCTCTCAGTCTGTCCACTGGTTTGGGGATGGTAGGCCGAACTGTGGAGTAACTTAGTTCCCAGGGATTTATGAAGTTCTTCCCAAAATTTGGATACGAACTGAGGTCCACGATCCGACACTATGGTCTTTGGAACACCATGCAAACTGAGAATACGGGCAATGTATAACTCCGCATAGGTGAGTACCGGGTAATATGTCTTGACCGGCAGAAAATGAGCAACCTTTGTAAGTCGATCAACAATCACCCAGATAGAGTCGTACCCTTTTGCGGTCCTGGGCAATCCCACAATGAAGTCCATGCTTATGTCTTCCCATTTCCATGTTGGTGTTGGTAATGACTGCAATGGACCGGCGGCTTTCATGTGTATGGCTTTGACACGTCTACAAGTGTCACACTTAGCCACATAGCGTGCAATTTCAATCTTCATCTTCGTCCACCAGTAGTGTTGTTTCAGATCATGATACATCTTAGTGCTTCCTGGATGAATAGAATAGCGACTAAGATGCGCTTCATCTAAGATTTGCTGGCGGAGTTCTTCATTCTTCGGCACTACTATGCGGTTGTTGAACCATAACACACCTTGATCATCTTCCTTGAAACATTGGGCTGTTCCAGCCCTGATCTTCTCTCGTATGTGCTCCATGCCCAGATTATCCTTTTGAGCATCAATTATCCTTTGCAAAATGGTTGACTCAAGCTTTAGTTGATTCAAAGTCCCTTGCTGGATTATCCCCAGGTTTAACTTTTCCATTTCTTGACACAAAGTGTTTTCGGAGGTCTTTACCATAAGACAGTGGCAGGAAGTCTTGCGACTCAATGCATCTGCCACCACATTGGCCTTGCCTGGGTGATAATGGATTTCCAGTTCATAATCTTTAATGAGCTCAAGCCATCGTCTTTGCCTCATATTTAACTCTGACTGGGTAAATATATACTTCAAACTCTTATGATCTCTATATATGTGGCAGATATTTCCCAGCAGATAGTGACGCCATATTTTCAGGGCATGAACCACAGCAGCTAGCTCTAAATCATGTGTTGGATAATGCTCTTCATGTCGACGTAACTGCCTTGAAGCATACGCAATTACTCGGCCTTCTTGCATTAGCACACAGCCGAGTCCACTGCCTGACGCATCACAGTATACATCAAAAGGCTTAGTGATGTTCGGTTGAGCCAATACCGGAGCAGTGGTCAATAGTGTCTTCAATTCCTCAAAGGCTTCATTACATTTAGAAGTCCAATTGAACTTAGTATCATTCTTCAATAAACTTGTGATTGGCTTCACAAGCTTAGAAAAATCAGGTATGAATCTGCGATAATATCCTGCGAGTCCAAGAAAACTCCGGACTTGGTGAACAGTCGTTGGAGGTTTCCATTCCAGAATATCCTTGACCTTGCTAGGATCTACCGCAATTCCCTTGGCGGATAACACGTGCCCCAGAAATTGAATTTCCTCCAGCCAGAACGCGCACTTACTGAACTTGGCATACAGCTGATGTTCCCTCAGGCGCGTCAATACAATCCGTAGGTGCTGAGCATGCTCCTCTTCATTTTTAGAATATATCAAAATATCGTCGATGAAGACCACCACGAACTTGTCTAACTCGGGCATGAACACCGAGTTCATCAAATAGGTGAAGTGGGCAGGAGCATTTGTGAGCCCGAAAGACATTACTAGATACTCAAACAATCCATACCGCGTAGTAAATGCGGTCTTCGGTATATCCTCGGGCCGAATACGGATTTGATGATAGCCCGACCTGAGATCGATTTTGGAAAACACCCTCGCCCCAGTCAGTTGATCAAATAAGATATCAATCCTTGGAAGAGGGTACTTATTCTTGATGGTGACCTCATTCAGGGGCCGATAGTCCACACACATTCGCAAGGTTTGATCCTTCTTCTTCACAAAGATGGCGGGACAACCCCACGGGGATGAGCTTGGCCGGATAAATCCTTTATTCAGCAGATCTTGTAATTGAATCTTCAATTCTGCTAACTCATTAGGGGGCATACGGTACGATCTTCGGGAGATGGGAGCCGTACCGGGCTTTAGCTCAATTACGAATTCTACATCTCTTTCTGGGGGCAGTCCAGGCAAATCTTCCGGAAATACATCTGGAAACTCACATACTACCGGAATGTTCTTGATCTCCGGTACAATGGCTTCAAAGATTCTACCAGAAGCTTTGGCTGGATTGGTTTTGGGGAGAGACAAGAGAATTTCTTCTTGATTATAACTCAACCTGACGGTTCTGAGTTCAGTGTTGAGTACTGCCTTGTGTTGGGTTAACCAATTCATACCCAGAATTACATCTATATCCTGGCCTTTTAGAACAATCATGTTAGCAGGAAAGTTCCGTTCGGCCATAGTTACTGGCACTCCATAGGCCACTTCTCTAGTAAAAATATGTCCCCCAGGTGATTGAATTTTAAATCCCTCTTTTGATTCATGGCATGCAATGTGATGTTGCTCCACAAATGTCTTGCTAATAAAGGTATGCGAAGCACCAGAATCAAAAAGAATGATTGCAGGGTGGCTGGCCACAGGGAACGTACCCATCATCACCGGCTCTCCCTCCGGTGTCGTAGCCACTTGCGTATAATATACTCGCCCCGTTTTCTTGGTATTCTTGCCCGAAGTACTTCCCTTGCCTGGAGCTGAATTTCCCGATCCTTGCTGATTATTAGCTTGATTTTGCCGAGGATAGGGACAATCTTTAATAAAGTGCCCAGATTTGCCACAGTTAAAACATCCAGTTGAAGAACTTGGCAGTGCAGGGAATCGAGTGCCTGGGGCACCCGGCTGACTTGAGGCAGTAGGGGCTTTGTTGGGATGAATAATTATAGGCTGCTTGAAAGGGAAAGATGGTGCACTTGAATGGTTCTGGTTAGAGGGCCGGAGAATAAACCGTTGCCTCTTTACCGGGCCCTGATTAGGCCGATCACCACTGAATCCCTTACTTTTCCCAGAATTTGCATATTTGGCCTCCACAGATAAGGCTGTGCTGACACCCTTTCCATAAGTAAGATCAATACATGCAGCCATTTTCCGCTGCATCCGGTCGTTCAGACCCCTCATAAAACAATTCCTCTTTTTCAAATCTGTATTCACCTGATCAATTGCGTACTGGGACAGGTGATTGAACTTGTTGAGGTACTGGTTCACAGTATCTCCCCCTTGTTTCAATTTCATGAACTCTTCTTGCTTCATGTGCAGCACTCCCTCAGGAATATAATGCTCGCGGAATGCTGCTTTGAACTCGTTCCATGTAATTTGATGATTATCCGGTTGGATGGCCACGAAGTTCCCCCACCAAGTGCTGGCAGGGCCTCGGAGTTGCTGAGCCGCAAACAACGGCTTCTGGGTTTCTGAACAACGTAGAAGGCCAAATTTCTGTTCAATGACCCTTATCCATTCATCGGCTTCGAGCGGATCTTCTGCTTTGACGAAGAGAGGCGGACGAGTCTCAGAGAAATCCAGATAAGTGGTCTCACGGGGACCCTGTTGAAATCCTCTTCCTGCTTGTTGCTGAAGCTGTTGCTGACCCGCCATCTCCCTCAGGAAGCGGGTATTGTCGGCTGTAGCATTTACCAAGGCAGCGATTGCCTCGGCAAGCGTGGGTGGAACGGGAGGTGGATTCGGGGTAGCATCCCGACCCCCGGATGTTCCAGCTGCATCCTGTCCCCGAGTCCGGGTCGGCATCTGAGGCAAAAACATTTGAATAAACATAATGTGCCAAAGAAAACCTTCCGTTTTACATTACTGTAAAAAGTAATGGTACAGACTCGACATTACACAACAGGATACATTACCCATTTTACAAAAGTTTAACCTATTATACAACCGTACACCCTACAATACACTACTCTAATATAACAGTACACCCTACAATACACTACTCTACTCTTATTACACCACTAGTCCTGTTTTCCATTGCTTTTGGCGGCTTCATCATCAGGGGTGGGAGTCCAGACGTCAACCAACCTCAAAGAAGGAGGAGGTTCATACAGGTCTAATTCCCCACCCAACGCGCGTCCCGCGACGTGAGAAGGTCCGGCTTCCGCCTCAGCAGGGGGTGTAGGCTCACTAGGGTGTAGTTGCGAGTAGAGCACATGGACTTCCTCATGTAAGGTATTGCAGTAAACCTGCAAGTTGTCGACAGCTGTGCTGAGTTCTTTCACTCGGGCCTGAGCCCTTGCCTCCTTGGCCCATGCCAATGAACGAGATTGAACAGCCCAATCGAGTGCCAAATCCCGATCGGCCAGCTGGTCTTGTAGATGGCGAACGTCTCTTCGTAACTCATTTATACGGTCACCATCTCCAATCCATATAGCTGTCCTGCGGCGGAGTTCCAATTGGAGCCTGCTTACTTCTGCCTCCAGATCCCCTATAGGATCATTGCTCCCGCTACTACTATCTACATCTCGCGGAGCAAGTTGATGTCGAGGCACTCCAAGTGGTCCAGTCGACTTACGCGCGGTCTTTCTTGTGCGCGGCGGCATTTTCTAAAGGGGAAATTTTATTAGTATAATTCTTAGCATGATGCATGAGTAAGTACAGAATCAACCTTGGTTGATTCAACCTTCTATACATTGCACTCTTCCTATCTGGTCTTTAAAATAAACTCTTCAGAATACTTAGGTAAGAAGAGAAAAGAATCTTTAGGTAAGACTTTTGAAAATCTTTTTGAAGATGCCTTAATATCTGCAAAGAAGGGCTACGCTCCGATACCAGCTGCGACGGAACCTCCGAAGTAATCAGGCCCACCTATAGTTGTCCTTGTCTAACAGACATCAGACACCCTGTAGATGTTCCTAAGTTACTTGACAAGCTCGGTATCTTTCCTTACCTCACCAGGAACGTTTCACCCGTCTTGCAGACATTACAGATCATCGGAGATAAAGATATGCGGAAGCGAATTACATAATATTACATTTATTTCCAAAAGTAAGCTCAAGTTAATATATTACAGACCAGTTCTAAAAGTGAGTGCATAAAAGTAATAATTATACAAACCAGGGAGACACAAACTTCTCCCGAAAGACTATAACAAAAGATTCTAGATGGAGGACCGAGTCCTCCCGCACTTCAGTCTTGGTTTTCTCCCTTGGGAACCACCTTAGCACAGAAGCAGCAAAAGTCTGCTACTTCCTCACCTAAAAACAACAAAGGGATAAACCCTGAGTATGGAATTACTCAGCAAGTCTTACCCGACTAAGGAAAAGACTCTCAAGGGTATGCTGGATATATGGGAGTCAAGGTAAGGCTTCTCAATAGTCAAAGACTCTGTTTTGCAGAAATGCTTACTAAAGTGGATCCTTAAAAATCCAATTTTATTTGTCAAGTTAGGTAAAATTACCTGCACTAGAGTTCTTTTTACCCTAGTTCAATCACTGGTCCTGCACTAGCCAATTTCTTAACCAAAAACCCATCATCTTTAGTGGAATGCTACGTGTAGGTCAGTGACCAAGTCTTCATAACCGCGAAGGTACGGCGATCCGAATCGATTATACTCAGCTGAGGATCTCCAATCACACGACATATGTAGCACTTAACCCTTGCATATGTCAACCCGCCACCAGGGTTCTTAAGACCGGATCAGGTTCACGCAAACCGAGAGCACAGATACACCACCGTCCAGCCTCTTGCCACGGAGGGTACACGCTACTCTCGCCACCGCTCCACTCCCATTTCGTGTTATCTTATTCCGGCCTTAGTCTACCCGAGGCAAGGCTTACCCATGACGAGGCATGTGACCAGTTAAAGGGTCCTCGATCATCAAGCCTACATCGACAAGGTCCTTAATCGACTCAGACGGAGACACTACACCGAGACTTTCTTCTCGTGCAAGTCACCCGCCCGGTCTCAGCTTACTCATTTCAAACCCAAAGTTTGGTACCTGACAGAGGTACATCTTTTCCGATGTTGAATCCATCACGGCCGTGATGGATCCACCATCAAGTTTTATTTTCAAAAACACCCCTCCCACTTTGCCAAACATCCTTTGTAAAACAAATCCTTTTGTTTTTCTAAAGCAATACTAAGCAAAGTAAAACCTTTTTTTTGTAAAAACAGGATTTCAAGGAGGGTAATCAAAATCAAGGGAGGCAATGCAGGAATTGTTTAATCAATCAACTCCTATCACCTAATGCAGCAAGTAAGTGAGAAAGATTTTAAAGACATCAAGGAAGGTGGCAAATGCACCGGGGCTTGCCTTTGTTATCAGAGGTGTCCTGCTCGGATCCACAGATATCAAAATAGAAGCAGTTGTCTGCCTGGGGATCAGAGGTGGGTGGTATCCCTTATTCAACAACTTCTTCTTCTTCTTCTTGCTCTAATATAATCATATACATGCATAAGAATGGATGTTATGGAATGCTCATGAGGATGCAAAGATAGCATAAACTTGTTATTTATGTCTTGAGTACAACTTTCCTTCACGGTACTCCGAGAACCTAGGGTTTCCGGAGTCAGTAAAGGAGTTCATGGAGCAGGGGGGGTGGTTTTGGGTTTAGTGATCAAACAAGGCCCAAATCAAACCAAACTCTACCCATGGCTTCTAAATAATGTGATAAGCTCACATAAAAAGTTTGGGAAATTTTGGACTTATTATTTATTCTCTAAAAATCCAGAATCAATAGTTTAGGCTATTTTAAATGCCCTAAAATTCTTTGTTTAAACTAAAAATCATGAAACTATTTTTATTAAATTCTAGGGAAAATAAGGAATCTAGGAAAATTGGTTTCACAATTTTATCATTTTTCTACAATTTTCTAAAATTGTTTTGGCTCTGGAGTAAAAAGAAAAGAAGAAAGGAATGAATAGTGCTGGGCTAGAAGTAGCCCATACAGCCCAGCCAACAGAGAAAACGGGAGTGCGCCCGCGCCCGCGGGGCAGACTTGCGCGGAGGTCCTCGGGGTTTTGAGCTAATGGGAGTTGGGTTCGGTCACTATTTGAACCAGTCACTGACAGATTACAGGGAGGCCCCTGCAGTTCTAATTCTTTGCAGAGGGAAGTCCCCGACGGCGGTGAGCGCGGTTGCGCTCCGGTGAGCCACTGTACCGGCCAAACGGGGCGACGACAAGACCCTCCGAGCAACAGACATGAAATCGGGGCTACCATGATCGTTTCCCCCAACCTAATTGCGTCTAAGACCAACTAAGGAGATCTGGCCACGGTGACCGAGAGCACGGCGGCTTGGGGATCGTGTTCTCGGCGATCCTAGGCGGTTTGGTTCAATTAAAATGGTCGGGGAGCATCACCAACATGTAAGGATGCTAGAACAGGGATGAGAAGAGGATGAGCGGACCTGGAGAAGGCTGGCCGCGGTGAGGTTGAGCTTCGGGTGGCGGAAAGTGAATTTGGGGCGAATTCAAAATTCGCGAGTTCTAGCGAAAGACTGCTAGCGATTAGCGGTGTCTGGGTGGAGGATGATCTTGCGGAGATAGCGGGGGCTTCAATTTATAGGACCCTTCAGTGGTGGCCGTGAATTTGGGTGTTGATGTGCGGCGGTCAGAGGTAGAAGAAAGCACTAGTGCGTGTGGCTGCGTGTCCTCGGTCGTGGCAGGCTCACCGGCGGCGATGGGACGGCGTTAAGGAGTCACGACGACGAGGTGGAAAGGTAGAGCCACGCGGCGGGCAACGGCGAAGACTTGACGACGGTGAGAGCTTTATCCACGGCGAGGAGCAAAGGAAGGAGTACTACGGTTAGTCGGGGTGGCCTCCAGCTCACCGGCGACGACGATCTTTTGGCCCCGCGACGGTATCAACATACCCCGAGCGTGAATCCTAACGGCGACGAGGATCCACGGTGAGGATTCACCGGCGGGGAGGTTCACTGAACCTAACTCAACCAGGGCACTGTACCATGGAATTCCTTATTCAGATAAACTGACAGCCCGAATTGCAGAGCTAATTACTCCCGACTTTGTGTAATAACATGATCAACAATCTTTAGCAAAGTTATAGTCTTAAGATCCAGCTACAACTTTGTTATAGCAATCCAAGGCAAATTCCCACTGGATTATAGTCTAACTGGCTCTTAATGTTGGATCAAAGTCACTGTCCAACCGAAATTCAGTCTATATTAGTCTGACAGTCCAACTTTGGGCAAGATTATCTTCAACTTTCTCACAAGAACATGGTTTGCTCTCTTCAGCAAAATTGTTCTCCTATTATTGGTCTTCAACTTTGATGTGGTGACCTAGGGCAGAAACTCTATATCCAGAAAGATACAAAGCCCCAAAGTTGAGCCAATACACTAACTTTCAGACTTAGAAATAAACTCTTGTGAGGTCCATTTTGCATTTAGGTCCAAAACTTAGGGTTTGGCTTGCAAAATCACTTATTTGTGAATCAAAGGACTTAAAATACTTATTTGGCTTGGTTTTTGCACTTTAGCCCAAAAGTGGACTAATTTTGCACTTAGGCCCCTAGGGTTTGGTTTTAGGGTTTTCCAGAGTTCCAATTAGGGTTTCTGGCATCCCAGGGGTATAAATGTGATTCAACTTAGTGTTTGGGGATATTGTATGACTTTTCTCACAAGCCCTAAAGTTTTTCTCAACTTGGGTTAAGCTTTACCCCTTTAACCACTATTTAGGGTTAAGTCCTTAAACCAGGGTCCTCTTTGTAAAACTTTAAAACAATACAACTTGTTTGAAATTTTTGCCTAGTGAATGCACCCTAGGTGTATCAAACATATGCAATGCCCATGCTCATGATGCCATGCTCAAGTTTTAGTTATAGTAACACCAGGGGTGTTACAAATGGTTATGGATTTGATGATCTATGTAAGCATATTAGAGAGTTCTAGGGTGCATCGAACTAGCCCGATGATGGGCGTTAGACATACGATACAAATGTATCAGCTAGGGTTCTTTCTACATGTTCGTTGGACCCTATGAGTACTGGTATCATTATACTAATGAGTTATGGTCCAATGACCTCTGTTAAGTTACCAAAGAAGGTTTTGTGAGCATCAAACTAGTTAAATGATGAGCATTGAACGATATGCTCCGTGCATTAATCAAATGACTAGTTCTAACATATGAAGTATATATAATTATTTTTGTGTCTCGTCAGACCATATGAATGGGTCAGATGGTTGGGCATCAAACGGTCCGGTGGTCACATCTTTTTCCCAAAGTTACTCTAATAGCTAGTTGGCCTATTGGAGGTTATAAATACTCCACCAACTGGCCCATACTAGTGCTCTTGCCCAAATTAATAACTGAAGCAACCCATTTGGAGAGAGAAAGAGACTTTGCCTAGTGAGAAACTTGAGAATTGGAATTCGTTTGATTAGCAGCCTCATTAGTGCCTAAAGAGTAATTAGTACACACCCATTGATCTTATTGAGCTTGGTAGAGTCAAGTGAGAGTTTGTGCTTATTCTTCTTGATGATCGACATCACCTAGATAGTTTAGTGTCGACCGAGAGTGTAGTGAACATTTAGAGAGCTTGTGGGTGACCTAACTTGGGATTGTACAAGGCTATGAATCGTTCACCATGTCGAAGCAATGAAGAACTAGATCATAGAGAGAATTGGTCCTTGCCTGGACCAAGGGGGAGTGTAACACCCTGAATTTGGGGGTATAAAATTTATTTCTTATTATCATCCAAATTCACTTGTTACTCTTCTCTCTCTCACCCTAGGTTCTATCTCTCTCTAGATTCTCTCTCTCTTTCCCTTTTGAGTAGAGTTAGTTTAATTAGGAGAGATTAATTATTTATTTTTGCCAAAACACTATGAGTCATGACATGTTGCATCATGCTGAGCTTAAATATTCTATGAATTGTTGCACATGTTTGAATTAGTTTGAATTTGAAACTTGGTTTGAATATGAACTGAAAACCCCTAGAGAAAAAGAAATGGAAAAGCAATTAGAAAATCCAGGGAAAAAGAAATCCAAAGCAGCCCAAGCCGGCCCATCCAGCCCAGCGGGGCCACACGCCCGTGCCGTCTGACAGGTGAGCGCCACCTGTCAGCGGCAGTTTCCTTCCCCGCGTGCTCACTCTCTCCCTCTCTCTCTACCCAATGGGGCCAGGCTGTCGGCACCGGTTGCCTTTGAAAGGGAAATAGGATCAAACCTTTTCCTAAATGATTTTGGTGGTTGAATTGCCCAACACAAATAATTGGACTAACTAGTTTGCTCTAGATTATATGTGTTAGGGTTCAAAAGAAAGGAGCAAAAGAAAACCAAAGTGTGCCCTGGTCTGGCACATCGGTCCGGTGCGCCACCGGACAGTGTCCGGTGCACCAGGAACCGTACACTCTAAACTCCTCAGCTTTGGGTTTCTCGAAGGCTGCTCTGCTATAATTCACCGGACTGTCCGGTGTAGCACCGGACTGTCCGGTGCGCCAAGCGGAGCAACGGCTACTGCGCCAACAGTCGTCTGCAAAAGTGAACAGTGAGCGTGAACAGTGCGCGGACAGTTCGCGTAGAGTCAGAGCAGCGCCAGAAGGCGCATCGAACAGTGAACAGTTCCTGTCCGGTGCAACACCGAACTGTCCGGTGCCCCATGAAGACAGAGCTCCAACGGTCGAAACCGTTAGAACCCTAATGGTTGGGTGACGTGGCTGGCGCACTGAACAGTGTCCGGTGCGCCCATCGACAGTAGCCCTCCCCAACGGCTGTTTTGGTGGTTGGGGCTATACCCCCAACCACCACCATTCAAGGCATCCAAGTTTTCAGACATCTCATTCAATACAAGAGCTAGTGCAATCAATACAAGACACAATTCAAAAGAATCAAAGCCTCTCCAAGTCCCAAATCCACTCCAAACAAATAGTGACTAGAGAGAGAGTTTTGCTCGTGTTCTTTGAGCTCTTGTTCTTGGATCGCTTTCTTCTTCCTCCATTCTTGTTCTCAAGACATTTGTAATCAAAGCAAGAGACACCAATTGTGTGGTGGTCCTTGTAGGGGTCTAAGTGACCCATTTGATTAAGGAGAAAAGCTCACTTGGTCTAAGTGACCGTTTGAGAGAGGGAAAGGGTTGAAAGAGACCCGGTCTTTGTGACCACCTCAACGGGGAGTAGGTTTGTAAGAACCAAACCTCGGTAGAACAAATCACCGTGTCATCTACTTCATTTGACTTTGATTTGTTTTTCACCCTCTCTCTCGGACTCGGATTTTATTCTAACGCTAACCCCGGCATGTAGTTGTGCTTAAAGTTTGTAAATTTCAGATTCTGCCTATTCACCCCCCTCTAGGCGACTTTCAGCCTTCACCTGCGCGCCCCTCTTCCCTCTCTGTCTCATGGGCCCGCTTCGCTAGACATCGAGCCGTTGCCCCCGCACGCTCGCTCTCTCTGCTCCGTGGCCCCCCTGTCAGCTCCGCCTTCCTCGTGCCCGCCGTGGACCAGCGTGCATGCACTCGCGCACGTCACCGGAATCCTCGGCCACGTCGCCCGCCCACGCCCCTAGCCCTTTTTGAGCATTGCCCGCGCCCGCACTCACTTCCCCGTCCCATTTCACACAGCCCCGCTCTCTCTCGTGCTCTGCCCATGCCGCTCAGCCTCGCCGGAGACCAGCGCCCACCGTGCCGGTCTTCTAGCTCATCAGAGGCCACGCCAGGCGACCTCGAGCTCTGCCCCGAGGTGAGACATCCGTTCCCGTGCTTGGTTTTCCCTATTTGCGCCCACCTGTAGACAATTTGGCCTTGCCGATGTGCGGCCGCGCTTGCTCGCTGCGCCCGCATGGTGTCCGGCCAACCCAACACCGTCCAGTGCCCCGATGTTGGCCCATAGAGCTCCCCCACCTGCACTGGATCTAGACCAAGCCCTATCGTGATCGATTGCCTCTCTTAGCGGCCGGAATTCCTCACCGGAATCGTCCCAACCCACCCGGAGTCTTTTCCCCACCGTTCTCCCCTCTCTGACCCTGGTTTCATGGCCATAACCCCGCCAGCGAGTTCGCCGAGTCGTCCCCTTCATTTCTAGCCAACTCCAGCGACCCCGGAACCACCGTAGCACGCCCGCCTCAACTCCGGCGACCTCACCGTCGCGAAGGGGAGTGGCGCTGCCTGTAACACCCTAGGTGTTTATATTTCGCTCGACAACAAGTATGGATTTAAGCACGTGATATTAGTAATAAAACAGACACTAAGGTCTAATTATCTTCGTCTATCACGATCTGGATATCGTGTATGTCTCCATCTGTCTAAATTGCCCTAATTTATTTTGCAAAATTTAGACTTTAGAAATCTTCCGGAACATCAAATCCAGTATCGTTTGGGGTTAAGCCATCGACATCTTGCCCCAAACTATAATCTAAGAAATCAAATGTGGTTCCTTAAAAATTCGTTTGAAATTCTTTCACGCTTGCGACGCACAAGTCTATCTGTGGTCTGACATCGTGTGGCGTGTGGCGGGTGCAAAATCCGTGGCTGGACAGCGCACAGCCTCTCGCCCACGTAACGATGCGTGACGTCGCTTCCGAAAGGATCGCACTCTCGATGCTGCATCGATATCGCACATTTATCTCGCGATATGTTGTGTCTTGTGTCCGTTTAAAAGTTATAGATTAGAGAATACGAATTCGGAAGCCTGACCCACTCTGATAATTTTATCCCTAAACAAATTTATTTAGAACTCGACGAATGAAGTTTTCAGAACAAATTATCAGTGCCGAAATCAGTTTATTTTGGTCTGTCGTTTCTCGCCCAGGTCCAAATCTTCAAATATAAATAAAGGGTAAGAATTCATCTGACACTGGGAATATTCATCGAATCAAATTCTGTCTAAATATTGTGTTCAATATTGTTTTCGATCCACCCTTTTGTTGTCCCTTTAAAACCCCAATCCCAGAACCCGTGTTTATCTTTACGATTCAAAAAAATAGAAATTTAAAAAATGGGAAAATATCTTCCTCCCACCGCTCGACATCACTCTCTCTCTTATCCTCTCCGGCCGTCGTCTTCATCCATCGCTAGATTTTTCCCATGCCGTCGCCTCCAAGCTTCTCTAGCTCCCACGCGCGTTTCTCTCTCCCTCACCTTCTCTCCCTGCTTCGCGCGCCCGAGCGCCCTGCCCTCTGCTCTAGCTCCTCGCGCGCCCAGCGGATTCTAGCGCCGTGGAGCCCTATGCGCCGCGGTCCCCCAGTTCCCTCTGCTTGGCCTGCTTCCCAGCTCGCCCGGCCATGGCCTCATCCTGGCAGTCGCGGGCCTAGCTCGCCCTAGCTCCCTGCGCCTTGCCGTGTCCCCTGTGCGTGCCCCATCTCCCTAGTGCTCGGTCGCCCAGTCTCCAGCTCGCAGAGCTCCCTCCTCTCCTTCCCATGGCGTGCCCCCTTGCTTCTCCCTCCCTCCTCCCGATCTCCCATGGCCGAGCTTCTCCACCAGCCAGCGCCCGTCCTCGCCACCAACCACGCTCGTCCAGATTTGCAAGTCCCTGGTAGAAGTCGGCTGTTCCTATACCCCACGCCCAGATTGACATGGCCTCATGCTCGGCTACTCGCCGTTGAATCCCTCTAGGCATCGACGTCGGCACATGCTCCTCTGCTGCTCACTTGGACCGGGGCCGCCGTGCTGTCGAACTCCATCGTGCAGCCGGTGTTTGACAAAGAAAATCTAGTCTAGGATTCCGACTCAGCCTCGACCTTGTCATTGTTGAAGGTCCTGCTATCCCTATGTTGTTTGTCGTCATCTTGCCCATGTCGTGGCCGCAACTTCCTGTGTTACTCCCTAGTCCACGTCGTCGTCCAACCTGGTAGACGTATTCCATCGACGGTAAGGACCAGTTGTTCGTGCTTTGTTTGTTTCCTCGGCATCAGCTTATTAGATGATTAATGATGTATTTTTTTGTATGATTGAGGAGGAGAGAAATCACCGGAATGTGTGGCGAAGAAGCGTAGTCCAATATGACACTCGCCAAGTGCTCGACAAAATGTCTAATCTTGGGATCGTTGCTGTTTCTGTAGATTTTGGGTCGAGTTTAGTTATGGTGAGTTCATTCGTTATTTCCGTCAACTAGATATATGGTATGATTAAATAGAAGAATCGATTGCGATGATTTTCTTGTTTATTACTTGATGTGGAGATTAAAGTTGAATTTTAGGTTTATGCGATAAGTATATTGGTAGATATATATATTGTGTGATGTTTTATTAGTTGGGATATTATAAAAGTTAATTCAGAAGCGTGGTTTAAATAATTAGTTAAGTTGCTTCTGTCCATAGTTCGAGTTTGGCGTCCCAAAATAATGAGTCTAAGTAATTAGTGTTTCGATTTTACGCTTTAGTCAAAGGGAGGTGAAACTCATATGGTCTATTATTTTCCTAATAAATGAGCTAGGTCCTTTTTAAACAGAAAGCATGTGATGTATATGCTCGTTAATTGTAAAATAGTAGACATTTTACTTAGCTGGCGGGTTATGCAAAGTCGTTCGGTCGGGTAGTTTAGAAAGTTGATGTGCTTCTATCCTTATTTCCAAAATTAGATGTCTTAGACTAATGATTCTAAGTTTATTAGTCTTAAAATGTTGAGCTTTATCTAAGGGGAGCAGAGTGTGTGTATATTTTATTGTTTTGTGATGTATGAGATACCTCCGAATAGGCTAGAAAAGCGTAATTATTATAATTAGTCATATATCGCTAGCTAGTACTTGCTTGTGAATAGGCTAGAAATGCTTTGTTATAAGTGTTTCATCATCTTCAGCGTAGATTATCTGTCTTATGCTGTTCCTCTATATATTCATACATGTGCATTGTGCATCCCATGAGGTACGTTAATTAATCATGTGATGCGGAAGACGACCCAAGTCGACCCCAGGATAATGCAGAGATCGGACATCTCCGCAAGACGACGTCATCAGTTGGATCAACCTGAAGATGGATAAACTGAACGAGTGCCAAGGCAAAGGATGGTCGTCAAGTGATCGTCGTCTAACAAACACTAACCTAGTGTTATTCCAGGCATACCCCGGTGCATTTGCCACCTCCTTGCTGTTTTAAAATCTTTATCACCTTATATGATGCATTAGGTGATAGGAGTTGTGTGCTAGACCGTTGATGCATTTCCTTCCTTGGAAAATTGATTACCCTTCCTTGACACCCTTTTATGAAAAGAAGTTTTATGATGCTTAGCCTTGCTTTAGAAAAACAAAATGTTTTGTTTTAAAACAAAAAGTGATGCTTCACAGTGGATGGGGATTTTTATAAAGAAAATACTTGTGATGGTGAATCCATCAAGGCCATGATGGGTTCAACATCTAAAAAGATGTACCTCTGTCAGGTACCAAACTTTGGGTTTAAAATAATAAAGCTGAGACCAGATGGTTGACTTGCATGAGAAGGAAGTCTCGGTGTAGTGTCTCCGTCTGAGTCGATTAAGGACCGTGCCGATGTAGGCTTGATGATTGATGACCTTTTAACTGGCCACATGCCTCGTCATGAGTAAGCTTTGCCTCGGGCAGACTAATACCAGAAAGGCCAACACGCAATGGGAGTGGAGAGATGGCGAGAGTAGCGTGTACCCTCCGTGGCAAGAGGCTGGACGGTGGTGTATCTGTGCTCTCGGTTGGCGTGAACCCGGTCTGGTCTTAAGAAACCCGTTAGTGAGTTGACATATGCAAGGGTTAAGTGCTACATATGTCGTGTGGTTGGAGATCCCCAGCTGGGTATTAATCGATTCGGATCGTCGTTACTTCTCGGATATGAAGACTTGGTCACTGCCCTACACGTAGCGATCCAGTGAACTGAAGGGATGATAAAAAGACGGCTAGTGTAGGCCAAGTGTTTGAACTAGGATAGAAAGAACTCTAGATGCAGGTAATTTTACTGAACTTGACAAGTAAAAATGGATTTTAAGGATCCACTCATAGTAAGCTTTTCTGCAAACAGAGTCCTTGATTCTTGATAAGCCTTACCTTGAATCCTTTTAAAACCAGCATACCCTTGAGAGTCTTTTCTTTAGTCGGGTAAGTCTTGCTGAGTACTTGCATACTTAGGGTTTTATTCCCATTGTTGCTGCAGGTTACGAGTCACTTTGATTGTGATTGGTGTTAAGCGCCAGTGGGCACGACCTTCTTATAAGTCTAAGTACTTCTTCTATACTTCTTATTGAGGATTGTCACTGAGCTAGCATATATTTCAAACTATAAATAATTTATAACATTTCAAAGTATATTGCTTTGAACCACTTTTGTAACCACTCCGATAATTATAATGGAAATTTGTTATAACCTGTAACTTTTTGTAATAAATAAATTTCGCTGCAAAATGATGGTGTGTGATTTGTGTTTACTTAATCTCGCGATCTTGGTTGTAAGTGGTTTATCCGGTGTCCTTGGGGCACTCAGATGGATCCTGTCAAGTTATCTGGTGCACATGCATAGCTGTCTGAGGTCTTCGAGACAAGGACAGGTGCATGTGGGCCCAATAACTTGGGAGGTTCTGCCACAGACTGGTATCAGAGCAATATTAAGTATATATGGTCACATACGTATTTTCAAAACAAAAGTTTTGGTTTTGGAAAACCTATTTTCAACTAAACACATTGTTTGGCTTTGAAAAACAGATTTGAAAAACTATAATGCTAGCAACATCCTCTGTTAAGCCCTAAATTAAGGACTATCAGGTGGCTTAGTTCAAAATACTAACCCACAATAGGGGGAAAAATTGCATACATGTGTAATGTTGTTTTTGAGGCCATTCAGTTTTGAATGGATCGACACTCAAGGTAAGGTGAGATGTGAGGGCATGACCGAACAAACGTCGGTCTAGGGGAGAGCATAAAAAAGCGCTTGATTATATACATGTTACATATATGTATATATGAATGCTGCGATGTGGATTATTTACTTTTCTGGGAATTCAATACCCCATGGATGTGTATGGGTATACAAACATGGGAATACTGAGAAGTGTAATGTACTTGTAATAACGCACCTACGCTTAGGTAAGAAGGTAAGTTACCATAATGAGCTGCCCTATGGTTAAAGTGTGGCAGCGGTGCCTATGCGTGGCTCGGTGCTTAATGATGAGCTGGCCTCCATATAGAAATATATGGAGTATAAACTGTGATAAACTGTCATGTGTGGATCTTGCATCATGGGAAAATGGGCTGTGATGGAATCTTCTGCAGGTACACTAACCTCGAAAACGTATGTGTAGCTGACGACTAGCAAAATACTAGGAGAGTCGTAAGTATGCCACCGATATAGAACGCTATTGCCACAATACGTTGGCAAAATCTTGTGAGGATGAATAAGACGAGCATGCATCCTGATTTGTTGCATCGTGTTTGTCCCCTATACATCCAAAATGCTTCTCTCATCTTTATTCCAGTAACCAGTGATTGTAGATAATGTGGTGTAATGTTGTATTTTGAACGTCAGTGAAATAGTTATTCTCCGTTTCCTTAGGTATTAATTGTGTTTGCTCTTGTGCTTGATGTGCTGATAAAATATTTGTGACATGTTTGCCTAAACCGAAAACTAGGTCCTGTTCTTATTTAGTGCACCACGACCCAAGTTTGAATTTTTCATTATCACTCCATGACCAAGCCCATGCAAATGAATGCTTAGATAATCTGTTCGTTAGACATAAAATGCAAGCAGACTTAAAATAAGGATCTCGAGTACGTGTTCTCATTGTTAATACATGACTCTTCTGTGGTCATGTTTTCCTCCTAAGCTTCGCCTTGTTTCGGTTGATGCAAGTTGTTATTCCTATTCTATTTTGCCTCTTCTTGAAGATCATACCGTTGCTTTATCAATCTGACCTAGGAAAGACATGTCTGATCATTTTCTTGAGTTTGATGCCTTTGGTTTCCCCATATTTATCGAAGGCATACCAACATAATCTTATGATTGTTTTCCCTTCGTATCTAATCAGGTACTAATCCTTGACCTTGTGATGTCGGAAGATCAACACAGAAGCAACGCCGAAGCTACCATCCAGAGAGCTTCGGCATAGTACCACGCCCTGAGACAAAGGGTTGCACCGACTTAAATATGCAAAGACCAATCGGCCCATGATAATCTGTGTCATGATTGTAGCCAAATATAAGGGATATAAATGTAAATCCATATAGGCTGCACCCTATGTCTATAAATAGGTGAACAGTACCCCCGTACTGTTCACGCTGACTTGTATTCCCTGTTGCGTCACGCTTGGACTTTTCACCTTCTGTCAAGCCGAAGGTATAAATGTAATTCAATACTGTTTATGTTCATTCACTTTAATATATAGAAAACATATAAATAAAGTCATATGATTATTTATGTTATGTTCTATGTTTCATATGCTTCTTCTTCCATTAAACTATACTGTGATGATGAAGGTACATCCTTCTTGACCTTCGTCTGAAGATCATTATATCCTAAGGGAGATAATGCTACGAAAGACGAAGGGCTTCAACCTTTAATGTTTTGTGTTGCCTTGTTCTTAATTCATAGCATTTGAGAACAAGTCCCCAACATTGGCGCCCACCTCCGGTGAACTCACTTCCACTTTTGAGCTGATGGCTTCATTCAGCAACCAAGTCATAGCACCTTCGGTTATGAAGCTCGTGCTCTCAATAACAGGCGGTTCATGCTCAGAGCCAGCCAACAAGAAGCAGAAGAAAGAAGCGCAGAGAAGGCTGCAACATGTTGGGGTGCAGGGACCCTTCATCAAGTCCAAATGGTCCCACATCCCAATTACCTTCTCCTAGGAGGATCTTCAGCTTAAGGATTACCCCCACAATGATGCTATGGTCATATCTTGTGTCATCAAGGGGTTTCTGGTCCATAATGTTCTGGTTGACACATGCAGCGCAACAGATATCATATTTGCTAAGGCCTTCAGACAGATGAAAGAGCCAGAGGATAAGGTTCATGATGCTACACACCCTCTGTGTGGTTTCAGAGGAAGGCAAATTGTAGCACTCGATAAAATCACAATGCCAGTAACCTTTGGCTCTGTTCATAACACAAGGACTGAATAAATTGTTTTTGATATTGTTGACATGGAGTACCCATACAATGCAATCATTGGCCGAGGGACACTCAATGCTTTCGAAGCTATACTTCATCCAGCATACTTATGTATGAAAATACCTTCGGAACAGGGGCCTATTACTATCCATGGAAGTCAAGAGGCTACCAGAAAAGCTGAAGGAAATTGGACAGATTCAAAGGAAATCCATAATATAGATGGAGCCAAAGCCTGTGAGCAGTATAAATACAAAAGAGAGAAGGCTGCTTCGGCGGATCAGCCGAAGCCTATGCTCCTATGTGAAGACATAGCAGAACAAAGGGTATTGTTGGGGTCTCAGCTATCTGAAGAACAAGAGAAGACTTTGCTAAGATTCTTATTCAACAATAAAGATGTCTTTGCTTGGTCCGCCAATGATCTCTGTGGTGTCAACAGAGATGTCATTGAACACTCACTCAATGTGGATCTATCCTTCAGGCCAAGAAAACAAAGGCTTCGGAAAATGTCTGAAGACAAAGCTGAAGGAGCTCGAAACGAAGTGAAGAGACTCCTTAGTGCTGGTGTTATCAGAGAGGTGAAATACCCAGAGTGGCTAGCCAACACTATTAATGTGAAGAAGGCTAATGGCAAATGGAGAATGTGCATTGATTTTACAGATCTTAACAAGGCTTGTCCAAAGGACGAGTTCCCATTGCCAAGAATAGACTCCCTAGTGGACGCAGCAGCTTCTTTGGAGCTCATGAGTCTGCTGGATTGTTATTCTGGCTATCATCAAATATGGATGAAGAAGGAAGATGAGCCGAAGATTAGCTTCATAACCCCCAGTGGAACATATTGTTATCTTCGGATGCCTGAGGGGCTCAAGAATGCTGGAGGAAGCTTCAACAGAATGACAGCCAAGGTCCTCCATTCTCAAATAGGCAGGAATGTACTGACCTATGTTGATGATATCATAGTGAAAAGCACGAAGCAAGAAAATCACATTGCTGATTTACAAGAGACATTTGCTAACTTCAGGCAAGCTGGTCTAAAGTTGAATCCAGAAAAGTGTGTTTTTGGGGTAAAGAAGGGCAAGCTCCTTGGCTGTCTGGTGTCAACTAAAGGAATCGAAGCCAACCCAAGTAAGATTGAGGCTATTCTTTGGATGGAGCCGCCAATCACAAAGAAGGGGGCCCAACGACTGGCAGGGAGGCTAGCATCATTAAACAGATTCATATCTAGATCAGCAGAAAGAAATCTGCCATTCTTTGAAATACTAAAGTCAGCCGAAGTCTTTCAATGGGGCCCAGCACAGCAAAAAGCCTTTTAAGAGTTGAAGAAATATTTGATTGATTTAACAACATTAACTCCACCTGCGCTAGGGGCTCCATTGCTATTATATGTGGCAGCTTCACATTCTACAGTGAGTGCGGCGCTGGTGCAGGAGAAGCTAGACGGTCAAGTTAAAAAGCAAGCTCCAGTGTACTTCGTCTCTGAAGTTTTAAGTCCATCAAAGAAAAATTATACGGAATTGGAGAAGGTGTTGTATGCTGTATTAATGGCCTCCAGGAAGCTTCGACATTATTTTCAAGCATACCACATAATTGTCCCTTCGTCACAGCCTCTGAAGGACATTATGAAGAATAGAGAAGCCACTGGAAGGATTGGAAAATGGGCCGCAGAACTTAATTAATTTACCATTGACTATGTGCATAGATCTTCCATTCAGTCCCAGGCGTTAGCAGACTTCATCGCTGACTGGACGCCAGGGGCTCAGGAAGAAGAAATAAACAAAGACACCGAAGCTTGGATAGTGTTCTGCGATGGTTCTTGGGGAACCTTCGGTGCAGGAGCGACTGTTGTTCTAGTAGCACCTTCAAAAGTTAGAACGTGTTATGCAGCCAAGCTTGACTTTAGTGGTACAAATAATATTGCTGAATACGAAGCACTCCTGTTGGGGCTACGAAAGTTAAGGGCAATGGGAATAAGAAGGGCTATTCTAAAAACCTATTCTCAAGTCATTTCTAGCCATGTGGACAAAAGTAGTAAGGCAAGAGATCCGAAGCTTAAAAAATATCTGGATACAGTTCGGAGGTTGGAGGCTTCTTTCGAAGGTTTTTCCGTCAAAAATATTCCAAGAGGCGAAAATGAGCATGCAGATCTGCTAGTCAAATCAGCGGCTTAGGGGCTCCCTTTACCTTCCAAAGTATTTTTTGAAACAATAAAGGCACCTTCGGTTGAACTCATGGAGAGAGCAGTGCTTACCATTTCTCCAGTACATAGTGAAGATTGGAGGACTGAAATTATATCTTTCCTCCAGGGTAATTGCCTTTCAGATGATGAAGCTTATAATGAGAGGATGGAGGCAAGAACAAGATCATATGTAATAATAGAAGGGGAATTATATAAACATGGAGTCTGTTCTCCACTTCTCAAATGTTTATCAAGAGCTGAAGGTATTGAGTTAATGAAGGAGATACATGCAGGACTGTGTGGATCTCATATTGGCTCTAGGCCATTGCTGGGAAAAGTATGTAGACAAGGATTCTACTGGCCGAAAGCAGCTTTGGATGTGGCAGAGTTGGTTCAAAAATGTGAAAATTGTCAAAAATGTGCAAGAGACCAGAAACAACCTTCATCTCTCACTCACTTAATACAACCCACTTGGCCACTGCAAAGATGGGGCCTGGATTTGTTAGGCCCACTTCCACCAGCGCAAGGCAATTTGAGATATGTCATGGTGGCTGTAGAATATTTTTCTAAGTGGATTGAAGCGAAGGCTTTGGCTATAATAACTTCGGTTATAGTCCAGAAATTCTTCTGGCAAAATATCGTTTGTCGTTTTAGTGTGCCGAAGGCTATAACTATGGACAATGGAACACATTTTGATGCTGAAACTTTCAAGGATTTCTGCGATCAGATTGGCATGAAAATTCATTTTGCATCAGTTAGGCACCCGGAGTCAAACGGGCTGGTCGAAAGAGCAAATGGCATTATAATGACGGGAATAATGAAGTTAATTTTCAATCAGCCAAGAGGGAAAGTGGCCAGATGAGTTGATTAAAGTGGTGTGGAGCCACAATACAACCATATCAAGATCAACAGGTTTTACACCGTTCAAGTTATTGTTTGGTGATGAAGCTATAACCCCAGAAGAAGCTAAAGCGGGGTCAATTAGAACAGCAGCTTCGGCAGAGGACGAAGCTGATTATCATGTAGCAAAAGATACTATAGAAGGGACCAGACTTCAAGCTGTGGAGAATTTCAATAAATATGAAGCCGAAACAATAAAATGGCATGACATAAAAGTTCGATTGAAAAATATTAAGCCAGGGCATTTGGTGCTTCGGAGAGTGGCCAATCCGGACACAGTAGGCAAACTACAGCTGAAGTGGGAAGGACCTTTTCTGGTGGTATCTTTGTCAAGGCCCGGTTCCTATAGATTCAAGGATATGGACGGCAATGACATTCCTAGATCTTGGAATGTGGATGAGCTTCGACGGTATTATGTGTAGTTTGATGTAATCTTTTTTCATTTTTTCCTATGGCACCCTTTTCCTTTCCAAAGGGGGAGAAAGGTTTTTAATGGGACCATGGCTTGTAATTTTTCCTTTCTTATTTAGCTGCATGAGAGCAAAATCCCCCAAAAAGAATGTAAAATGTAAAATCTGAGCATGCACCTTCGAGTGCAGAAAAAGGAAAAAGAACTAGGGAGAAGCTCGAAAGTCGTCCCTAAGGGGATGCATAGCACGACGAAGCTACAAAAAGTCATTCACAAGGGAGCGCAGCGTAAGTTTTCTGCTCAAAAGTCGTTCCTAAGGGAATGCAGAGCCAAATACCACCGAAATATAAGGCGAAGAAGTTCAAAAGACGTTCCTAAGGGGATGTAGAACTTACACCGAAAAGTCAACGGTGATACCGCCGAAATAGAAGGCGAAGAAGTTCAAAAGTCGTTCCTAAGGGGATGCAAAACTTACACCAAAAAGTCAATGGTGAACACCGAAAAATAAATGGTGAATAAGATGCAAAGTATGGGTGTGGCTTCGTAAGCGTGTGTTTGGACATTCATTTGCATAACATCACATCATTCATGGCATTCATACACATTCATTTAGGCATTCGTAGGATCATCATCATATCATAGCGTACAGATAGTTGCTTCGGCTCTAACGACAAGGCTTCGATGAGTACAAAAGAAGCAAATCTATGCTTCGTTGTGTACGAAAAGAAGGGAAGGTGTTTTTCGCCTTCGGCTCAAAAGATATAAGTTTTGTCCACAATCAAAGCAATTCATGCACGGATGGAAAGGTAAAAATATATTACAAGGTATGGATAAATTTACAGAGTAATGTTTGATTCCTAAACTACGATATCTGTTACAAAGATAATTCAAATGTTTTTAAAGCTCTGTGCAGCTTCATCAGCACCCATCAAGCTTCGGGTCATTAATCCTTGGGTCACTGATCTTCGACATCGTCATCCTGTACGCAACAAAGTAATAAGGTAAAAAGGTAAAAAGTGATCTCAGGAGAAGGTAAATAACGAATGAGTTCAATACCGGCTTAAGATGGCTTCGTGCTTCGTCACCAGCCAAGTTTTGCCCACCCTTCATCCAAATTTGAGTTATAAACCTGTTCCCGATGCTTTGAGCTACGCTAGGTATGTTAGCCATGTCAGCTGGAGACAAACTAAAATTTGGCCTATTAACTACATTGCCATGTGTGCAACCGGCCTTCATAAATGCGACGGTCGTGCCACGAGAAGCCAGCAGGGCACAGAAATCACCATGCCCAGCTATAATTTCATCAAGTGCCTCAACTTCGCCCTCAATGTGTTCAAAGGTGCCTGGCAAATCTTCAACCGAAGGTTCAAATTTTTCAGAACTAGCGCCAACTGAGTTAAAAATCCGCTTCAGCCATTGCACGCACCGGTTGCCAAAGTTTAGGCATTTGTCCTGAAGCTCCTTAAAGGATTTTTTGCAAGTTTGAACTTCTCTCAACTTCGGCTGCAAGCTTCATATCAAAATTCTTCTTTTCTAGCTCAAAGCTTTCTGACTTCAGGAGAAGTTCATTGTTTAATCTGGCAATTTCGGCTTGGGCTTCTGCTAGCGAGCCCTCCGTTGTCTGAAGAACAAAATCTTTCTTTTCAAGAGCAGCTTCATGTTCTTTGATTTTATTTTCTGAGCCTTCAATTATAATCTCATTTTTCTTATCCTCGAGATCCTGTTGCATCCTCAAGGTTTTACTCAGTAGCAGACTCTGGAAAATAACCTTCATCAGAAATTACCTTTATCTTAAAACAATAAAAAGTCGAGAAAACTTTACCTTAAAATTAGAATAGAATAAGCTACCGGCGATATGCTGCCACTGGTATCTGCTAAGGTCGGCTTCAAGCTTCGGAAAACCAACACTCTTAGTTAGAGTGCTGATAACCTTTACTCCGGTGCGATCTCGGATGCACCCCAAAGCTTCTTCCTCAACACCACCAAAAAGCAAGGCCCCTGGTTGATAGCCACAGGATATGGCGTACTCCTGAAGTTCCTTTTTCTTGGCCTCGGTCAATTCTTGACCAATTATATTTCAAAAATTGAATTCTTTTTCCGAAGTATCTTCGGCAACTTTCTTCCCTTTTTCCGGCGCTGCAGCCAGGACTTCTTCTGCAGAAGCAGTAGCCTCCTCCGTAGCCAAATCCAAGAGCACTCTATCAATATTAGATAATGTACTCTCTAAGTTGGCAGCTTCGGCAGTGGCAGCTTCGGCGCTGGCAGCTTCGGCAGATGGCACTATCTTTGATGTTGAGGTCCGCGGCGGTGTTTTCTCAATAGCTTGCATAACATCGACAATCCTTCGCCTTTTTGGCTCAACCGTCTTCTTTGTTGCCGAAGGATTGTCCTTCTTCTGTAAAAGCTTTGTCAGTTGCGGCCCCAGAGGACTTAGCAGCTTGATAGGTAGGGATTCAGTCATTACCTTCAGAATTTCCTCAACTTCAGCAGCAGAAGGCATTGAAGGAGTCTCTTCCTCTATCTCAGTTGTTTTTGGCTTCGGAGCTGCGGGCTTTCTCTTCTTTGGCGTAGGAGAAGCCACCTTCGGCTTAGGGCTGGACTTTCTCTTCTTTGTAGCTTCCTCATCTTCCTTCACCATTCTAGCAGCTTGTCTGCTAAAAACACTAACAACCCTCTTTCTCTTTTGCCCTTCGGCACCCTTATTCAATTGCTCATAGTCAGGGTAGTCGAAATTCAACGCATCCATCACCCAATTCAACCTCCGCTTTGATCGGGTGCCAAAGGCTGCAGTCATCAGTTGATCCTCTTTTTAGTGTAATTTCCCAACACTTCATTACACACAGCTTCAATCATTTCCAACCACTCTTGGCAAGGTTCTTTAAATTGTTTTTCAAATTTAAATCGATAAGGAAGTCGCACAAGCTCAAGTCCCTTCTTCGTTCCTTTTAATTTTGGCATGCTAAATTCGCTCAAAGTCAGAGATGTTTTGTTAGCCAAATATTCTTGAACTAGATCCCTCATGCTAATCTGTTCGACTACCACCCTAAATTCTGCCACGGCTTGTTGACATGGTGATCCTGGCGTCATGCGGCACAAGGGCCTGGTCAACCCGAATTTCAAACTCAACGGCTTAGCACTAGCGTCTTCAGCTTCACCCTATTCTTTTCATCGGCTTTGACATAAAACCACTTGCTTTTCCAGCCAGTTGGCCACTTAGTGCGATAGCTAAGCACCGGGGCCTTCATGTCTTTGCGGTATGCGAAGTTGTAACACCTAAAGTTTTCATGCAGTCCATTTTCTCTAGCCTTCGTCTGGTAATGAAGCTCATGCACTCGGTAGAAAGCTTCGGCATTCGGGTCTACCCCTTGGCTTCCGAGAGCCCAGATGAAAACACTGAGTCTAATGATAGCATTAGGAGTCAGCTGATGGAGATATATCTCATAATTATCCAAAACTTCACCAATCATCTCATTCAAGGGAAAACACAGTCCCACTCTGAAGAAGCTCTTGAAAACTACCACCTCATCACTTTTTGGTGTCGGAGTGGTTTCATCCCCAACAAAACAAATCAGCTTCTTCTTAGTTTCCCTGAAATAGCCTAGCTTTATCAGCATGGGCATATCGGCTTTAGAAATGGTAGATTCTCCAAAATCCAAGTGGCTAGGTTTTGATGGGACCATAATGCTATAGTATTCTTCTTCTTCATCAGCGATTTCTTCCTCAACATCTTGTTCAGTTTCAGCAGCAGGTACACCTTGTTCGGTGGCTTCTGTTACAACTAATCCCGATTGCCTCATAACTTTGGAAATCAGGGCTGTTTCGGTTGCTTCGGCCTCTTCTCCGTCACGGGTCACCCTAGCAGTTGAACGTACTCTAGCCATCAGGTGTTGAATTTCTTGCAATTCTTACAAATGTTGAGAATTTTTGCAGTTTTGACGAAGCTCCCTGTTATGCCGAAGCTAAATTAAAATGGTGCTTTGCTTGAGAATGCGATGAGAAAGCTTCAGCTATGGTTAAATTTTTCAGCAGCACAACAGTGCAATGGCAATGAATGTTGTGGTAACTTCACACCTAGTGTTGCAGGTCTGAAGGTGAATCGTCAAATCGCCCGCACCCGCTGAACAGTCACCCACACCCACTAAACGGTGGACCACGCCGCGTGCGAGATGAATCGCCAGATCACGTGTACCTGCAACATGGTGGGGTCACCTCGCACTCGGAATACTTTAATCATTTCTTGGCAACGAGCTCGGGGAAGGTGTTTTTCGGACCTTCGGCATTCCAAAGCCTAGGAGAATTTTTCACGGATCAAGCTCGTTACGAAAAACGATCTAGTATCGCGAAGAGGCTACTATTGGGGGTCAGCTTCGTCATCGAAGGTCCTGTAAGAAGAAGCACCTTCGGAAGATCAACATAGAAGCAACACCGAAGCTACCATCCAGAGAGCTTCGGCATAGTAACACGCCCTGAGACGAAGGGTTGCACTGACTTAAAGATGCAAAGGCCGATTGGCCCATGATAATCTATGTCATGATTGTAACCAAATATAAGGGATATAAATGTAAATCCATATAGGCTGCGCCTTATGTCTATAAATAGGTCAATAGTACCCCTGTACTGTTCACGCTGAGTTGTATTCCCTGTTGCGTCACGCTTGGACTTTTCACCTTCTGTCAAGCCAAAGGTATAAATGTAATTCAATATTGTTTATGTTCATTCACTTTAATATATAAAAACATATAAATAAAGTCATATGATTATTTATGTTATATTCTATGTTTCATATGCTTCTTCTTCCATTAAACTATACTGTGATGATGAAGGTACATCCTTCTTGACCTTCGTCTGAAGATCATTATATCCTAAGGGAGATAATGCTTCAAAAGATGAAGGGTTTAACCTTTAACGTTTTGTGTTGCCTTGTTCTTAATTCATAGCATTTGAGAACAAGTCCCCAACACCATCGTACTTCTCTCATGATGTTTAGATTATGGCCATGCCTTGTTCATTTCATCGAGCCATGATCTATTTGGCTCTCTACTTGTAACCATTCTGACAGGTAGAGTATCCTTGTATATGGTCACCCTTGCTCAATCCAGTTGGGTGGTGTGAGATTTCTTATTGGTTACGTCTGGTAATGGTGTTATGACTAAAACCAATGGTGCCGCGACGCATCCGAGGGCCTCCTATGAATGTACACACATGGTTGCGCTACTTGGCACGCATTGTTATCACAGTTAGTAATCATAATCCATTATGAGATTATATCGACATGTTATCTCTACACAAATTATTCTTACCATGTGAGATTCATTATTGGTGCCAGTTCGGTAATGGTGTCATGATTAAGGACTTATGGTGCCGCAGCGAAACTGAGAGCCCTTGTGAATGTACACGCAAAGTTATGCTGCTTGGCGCATGTTGGTACCGAGGTCTTTAACCAGGATCCATTGCGGAACTACACTAATATGTTATCTTCCGTAGATCTCTTCCTTGAAACGATTTTGGTGTTGTTTGTCAAGTGATCAAGCAACATCTGTCATCTCTGTTGGGCCAAAAGGGCATACCACTTTCATGTGAGGTCTCTTTTCTTTTGATCTTGGTAGTGACTACTCATACAAGTTCCCTTTACGTCCTTTGTGTAAAGGTGAAGCCTTGAAGCTTTTTAGTGTTGAGAGACAATAGATTAGCTCTCAAAATGGAGATTGGCTTTTCCTGCTGATATAGCTGAGGTGCCCGATCTTTCGGCGAGTAGAGATAATTTCGATTTGGCGGAAGATGACCCTTGTGATCCGACTACGACGAGCAAGCCTGAGGCACCAATGCAATCGCTGAATCAACTCCCTGTGGTTACCGACCTTGCTGATGCGAGATCGGCCTGATCACGAAGATCGTTTCCTGTGCGCAATCGAAGAACGAACAAGAAAAAGATGCGAGCAATCTAATCTATTACTCGAAGGTGGAGTTCTGAATACACGAAGACAGCGCAGATTTGCGCGTGTTCGAGAGTAGTTAAAGCTAACGTAAAACAAAACTCGAAGAACAAAGGAGGCGCAGCTCCTCGATAAATAGAGAGGGGGCGCAGCCCCTAGGGGCGGCCAACCCTAGGCCGTCCACTATGGGCCGCAGTTGGGCTGGTCGTCTATTCTTCTGGGCCCTCATTCTTCAGTAGCATGACGAAGTTAAGATCTCTGGCACGGGCCCGAGTGATTGGCCCAGCTAATGAAGGAAGTGGCGCTTGATGTGGAGGTGCTGCTGGTGTAGTCGTACTCATAGTGGTGTCCTCATCATCCTCTCCTTCTTGAAGTGAAGTCATCCTCGACGACAACTCCTCATCCTCGGCCATATATGGTTTCAAATCTGCAACATTAAAACTAGTGGAAACACCAAATTCCGCAGGCAGGTCAAGGATATAAGCATTATCATTAATCTTTGTTAGCACCTTAAAAGGACCAGCAGCACGAGGCATTAATTTAGAACGGCGCAAAGTAGGAAACCGATCCTTTCTCAAGTGCAACCAAACCATATCACCTGGCTCAAAAGTAACATGTTTTCTTCCTTTACTACCAACAACCTGATTTTTTGCATTAGTAGCAGCAATGTTCTGTTTCGTTTGTTCATGTATGGTAATCATTTGTTCAACATGTGTAGCAGCATCTACATGTGGGGCGTTCGCAGCATTAAGTGAAATCAAATCAATAGGTGCCCTAGGGATGTAACCATAAACAATCTGGAAAGGGCACATCTTTGTAGAAGAATGCGTGGCATGATTGTAAGCAAATTCAACATGAGGCAAGCAATCCTCCCAACGTCTCAAATTTTTGTCTAAAACAACCCTAAGCATGGTAGATAAAGTTCTATTTACTACCTCAGTTTGTCCATCAGTCTGAGGGTGACAAGTAGTGCTAAACAACAATTTAGTTCCCAATTTATTCCAAAGAGATCTCCAAAAATGGCTTAGAAACTTAGCATCGCGATCAGAGACTATTGTTTTTGGAATACCATGTAAACGAATAATTTCTCTAAAGAACAATTCAGCAACAATGCTAGCATCATCAGTTTTATGACAAGGTATAAAGTGAGCCATTTTAGAGAATCTATCAACAACCACAAAAATACTATCCCTCCCCTTCTTAGTTCTAGGCAAGCCCAAAACAAAGTACATAGAAATATCAAGCCAAGGAGAAGAAGGGACAGGCAAAGGCATATACAAACCATGGTTGTTCAACCGTGACTTAGCTTTCTGACAAGTAGTGCAGCGTGCAACAAGGCGCTCAACATCAGCGCGCATCCGAGGCCAAAAGAAGTGGGCAGCCAACACCTCATGCGTTTTGTAGACGCCAAAATGCCCCATGAGACCGCCTCCATGCGCTTCCTGTAACAACAAAAGACGAACCGAGCTAGCTGGAACACACAGCTTGTTAGCGCGAAACAGGAACCCATCCTGTATGTGAAATTTCCCCATGGTATCCCATTAATACAATGGCCGAAAGCATCTTTAAAATCAGCATCGTCAACATATTGATCCTTCACAGTGTCCAAACCAAGGATTTTAAAATCTAATTGTGACAGCATGGTATAGCGACGAGACAAAGCATCAGCAATAACATTGTCCTTCCCGTTCTTGTGTTTAATAATGTAAGGAAAGGACTCAATGAATTCAACCCATTTAGCATGACGACGGTTCAGATTTGTTTGGGTACGAATATGTTTTAAAGCCTCATGATCAGAATGAATTATGAACTCACGATGCCAAAGATAGTGCTGCCATGTATGCAAAGTGCGCACTAAAGCGTAAAGCTCCTTATCATAAGTAGAATATTTCATACTAGCACCGCTTAATTTTTCACTAAAATAAGCAACTGGTTTTCCTTCTTGTAACAAAACAACACCTAGCCCAATACCGCTAGCATCGCATTCAAGCTCAAAAACTTCATTAAAATCAGGCAATTGCAAGAGGGGAGCTTGGGTTAACTTATCTTTCAAAGTGCTGAACGATACCTTCTGCGAATCACTCCAAGCAAACGGCACATCTTTCTTTGTAAGCTCATGTAGAGGCGCTGCAATGGAGCTAAAATCACGAACAAATCTGCGGTAGAAACCGGCAAGTCCAAGAAAGCTCCGAATTTGTGTGACCGTCGTCGGTGTAGGCCACTCCCGAATGGCAGCAATCTTGCTGCTATCCACCTCAATGCCCTGCGGAGTAACCACATAATCAAGAAACGAGACACGTTGCGTGCAAAATGTGCACTTTTCCATGTTACCAAACAAGCGAGCAGCACGCAAAGCATCAAAAACAGCACGCAAATGTTCTAAATGCTCCTCTATAGACTTGCTGTAAATAAGGATATCATCAAAATAAACAACAACAAACAAACCTATGATGGCCCGTAGAACTTCGTTCATTAAACGCATAAAGGTGCTGGGAGCATTAGTCAATCCAAATGGCATAACCAACCATTCATATAAACCAAATTTCGTTTTAAAAGCCGTTTTCCATTCATCACCGAGTTTCATTCTAATCTGATGGTAACCGCTACGCAAATCAACCTTAGAGAAAATAACGGCACCACTAAGATCATCTAACATATCATCAAGGCGTGGAATAGGATATCGATAATGAACTGTGATGTTATTAATAGCACGACAATCTACGCACATACGCCATGACCCATCTTTCTTTGGAACGAGTAAAACAGGAACCGAGCAAGGGCTAAGAGACTCACGAATGTAACCTTTATCAAGCAGCGTCTGCACCTGGCGCTGGATCTCCTTCGTCTCATCTGGATTTGTGCGGTACGGGGCGCGGTTCGGAAGAGAAGCGCCAGGGATGAGATCGATCTGATGCTCAATGCCACGGAGGGGAGGAAGACCCGGTGGTAAGTCCGTAGGATAAACATCAGCATACTCATGCAAAAGGTTAACAACAGTAAGGGGTATATCCAAAGACGGTGCATCATCAAGCGGAACAAGCATGCACGAGCATACAAGTGCATAACAGGGCATATGAGCTTCATGGAGATCATCAAAATCAGCACGTGTAGCAAGTAAAACAGGAGAGTGCAACTTGATTTCAGATTTAATAGGTGCGGCTGATGTCGATTTGACTTGTTGTGCAGTTTTAGCAGCCCTAGTAAGATCATCTTTCAAAATTTGGTCAGGGGTCATTGGATGTATAATTATTTTCTGGCCTTTAAACATGAAAGAATAATGATTTGAACGACCATGATGTAAACTATCAATATCATATTGCCAATGTCGACCCATAACAAAGAGCATGCTTCCATAGGAATAACATCGCAATCAGCATAATCAGAATAAGAACCCAGCGAAAAGGGGACACGTACCGAACGTGTTACCTTTATTTTACCACCATCATTAAGCCATTGAATGTGATACAGATGTGGGTGTGTGCAAGTGGGCAAGGATAATTTCTCTACCAACGCTGTACTTGCCAAATTGTTGCAGCTGCCACTATCGATGATGATGCGAATCGACCGTTCGTGCACAACGCCCTTGGTATGGAATAGAGTGTGTCGCTGATTTTTTTCGGCCTGGGCAACCTGTGTGCTGAGAACACGCTGCACAACAAGACTCTCATACCTATCCGCGTCGATGGTATCAACATGGACTTCCTCATTTTCTGCATGGTTAGTGGCAATCATAGCATGACTAGTTTCCTCAGAATCACTGGCTGAAGAGTACTCACCATTGTCACGTATAAGCAAGGTACGCTTGTTTGGGCAGTCCCGAATCATATGCCCAAACCCTCTGCAATGATGGCACTGAATATCCCGTGTACGTCCTGTGGAAGAAGCGGTGCCTTTGGCAGGGGGCGCCACTGGCTTGGTCGTCCCTGTGTGCGGTGTAGTGCTAGGCGTAGAAGGTGCAGGGCTGGAAGGAGTTGAGCTGTGTGTCGGACCCCGGCCTGCAAAAGAGTTAGTATATGTCTTTGATCGTCATCCCTGCACTTCACGTTCAGCTTTGCAAGCATATTCAAACAATGTGGTTATATCAAAATAATCCTTATAATCAAGTATATCCTGAATTTCCCTGTTCAAACCACCACAAAAACGCGCCATAGCAGCGTCATCTGACTCAACCAAACCACAACGAAGCATACCCTTTTGTAACTCTTGGTAATATTCCTCAACAGGTTGTGAACCTTGTTGAAAACGCTGCATTTTGTTAAGCAAATCACGAGCATAATAGGAAGGAACAAATCTGTGGCGCATGGCAGTTTTTAATTGGGTCCAAGTAGTGACACTGTCAATGGGAAGTTTTTGTTTATACTCATGCCACCAAATTAAAGCAAAATCAGTAAATTCACTAACGGCAGCCTTCACTTGGCTATTAGCAGGAATATCATGGCATGAAAATTTCTGTTCTACCTCTAATTCCCAATCAAGATATGCAGCAGGATCATATTTACCATTAAAAGATGGAATTTTAAATTTAATCTTAGAAAATAAGTCATTAGGGGGATGACGAACCACACGGCGTGCACGACCATGGCGATCTCCATCGTCCTGCTCAGTGTCACCGCCATATTCCTGCTCCATCTTTGTGGTCAACGCATCAAGGCGTGCCAGGATGGTGTCGAGTGTGGTGCGAGTCGCCGTTTGAGCAAGGTCAAGTTGGTTGAAACGCTCGGTCGTCGAAGTGACCGTTGAATCAAGCCGTTCATGCATTGTCCTAATGTCAGCAGCAAGTCCATCAACTTGTCCCCTTACTTCCTGCAACTGGGCATCCACCATGTCGTGTGCTCCTGCCATAGTTAGCGCAAACACCAAAACACCAAAAGGAGAAAAACCGACGACAACAGGGGAATGGTGGTGACAACTTGCTCACTCAATGGAATGCTATTATCAAGTTCTTATACGTTCTTACCAAGCCACAGTGGTGAACTACAATCAACAGGTGGAACCGGTGAAAGATTGGATGAGCGATTGCATGGAGAAACAGAAACCTGCTTGTCGTAGAAATATGTGGAGTTCTGGGTAGGCTGCACTCAAGTCAAGGATTAGCACAATCAAACAATAATGCAAAGTTGAATTATAGTGCAAAACACGAAACTATATTGCTGGCCACAGGTGTAAAGGACAGATGGAACTAGCAGAATGGCAGACAGTAAATATTGTACTAGCGATGCCAAAAAAGCACTAGTAGGAATCGCAGGTGATTTTTTTTCTTTTTTGTATGATTTTTTTGATATTTTTCTCAGCACAAGAAGCAACAAAATAGGAGCTACACGAAGTTTCACCTAAAACAGAGTTCAGATGTGGTCTACAGAAAATCAGGAAGTTCTCTGAAAAGCGTGCTTGACGAATTTTTTTCTTTATTTTCCTGAATTTTTTTGACAATTTTATCGAAACCCAAACAGACCGTAGGTGAGTTTGGTCGGCCTCAGAATGGTGTCAACAAGCTCCTGTAAAAATTTCAGATTTTTTGGACAACTGAGCGAAAAGTTATGCCCGGTTTAAGGAAGGTACCTCAAGTGATGTTTAAAACGACCGAGATGAGTCAACAAGTTCCTTACTTTTTTTTGTTTGTTCTCTGATTCTATCCTTTCTCTTTCGTTTTCTTTTTTTTTCTTTTGTTTTTGTTTTTTTTGACGTAACCGAAGGAGAAAAACAAGGAAGTGGCGTTGACTCGGTTTGTGGCGTTGACTCGGTTTGATGTAACCGAAGGAGAGAAACAAGGAAGATGGTTGTGGCGTGCTAGGGTTTGATGTAACCGAAGGAGAAAAACAAGAAAGATGGTTGTGGTGCGCTAGGGTTTGATGTAACCGAAGGAGAAAAACAAGGAAGAAAGAAGGATGGTGAGAAAAAAAACAATGCGATCAGCAACAAATGACGCGAAAGCACACAAATTCAACAATGCAGATTATTGAAAGAAGGTGCGAGGCTCAAAAGTGTGCTGGTATAAGGTCTAACCTGAAATTTTATGTGGTTTTGTGGACTGTAGGAGAAAAAAAAACACTCGATAAACTCACCGATCAACCTGGAAATCTGATACCAATTGATATAGCTGAGGTGCCCGATCTTTCGGCGAGTAGAGATAATTCCGATTTGGCGGAAGATGACCCTTGCGATCCGACTACGATGAGCAAGCCCGAGGCGCCAATGCAATCGCTGAACCAACTCCCTGTGGTTACCGACCTTGCTGATGCGAGATCGGCCTGATCACGAAGATCGTTTCCTGTGCGCAATCGAAGAACGAACAAGAAAAAGATGCGAGCAATCTAATCTATTACTCGAGGGTGGAGTTCTGAATACACGAAGACAGCGCAGATTTGCGCGTGTTCGAGAGTAGCTAAAGCTAACGTAAAACAAAACTCGAAGAACAAAGGAGGCGCAGCTCCTGGATAAATAGAGAGGGGGCGCAGCCCCTAGGGGCGGCCAACCCTAGGTCGTCCACTATGGGCCGCAGTTGGGCTGGTCGTCTATTCTTCTGGGCCCTCATTCTTCAGTAGCATGACGAAGTTAAGATCTCTGGCACGGGCCCGAGTGATTGGCCCAGCTAATGAAGGAAGTGGCGCTTGATGTGGAGATGCTGCTGGTGTAGTCGTACTCATAGTGGTCTCCTCATCACCTGCCGCTGAGATGTAGGAGTTTGTTCATTTGCTCTCTTATTTAATCCATGTATTCCCTAACCAAGTGGATAATTCATCTCGCATGAAGAAACGAATGAACAACCTGACCAAATGGATTTTTACCCAAGTGCATGATCAACTGTTAGCAAGAGTGAACTCTCGACCATTGGATTGCTGATGGATAATAAGAAGACTTACTAAGTGTTGAAGGTAGTTCAACAAGTTGGTTTTACTAACTTGTAGCTACATTGTGAACAAAGGTTGAGTTTAGACATTGTTTTGTCGAGTTGTCTAAACTCACTTTTGTACAACCCATCTTAAGGAAGTGTTTATAAGAATCGAGATTAAGTCGGCCAGTAACCACCTAATCATCGCTCTAGTCACGCCTCGATCATATCACATGTGATTTTCTAACATGTGTGATCAAGTCGAGCCGTGCTAAGTATTTGATGAAATGGGTTGGTCGCAAAGTCAACATCAATGGATCTCTTCATTGATATATTTTTTTGAATCTCCATCACCTTTTGTGGTCTTGAATTCTCCGGTTAATCACATGTTAACCGTGACAGTATTCGATATCCACACCCGTCTCATGTGCTATGAACTTACCATGACCACTTGTTGGTAAACCTCTTTCTGTGTGTTTTACCCAAGAGGTTGCATCTAGTCTATTTGGATAAAGTCACATATTTACCGCTCGCTCAACAGACTCAGATAGTATAGTGTCATCAGAAAAAGCAAACTGCACACATGGAACCTTATGTGTTCCTCTGGCAGACATCGTCTCTATTGGTGGACATCTCTAAATTAGCTTACGGTGATACATGCTATGTCCACTAGAGAAACAATATCCTGAGACACTCACCTTTGTTTGGAACTGCCTTATGATTACTGCTGATATGGACATGGGTTACATGCTGCTCTACTCTTAAAAGTCTTTCGCTCCGAATCTCAGGACGAGCTTCTTTTAAGGGGGGAGGGCTGTAACACCCCAGGTGTTTATATTTCGCTCGACAATGAGTATGGATTTAAGCATGTGATATCAGTAAATAAAACGGACACTAAGGTCTAATTATCTTTGTCTATCATGATTTGGATATCGTGTCTGTCTCCATCTGTCTAAATTGCCCTAATTTATTTTGCAAATTTTAGACTTTAGAAATCTTTCGGAACATCAAATCCAATATCGTTTGGGGCTAAGCCATCGACATCTTGCCCCAAACTATAATCTTGGAAATCAAATGTGTTTCCTTAAAAATTCGTTTGAAATTCTTTCACGCTTGTGTCGCACAAGTCTATCTGTGGCCTGACATCGTGTGGCGTGTGGCGGGTGCAAAATCCGTGGCTGGACAGCGCACAGCCTCTCGCCTACGTAAACGATGCGTGTTGTCGCTTCCGAAAGGATCGCACTCTCGATGCCGCATCGATATCGTGCATTTATTTCACGATATGTTGAGCCTTGTGTCCGTTTAAAGTTATAGATTAGAGAATACGAATTTAGAAGCCCGACCCACTCTGATGATTTTATCCAAAACAAATTTATTTAGAACTCGACGAATTAAGTTCTCGGAACAAATTATCAGTGCCGAAATCAGTTTGTTTCGGTCTGTCGTTTCTCGCCTAGGTCCAAATCTTCAAATATAAATAAAGGGTAAGAATTCATCTGACACCGGGAATATTCACCGAATCAAATTCTGTCTAAATATTGTGTTCAATATTGTTTTTGATCCACCCTTTTGTTGTCCCTTTTAAACCCCAATCCCAGAATCCGTGTTTATCTTTACGATCCAAAAAAAGAGAGAAATTAAAAAAATGGGAAAATATCTTCCTCCCACCACTCGACATCACTCTCTCTCTTATCCTCTCCAGCCGTCGTCTTCATCCATCGTTGGATTTTCCCCTGCCGCCTCCTCCAAGCTTCTCCAGCTCCCACGCACGTTTCTCTCTCCCACCCCTTCTCTCCCTATTGTGCGCGCCCGAGCGCCCTGCCCTCTGCTCCAGCTCACCACGAGCCCAGCGGATTCCAACGCTGTGGAGCCCTGCGCGCTGTGGTCCCCTAGCTCCCTTTGCTCAGCCTGCTTCCCAGCTCACCCGACCACGACCTCATCCTGGCAGTCGCGCGCCTGGCTCGCCCCAGCTCCCTGCACCTTGCCGTGTCCCTTGTGCGCGCCCCATCTCCCTAGCACTCGGTCACCCAGTCTCCAGCTCGCGGAGCTCCCTCCTCTCCTTCCCATGGCACGCCCCCTTGCATCTCCCTCCCTCCTCCCGGTCTCCCATGGCCGAGCTTCTCCACCAGCCAGCGCCCGTCCTCGCCACCAACCACGCTCACCTAGATCTACAACTCCCTGGTACAAGTCAGCTGTTCCTGTACCCCGCGCCCAGATCGACATGGCCTCATGCTCGGCTGCTCGCCGTTGAATCCCTCCAGGCATCGACATCGGCATATGCTCCTCTGCTGCTCACCTGGACCGGGGCCGCCGTGCTGTCGGACTCCATCGTGCAGCCGGTGTTTGACAAAGAAAATCTAGTCCAGGATTCTGACTCAGCATCGACCCTGTCGTTGTTGAAGGTCCTGCTAACCCTGTGTTGTTCGTCGTCATCTTGCCCAAGTCGTGGTCGCAACTTCCTGTGTTACTCCCTAGTCCACGTCGTCGTCCAACCCGGTAGCCGTATTCCATCGATGGTAAGGACCAGTTGTTCGTGCTTTGTTTGTTTCCTCGACATCAGCTTATTAGATGATTAATGGTGTATTTTTGTGTATGATTGAGAAGCAGAGAAATCACCAGAATGTGTGGCGAAGAAGCGTAGTCCAATACGACACCCGCCAAGTGCTTGACAAAATGTCTAAACTTGGGATCGTCGTTGTTTCTGTAGATTTTGGGTTGAGTTTAGTTATGGTGAGTTCATTCGTTATTTCTGTCAACTAGATATATGGTAGGATTAAATAGAAGAATCGAATGCGATGATTCTCTTGTTTATTACTTGATGTGGAGATTAAAGTTGAATTTTAGGTTTATGCGATAAGTATATTGGTAGATATATATGTTGTGTGATGTTTTATTAGTTGGGATATTATAAAAGTTAATTCAGAAGCATGGTTTAAATAATTAGTTAAGTTGCTTCTGTCCATAGTTCGAGTTTGGCATCCCAAAATAATGGGTCTAAGTAATTAGTGTTTCGATTTTACGCTTTAGTCAAAGAGAGGTGAAACTCATATGGTCTATTATTTTCCTAATAAACGAGCTAGGTCCTTTTTAAACAGAAAGCATGTGATGTATATGCTCGTTAATTGTAAAATAGTAGACATTTTAATTAGCTGGCGGGTTATGCAAAGTCGTCCGGTCGGGTAGTTTAGAAAGTTGATGTGCTTCTATCCTTATTTCCAAAAGTAGATGTCCTAGACTAATGATTCTAAGTTTATTAGTCTTAAAATGTTGAGCTTTATCTAAGGGGAGCAGAGCATGTGTATATTTTATTGTTTTGTGATGTACGAGATACCTCCGAATAGGCTAGAAAAGCGTAATTATTATAATTTGTCATATATCGCTAGCTAGTACTTGCTTGTGATAGATTTTAATGCTTTGTTATAAGTGTTTCATCATCTTCAGGTAGATTATCAGTCTTATGCTATTCCTCTATATATTCATACATGTGCATTGTGCATCCCATGAGGTACGTTAATTAATCGTGTGATGCGGAAGACGACCCAAGTCGACCCTAGGATAATTCAGAGATCGGACATCTCCGCAAGACAACGTCGTCAGTCGGATCAACCTGAAGATGGATAAACTTGTCGGGGACCATAATTAGGGGTACCCTCAAGACCCCTAAATCTCAGCTGGTAACCCCCATCAGCACAAAGCTGCAAAGGCCTGATGGGTGCGATTAAGTCAAGGATCGGTCCATTCAAGGAACACGATCGTGCCTCGCCCGAGCCTAGCCTCGGGCAAGGGAAGCTGACCCCGGAGAACCTACGTCTCGTCTGAGGACCCCCCTCCAGCAACGGGCACACTATCGGCTCGCCCGAGGCCCAGTCTTCACCGAGAAGCAACCTTGGCCACATCGCCACACCGACCGACCAAATCGCAGGGGCATTTAATGCAAAGGTGGCCTGACACCTTTATCCTGACGCACGCCCTCTAGTCGACAGAGCCAAAGTGACCGCAGTCACTTCGCCGCTCTACTGACCGGTCTGACAAGAGGACAACGCCGCCTGCGCCGCTCCGACTGCTGAGCCACCCGACAGAGTGAGGCTGACAGCAGCCAAGGCCGGCCTCACGCGTCATAGAAAACTCCGCCTCGCCCGACCCCAGGGCTCAGACATGGGCTCAACGGCGGAAGACGGAGAACTCCGCTCCGCCCGACCCAGGGCTCGGACTCGGGCTCAGCCCCGGAAGACGGTGAACTCCGCCTCGCCCGACCCTAGGGCTCGGACATGGGCTCAACCCTGGAAGACGACGAACTCCGCCTCGCTCGACCCGGGGGCTCGACCTCGACCTCGACCTCGGAGGAGCCTCCACCTCGCCCAGCCTGGGGCACGGACCGACCACGTCAACAGGAAGCACCATGATTACCCTACCCCGAGCTGACTCGGGCTACGGGGAACCAGACCGGCGTCCCATCTGGCTCGCTCCACCATGCGAGTAATGATGGCGCCCCACATGCCCTGTGACGACGGCGGCTCTCAGCCCCCTTACGGAAGCAAGAGGACGTCAGCAAGGACTCGACATCCCCAACAGCTGTCCTCCCGCCAGGCTCCAGCACTCCTCCGACGGCCACGACACCACGCGAACTGGGCGCCAAGACCTCTCCGGCTGCCACGATGGAATGTACTTAGGGCGCTAGCTCTCCACCGCTAGACACGTTAGCACATTGCTACACTCCCTATTGTACACCTGGATCCTCTCCTTACGCCTATAAAAGGGAGGACCAGGGCCCTCTTACAGAAGGTTGGCCTGCGCGGAGAAGGATGGGACGACGCTCGCGCAAGGCCGCTCGCTCCCACTCCCGCGTGGACGCTTGTATCCCCCTACTGCAAGCGCACCAGACTCAGGCGCGGGGCTAACACGAAGGCCGCGGGATCCACTCTCTCACGCCTGCCTCCCTCCGGCTGCTTCCTTTCCCCCCTTCGCGTTCTGCCTCGCGTCGACCTATCTGGGTTGGGGCACGCGGCGACAATTCACTCGTCGGTCCAGGGACCCCCCGGGTTTCGAAACACCGACAATTGGCGTGCCAGGTGGGGGCCTGCTGAGTGTTGACGAAAAACTTCCCGTCAAGCTCCAGATAGGCAGTCTCCAGCAACCTTTCCAGCCCGGGACGGTGCTCCGTTTCGGGAATCTAGAGTTCATGTCCCTCGACGGCAGCTACGACATGATACTCCTTCCCCCGCCGCGCGACAGCGAAAATGGCGGTCGGTAACCCGCTCGCCGGTGGGGAAATCGACGACGCCTTCCCCACGTGGTGGAAGGACGACATTCGGGCTTGTCGCGTCCCCTCCCCCGCCGACGGAGGAGGAGGCGGGGCAACCAAGGCCAAGCGGGAAGTGGCACCTCGTTGGCTGTCGAGCGAGTCGACGGCGCCGGCGCCCCAATGGAGGGCGCGTCGGGCATCGATCTCGCGTTTGAGACGAAGACGAGCGCCGCCTCCCCGCAACACGCCAATCTCAAGGAAACGCACGACGCCAGCATGCTCGCGAAGGATTTGCTGGGCGTCACCCTCGTACTTGAGACAACGGTGCAGTCAGTCCTAGACACGACCTTGTCACCGCCCGTCGACCGAAAGGTACCGACCGCTTCGGTGAGCACTCTCATAGAGGTGAGTCCAAACCCTCTGGGGTATCGTGTGCCGTCACCCTGGGACCGACTGACGGCCGACTCGACCCACGAGCCCTCGGGGTCCGAGGAAGATGGCGAGCCCGACCTCTGTTGGGATTTCTCCGGACTTGGTAACCCCAGTGCCATGCGGGACTTCATGACCGCATGTGACTACTGCCTTTCCGACTGTTCCGACGGCAGCCGCGGCCTCGACAACAAGGACCGCGGCCCAAGTCGTGAATGTTTCCACATCGATCTAGGGGGTCCTGGCGAAGGCAACCATCTTGGTATGCCGGAAAACGGTGATCCCCCTAGGCCCGTGCCTCGCGTTGACATCCTTCGGGAGCTAGCTGTGGTCCTCGTCCCGGCGGGGGGTCCTGACCCACAACTCGAGCAAATCCGTGAGAGGCAGGCCAGGCTCGACGAGGGAGCAGGAACGCTTGTGCCGTTCCGCCGGGACATCGGGCAGGAATGGGCGGTCCAACCCCCGGCCGGAGAAGCGTGTCATCTCCCCCAGTACATCCAGCACCGCATCGCCGACGACGTCAGGGTGAGGCCGCCACCGGATTCCAGCGGAGTCGGCCAGAACCTGGCTGCAGCGGCAATACTCCTCCGCGCGATGCCGGAGCCATCAACCACCGAGGGGCGGCGTATCCAGGGAGAGCTCAAGAATCTCCTGGAGGACGTCGCGGTCCGACGGGCCGAAAGCTCTGCCTCCCGAAGGCAGGGGTTCCCCTCGGAACATCGCGCCGCGACTTCCCGATTCATGCTGGAAGCCTCAGTCCACTCCGGGCGCACGCGCAACACAGCGCCTGCGGCCCCGGGTTGCCTCGGCAACGAGCGCCATCATCACAGCCGTTGGGCCCACCTCGACGACAGGGCGCGTCGAGGCTACCACCCCAGGCGTGGGGGACGCTACGACAGCGGGGAGGATCGGAGTCCTTCGCCCGAACCACCCGGTCCGCAGGCTTTCAGCCGCGCCATACGACGGGCACCGTTCCCGACCCGGTTCCGAACCCCGACTACTATCACAAAGTACTCGGGGGAGACGAGACCAGAATTGTGGCTCGTGGACTATCGGCTGGCCTGCCAACTGTGTGGAACGGACGATGATAACCTCATCATTCGCAACCTCCCCCTGTTCCTCTCGGACACCGCTCGACCCTGGCTGGAGCACCTGCCCCCGGGGCAGATCTCCAACTGGGACGACCTGGTCCAAGCCTTCGCCGGCAATTTCCAGGGCACGTACGTGCGCCCTGGGAACTCCTGGGATCTCCGAAGCTGCCGCCAGCAGCCGGGAGAGTCTCTCCAGGACTACATCCGGCGATTCTCGAAGCAGCGCACAGAGCTGCCCAACGTCACCGATTCAGATGTCATCGGCGCGTTCCTCGCCGGCACCACCTACCGCGACTTGGTGAGCAAGCTGGGTCGCAAGACCCCCACCAGGGCGAGCGAGCTGATGGACGTCGCCACCAAGTTCGCCTCTGGCCAGGAGGCGGTTGAGGCCATTTTCCGGAAGGACAAGCAGCCCCAGGGCCGCCCACCGGAAGATGCTCCCGAGGCGTCAACTCAGCGCAGCGCCAAGAAGAAAGGCAAGAAGAAGTCACAAGCGAAACGCGACGCCGCCGACGCGGACCTTGTCGCCGCCGCCGAGTACAAGAAACCTCGGAAACCTCCCGGAGGTGCCAACCTCTTCGACATGATGCTCAAGGAGCCGTGCCCCTATCATCAGGGGCCCGTTAAGCACACCCTTGAGGAGTGTGCCGTGCTTCAACGACACTTCCACAAGGCCGGGCCACCCGCGGAGGGTGGCAAGGCCCTCGACAACGCAAAGGAGGAAGATCACAAAGCAGGAGGGTTCCCCGAGGTCCGCGACTGCTTCATGATCTACGGCGGGCAAGTGGCGAACGCCTCGGCTCGGCACCGCAAGCAAGAGCGTCGGGAGGTCTGCTCGGTAAAGGTGGCGGTGCCAGTCTACCTAGACTGGTCCGACAAGCCCATCACCTTCGACCAGGCCGACCATCCAGACTACGTGCCGAGCCCGGGGAGATACCCACTCGTTGTCGACCCCATCATCGGCAACGTCAGGCTCACCAAGGTCCTCATGGACAGAGGCAGCGGCCTCAACATCATCTACGCCGTGACCCTCGGGCTCCTGCAGATTGATCTGTCCTCGGTCCGGACGGGCGCAGCGCCTTTCCACGGGATCGTCCCCGGGAAGCGCGTTCAACCCCTCGGACAACTCGACCTACCCGTCTGCTTCGGGACGCCCTCCAACTTTCGAAAGGAGACCCTCACGTTCGAAGTGGTCGGGTTTCGAGGAACCTACCACGCAGTACTGGGGAGGCCATGCTACGCCAAGTTCATGGCCGTCCCCAACTACACCTACCTCAAGCTCAAGATGCCGGGCCCCAACGGGGTCATCACCGTCGGGCCCACGTACCGACACGCGTACGAATGCGATGTGGAGTGCGTGGAGTACGCCGAGGCCCTCGCCAAATCCGAGGCCCTCATCACCGACCTGGAGAGCCTCTCTAGGGAGGCGCCCGACGTGAAGCGCCACGCCGGCAACTTCGAACCAGCGGAGACGGTCAAGTCCGTCCCTCTCGACCCCTGCAACGACGCCTCCAAGCAGATCCGGATCGGTTCTGAGCTCGACCCCAAATAGGAAGCAGTGCTCGTCGACTTTCTCCGCGCGAACACCGACGTTTTCGCGTGGAGTCCCTCGGACATGCCCGGCATACCGAGGGAAGTCGCCGAGCACTCTCTGGATATTCGAGCTGGGGCCCGACCCGTGAAGCAACCTCTGCGCCGATTCGACGAAGAAAAGTGCAGGGCCATAGGCGAGGAGATCCACAAGCTACTGGCGGCATGGTTCATCAAAGAGGTATTCCATCCCGAATGGCTTGCCAACCCTGTGCTTGTGAGAAAGAAAGGGGGGAAATGGCGGATGTGTGTAGACTACACTGGTCTAAACAAAGCATGTCCGAAGGTTCCCTACCCTCTGCCTCGCATCGATCAGATAGCGGATTCCACTGCTGGGTGCGAAACCCTGTCTTTCCTCGATGCCTACTCAGGGTATCACCAGATCAGGATGAAAGAGTCCGACCAGCTCGCGACTTCATTCATCTCACCCTTCGGCATGTACTGCTATGTTACAATGCCGTTTGGTTTGAGGAATGCGGGGGCAACGTACCAGCGATGCATGAACCATGTGTTTGGCGAACACATCGGCCGAACGGTCGAGGCCTACGTCGATGACATCATAGTCAAGACGAGGAAGGCCTCCGACCTCCTTTCTGACCTTGAAGCGACATTCCGATGTCTCAAGGCGAAAGGCGTGAAGCTTAATCCCGAAAAGTGTGTCTTCGGGGTCCCCCGAGGCATGCTCTTGGGGTTCATCGTCTCCGAGCGGGGCATCGAAGCCAACCCGGAGAAGATTGCAGCCATCACCAGCATGGGGCCAATCAAGGACTCGAAAGGCGTACAGAAGGTCATGGGATGTCTCGCGACTCTGAGCCGCTTCATCTCGCGCCTCGGTGAAAGAGGTCTGCCTCTGTACCGCCTCTTAAGGAAGGCCGAGTGCTTCGCTTGGACTCCCGAGGCCGAGGAAGCCCTCGGGAACCTGAAGGCGCTCCTCACGAACGCGCCCATCTTGGTGCCCCCGCTGCCGGAGAAGCCCTCTTGATCTACATCGCCGCAACCACCCAGGTGGTTAGCGCCGCGATCGTGGTTGAGAGACGAGAAGTAGGGCATGCATTGCCCGTCCAGAGGCCAGTCTACTTCATCAGTGAGGTACTGTCCGAGACCAAGATCCGCTACCCACAAATCCAGAAGCTGCTGTACGCGGTGATCCTGACACGGCGGAAGTTGCGACACTACTTCGAGTCTCATCCGGTGACTGTGGTGTCATCCTTCCCCCTGGGAGAGATCATCTAGTCCCGAGAGGCCTCGGGTAGAATTGCGAAGTGGGCGGTGGAGATCATGGGCGAGACGATCTCGTTCGCCCCTCGGAAGGCCATCAAGTCCTAGGTCATGGCGGACTTCGTGGCTGAATGGGCCGATACCCAGCTCCGACGGCTCCGATCCAACCGGAGCTCTGGACCATGTTTTTCGACGGGTCGCTGATGAAGACGGGGGCCGACGCAGGCCTCCTCTTCGTCTCGCCCCTCGGGAAGCACCTACGCTACATGCTACGCCTCCACTTCCCGGCGTCCAACAATGTGGCAGAGTACGAGGCTCTGGTAAACGGTTTGTGAATCGCCATCGAGCTAGGGGTCCGACGCCTCGACGCTCGCGGTGACTCGCAACTCGTCATCGACCAAGTCATGAAGAACTCCCACTGCCGCGACCCGAAGATGGAAGCCTACTGCGATGAGGTTCGGCACCTGGAAGACAAGTTCTACGGGCTCGAGCTCAACCACATCACCCGACGCTACAACGAGACTGCGGACGAGCTGGCTAAAATAGCCTCGGGACAAACAACAGTTCCCTCGGACGTATTCTCCCGAGACCTGCATCAACCCTCCGTCAAGACCGAGGACACGCCCGAGCCCGAGGAACCTTCGGCTGAGTCCGAGGTATCCTCGGCTCAGTCCGAGGTACCCTCGGCCCAGTCCGAGGTACCCTCGGCATGGTCCGAGGTACCCTCGGCTCAGCCCGAGGTACCCTCGGCCCCCGAGGGTGAGGCACTGCGCGTCGAGGGGGAGCAGAGCGAGGTCACGCCTAATCAAAACTGGCAGACCCCGTACCTGCAATATCTCCATCGAGGAGAGCTGCCCCTCGACCAAGCCGAAGCTCGGCAGTTGGCGCGGCGCGCCAAGTCTTTCATCTTGCTGGGAGATGGGAAGGAGCTCTATCATCGCAGCCCCTCAGGCATCCTCCAACGATGCATTTCCATCGCCGAAGGCCAGGAGCTCTTGCAAAAGATACACTCGGGGGCTTGCGGCCATCACGCAGCACCTCGAACCCTCGTTGGAAACGCCTTCCGACAAGGATTATACTGGTCGACGGCGGTGGCCGACGCTACTAGAATTGTCCGCACCTGCGAAGGGTGTCAGTTCTACGCGAGGCAGACCCACCTGCCCGCTCAGGCTCTGCAGACCATACCCATCACCTGGCCGTTTGCTGTGTGGGGTCTGGACCTCGCTGGCCCCTTGCAGAAGGCACCCGGGGGCTACAGGCACCTGTTGGTCGCCATCGACAAATTCTCCAAGTGGATCAAGGTCCGACCCCTAAACAGCATCAGGTCCGAACAGGCGGTGGCATTCTTCACCAACATCATCCATCGCTTTGGGGTCCCGAACTCCATCATCATCGACAACGGTACCCAGTTCACCGGCAGAAAGTTCCTGGACTTCTGCGAGGATCACCACATCCGGGTGGACTGGGCTGCCGTGGCTCACCCCATGACGAATGGGCAAGTGGAGCGGGCTAACGGCATGATCCTGCAAGGACTCAAGCCTCGGATCTACAACGACCTCAACAAGTTCGGCAAGCGGTGGATGAAGGAACTCCCCTCGGTGGTCTGGAGTCTGAGGACAACGCCGAGCCGAGCCACGGGCTTCACACCGTTCTTTCTAGTCTATGGGGCCGAGGCCATCTTGCCAACAGACTTAGAATACGGTTCCCCGAGGGCGAGGGCCTAAACCGACCAAAGCAACCGAGCCAACCGAGAAGACTCACTGGACTAGCTGGAGGAGGCTCGGGACATGGCCTTACTACACTCAGCGCGGTACCAGCAGTCCCTGCGACGCTACCACGCCCGAGGGGTTCGGTCCCGAGACCTCCAGGTGGGCGACCTGGTGCTTCGGCTGCGACAAGACGCCCGAGGGCGGCACAAACTCACGCCTCCCTGGGAAGGGCCGTTCGTCATCGCCAAGGTTCTGAAGCCCGGAACATACAAGCTGGCCAACAGTCAAGGCGAGGTCTACGGCAACGCTTGGAACATCCAACAGCTACATCGCTTCTACCCTTAAGATGCTTTCAAGTTGCTCGTATACCTCGTTCACACACCAAGTCTGGTCGTCAAGGAAGGGTCAGCATTGCCTCGGCAAAGCCCGACCCTCCCTCGGGGGCTAGAAGGGGGCAACCCCCTCTGCGTCAAAATTTTCATCGAAAAAAGAAAAAAAATCTTTTCTGCCAGAATGCCTTTCGTGCTCTTCGACTACTTCAAAAGTGGATCCTGAAAACGACGGAGTACACGTAAGCAGCCAAGGCTGACCGAGCCGAGGGACTCCTACGCCTCTGGGATACGGATACCTCACTCATCACCTTCTGTGATAAGTAACTCGCGCTCGGATAAGTGACTCCGCGGACCGAACAAGTCTTCATGCTCGAGAGCTCCTCTGCCGAAATGATTTTTCGGGCCTTCTCGACTGCGTCGGTAACAGAACCCTATGGACGAGTAAGAGCGCGCGTAAGCGGCAAGGCCGACCGAGCCGAGGGATTCCTACGCCTCCGAGATACGGATACCTCACTCATCGCCTTCCGTGAAAAGCAACTCTCGCCCACACAAACAATTCTGTTACCAACAAATGAGTCCGGATACTCGAAACAAGAGGAAAAGAAACGCAGCTTTACAAAACGACGACGGTGTGTTTAGGCCTCGGCGGCCGCAGAAAACATACACACACTACAAGACAACCTGATCCTGCAGGCTCGGACGTCGACAGCCGAAGGGGGCAGCAGCACCCTCAGCATCAACTACACCTTCGGCGGGGTCTGACCTAGCCTCGGACGGCGACGCGGTCGGAGGGCCCCCACTCTGAAGGACGACATCAGCACCACACCCCAGCCATCGCCGCCAGGGTCTTCTTCGAGAATCCGGCCTGAGCAGGCGGCTCGGCCGGCCACCCCGAGGCCTCGGCCAGCTGTCCCCCAAAGACATCAGCTCGGCTTGTGGCCTCGGCAGCTCAACTCCGGCGTCGGTTCCGCCAGTGGACGACCCGGCCAGGCTCTGGCCAACCACACCTCCTTTTCGAAGCCAACTCTGCCTCCGTCCGTGTTGACACCGCTACCTCCGGCTTCGGCTCATCGAAGGGCGGCCGAGGGGTTCCTTTAACTAAGCAAGAGGGGCCTCGGATAGCAAGGCCGACCGAGCCGAGGGACTCCTACTCCTCCGGGATACGGATACCTCACTCTTCACCTTTGCACAAGGCAACTCACGCTCGGTGAAGCGGTTCAGATAATCGACAAGGCGAGTCTTAGGGCTCGAAACGAAGAAAAAACACGGCTCCGTGCCGAAAATACATACACGTTCAGGCCTCGACAGCCGCAATGAACAAAACATCGGCACTCAAGGTGCCATTACAAACGGAACTTCGGTTCTAACCCCACAGCAGCAGCCATGATCCCAGTACGGACGCGGCCACCGGAAGGCTTTCGTTCACGTCCCTACTCAAGGGACGCGAAACAGACATCAAAGCCAAAGAGCCGGGGGCCGGCCCGTGGGCGGCGCCGACGGCCTCAATGGGAGGGGGGAGCTTCCTCCGGCTGCCACCACATCAGCACGGACGGCGGCGTCCGCCTCTCCACCAACCTCGACGGTCGGCAAGGCGCACCGGCGGGTCCTCACTCCCGTCCTCGCCGCGAAAGCGAGGAGAAGGACGGAATGTTGCATCCAAGCTGGACAGCAACAGTTCGCCTTCCCCGGCATGGCTGGAAGACGCCTCCTCCGCAAGGCTGGAGGATGGTTTCCACCACCAGAAGCTGGAAGAGGAGGTGACCAGCCGGCCCACGCGGGAGGTAGAGCTCCGGCTCAGCCTGGCCTCTGCCCCAGCAAGGATGATTTACATCCTTGGGGCTGAGGGTGGAACCAAGATCGCAGCCTGGCTTGCTCCTCCCCACCAAGAGGCTGGTGGTCACCGTCTTGGGTGACCGCCGGCGAGGGGATGCAGCCGGGCTGCACGATGAAAATCCTTGAAGCCGAACGATGGCCGAAAGGTACCAACTTCCACGAAGTTGCGTTCCTCCGACAACAAGGCGGAAGGATTGCGGGTGTCCCCCATCCGGGGGCTCGGAAGGTGGAAAGGCACGATGCATGAGGGGAGCGCGAAGACATGGTTGCCCTCCAAGGGGGTCGCCCCCCTTTTTAAGGCGACTCTCCCCACTTGCGTCCTCAACCGTTGCGGGTTGAGTCTTCTCCAACACGCTCCAAGATTCTCCCCCCCACGGCGCGGGGGCTGGGTCCCACACGTCATGCAAGCCGGTCAGGGGGAGACGAAGCCAAACCGCCGCGCGCGTGGCGCATGCAACCACCCGGCGGTTACAAGCACTCCTCCACTTTCGCCCAGACCAGCGGGTGAAAGGGCGGACAGCCATGCAGGCGGCATGCAACCGTGCCCAGTGGGCGCGCCCCTTCGACTCCAACACGCCCAGCACGGAGGTCCAGGCCCACGCGTCATGCAACCGGCATGCCGGTTGCTACGTGCGAGCAACTGCACCACCACTCGCGCCACTACCGCGCCTCCTCGACTGTGGAGTCAATACCGCGACTCGAGGCAACCCTGCAGTGCCAGCCAAGCGTGACGGTCAAATGCGGTAAAAAATGGGCCGGCAGTAATGGCGGTGACAGGCGGGCAGGAGCAGCGGTCACGTCGTCAGCCAAGCTTACGTCCCATCCAGGGGCAGTGAGGGAGCCCTCTCTCACGGCGTGAAGACGGTGCGCCCGTGATCCGTTCCTCGAACGGCTCGCACACGCGCAACGACCGCCTCGCGAACCGCTCGCCCCGTTGCATTAACTCCATGGCAGGACAGGCGGCGCCGCAGGCAGGAGAAGCAAGCGACGCTTCGCCTTCGCCATAATAACCGCGTCGAAAAAAAGGTACGCCACGTCATTCGACTTCGTATCCTTTTCCTTTTCCTCTTTCTCTCTCTTACAATAGGGACCGGGAAAGGGGGATACCCCGAAAAGGACCCTTCTCCATGAAGGAAACAGGCTCCGAGCCTCCCTACTGATCAGAGGTTCGAAGGCTGGCCCCTCAGAGGGGTTCAACAGCCGCCTCAGATCGATTGGGTTCTACGCCCACTACTGGTCAGAGGTTCGATGGCTGGCCCCTCGAAGGGTTCAACGGCCGCCTCAGGCCACTCGGGCTCCGCGCCCATTACTGATCAGGGGTTCGTAGGCTGGCCCTCGAAGGGTTCACAGTCACCTCAGACACAGAGCAAGGGATGACCCTGGGTACGTTCGATACATAACCAAGGCTCGGGCTACGCTCCCGAGGTACCTTAGGACATTTCCGAGACCAGCGGGAGCGATCTTGTAACGGAATCCCATTAGAGGGAGGCATCGAGCCCTCTGACCCCTTCAAAGGGGACCGGGTCCGGCAGATCACCCGCAGGTACTTTTGGAGCGCGCCTCCGGGCCTCTAGCCGACCCCTAGCAAATGGGGCACGGGCGTCCGCTCGGATTACCCGCCAGCAGCTCACCGGAAACACCATGTTCGACGCCCTTCGAGGGCAACATGGCGCTTTCCCCCTCCTCCTTGCGGAAAGGCGACGCAGGAGCGTATGTAAAAAAGACGAGTCTGTCCTTGACCGTCCTCTTGCCCTGTGCAGAGGCTCGGGGGCTGCTCTCGCAAACCCGGCTCCAGCCAAACCGTTGACAGCGTCAACATACCAGCCCGAGAACTTGGGACCCGACCGTGCACTCGGGCTACAGCCAGCTCGCATGAGGGAACAACTAGACCAGCCGAAGTGTTGCGAAACGCACTAAGACCTCGAAGGAGTAAAACTACTCCTCCGAGGCCTCGGGGGCTACACCCGGCGGGTGCGCTCGCGCGCACCCACCGGAACAGAATGCAACCGAAAAAGGCTGGTCCCCTTGCAAAAAAGTGCGGCAAAAGCCTCCAAGCGAGTATTAGTACTCCCTTGGAGGCTCGGGGGCTACTATCGAGGACCATAATTAGGGGTACCCTCAAGACCCCTAAATCTCAGCTGGTAACCCCCATCAGCACAAAGCTACAAAGGCCTGATGGGTGCGATTAAGTCAAGGATCGGTCCATTCAAGGAACATGATCGTGCCTCGCCCGAGCCTAGCCTCGGGCAAGGGAAGCTGACCCCGGAGAACCTACGTCTCGCCTGAGGACCCCCCTCCAGCAACGGGCACACTATCGGCTTGCCCGAGGCCCAGTCTTCACCGAGAAGCAACCTTGGCCACATCGCCACGCCGACCGACCAAATCGCAGGGGCATTTAATGCAAAGGTGGCCTGACACCTTTATCCTGACGCACACCCTCTAGTCGACAGAGCCAAAGTGACCGCAGTCACTTCGCCGCTCTACTGACCGGTCTGACAAGAGGACAGCGCTGCCTGCGCCGCTCCGACTGCTGAGCCACCCGACAGAGTGAGGCTGACAGCAGCCAAGGCCGGCCTCGGGCGTCATAGGAAACTCCGCCTCGCCCGACCCTAGGGCTCGGACATGGGCTCAACCACGGAAGACGGTGAACTCCGCTCCGCCCGACCCAGGGCTCGGACTCGGGCTCAGCCCCGGAAGACGGCGAACTCCGTCTCGCCCGACCCCGGGGCTCGGACATGGGCTCAACTCCGGAAGATGACGAACTCCGCCTCGCCCGACCCGGGGGCTCGACCTCGACCTCGACCTCGGAGGAGCCTCCACCTCGCCCAGCCTGGGGCACGGACCAAGCACGTCAACAGGAAGCGCCATCATTACCCTACCCCGAGCTGACTCGGGCTACGGGGAACCAGACCGGCGTCCCATCTGGCTCGCTCCACCATGCGAGTAATGATGGCGCCCCACATGCCCTGTGACGACGGCGGCTCTCAGCCCCCTTACGGAAGCAAGAGGACGTCAGCAAGGACTCGACAGCCCTAACAGCTGTCCTCTCGCCAGGCTCCAGCACTCCTCCGACGGCCACGACACCACGCGAACTGGGCGCCAAGACCTCTCCGGCTGCCACGATGGCATGTACTTAGGGCGCTAGCTCTCCATAGCTAGACATGTTAGCACATTGCTACACTCCCCATTGTACACCTGGATCCTCTCCTTACGCCTATAAAAGGGAGGACCAGGGCCCTCTTACAAAAGGTTGGCCCGCGCGGAGAAGGACGGGACGGCGCTCGCGCAAGGCCGCTCGCTCCCACTCCCGCGTGGACGCTTGTATCCTCCTACTGCAAGCGCACTCGACTCAGGCGCGGGGCTAACACGAAGGCCGTGGGATCCACTCTCTCACGCCTGCCTCCCTCCGGCTGCTTCCTTTCCCCCCTTCGCTTTCCGCCTCGCGTCGACCCATCTGGGCTGGGGCACGTGGCGACAATTCACTCGTCGGTCCAGGGACCCCCTGGGTTTCGAAACACCGACAAAACTGAACGAGTGCTAAGGCAAAGGATGGCCGTCAAGTGATCGTCATCTAACAAACACTAACATAGTGTTATTCTAGGCAAGCTCCGGTGCATTTGCCACCTCCTTTCTGTTTTAAAATCTTTATCACCTTATATGATGCATTAGGTTGTGGCGGAACCGCCTGAATTATTCCAACTTAAGTGCCTAAGTCTCGCCTTAGAGGCTAGACCACACTTAAATAGGAATAAACCGTCAGTCCCTCGGATCTAGTCCGATAAAGCCACTTTACCAGGATCGAATACCACTAGCTCACACGAAGGTGAGGCACAGAGAAATACAATAAAACATAATACCACAAATTTAATAAGTATCATTAGTGATTAAATTATCGGAGTTTCAGAAATAATAACCAAAAATTTCTTAATGCAGCGGAAATAACTAACGGAGAAGAACCGAGCAACATGGCGAAGCCTGGCCACGCTACTCCTCCTGGTCCCCTCCTGCGGAAGCAGTAACCCACTCGACCGTCTATCCCGGTGGCAGGGATGAAGGCCAAGTCACACCATCAACCAAAACAAGGAGGTACCTGCAAAAATTGTGCCACAAGCAAGGCTGAGTATACTAATACTCAGCTAGACTTACCCGGTGTGAGGAGTCTACTCCTCTACCTCTAGACATGCAGCTGTTTGGCTGAGGGGTTTGGTTTGCCAAAAGCGCTAGCTGAGTCTAAAAACAAGTTTTTGCTTTTCAAGTTTTAGTAGAATCCTTTAGACTAGATGTGTACCTAGCTAATCATTCATGGTATCAAACATTTTTACCAATCAACATCTTTTGCCAGTCACCTCATTTCCACTTATTACTCAATGTAGCAGCATGGATCAAGCAGTCTCATTAGCTGCGAGAAGCAGATGATTCGAATCGAGTTTTTATCCTTGCAAGGTAAACCTAAACATACGACATGGCGAGGCACTCCGTCCCCACACACATCAATCATCCCCATCGATTCCCCGTCAGCAGAGAGGGGCTCACCGCCTTGGCGTACAATGCATCACTGACCCCGACTGCCATCGTGCAGTGACCGCACTTGTACCCACCATAACCGGAATGGGAGACCTCGTCTCAGGTCGCGTGAGGAGGGCAATCTGCTGCCAGGTTCACTCAGGTACTAGGCTTACCGATTTACCATATTTCTCGGTATATGTTTAGTACGTTCAAACGCTTGACTCACGGTACCACACCTTAATCCTTATTCCAATTTTTATCCCATGGACGACCAATCCCCATGGATTGTTGTCCACCAACCAACACCATTATGGTAAGAAAGTGGATACAACCAATACCTGACCTCGCGCGAGTGCTAGAAAAATTACTCGACTTCTACCGAGATCCCTAATTAGTAAAACAGCTACCTCGACCTAGCATACTAGTATTGATCTCAACAGGATTCCTGAGATCATGCAACTAGGGTTTCAAACAACTCCTACACCTGAGTGCACAATCAATCCTACAATCATTAAGTATAGTAAAATAGCATAAATAACAGGTTATGCATAAACCGGGGCTTGCCTTCAATTTAACACTTAGGTAGTGTTTGCTGGGTGGCACTCGCTTGGCGAGCATCCATTGGGTAAGTCCACCATTCTTCAGGTCATCCACCAACTGCATCTTGTGGTTGGCACCACGTCACTTGCACGATCACCATCTCTCGGTCCTAAATGAGATGCAAGATGCATATGTATAAATACAATGAAAGATATCACAAGATATTCAAGACACAGTAGCGAACTTAAACACTAAATTGTAAGACACCGTGAACAACCACACGTTAGCATTAGTTATCTACACGTTATCGGCGTTCAACATTAATACCATTGAAAAGACAACAACATTTTATTTATTTACGCAACACAACTACAACATCACGAGTACGCGCCTTTTATTTATTTGGATACGGCTTTTCAGTGTTTCTTCTAGTGATCATACAAAATCATCCCAAACAACACAAGTTTCACAGAGTACCTAGGCATCAATAACTACAGAACTCCTATCCACAGCCAACTATAGCAACCAAGCATGTTAATCATGGACACATGTTAACTTAAGTTTAGACATTACAAGTCTGGGTCCGTTAAGTGCTAACTAAGCATTTTTAGTCAAAGGGTGAACTAAACAATTAATTGCGCACTTGCAGATTTTTAGGACAGCAGCACAGCAGTCACTTGTTTCAATCATAATTCTTCAAATATTAATCCAAAAATATCAAACTAAGACTTTCTGGAAAGCTTAAAAGGTGAACTACAACTTTGGTATTTTGACCTCAACACGATTCAACACTTAGCAAGGTCAAAAAGTGCAATCACAGCAGCTCTGTCCAGATTTGGACAGATTCAGACTTGCAACTTCAAAAATTCACAACTGAAGATTCAGACATCTAAACAAGGTGATCTTAGACTTTCTGGAAAGGTAATAAAATTTTCTACATATCATTTATAAACATCTCAAGGTTATTTAATGTTTAACTAAGGACAAAAGACACTAGAAGGCTTTGCTGTCCAGAATTGGACAGATTCAGTCTTCAGACTTTAAACATCCATAACTTAATATTCAGATCACCAAAAAGAGTGATCCAAGACTTTTTGGAAAGCTTGGCAAAAGCACTACATAAATTTTATAATCACCAAGAATTGATTCTATGTTGAACTGAATCAAACAATTCAGTTTTCGAAATCTGTTCTGTTAGTGGACAGAACACAGCAACCAAGTTGTAAAATTCATAACTCTTAAACCGTCCGGCCTTTAGTTATGAAATTTTAACACAAGCAAGATAAGAAAAGCATCTACAACTTTCTTATAATCGACTAGGACTGATTCTGACATTACATTAGGCAAACAATGCAGTTTCTAAAATCTGTACGGAATTTGGACAGATTCAGTTACTGAATTTATAAAAATCATAACTCCTAAACGATCAGACTTATGCCTGTCAAATTTTAACACCAGCAAGATAATAAAGTTATCTACCACTTTTCTATAGCACATATATACAGAAAATACAATTTTGTTCACAAACATACAGCACGACAAAAACAGCGCGTGCAGCCCAAAACAACAATCAATACATTTCAGCTTCTATATAATTCAAGAATTGTCTTGCTCTAGAGACTTGAATTATTCTAACACTTTACCATTTGTTAGAGTTAAATAATCAACTGAGGACTAACAAGTAGACTCACTAATTTTTATCCATGTCATTTTGTATTACTAGCTCAATTGCACAACCAAAACTATACATGCAGGAATTTTGCAGCTTGCAAGCACAAGAACACTTAACTCAATCATCAAGCACAATCAGGGACAGTTACTACAAATTCTCATTTCCAAATTGCAATGATTTGGTTATCAAACAGAACTATCACATGCTTATGTTATGTAAGTTGGTTACCATGAAAGAGACACTTTAATAATGTAAATTAGCATGTGACGATAAGTTAATTCTAAACTCTTTACCTCTCGCAACACATGATCATTTTAATGTCATCAAGGTACCACAACATCATACGAGGACATATGCATACTAGTTTCCAGTTTTACATCTACAACTTCTTTACTAGTTATTTTCAACCACTTAATCAGCATTGATCGAATTAAACCTCTAACTCGACAATTTGGGCACCATAAATTTCAGAATTCTACCTAGACATCTAGCGTCACATTGAGAGTCTACTAATTAACTTGCAACCACTTGAAGTACTGGAAACACCTACATATAACAATTACTTAACGCGATTGAATTCCTCTATTTAACAAGAATTGGCTAACATAGCATGAAAAAACAGTAATTCATACACAAGTTCATATTTTTCTCAATCATAACACCACGAGACCAACAAAACTAGTTTCACCATTTTAGACATCTTAACTTAAAATATAGCTAAAAGTAATTCGATTAGTTTTCTTAACTACTTTTCTATATTAGGTCACTTAGCTCCCAATCAATCAACACACCATATTTCCTTTGACGCAATAGGTAGAGCACAACTACTTGTTTCTAACAATCTTTGGGTATCCACAATTAATTGCCTATGGTATTTATCCGACTCGAAAACATAGAGAAGGCGACGACTACTACGGCATGTCGTCACCTCATCTTAATCGCCTAATCCACTTTAGCTTTACTGATCAAGTCTGCCGACTAACCGTTTAAAATAGTAAAACCTATCCTTCGCATCAAACAACACATCGCACATCTTCCTATCAAAACGTAAAAACATCCGAGTTCTTTTCTACATCTTTTTCTTTCGCCACAAACTTCAATCCATACCAATACAATTTTTAAACACGCACCACATCGACCAATTTATACGAATCGACAACCACCAATCTCTAACTCGAAATCATGAACACAACCATACTACGATCTACCGCCGAAACATTTAAATCACATCTATATAATTCATTTATCGAGTCAATCGAGAGCGACATGCATCGGCTCACCATAAACAAACCCAATCGGCGTTTGCAAGAACGACGGTGATTCCGATTTGTGCATCGCTTCGAACATCGACGAGCGTCGAGCGGCTTGCCTTCTTCTCCACGCAAAACACGGGGTTCCTCTTCTCCACCAAACACAATTAAAACAACACACACACACAATTAATCATTGGAAAATAATGCCGATGCGGGATCGAACAAGGATTGATGTGGCCTCACCGGGGTGAACAACGACGACGACGGGGCTACGCAAAAACAGCGAACCACTGATGGGCATCACGGCGTGCTGCTCACTGCGCAACAAAACAGCAAGCCGGCAGCGTGCGGAGCCGTCGGGGCTGCTGCACATTTCGTCGAGCACCCTGCGCACATCGGAAAGGAGCAAGGGAAGGGGTTGTCCTAGGAAGGCGACAAGGGTGCTGTTCTTGGGAGAGGGGCTCTGTGCAGGGCTGCTGTTTTTGGATCGAAGAGCTGGGCGCAGGGAAGAATCGGCCATGGCGAGGGTAGTTTGGGGGAGGGAGATGCTGCTGCTCGCCCATAGGGAAGAAGGGGGAGGGGCGCCATAGTTGGGCGCTTGGCTGCTCGGGCTTCATCGGCGTTGGAGGAGGCCGACGGCGCCGGGGACGACGAGCAGCAGGAGCAAGCAGGGGCGAGCTCTAATTGCTCCGGCCTAGGCGTCCAAGGCTGCTGGCCGAGCAGAGAGGATCGGCCGGCTGGGGTTTGCATGGGCGCGCGCCGAGGGATAGAGGACAGGGGGCGTCGGCGTTGAGGGAGGAGGGTGCAGGGAGCTTGGAGCTGCTGCTGGGCGTCGGCCATGGAGAAGCTTCTGCGCGGCGTCCAAAGCAGGGGAAGTGGAGCTCGCGTCCATGAAGAAGAAGGGCAGTGGACGTGCAGAGCTGCTGCTCGGCCACACCATTGGAGCCGAGGAGGAAGGGCACCATGGCGAGGAGGAGCAGGGAGGGCGCTCGGCGGCCATGGGAGGCTCCCCTGCGCGCCGGCGTGCTGCTGCCGTAGGAGAAGAAAACAGGCTGCTGTAGCGTGAGGGAGAAGGAGGAAGAGAGTGGCGGCTGGAAATTTTTGAGGGGTGGGAGTGCAAAAATGCCTCCACTTGCAAGGAGAGGGCTCCTATTTATAGAAGGGGCACTAGGGTTAGGGTTTTCTCATGGGCCAAATGGGCCGGGCTAGAATGGGCTTGGCCCAAAACACGTACTCGGGTCGCGCTAAATTATTTTTCCGAATAAAAATGCTCTCGTGGGATTCGTTTCTACAGAGAACAGAGCAAATTAGAGTTTTGGCGAATGGACAATTGAGCGATTAATTCGACCGAGAGTTTGATTTGAATTCGCTCGAAAATAATTCCCTACGCGTGATTCGAAAATAAATCGTCCTGAGATTTGATCGATTTTGGATTTTTAGTCGGAGAAGGTGAATCGTGATATTTAAAAAGCACTGTCGAAGCGGGTTTTGAGTTTGGTTCGGACACAGATATATTTGGCCAAGTCAGATAATAATTAACTAGATATCGACACATTGAGTATTTCGTTTGCGAGTATGGATCCGGATAAAATAGTTGGACATCGATCGAGGTTCGAGGAATTAGACTCGGGCTCAGATCAGATAACAGTCGTCGAGAGTTTGATTTAAAGAGCTTCAGACGAGATTTATAATTCGAGAATGATCTTCGAGTCTGCATTAGTTCCGAGAATTAAAAGTTTTAACACGCTCCAAAATTGACTGTTTCTTGCGATCGATTAACTCTGAATTCGGTGAACTTCCAAGAGAAGCCTGATAAACAGAGATAGGCACGATCGAGAAATAGAAATTTTTACTAAGCATCCGAGATTAGGATTATTCTCCCGACATAACACGAAATAGACACCTGGGGTGTCACATAGGTGATAGGAGTTGTGTGCCAAACCGTTGATGCATTTCCTTTCTTGGAAAATTGATTACCCATCCTTGACACCCTTTTATGAAAAGGATTTTTATGATGCTTAGCCTTGCTTTAGAAAAACAAAATCTTTTGTTTTAAAACAAAAAGTGATGCTTCACAGTGGATGGGGATTTTTACAAAGAAAATACTTGTGATGGTGAATCCATCATGGCCATGATGGGTTCAACATCTGAAAAGATATACCTCTGCCAGGTACCAAACTTTGGGTTTAAAATAATAAAGCTAAGACCAGACGGTTGACTTACACGAGAAGGAAGTCTCGGTGTAGTGACTCCGTCTGAGTCGATTAAGGACCATGCCGATGTAGGCTTGATGATTGAGGACCTTTTAACTGGCCACATGCTTCATCATGGGTAAGCTTTGCCTCGGGCAGACTAATACCATAAAGGCCAACACACAATGGGAGTGGAGAGATGGCAAGAGTAGCGTGTACCCTCCGTGGCAAGAGGCTGGACGGTGGTGTATCTGTGCTCTCGGTTGGTGTGAACCCGGTCTGGTCTTAAGAAACCCGGTGGCGAGTTGACATATGCAAGGGTTAAGTGCTACATATGTCGTGTGGTTGGAGATCCCCAGCTGGGTATTAATCAATTTGGATCGCCGTTACTTCTTGGATATAAAGACTTGGTCACTGCCCTACACGTAGCAATCCAGTGAACTGAAGGGATGATAAAAAGACGGCTAGTGTAGGCCAAGTGTTTGAACTAGGATAGAAAGAACTCTAGATGCAGGTAATTTTACTGAACTTGACAAGTAAAAATGGATTTTAAGGATCCACTAATAGTAAGCTTTTCTGCAAAAAGAGTCCTTGATTGTCACTGAGCTAGCATATATTTCAAACTTATAAATAATTTATAACATTTCAAAGTATATTGCTTTGAACCACTTATGTAACCACTCCGATAATTATAATGGAAATTTGTTGAAACCTGTAACTTTTTGTAATAAATAACTTCTGCTGCAAAATGATGGTGTGTGATTTGTGTTTACTTAATCTCGCGATCTTGGTTGTAAGTGGTTTATCCGGTGTTCTTGGGCACTCGGATGGATCCTGTTAAGTTATCTGGTGTACATGCATAGCAGTCTGAGGTCTTTGAGACAAGGACAGGTGCATATGGGCCCAATAACTTGGGAGGTTCTGCCACACCGCCTGCAGCTAACCAGCCCTCCCGGCTTTGATCTCCCCCGTCCGATCTTGATCGCACGACCGAGATCGCGAGATACCGCTTCGCGCCGCGCGTCCCGTGTCCGGGCCCATCGGTTAACACCTGCACCCCCTGACTCTGGGTTCGACCAGTCAGCGCGCCCCCTCCTTGGTCGCTGACGCCGCTGGCCCGCTTGTCAGCGCCTCGCTCACCCCCGCGCGCGCCCTTACCCGCGGATCTAATCCTGTCCGCGGATCTCTAATCCGATTGTTGAGATCGTCCGGTACCCCTTCGCGTGTAGTTTTGCTTAAGAGACCCTCGGGTTTTAGGAAATAAACACGCCATCACTAGTTTTCACGCGCAGGCCCCTGTGATCTTGCAGATTGAACCCTAGGCTTTTAAATAATTATAGAATTTGACCTATTTTCATATTTTAAACTCCCAAACTTGTTTATTTCATATCTTTTGCATATGAACTCCAAATTTAGTGATTCAAATTGCAAAATTTTCATAGGAATATTCTTTGTTTAAATAAATTAGTTCCATCTACTGTCTGCACATTCTAATTTTATGGTTAACTATGAACTAGTATATGTGTGGATTTATTTATCTAATAAAATAAATAAAAGGAAAATCCTAGAGGTTAAAGTATATTTAGTCTTGTGAGATTAATAATATGTATTACATGAATTCATCTCTGGTCTAAATTTTAGGTCTCAGTAAAATGAATAGAATAAGTTTATGTAACTATGGACCACACTTAAAAAATAATCAACTCCTAAATGAAATTAGTTTATGTTATACTTTGATCTCGTTCTTCCTTATTAAATATTGTGCCTTTTTGAGATGTATTCCAATGTTTGTACATGTTTGGTGTGCTGTTCATTTGTACTTTCCAAATGTATTGAATGTATGATCGCTTTATTTAGACAACGAGTAGTCCATGGTTGCTGAGTGTGTTGTTGAAGACCTTCCTGAGCAACAACCTGGCAAAGGCAAGTGTCCTCTGACCCATTATGTCCTACATACTTATAATTCACTGTCCCGCATTACATTATTTAAACCTAAGGATTGACTAGTCTGTATTTACCTTATCCTTGTTTACCTTTTTGGGTTATCATGGTTAGCTTTATGCTATTGCTTTAACTTAATCAATGAACATGATGTGATTATTTATGATACGATGATGTTATCCCGATGATGATATTGTGATACTCTAGGGGGCTTAGGCCATTTTTCCTGAGTACCTCTTCGTAAGGACCTGTTCGTGGAGTGACCACCCGGGATAACAGTGCAACCAAGAGGGTGGAATGGGACGCCCTTAGCTGATTAATTAGATGAACCTGGGGGCATAGTTGGCTTTGCCTGAGGGCCGTCAATGGGAGCCGGGACGTAGTGCTCGCTCTGCCAGGGGGTGCAGAGGTTCATTCGATTTGGTTTTGTTAGTCACCCACCTTAGGGAGGTGTACTGGGTTTGTATGACTGGCGAAACCTAACGAGCAGCTATGCACCAGGGGAGTCTGTAAGGAAAATGGACCCCGGGCCATTTGGCTAATTAAGTTTTTGTGTTTGATGATTAACACAATCTGTGAACTAATAAGTTTCCTAGTGTTTGTGTTTGTAGTTCACAGGATGCTAAAATTACTTGGACTAAGGAATTGAGGAAAGCAACACCTCAAAAGAAGACATTAGGAAGATCCAAGAAAAGTCCAAGAATAAAGATGTGTGTTGCATGCGGACTGTCTGTGCGTGGAGCACCGGGCTGTCTGTGCGTGGAGCACCGGACTGTCTGGTGGCACACCGGACTGTCCAGTGCCCACACGCCGGACTGTCCAGTGCATCAGGAACCATAGCCCCAACAGCTAGTTCCAAGTGACACTCGGAGGGAAGACCACCGAACTGTCCGGTGTGAAGTCTGGACTATCCGGTGTTAAAGCCTGCGGCACCAACGGTCACCTGCTCTGACAGACCAACGGCTAGGCGCACCGGACAAGGAATAGTACGATGTCCGGTGCACCACCAAACTGTCCGGTGTGACCGCAGAAAGCAGCAGCTTTCCTCCAACGGCTACTTTTTGTGTTGGGGGCTATAAATACACCCCAACCGGCCATTTCCAAGTGTGGGAGCCCAAGAGACATACCAAGGCATATAGTAGACATTCCCAAGTGCTCTTACACCCAAGTGATTAATAGAATCACTCGGTGATTAGCGTAGGTGCTTTGCGAAGTGCTTAAGTTAGTTAGACCGCTTTAGCGCTTGCTCTAGGTGAACCCTAGTTAGTTGAGTGAGTTTTGTAATACCACACAAACCTTGGCTCTTGCGCAAGCCGTTGTAATTGTATCGAGTGGGGCGAGAGTCTTGCGAGACCGTGAAACCACGTTTGTGTCACGGCCGCCACCGTGTACCGGAGGGAACGAGGCCCGCGGCGTTTTCGGCCGGAAGCTCGATAGTGGAGACGGCGGGGAGCGTCCGAGAGGATCCGGAAGCAGAGCACCACTTGCGCGTGGAGAAGGCCCGCGACTCTCTATGGAGTTACTTGACCGAGGTGCTTGTCCCGCGCGTGGGCTCCCTTTGCGTAGGGACAACAATGAGGATTAGTCAGGACCTTGCGCGGTTCTAGATACCTTGGTAAAAATACCGACGTCATCCACGAGAGTTTGCATTCTCTACTTTGCTCTTTAAGCTTCCGCATTTATATTAAGCATTTAAGTTTCAATCTTGTATTCATACTTATATAGTGTAGATTGAAACTTAGCCATTACGGTAGAGATAGCAACACTTAGACAAAACCTAGTTTGCACTCTCCAGTTTGATTATTTGCATATGTTTTGCTCTAGGGATTTATTTGTGGCCTAGTTTAGCGAAAGTTTTAGAAGTCCTAATTCACCCCCCCACTCTTAGGCGCCACCTGTTTCCTACAAGTGGTATCAGAGGCTGGTTTGGCTCATTTGAAACGTTTTAGCTTCACCGCTAAAAGAGCCGACGCTTTTTAGAGGAAGGGATGGATACCCATAGGCCACCACACTTCGACGGCACTAATTTCCCATATTATAGTGCTACAATGGCTTGTTACCTAGAGGCCGTTGATCTAGGCATTTGGAGAGTCACTCGTGACGGGATGAAACCCCCTAAGAATCCTGAGAAACCCACCATGTGTGAGGAAAAAGAAATTCATTTAAATGCTAGAGCCAAAAATTGCTTGTATGAATCTCTTAGCATGGATATTTTTAATCAAGTATTTACCTTGAAAACTGCTAATGAGATTTGGCTAAAATTGCATGAGCTCCATGACAGCACATCCAATGTTCGTGAGCAAAAACATTGCCTAGTCTTAAATGAGTTTAATTCTTTTGCTATGAAAGATGATGAGCTTGTTAGAGATATGTATTCTCGTTTGAATCTAATTATCAATGAGCTCAACTCTATTGGCATTAATAAGCTAGGTGATGCAGACATTGTGAGGAAGATTATCTCCCTGCTACCACAACAAAGATATGGGAGCATCATCACCATCCTTCACAACATGGAGGACTTGAGTACCATGACCCCGACCATTGTGATTGGGAAAATCGCGGCTTTTGAAATATGCGAAAAATGTTTCGGGGAGAGGAGCCAACTTCCTCAAGGCCATATGATTTTGCATTTGATGAAAGGAAGGGCAAAAAGAAGGCTCCCTCTCCAAGTTCCTCAAGTGAAGAAGAGGAAGAAGAAGAAAGTGATGATGATGAAGATAATCAACCATGCACATCATCCTCCGAGGACGAAGAAACAATCCGACGTGTTGGAAAGGTAATGGGGATGATCCGCAAGATTAATCTAATGGGTGTGCCCCTGCAGGTCGAAGAACTTCTATTTAACATTGACAGGAAAAAAACAAAGGAAGAGAGGATGCTTCGCATGTGGGGAGAAGGGCCAATTCAGGGACAACTGTCCAAATATGGATGAACCCAAAAAGAGGAGGAGCAAAGGCAAGGCGCTAACAAGTGTTAGAACTTGGGATGATTCTTCAAGTGAAGATGAACCTCCAAGGACGCGCAGCCACCGGTCCTCATCACGCTCATCACAGTCATCACACAAATGCCTTATGGCAAGAGGTAAAATGAGCATTCCATCCTCTAGTGATGATAGTAGTAGTGATGATGAAGGTGAGGGAAAGCCCTCCATAGATGAACTTGCGGAAGCCATTAAATTTTTCCAGGATGTTTGCCTAAGCAAAAAGCTCAACTTAAAACATTGAAAAATAAGTTGATTAGCTCTCAAAATGATTATAAAGGTTTGCTAGAAAAATTTGAAACTTTTGCAAACTTAAATAGTGAGCTATCAACTAAAATTGAGCTATTAGAGTCTAGTGTTCCATCCACTGCTACCAATGATGGCCTTATTAAAAAGAATGAAAAACTTAAGGCTAAGTTAGCTAGCTCCCAAGAAGCTATTGAAAATTTGCTAGAGAAAATGGAAATTCTTAGCATACACAATAATGAGCTAACTACTAAGCTAGAAAACATTGGTAGCACCCCAACAGCATCTTTAGTTGAAATACCTGAAATTATTAAGAAAGATGCTTCTACTTCTTGCTTTGATTTAATTGATAATTCTAACCCCTGCAACCAAGTTCTTGTTGAGAATATTGTTGTAGAAACATGTTCGGATGAGGTTGCAAAGGAAAATGAACAATTAAAGCAAGAAGTGGCTCGCCTTGGCAAGGCTTTGTATGACAAGAAAGGCAAAGCCAAACAAATCCGACCTCCACAGGATACACCACTGCGGGAGTGAACAAGCCTATGGATGGAGAAACTGTGATTTGTAGGCTATGCCACATGGAAGGCCATAAGTCTTTCCAATGCAAGGCGATGACCGGGGATAAGTAAAGGCATAAACACAAGCAAAAGCCATTAAGCAAAATCTCCAACACCTACATCAAAAAGGTGGACAAAAAGGCTGCTACACCATATTTGATCAAGAAGAAAAAGAATGGAAAGGTGATAGCAATCAAGGCCAACAAGCAAGCCAACAAAGGAAAGGGGGCCAAACGCATCTGGTGTGCGAAAGGAAATAATTTCAACCATGAAAAGCACCAAGAAGGTTTGGATCCCGAAAGGGAAGTGAGTGGACCGAAGGTAACGGGAAATTTGGAGACATAGCAAAGTTGGGATGTATATCATGAGATACATCATATCGGATCAAGTTTAATTGCCAAGTGGGTTAGTGAAAATTTTGGACCCAAATTTCCCACCCATGACTAAGGTAACTAGATTTATTGTATTTCTTGTTTTTTGATATGCCTATCTATTTACCTTGTATCTAGTTTACCTTTCATGCCTAGTATTACATATGGTATTTATTTTGTTTAAATGTATGCATACTAGGTAAATCACATGGTAGGATTGCTTGCTTTCAATTCATATACTTAAGCAAACCTACATGGCTTAAAACGTTTATTTAAGCATGGCACATAGCTTCTATATCACTCCATAGTAAATGATACACCAATTGAAATTTTTTGTGCTACAAGTGGTAAACACTCTTATGTTATGTGTATCATTTAACTTATATGTGCCAAAGTTAGGATTATAGATAATTTGTCCCTCTTGATATAAAATCAAAAGTGCATGTCTCCTACAAGTATTCAAAACTTGTATGCACACCTTCAGGGGGAGGTTAATCTATAATCTAAGACTTTGAGACTAATTGTAAGGAAAATGAAGTCCCCGGAGAAAGACAACAATCTTCCACTGCAAAAATCTCCAAGAACTCTCATGTCTCACCACGCCTACCATTGACTTTCAATCGGTATATTTGAGACTACATTTAATATCATTTACATGTCTTCTCCAATATTTGATTAGGCTATATTTTCATATCTTATACTTCCATGTTGCTATACATGCATATATGGCTAACTCATATTCTGTTACCTATGCATAAGGAAGTTAGTCTAATCAAATCATGTCTTGCACCTCTAATTTTCACATGCTTTTTCCTAAGTAGAAGATCTCTGTCAGGGGAGTATTTCTTCATCTCTAAAAAGGGGAGAAATTTTCTTTCTAAAAGAGAACACTCATTTAGGGGGAGTAATCATTTGATGGTAACCTACAAGCGGTTTCAATTGGTATCCTACAATTGGTGTCATTTGACAAATTCTTTGTGAGGGCAAGTCTTATTTACTTCCTACATGCTTTTAATGTCTTCCTTTTCGGTGGTTGATGCCAAAGGGGGAGAAATTTAGGGACCAAAGCAATGAAAAATGTACTTTTTGGTGGTTGATGCCAAAGGGGGAGAAATTTAGGGACCAAAGCAATGAAAAATGTACCAAACACCAAACACCACCAATTTAAAATTTTAAAATCTGCATGTGGCTTTTCAAGTGGTTTTGGTTATTTGGTCCAAAACAGGAAGTAAGTGAATTATGGAGTTAGGGGGAGGCTTAAGTCCATAATATCACAGTGTGGGGACAAACATGCATCCTAGCAAGTAGTTTGCATTCGTTCATTCAAATACTTGTATTATTTGCTTGCTTTGATTGTGTTGTTATCAATCACCAAAAAGGGGGAGATTGTAAGGAAAGTGGACCCCAGGCCATTTGGCTAATTGAGTTTTGGTGTTTGATGATTAACACAATCTGTGAACTAATAAGTTTCCTAGTGTTTGTGTTTGTAGTTCACAGGATGTTAAAATTACTTGGACTAAGGAATTGAAGAAAGCAACACCTCAAAAGAAGACATTAGGAAGATCCAAGAAAAGTCCAAGAATAAATATGTGTGTTGCCTGCGGACTGTCCAGTGCCCACACGCTGGACTGTCCGATGCACCAGGAACCACAGCCCCAACGGCTAGTTCCAAGTGGCACTCGGAGGTAAGACCACCGGAATGTCCGGTGTGAAGTCCGGACTGTCCGGTGTTAAAGCCTGTGGTGCCAACGATCACCTGCTCTGACAGACCAATGGCTAGGCGCACCAGACAAGGAACAGTACGATGTCCGGTGCACCACCGGAGTGTCCGGTGTGATCGCAGAAAGCAGCAGCTTTCCTCCAACGGCTACTTTTATGTTGGGGGCTATAAATACACCCAACCGTCCATTTCCATGTGTGGGAGCCCAAGAGACATATCAAGGCATATAGTAGACATTCCCAAGTGCTCTTACACCCAAGTGCTTAATAGAATCACTCGATGATTAGCGTAGGTGCTTTTCGAAGTGCTTAGGTTAGTTAGATCGCTTTAGCGCTTGCTCTAGGTGAACCCTAGTTAGTTGAGTGAGTTTTGTAAAACCACACAACCCCCTGCTCTTGCGTGAGCCATTGTAATTGTACCGAGTTGTCACACCCGGTTTTGGAAGGTAAACCGAATGCGAACTATGTACGTGCCAGGATCAGAACTCACGCACACAGCGTTTACATAGTTGGACATCATCACACAATGCTTGAATTAAATAACGGAAAGGTACTTAGTTACATCAATATGTCTGAGACATCCACATAGTCTATTACATAAACATAGTGTTCAACAATAAAATCAAAGTGCGGAGTAACGAAACGTAGACTGTAAGCCTACACAGGCAGCTAACTGGGGTTTTGTCACTAAGATAAACTAGAACTCATCGTATTCCTGGAACTCCTGGAAGTCATCCATGTTGCCAGCTTCACCTCCTGAGCACTGAGAACAGTGGGGACAACCTGGGGTGGGGTGGTTTGTAAAGCAAGGGTGAGTACACTTCAACGTACTCAGCAAATGTCCCGTTTGGCTCAAGTGGACTAGCTATATGTGGAGTTTAAAGTTAAGCAGTTGCTTTTAGTTGGTCAAGTTTTATTACTATAAGTAGAGCCAAGTTCTAGTAATAACCCAGTTATTACCTAGAGGCACTCCCTCCAAGAGGAAATACTAGAGACCAGGATTATAATCACCATTGTTAATCATCATCATAAAAGTAGCCATTGTTCTTCTAATCGAAGAGGATCCCAAGGCTGCTCATAACCGTGAGCACAACTGATATACCAGTTTCTAATACTCTGCAGAGGTCATACACTTTACCCACAAGCCGTGATTCCCATTCTGCCCAGGGTTCTAGCCTCCGCATTGATCACTACCAAGGTGACCTAGCAGGGTCTCACTATGTAGCCTTTACAAAGATTTTCCAGAGGACATAGCCGCCCGTTAGGTTTCTCTAGTTTGATAAACACAGTACATCTTCCCAAAGGAAGGGTGACTAACAAAACCAAATCAAAGAACCTCTGCAACCAGCCTCAACAGAGCAAGTACTATGCCCGGACCCCATTGACGGCCCTACGGTGAAGCCAACTACTCCTCTGGTTCCTCTAATTAATCAGCTAAGGGCGTCCCATTCCACCCTCATGGTTGCACTGTTATCCTGGGTTATCACTCCCCAAACAGGTCCTTACGGAGATGTACTCAGGAAACAGCCTGAGCCCCCTAAAGTAATCATAAGGACCCCATCGGGATAACATCATCGTATCATAAAAGATCACACCATGTTCATTGATTAAGTTAAAGCAATAGCATAAGCTAACCATGATTAACCCAAAAAGGTAAACAAGGGTAAGGTAAATACAAACTAGTCAATCCTTAAGTTTCAGTAATGTAATGCGGGACAGTGAATTATAAAGTATAGTAGACATAGTAGGTCTGAGGACACTTGCCTTCACCAGGTTGTTGCTCAGGGACGTCTCCAACAACGCACTCAGGAACCTCGGACTGCTCGTTGTCTAAGTAAAGTGAACATACATTCAATACATTTGGAAAAGTATAAATGAACAGCACATCAAACATTTACAATCATTGACACATAACTCAAAAAGGTATAGTATTAAGTGTAGGGGAATGATATCAAGTTACAAAGAAAATGTTGTAATCCTAATTGGGGAATTGATTACTCTCTAAATGTTTGGAACATAACTCAAAAAGGTTAAGTAGTGATTAAAACAAAGGAAAGCTAGAATTATAATATAAACTACTCTCATTTAGGAATTTGACTACCTTTTAGGTATTATCCATAATTACATTCCTAATTCTGTTTATGTTATTAAGGCCTAAAGGTTAAGTCCAAAAATAAATCCTAGTGATGCATAACACTAATCTCACAAGATTAAATGTACTTTATTCCTAGGGTTATTATTTTATTTATTTCATTAAATAAATAAATATATACTTTAATTCTATATTCCAAGTGTAAAAATTAAAGTATGCAGATTACAGTTGACTATATTTTATTTGTATAGAGAATAATCTTGTGAACATTTTGCAATTTGAACCACTAAATTCGGAGTTCATATGAAAAAGAAATGAAATAAACAAGTTTTCAAGTTTGAAATATGAAATTAAGGCTAAATCTTTAATTAATTAAAAGTCCAGGGGCTATTCTAAAGAAACAAGGGACCTATGCGCTAAAACAGAGGACGACAGGTTGATTTCCTAAAACCAGGGGGTTCTTAAGCAAAACGACCACGCGAAGGGGTACGGGGTAATCTCAGCCACCGGATCAGAAACCGACGACCCAGATTAGATCGCGCGGGCGCGCGGACGCGATTGACAAGCGAGGCCAGGGCATCAGCGAGCCAGGGCAGGCTGACCAGGCGGGCCCAGGGGAAGACACGGGTGAGGGGGAGAGAGGAGAGACGGTTGGATCTGGATCGGACGGCTACGATTAGATCCGCTCGGGTTAGCTCTACACTATCCGATCTCGGGCGAACGACCAAGATCTAACGGCAGGGGGCGGACATGGGCGCAGTGGCGCCGCTTGGTCCCGCGGCGGGAACTCGCCGGAGACGAGCAGACCGGCCACAACGAGGCACCAGTGGCTTGGGGGTTGGCCTAGGCGCGCACAGGGGGATCTGGCGGACTCAGCCGAGGGCACCACGCCGGCGCGGGAGCACCAGAGGGCGCTGCACACGACGAGGCGGGCTAACGGTGGCGTGGGTCAACTCCGGCGAGCAATTGCGTGCTAACCAGTGCAGTACACAGGGAAATAGGGGCGCGAGGAGGTTGATCACCTTGAGGGGAAGCGCTGGAGGCACGAGGCAACGACGGAGGCATAGGGACGTGATGGGGCGATGGTGGCAGAGCTCCGGCTGCGCAAGAACCACTCCGGTGAGCGCGGACCGGACAGACCAGAGAGGGGGAGGGCACACCGAAGGGTGTCCCGAGTAGCTAATGGCAAGGGGAAGCTTACCATGGCACTGGACGGGGCATAGGCGCAACGGTGGCCACGGAACAGGCGGTGGCGGAGGTTCTCGGTTCGTGTGGGCAGAGCGAGAGGGAGGGCGAGAGAGCTGGGCAGAGGGCGCAAATGGAAGAGGGGAGGTGGGCGAGCAGGGCGTGGGGTTCAAATGGGGCGCGGGGGGCTCGGTCGTGGCCGGAGAACGCGCGGTCGTGGGCGCGTCCACGGCGGGGAGATCGTGGGCAGGAGGTTGAGGACGACTGACAGGTGGGGACGACGGGATAGAGAGAGGGAGAGAGTGGGCGCGGCTGAGAGCAACGACGCCGACAGGGTTGGCCCACGGGACAGAGAGAGAGGGAGAGAGGGGGCGCTCAGGGTTGCGCCGACAGGCGGGACCCGCCTGTCAGGCAGAGGGGGCGCGCGGGCGCGAGCGCTCGCGCGTGGACTGGGCTAAGTGGGCTGCCTTGGGCCGAATTCGGTTTTCCATTTTCCAGGGAATTTCTAATTGCTTTTCTATTTACTTCCTCTAGGGTTTTCAATTCAAATTCAAATCAAGTTTCAAATTCAAACCAAATCAAATATGTGCAACAATTCAAAGAATATTTAGGCTCAATATGATGCAACATTCCATGACTCATATGTTTTGGGCAAAATAAAATAAATAATCCCTCTCTAATACAACTAACTCTAATTAAAAGAGAGAGAGAGAGAAAACTAGAGAGAGAGGGAAACTAAAGTGAGATAGAGAAGAGTAACACCTGAATTTGGATAATCATAAGAAAGAAATTTTATACCCCCAAATTCAGGGTGTTACAGACCTATCCCCCTTAAAAGAATCTCGCCCTCGAGATTTAGGGCTAGCTGGCAAAGAGTTCAGGGTACTTGGCTCTCAGATCATCTTCTCTTTCCCAGGTTGCTTCTTCTTCTGAGTGATGGCCCCATTTGACTTCGCACATTCCGATGGTGTTCCTCCGAGTGACTCGATCTGCTGTCTCTAGAATTTGCGTTGGCTTCTCAACGTATGTCAGATCCTCTTGAACTTCAAGGTCTTCCATTGGCAACTGCTCTTCTGGTACTTGCAAGCATTTCTTTAACTGAGATACGTGGAACACATCATGCATTACGGACAGGTTCTCTGGTAAGCTGAGTTGATAAGCCACTTCTCCACGTCTGGCTTGAATCTGATACAGGCCGATATAGTGAGGTGCTAACTTGCCTTTGACTCCAACCCTCTTGGTTCCTCTAATGGGCGACACTTTCAAGTAGACATAGTCTCCCACTTCAAAACTGAGTTCTCTTCTTCTGGTATCAGCATAGCTTCGCTGTCTGGACTGCACTGCCTTCAGATTTTCCTGAACCATCCTGATATTCTCTTCGGCTTCAAGCAAAATCTCTGGAACGAATACCTATCTTTCGCCGGGTTGGACCCAATGCAATGGAGTTCTGCAATTCCTCCCATAAAGTGCTTTGAATGGTGACATCTTCAGACTGGCTTGGTAGCTGTTGTTGTAGGAGAATTCTGCATACGGTAGCCTCTTGTCCCAACCTAACTGGTCTTGCAAAGCACAAGCTCTCAACATATCCTCAAGAATCTGGTTGGTTCTCTCAGTCTGGCCATCTATCTGCAGGTAATAAGCTGAACTAAATTTCAAGTGTGTACCCAAAGTTTCGTGTAGCTACTACCAAAAGTGAGAAGTAAACTGGGTGCCTCGATCCGATATTATCTTCTTTGGAATACCATGCAAGCACACAATCCGAGACATGTATAACTCTGCCAACACTGCGCTGTTATAGGTGGTCTTGACTGGTATGAAATGGGTCGCCTTTGTCAAACGGTCCACTACTACCCAGATGGAGTCATAACCAGCTCGAGTGCAGGGCAGACCAACTATAAAGTCCATCTCAATCTCATCCCATTTCCACTAAGGAATCTATAACGGCCGCAACAAACCTGCGGGTCTCTGATGTTCGGCCTTGATCCTCTGACAACTGTCGCATCTAGCCACACACTCTGCTATCTCTCTTTTCATACCATACCACTAGAATCTCTTCTTCAAGTCTTGGTACATTTTCTCACTACCAGGGTGTATAGAGTATGCTGTCTCATGAGCTTCTTTGAGAATCAGTTCCTGAATCGAGGTGATGTTGGGAACGCACAACCTATCCTTGAACCATACCACTCCTTCTGCATCTTCACGGAAATCTAGACCTTTCCCATCGATGTTTAGCTACCGAATCTCGTTGATCTTCTCATCATCCTTCTAACCTTTTCTGATGTCTTGCTCCAAAGTGGGCTCTAGCTCAATTGTCACTCCTTGAGTGTTGTTTAGAAATCCGAGACTCAACCTGTCGAATTCCTTTGCTAGCTCAAACGGCATCAGGTGAGCGGCCAACATATTGACTTGACTCTTCCTGCTCAGAGCATCTGCAACCACATTTGCTTTGCCTAGGTGATAATGAATCTCCAGTTCATAGTCTTTGATCAATTCTAGCCATCTTCGCTGCCTCATGTTTAACTCTAACTGAGTGAATATGTACTTGAGGCTCTTGTGGTCCATGTAGATATCACACTTCTTCCCATAAAGGTAATGTCTCCAGGTCTTCAATGCATGAACGACTACTGCTAGTTCTAGGTCATGAGTAGGATAATTCTTCTCATGAACTTTCAATTGTCAGGACGAGTATGCCACTACTTTCCCTTCCTGCATTAACACACATCCCAATCCGGTGTATGAAGCATCACAGTATACTGAGAATGGCTTGTGAACATCTGGCAGAACCAACATCGGTGCTGTTGTCAACTTCTGCTTCAACATCTCAAATGATTCTTGGCACGCTGGGGTCCACTTGAACTCAACCTTCTTTGCTAGCAGGGCTGTCATTGGTCTAGCAATCTTGGAGAAACCTTCAATGGAACGCCGATAGTAACCGGCCATTCCAATGGAACTCTTGATTCCTCGGACATCTTTTGGTGCTTTCCAGTCCAGAGTCGCTGCTACTTTCTTTGGATCCATAGCTAGTCCATCTCGGTTTATAATATGACCCAAAAATAGAACTTCGCTGATCCAGAACTCACACTTGCTAAGCTTGGCATACAACCGGCAATCTCGTAGCCTCTGAAGTACTTTCCTCAAATGTTCCTCATACTCTTGCTCATTCTGGAAATATACGAGAATATAATCAATGAACACCACTACAAACTTGTCGAGGTAGTCCATGAACACACTATTCATCAAATACATGAAGTAAGGTGGCGCATTCGTCAATCCAAATGACATAACCATGAACTCATATAGTCCATACTTGGTGATGAATGCTGTCTTCGGTATATCTGCGGGTCAGATTCTGAGCTGATGGTAACCTGACCTCAGATCTATCTTTGAGAACACACTGGCTCCTCTCAACTGATCAAATAAGTCTTCAATTCAAGGCAGGGGGTACTTATTCTTGACAGTAACTTCATTCAAAGCTCTATAATCGATGCACATCCTCTTCGTGCCATCCTTCTTCTCTACAAATAACACCCGGGCTGCCCAAGGTGAGGTACTTGGCATGATGTAACCCTTCTCTAACAAGTCATCAATTTGCTTCTGGGTTCCACCAACTCTGGTTCGGACACTCGATAAGCTCTCTTGGAAATAGGGGCGGTGCCTAGGATAAGCTCTATGGCAAATTCAAGTTTCCTTTCAGGTGGCATGCCTGTCAACTCCTCAGGGAATATATCGGGGAATTCGGACACAATCCTAATTGTTTCAATCGGATTGGACTCCTTGTCATCTACTGATAAATGGTGGCAGGCTCCTTCTTCTAGTTCAGGTAGTACAGCTTGGTTACTACCTCCTTTCCGGATGGGGACACTAACTTAACTGTCCTCTTGTCACAACTGACAGTGGCTTGATTTCTGTGTAGCCAATTCATCCCTAGGATGACATCTAACCCTTGAGTTCCCATTACTACTAGGCTAGCGGGGAAGTCTATCCCCCTTATTTCAATCCTTAGATTCGGACAAATCCTATCAGACTGAACTTTCCCCCAACTGAATTAACTCTCAAAGATGGGATCATTGGTTCTATGGGGATGTTATGTGATTCTACCCAAGATGCAGAAAGAAAAGAATGTGTGGCACCAGTATCAAATAATACTTTTGCTGGGTAGGATACGACTGGGAACATACCTACTGCCACGTCCTGAGCATCCTGGATTGCTTCGGCCTCTAGGTGGTTCACCTTTCCATGGTTGTAGGCCTGACCACGGACTCCTGGTGCTTGCTGTGGTGCTCCTTGTCTTGCTGGGGCATTGACTGCTGGCGGTTGCTGGGCTACTTTCTTTGCACAATTCTTTGCCCAATGATTCTGTTCTCCACAGTAGAAGCATGCACGACCTCCTACTTGTGCTGGGGCTGCTTGGCCATTCTGGTTGGTTACGGGGGCAGGAAGATGAGCTGCCTGGTTGTGCTGACGTTGGTACTGATTTCCTCCCGACTGAGTGTTCTGACGGTACTGCTGCTGCTGCTAAGGAAACTGCCTCTGGTACTGGTGCTGGTGCTGACACTGATGCTGGTGCTGGTGGCCTTGCTTGAATTGCTGTGGCGAGATGCCTGAGTAGCAGGGACGACTGCTACTCCTGGCCTGAGGTCCACCAATCTTGCGCTTCTTATCCTCCATCTCCCGACGCTTCCTTTCAGTCATGATTGCTCTGTCTATCAAGTGCTGGAAGGTGGGGAAGTGTGGTTCATGAGCTGGTAATAGAGGGGATCAACCAATCCTCTTAGAAAGCGATACTGCCTCTTTGCATCCGTAATCACGTCTTCTGGGGCGTAACGTGACAGCTGCAGAAACTTATCCCTGTACTCACTGATGGACAAGGGACCTTGCTTGAAGGCGAGAAACTCCTCCTTCCTCACTATCATCAGTCCCTCGGGCACATGGTAGCGACGGAAGTTGTCCCTGAACTCCTCCCAAGTGATAGCTTCAGGGTTGGCATGGGTGGCGAGGTAAGACTCCCACCAAGGCTGTGCTGCTCCCCTCAACTATCAGGGACCATACAACACCTTCTCACGGTTGTTGCACTGGGCAGTGTGCAACTCACGCTCCACAGTATGTAGCCAATCTTCCACGTCCATGGGATCAGCAGAGTGGGCAAAGACAGGGGGATGGCCCCTCATGAATTCTGCCCACTTGTCTTTGGGCACTTGTGGCATCTGGACTTGCACTAGAGGCTGAGGTGGGGGTGGCTGCTGCTGAACCTGCTGCATCACTGCTAATGTCTGACCAATTGCCTGAACTGCCTGGGTCTGCATCAAGAACATCTGCTCAATGGTCATCAGGGTAGCGGTGGCAAATGCTGCTGCGGAGCTGCCTCCTCTTGGGGTGCCTACTGCTTTGGCTGAGCACGCCTCGCATCTCTGCGCCTTTTCTCAGACATATGTAGAAATCACACACGTATCAGATCTGACTCTGCAGTCTTTCAGCATAAGAAAAGATATACGGAAATCTTCACAGCACTGAACAATTGATCATCTTCACTCACAACTTCTCGGATAAAGAGGAAAGTGGAAATAGATTACCCAACTAAATAACTGACTTTATTAATAACTACACCAAGTTGCAGGAGATACCCACACCTTGGTGACAATCATTACAAAGATCCAACTTCATTACATGTTCATCATGACAAGCATCCAACAAAAGATAACCAAACTAACTCTAACTAAGACTGACTAGACTAAGACACTGAAGTAAGCATTATTACAGACTCCGACTCCATCGATCTATGGATCTAAATCTATGCAGGTCCTACAGTCTGGGGTACCATAGTCGAAGCGACCACGGGGTGGTGAACGGTAAGGGTGCTGAATCCCAACAGGGGTGGGAGAACCACCATCAAGATAGTGGCGTGCCGCACATTCAGCATGCAATTCTGCAACCTCCGCCCGAACCTTGCCCAACTCGTCAAGGGCGTGGTCCAACTCTGTGTTGAGCACGACGACCAAGTTGACCATGCTGCTCAACCTAGGATTGCCCTCACCAACTGGCGACACAATCACACCTCCAGCACTGCAGGTCGAACGACGAGGGTAGTACCTCAGGTCAAGGCCATCAGCTACCCCGCTGAACAACGAGCAATACTGAGAAAGTGCCCGTCGTGCTGCATCGTGCATGGCTGCCTCGGCAGTGTCCCTCTCCGTGATAGAATAGTGCTCTAAGAAGGCCTCTGCACCCTGGAGATCATCGTCCGGACGGTGCACCAAACAAGTAGCCTCCCACTGGTCTGGGTATAGCCCGCGACGATGCTGGTAGACTACACAACGGTACTCGATAGACCAAGTGTGTTAGTCAAAGGCCTGACGCAATAGGGTATTGAGAGCGTTGTGGAAGTGACACCCACGAGCAGTGTCACGAGTGATGGGTCTCGCGATCCATCCCTCCGGCTCCTCCGAACGCTCCGTGCCATGGCTCAAACTGCCACCGGCGTCATCGTCATCTCCGTCTCCGTCGAGGTCTCCTGCAGCAGCCGGGATGCCCTGTGGTGGTGCAGGGGGCATCTCTGGCTGAGGTGCAGGGGAAGGCGGCCTCTCGGACTCCACCTCTCGCTGAGGCGAGGGGGAAGAGTCCTGTTGCTCCTACTCCTGCTCCTGGCATCGACGCTCCTGCTCCTCGTGCAGGCGACGATGCAGTCTCTCCAGTTGGCTGGACTGACCTGACATCGTGTGACACAGTGGACGCTCTGCCAGTCAAGAAGGCAAAAAGGGGATCACAGACTTACGTGCAGTGCACCTAAGACGAGCCATCTACAAAAGACATCGTAAGCACAAGAGTAAGAATAGAACTATAAGACCAGAAGGTAAACAGAAAGGAAAGTGAGATGAAACTTTTTGAGATAAGTAAATAACATAGAGTTGGTCAAGATGACCAACTTTTGAAAAGACACTAAGGTCAATGTAAGAGTAGAGGTCTATAGTCCTTAGGTCAACCATTCTAGTCTAGGTTAGCGGTCCTACAGTCAGCAAGGCTTTGATACCACTTTTGTCACACCCAGTTTTGGAAGGTAAACTGAATGCGAACCATGTACGTGCCAGGATCAGAACTCACGTACACAACGATTACATAGTTGGACATCATCACACAATGCTTCAATTAAATAACAGAAAGGTACTTAGTTACATCAAGATATTTGAGACATCCATAGAGTCTATTAAATAAACATAGTGTTCAATAATAATATCAAAGTGCGGAGTAACAAAACATAGACTGTAAGCCTACACAGGCAGCTAACTGGGGGTTTGCCACTAAGATAAACAAGAACTCATCGTATTCCTAGAACTCCTCGAAGTCATCCATGTTGCCAGCTTCACCTCCTGAGCATTGAGAACAGTGGGGACAACCTAGGGTGGGGTGGTTTGTAAAGCAAGGGTGAGTACACTTCAACGTACTCAGCAAATGTCCCGTTTGGCTAAAGTGGACTAGCTGTATGTGGAGTTTAAAGTTAAGTAGTTGCTTTTAGTTGGCCAAGTTTTATTACTATAAGTAGAGCCAAGTTCTAGTAGGAACCCAGTTATTACCCAGAGGTACTCCCTCCAAGAGTAAATACCAGAGATCAGGATTATAATCACCATTGTTAATCATCATCATAAAAGTAGCCATTGTTCTTCTAATCGAAGAGGATCCCGAGGCTGCTCATAACCGCGAGCACGGCTGATATACCAGTTTCTAACACTCTGCAGAGGTCGTACACATTACCCACAAGCCATGATTCCCATTCTGCCCGGGGTTCTAGCCTCCCCATTGATCACTACCAAGGTGACCTAGCAGGGTCTCACTATGTAGCCTTTACAAAGATTTCCTAGAGGACATAGCCGCCCGTTAGGTTTCTCCAGTTTGATAAACATAGTACATCTCCCCAAAGGAAGGGTGACTAACAAAATCAAATCAAAGAACCTCTGCAACCAGCCTCGGCAGAGCAAGTACTTTGCCCGGACCCCATTGATGGCCCTACGGTGAAGCCAACTTCTCCTCTGGTTCCTCTAATTAATCATCTAAGGGCGTCCCATTCCACCCTCATGGTTGCACTGTTATCTCGGGTTGCCACTCCCCAAACAGGTCCTTACGGAGAGGTACTCAGGAAACAGCCTGAGCCCCCTCAAGTGATCACAAGGACCCCAACGGGATAACATTATCGTATCATAAAAGATCACATCATGTTCATTGATTAAGTTAAAGCGATAGCATAAGCTAACCATGATAAACCCAAAAAGGTAAACAAGGGTAAGGTAAATACAAACTATTCAATCCTTAAGTTTCAGTAATGTAATACGGGACAGTGAATTATAAAGTATAGTAGGACATAGTAGGTCTGAGGGCACTTGCCTTCACCAGGTTTTTGCTCAGGGAGGTCTCCAACAACACACTCAGGAACCTTAGACTGCTCGTTGTCTAAGTAAAGCGAGCATACATTCAATTAGGGATGGATCCGGATATTTATTCGGATGTCAATTTTTTGGTCTTCTTTCTTCGATTGCGAACAACAAACATATAGAATTTGCTATGTAAATTTATATTCTTGTTTTTAGCATTGAGGCTATTAATCTTCATAAAAAATAAACATTGAATTGGTTTTATATCTTTTTAAATAATTCATATAAAATTCGGATGTCTATCCGAATACGGATTCGGATGTTTTTCCACCTTTTTTGTTGTAGGGAGAAAATAATGTACATAAAAAATTATACAAAAAATTTATTTAAATACTTTATAATATTCTTAATAACATTGCCGAAAATTAGCTTGAAATTCTATGTACATCTATAGTAAAATATTAGATTTGTGATACAATTCGGATGTTTTAGGAACATCCCTACATTCAATACATTTGGAAAAGTATAAACGAACAGCACATCAAACATTTACAATCATTGACACATAACTCAAAAAGGTATAGTATTAAGTGTAGGGGAATGATATTAAGTTACAAAGAAAATGGAGTAATCCTAATTGGGGAATTGATTACTCTCTAATTGTTTGGAACATAACTCAAAAAGGTTAAGTAGTGATTAAAACAAAGGAAAGCTAGAATTATAATATAAACTACTCTCATTTAGGAATTTGACTACCTTTTAGGTATTATCCATAATTACATTCCTAATTCTGTTTATGTTATTAAGGCCTAAAGGTTAAGTCCAAAAATAAATCCAAGTGATGCATAACACTAATCTCACAAGATTAAATGTACTTTATTCCTAGGGTTCTTCTTTTATTTATTTCATTAAATAAATATATATACTTTAATTCTATATTCCAAGGGTAAAAATTAAAGTATGCATATTACAGTTGACTATATTTTATTTGTACAAAGAATAATCTTGTGAACATTTTGGAATTTGAACCACTAAATTTGGAGTTCATATGAAAAAGATATGAAATAAACAAGTTTTGAAGTTTGAAATATGAAATTAAGGGTAAATCTGTAATTAAATAAAAGTACAGGGGCTATTCTAAAGAAACCAGGGACCTATGCGCTAAAACAGAGGACAGCGAGTTGATTTCCTAAAACAAGGGGGTTCTTAAGCAAAACGACCACGCGAAGGGGTACGGGGTAATCTCAGCCATCGGATCAGAAACCGACAACCCATATTAGATCGCGCGGGCGCAGGCGTGGGCGCGCGGACGCGACTGACAAGTGGGGCCAGGGTGGGCTGACAAGCCGGGCCCAGGGGCAGAGACGCGGGTGAGGGGGTGAGAGGAGAGACGGTTGGATCTGGATCGGACGACTATGATTAGATCCATTCGGGTTAGCTCTACACTGTCCGATCTCGGGCGAACGACCGAGATCTAACGGTAGGGGGGCGGACATGGGCACGTTGGCGCCGCTCGGTCACGTGATGGGAACTCGCCGGAGACGAGCAGACCAGCCACGGCGAGGCACCAGCGGCTTAGGGGTTGGCCTAGGCGTGCACAGGGGGATCTGGCGGACTCAGCCGAGGGCACCACGCCGGCGCGGGAGCACCAGAGGGCGCTGCACACGGCGAGGCGGGCTAATGGCAGCGTGGGGCAACTCCGGCGAGCAATTGCGTGCTAACTAGTGTAGTACACAAGGAAATAGGGGCGCGCGGAGGTTGCTCACCTTGAGGGGAAGCGCTGGAGGCACGGGGCAACGACGGAGGCACAGGGACACGACGGGGCGACGGTGGCGGAGCTCCGGCTGCACAAGAACCACTCTGGTGAGCACGGACCAGACAAACCAGAGAGGGGGAGGGCACACCAAAGGGTGTCTTGAGTAGCTGACGGCAAGGGAAAGCTTACCGTGGCACTGGACGGGGCACAGGCGCAACGGCAGCCACGGAACAGGCGGTGGATGTCGGCGGGCGGTGGCGGAGGTTCTCGGTTTGCGTGGGCAGAGTGAGAGAGAGGGCGAGAGAGCTGGGCAGAGGGCGCAAATGGAAGAGGGGAGGTGGGCGAGCAGGGCGCGGGGTTCAGAAGGGGTGCGGGGGCTCGGTCGTGGCCGAAGAACGCGCAGTCGTGGGCGCGTCCACGACGGGGAGATCGTGGGCGAGAGGTTGAGGATGGCTGACAGGTGGGGACGGCAGGACAGAGAGAGGGAGAGAGCGGGCGCGACCGAGAGCAACGGCGCCGACAGGGTTGGCCCACGGGACAGAGAGAGAGAGGGAGAGAGGGGGCGCTCAGGGTTGCGCCGACAGGCAGGACCTGCCTATCAGGCAGAGGGGGCGCGCGGGTGCGGACGCACGTGCGGACTAGGCTAAGTGGGCTGCCTTGGGCCGAATTCGGTTTTCCATTTTCGAGGGAATTTCTAAATGCTTTTCTATTTATTTTCTCTAGGGTTTTCAATTCAAATTCAAATCAAGTTTCAAATTCAAACCAAATCAAATATGTGCAACAATTCAAAGAATATTTAGGCTCAATATGATGCAACATTCCATGACTCATATGTTTTGGGCAAAAGAAAATAAATAATACAACTAACTCTAATTAAAAGAGATAGAGAGAGAGAACTAGAGAGAGGGAAACTAAAGTGAGATAGAGAAGAGTAACACCTGAATTTGGATGATCATAAGAAAGAAATTTTATACCCCCAAATTTGGGGTGTTACACGAGTGGCGCGAGAGTGTTGCGAGACCATGACAACTGCGTTTGTGTCACGGCCGCCACCGTGTACCGGAGGGAACGTGGCTTGCGGCATTTTCGGCCGGAAGCTCGATAGTGGAGACGGCGGGGAGTGTCACACCCGGCTTTAAGGGACAAAGCCAGGTGCATCTCATACATGCACCAAGAAGGCAACATATACAATAACAGAGTGTATAGAGATAAATGTCACAAAACATCAGAGTATTTATTACATAGCGGAAGTCTTACAAAATAAAGGATAAATATAAAACAAACTAAGGATCGTCGGCGCCAATGTCAACTGAGAAACGCCACCTAGATCAGATCAAACTCCTCGCCGTGTGGCTCCTCCTGAACCACCTGTTCTTCTCCTGTGGGGGGGGGTGTGAGACAGCATGGGTGAGCTCACACATGATCATAGCTCAACAAGTTGTGGGGAACCAGTGGACATGAACTCACAAAGGTGAGAGTTCATGTGATGTGTAAGGCTAATCAATGACAGGGGTTAAAGCTGAGCATTGCTTTTAATTAGTTGGTCAAAGTTTTATTAGCAGTTACTAAGTGTAAGTAAATACCAAACCTTAAATAAAGTAATAGAACAAAATTAATAATAAACCCATGCAATGCAAATGACAAAATTGAGTTTAGGTTCCATAATTTAATCATCAGAGAGTCTTGAGCTGCTCATGACCGTGAGCTCGGCTAGTATACCAGTTTTACACTCTGCAGAGGTTGTACCCTTTACCCACAAGTCGTGTTTCCCATGTCGCCAGGGTTAGCTAGGCCCTTAGACACTACCGAGGTGAATGGCTAGGGATCCACTATGTGGCCTTTACAAAGTTCCACTAGCTTCCGAAAACCCGCTACAGTTTATGGGAAGAGCACTTGCAAGAATCCCCCGTCTGACCGCCATCGCAGCAAATCAACCCGAGAACCTCCTTGCATGCAACTCCCCTACTGCCCTTGCCCCTTTCGGGTAAGGTAGTCTTCCACTAGCTTTCCTAATTAGTCAGCCAAGGGGTCCCATTCCTCCCTTGTGGTGGCACATGTTTCTCAAGTTAAGCTCCATGTTCCAATTAACAATAATATATTGATCTTGACATGAACATAAATAAAATAACATAATAACTGGAACATGGATATAATAACTGATTATCCCAAAACTATATAAAGCAATAGCAAAAACTACCCAAGTGATTCAAGGGTAAACAAGGTAAATAGGATAAACAATCTAGGGTGACCTATTGGGTCCCATCAAAATTAAACCTATGCATGGTAAATGATTATAAAGAACATTATTGGGTAACAAAAGTGAATCAAGGGCACAACTCGCCTGGCACTTGAGATTCCAGGTACCAACTTGCCTTTCAGATGACACGTGTCCTCACCGCTAAACGTAGCAATACAGACAAACATGATATAGACAAAATTAACATCACACCAAACATAAGAACAAACTGAATAGTAATGATCTACACGTTGCTATGAGATCGCGAGATCGAGAACTACTAAGATCGAAGTTACGGTTAAGGAGTTATGAATTTCCGAAGATTTTATGTGTTTGAGACAGAAATAATTAAGTGGTCAAATTTAATATAGTTTTCATGCTAAAATAGAGTCATTAAGTGCTAAACAATATTAATACAAAATTATAGAAATTGGAACGGGTCAAAAAACGAGTTAAAATGAATTTTCTATGATTTACACAAGTTCTAGTATTTATTTTTGCATTAAAAATAAATTCCTATTTCATTTTCCCTGATTTTCTAATTTCCTGGACTGGGCGTCAATTATAGGAAAGCGCAGGGGCTAACGCATAAGAAATCCTAAGACACATAGCGCTGTTGCACGGACGACGGGTTGATTCAGATATTTCTCGGGGTCTTTTACGCAAAATGCCCAGGTCGAAGGGGTATCATGGGATTCTAGCCGTTGGATCGACTACCTACGGATCAGATTAGATCATCATAACTGTGAACCAGTACGCAACCATAGCCATCGGGTTGACGATCAACGGCACGAAGCGCAACACGCCCAGATCCGGCCGATAGCAGATCAACGGTTCGGATATAAAGTACCAACTATCAACCCAGATCCATCCGATCCGAGATGGATGACACAGATCTACCTACTAAAACGTTGTACAGGTTAATCTAAGCCACACGTGCGAAATCAAACGGCCACGCGCACAGCACACAGTCATTCATCTGGAGCCGTTGATCATGAGATTAACGGCCCGACGTCTTTTCTTCCTCACGCGACTACCAGGCAGACGGCGTGAATTACCGCACGGCGGCGCTCCGCCCGCCGCGCCTGTCACCCATGGCGCAGCACCCCAAAATCCGATCCGAGGTACGTTTTACGCAGCGGCGATTAGGGCGAATAGAGTAGGGCAGACTCACCACAGATGACGCGCAGAGGAGCACCATATGCGGCACAAGGCGGATCCGCTGCCGAGGATGAACACGGCGAGAAATCGGTGGAGCTCCGACCGTCCGTTTGCCGAATTGGTGGTTAGGGAAGCTTCCCCGTGTCCAGTCGAAGCACCGTAGCGGCCGGTGAGGACGGATCCGAGGTTCTGGGCGCGGCGCGACTACAGCTCCCCAAGCGGAGCTAGATCCCGATGAGCGATTCCGGCATCACCTGACTCCAGTCCCACCCAACGAGATCCTGTTCACCCGTCTGGGGGCGTCGCGTGCCGATGGCCGTGTCGATAGGGCATCTACCGCGGCCGCGTGATTGGCCGAGTTCGACGTACGCTGCTGCCACCGGGAACGGGCTCCATGGCGGAAAACGTTAGCTTCTAGATCCTTCCTCTAGCCTTCATGGCGTTGGCGTGCGACCCAAATGATCCAGCCATGGCCCCAGTGCATAGCTGCATCGATTTGGCGCCCCTCAAGCATGGGTCCCCCATTGCCGTGCCGCCCTCCAATCTCTACTGCCGGAACACAGATAGCAGAGCATCCGCAGCCATGGCGTTGAGGCCCAGGCAAGCGTGGTTGGAGCAGGATGAGGAGCGTGGTTGCCGTCGAGTGGAGGGGATGGCGCAGGAGATTTATTGCTCGGCCGGCGTTGGCTTCAACGGACTCCTCCCGCCATGCTCGGCGCGGTGGTTGAGCGGCCTCGCCGTCACCCGATGGCCCACCATCAAGGGAAGTGCGTGCGCGAGGAGGGAAGAGGCTGACCGCGTGGGCCCAGGCATCAGTGTACAGCCGGCCGAGTAGCGCGGAGGTGCCACAAGTTGGGCCACGCAGGAGGAAATGCCAGGATGGGCCGAGGCAGGGGTTTGGGTCCATGCAGCAGTTTATTCTTTGCTCTTTTTATTTTCCTTTCCTTTTCTTTTCTTTTCATATTTGAATTCTTAAATTTGCATCCAAATTCGATTGTAAACTTTGAATTTGAACTAGATGTACTAGTACAAGATATTGATATGAAATGACACATTTAATTATATATTTTCCTTACATTGTATATAGGGTTTTTCTTATTTTCCTCTTCACCTTCCATATCTTATTTCTCAAATTATTGGTTCCCAAAATTAGGTTTAATGTCTCTTCCATCGTTTGCATATTTCTTTTATCATTATCTTCATGAGTGAATGCACAAACAAATAAATCACAGCATGATGCACAAATCACTTTAAGTGTCACTAATTATTTAATGACTTTTGGGGTCTTGGTTCACATGTTACAATAAACATAGGCAACATCATGTATGTAACTCAACTATGCTTTCATCTTACATTTTGGCTATTACAGGGAGCATCCGAGAGGAGCCAGAAGCGCGGCACCACTTGCGCGTGGAGAAGGCCCATGGCTCTCTATGGAGTCACTTGGCCGAGGTACTTGGCCCTCGCGTGGGCTCCCCTTGGCGTAGGGGCACTAATGAGGATTAGTCGGGACCTTGCGCGGTTCCGGATACCTCAGTAAAAATACCAGCGTCATCCATGAGAGTTTGCATTCTCTACCTTGCTCTTTAAGCTTTCGCATTTATATTAAGCATTTAAGTTTCAATCTTGTATTCATACTTATATAGTGTAGATTGAAACTTAGCCATTACGGTAGAGATAGCAACACTTAGACAAAACCTAGTTTGCACTCTCTAGTTTGATTATTTGCATAGGTTTTGCTCTAGGGATTTATTTGTGGCCTAGTTTAGCGAAAGTTTTAGAAGTCCTAATTTACCCCCCTCTTAGGCGTCACCCGTTTCCTACATAGTCTTTGTAAAGGCTACGTAGTGAAACCTTGCCGACTCACCTTGGTAGTGTTTCAGGGTTTGATCGACTCGAGGCATAAAAGGATCACGACTTGTGGGTAAAGTGTGCAACCTCTGCAGAGTGTTAGAAACTGGTATATTAGCCGAGCTCACAGTTAAGAGCAGCCTTGGGATTCTCTTTGATTAGAAGAACTTTGGTTACTTTTATGATGATGGTTAATAAAGTTGGTTATAATTCTGATCTCTGGTATTTCCTCTTGGAGGGAGTACTTTTGGGTAATAACTGGGTTTATTACTAAAACTTGGCTCTACGAATAGTAATAAATATTTGACTAACTAAAAGCAACTGCTTAACCTCAACCCCACATATAGCTAGTCCACTTTAGCCAAATGGGACATTTGTTGTGTACGTTGATGTGTACTCACCCTTGCTTTACAAACCACCCCCACCCTAGGTTGTCCCCACTGTACTCAGTGCTCAGGAGGTGATGCTGGCAACATGGAGGACTTTGAGGAGTTCTAGGACTACGACGAGTTCTAGTTTTTCTTAGTGGCAAACCCCTAGTCAGCTGCCTGTGTAGGCCTATCTTCTACGTTTCATATTCCGAACTTTGATATTAATGTTAATGACTATGATTATGTATTAGACTCTGTGGATGTTATGGACATCTTATTGTAATTAAGTACCTTTCCGCTATTTAATTTGAGCATTGTGTGATGATGTCCAATTATGTAATCGCTGTGTATGTGTGTTTCTGAACCTAGCATGTACATGGTTCGCATTCGGTTTGCCTTCCAAAACCGGGTGTGACGTAAGTGGTATCAAAGCCTTGCTGACTGTAGGACCGCTAACCTAGACTAGAATGGTCGCCATAAGGACTATAGACCCCTACTCTTACCTTGATCTTTAGAGTCATTTCAAAAGTTGGCCATCTTGACCAACTCTATGTTACTTACTTATCTTACAAAATATTTGTCTCACTTTTCTTTTTGGTCTTATAGTTCTACTCTCACTCTTATGCTTATGATGTCTTTTGTAGATGGCTCGTATTAGATGCACGACACGTAAGTCTGTGATCCCCTTTTGCCTTCTCGCGTGGCGGAGCGTCCACTGCGTCGCACGGTGCTAGGTCAATCCAGTCACCTGGAGAGATTGCATCGTCGCCTGCACGAGGAGCAGGAGCGCCGATGCCAGAAGCAGGACCAGGACCAGGAGCAGCAGGACTCTTCCCCCTCACCTCAGCAGGAGGTGGAGTCTGGGAGGCAGCCTTCCCCTGCACCTCAGCCAGAGGTGCCCCCTACACCACCACAGGGTATCCCGGCTGCTGGAGGAGACCCTGACGGAGATGACGACGACACCGGTGGCAGTTTGAGCCATGGCACGGAGCTCCCGGAGGAGCCAGAGCCAGAGGGGTGGATCGCTAGACCCATCACTCATGACGCCACTCGCGGGTGTTACTTCCACTACGCTCTTGACACCTTGCTGCGTCGGGCTTTCGACCGACACACTTGGTCCATCGAGTACCGTTATGTAGTCTACCAGCATCGTCGCGGGTTATACCCGAACCAGTGGGAGGCTACTTGCTTGCGCCGTCCAGACGATGATCTCTGGGGTGCAGAGCCTTCTCAGAGCACTATTCTATTACTGAGAGGGATATTGTCGAGGCAGCCATGCAAGATGCAGCATGACAGGCACTTTCTCAGTATTGCTTGTTGTTCAGCTGGGCAGCTGATGGTCTTGACCTGAAGTACTACCCTTGCCGTTCGACCGGCAGTGCTGGAGGTGTGATTGTCTCACCAGTTGGTGAGGGAAATCCCAGGCTGAACATCATGGTAAACCTGGCTGCCATGCTCAACAAACAGCTAGACCACGCCCTTGACGAGTTGGGCAAGGTTCGGGTAGAGGTTGCAGAATTGTGTGCTGAGTGCGCAGCACGCCACTATCTGGATGGTGGTTCTCCCACCCATGTCGGGATTCAGCACCCTTACCGTTCACCGCCCCGTGGTCGCTTCGAATATGGTACCCCTGACTGTAGGATCCAGATAGATTTGGATCCATAGATCGACAGAGTCAGAGTCTATAATAATGCTTTGTAACACCCGGTTTTAAGGGACAAAGCCGGGTGCATCTCATACATGCGCCAAAGAAGACAACATATATAATAATAGAGTGTATAGAGATAAATATCACAATAATCAGTGTATTTATTACATAGCGGAAGTCTTACAAAATAAAAGATAAATATAACAGGATCTAAAATCCATCCTTGGCACTAGAAAGTCGACTGGGAGACGACGACCTAGACCTCTCACGAACACAGCACATCATCCACCATGCGCTTCATTCTGTAGTACCTGTCCTTGACTTGTGGGGGGTGTGAGACAACAAGAGTGAGCTCGCATACGTTCATAGCTCAACAAGTTGTGGGGAATAATGTGCATGAACTCACCAAAGGTGGGAGTTCATGTGAAGTGTAAGGCTGATCAACAGTAGGGGTTAAAGCTGAGCATTGCTTTTATAAGTTGGTCAAAATTTTATTTGCAATTACTAAGTATAAGTAAATACCAAACCAGAATAAATAATAGAACAAAATTAATAAATAATCCCATGCAAATGCATATGACAAATTGAATTTAGGTTCCATAAATTAATCATGTGAGGGTCCGAGCCGCTCATGACCGTGAGCACGGCTAGTATACCAGTTCTACACTCTACAGAGGTTGCACATCTTTACCCACAAGCCGTGTTACCCATCTGCCAAGGGGTCATGAATCCCATACACCTCTACCAAGGAAGCGAGGAAGGGTAACACTACGATGCCTTTACAAAGTTCCACTAGCTTCAGAAAACCCGCTACAGTTTATAGGAAGCTCCAGTGCAGGAATCCCTCGCCTGACCGCCATCGCAGCAAAATCAACCTAAGGACCTCCCTACATTGACCACTCCCCTACTGCCCTTGCCCCTTTCGGGTAAGGTAGTCATCCACTAGCTTTCCTAGTTAATCAGCCAAGGGCGTCCCATTAAACCCTTGTGGTAGCACTGTTTTCTCGGGTGGTCGCTCCATGTTCCCATTAACATAATGACGATCTTATCATGAACATAAATAACATAACAGAATAATAGGAACAATGATATAATGAAATATTAACCCGAAACCACATAATGCAATAGCATAACTACCCAAGTGAATCAGGGGTAATCAAGGTAAACAGGATAAACAGACAAGGGTGACCTATTGGGTCCCATCAAAATTAAACCTATGCATTGATAAGCGATAATAAAGAACATTATTGGGTAACAAATGTGGTCAAGGGCACAACTTGCCTGACACTTGAGATTCCAGTTACCAGGGTGATTCTTCGGATCCTCGTGACCTCGCGCTAGTCGTAGCAATACAAACAGACATGGTATAGACAAAATTAACATCACACCAGACATGAGTACAAACTGAATAATAATGATCTATGCGAAGCTACGAGATCGCAGGATCGGGAACTACTAAGATCGGAGTCATGGTTAAGGAGTTATAATTTTATAGAGGATTTATGTGATTAAAATATTAAACTATATTATAAATTGGTTCATATAATCATATAAGAGGTTATTCTATAAATAATTATCTCAACTTTAATCCAAGTTATAAGTTGACCATAGATCATATTCTCGTAGATTATATTGATAAGTGGTTTAACGAGACTAACCAACATAAGTTAAATAAAGATCTAATTATAAATGAATGAGCCATGGTATAATAAATGTTGTTAATGCGTAGTAAATATTTGTACGAGACTAATGCAACTTGAACGAATCAAATCAGAATCATAGATTTTAAGTTATGAATTTCTAATGATTTTATGTGTTTTGTACAAGATTAAATAGGATATAAATTTTAATGTGACTTTCATGTGAAAACAGTGGTACTAAATGATGAACAATAATATTACAAAATTATAGAAATTGAAATAAACTCATTTGGACTTAATATGAATTTTATATGAATTAAACAAGTTCTAACAATTATTTTTACATAAAAATTATTTTATAAATGATTTTACAAGTTTTATTCAGTGACTGGACTGGACACTAATTTCAGAGAAGTTCAGGGGTCTAACGCATAAAAGTCCTAAGACTCAAAATCAAGCCGGATGGACGGCGAGTTGATTCATAAAAACTTTAAGGGCCTCTCTGCAAAATCGTTCGGTCGAAGGGGTATCCGCAAACCTCAGCCGTTGGATCACCAGCCGAGGGCACGGATAAGATCTGGAGTGCACCGAAAACGGTATGCAATCCTGGCTGTCAGATCAAACATCGACGGCTCAGACACAATTAAGGTGTGGTCTGATCTACACCGCACATCTACCGATTTGTGGACACGATCCGATCCCACGAAAAGGTACTCCCAAACTAATCTCTACCGTTGAACGAGAATCGGACGACCCTGAGGTAATCTTCCCCTAAGATCTAATCTTACCCCTCCGTTTAACATATGACGGCTTAGCTTCACTCGACGCATCAGCATGGATGGATTCGATCTTAACCGTTGACTCATGGATCTAGGGCCCTAGCTTGTTCTTCTTCCTGCACACCACAGGACAGCGCCTAGCCCACCCGAACGGCGGCGCCCGACCCCAGCGATGACCCACCCGCCGGTGTAACACTCCCAGTACATGGCTTACCCGAGCTACGCGAAATGGAGAACTATGGCATGATTCTTACCTGTGTTGTCGCGGTGGCGGATGTTCGCCATGGCATACCATGGCGGCGCTCACAATTTGGCAGAAACTGCACCGAGCTCCGGTCGCCGAAACCCCAAGTCATGGCCACGAGCACCATCCCAGGTTCATAGTGAAGCCCAGGACTACAATTGCATCGCGTATGGCTATGCAGATGAGGTTCTACGGGTGGTGCAGTACGGCGGCAGCAGAGAAATCCCGGTGAGCACAGCCCGGTGCTCCAATCGATCCCAGGGGACGATTCAGATGAGTCACCGAGGCCACCCCACGATGACATCGCGTGGTCAGGGATGCGGATCGACGATGGCGCCGTACAGCGGCACTTCCCTGGCGACGGACATGCCAAAGCTCTGCCTGTTCAACCATGGCGATTTTGGCTCACCTCTCTCTCTCAGCTTGAGTCCCGATGGCGCCAGAGCTCACAACCCACGATGCAGCACTGCAAGACGAGTCGTTGGTCAATGGAGCGTAGGGGTTTTCGTTTATATCACTGCTGACCCCGAATTTCCGCCCAGCACGGACTTGGCCCACCATACGAGCATCGTGGAGCGGCTAACCCGGCCATGGTGCGAGTCAAAATCTGGGTGCGAGGCAGCCTAATCCGGTTGGATTTTGTAGGGCGCGGAGTCTGAGGGTGAGGCCGTTTACGGATCCCACACGGGTGGCACGATTGTTGCGCGCAGCTGGAGGAATCGCAAGCAGTCGATCGAGCGAATCCCAGCGTTTTTCTGTTGAGTCCTGGCGGAGATGACGGTGCTGACATGGGTGGCCCACAGGCAGTGGAGATAGAGTGGCTGGTCGCTCGGAATGGGCCAGGCTGTCAGCAAGCAAGGAAAGAGGTTTAGGCGCTCCGGTGCTGCACCGCTGGGCCCATGGGTCGACCACACACGCGACAGCGCACAGAAAGGGTTGAGTGGGGAATAATGGGCCGAGAGGCAGGATTCGGCCCAGTGCTTGTGTTTGGCTTTTCATTTTATTTTCCTTTATATTTTCTTTTCTATTTCCATTTCTATCTCAAATTCAAACATGGTTCAACTCTAAATTTCAAGCACAATTCTAATGTGGACAAAAATCCTATCTCCATATTTATTATTATCATCATTATTTTTAATTATTTATCTTCCTCCTCACCATTTAATTCTAAAAGGAATAAATGATTATCATAATTACCCTTCTCAAGCTCTATTTTCTATTCCCTTTTTGATTTACAAATTTAAAATTCAAATCCAAGATAAAGTTTAGAAATGCATACTCAAAATCATTTGTGAAGCAATAGATATATATTTATTTTAATTGATTTATTGGTTTGGTAGAGGTTTGAAATATGAGAAACACTCATATTGTTTTCTTTCTTTTTAGAAAAATAGTATTTTGAATGTGGGACAAGAGGTAAGAGCTACTTCAAAATTAAATATTCATGTAAATAAATGCTTATGGTGCATCATTTAATGATATGTTTAACCATTTGGTTGAATAGAAAACTTTGATATTTCTTCTTTTCTAAAATGGTTCTTGGTTTTTCAAAATTTAGTCCTCAATTTGCAACTCTCAAATATATTTTGAGATATCAGAATTTACTATTTCATTCCTTCATGTATTTACTTTATTATTTATTTTTTTATACACATTTTGGGCCTTACATGCTTAATTCAATGTCTTAGTCTTAGTCAGTCTTAGTTAGAGTTAGTTTGCTTACCTTATGTTGGAATGCTTGTCATGATGGACATGTAATGAAGCTGGATCTTTGTAATGATTGTCATCAAGGTGTGGGCATCCCCTGCAACTTGGTGTAGTTATTAATAAAGTCAGTTATTTAGTTGAGTAATCTCTTTATTTCCACTTTCCTCTTTATCTGAAAAGTTGTCAGTGAAGATGATCAAGTGTTCAGTGCTATGAAGATTTTCTATATATCTTTTCTTATGCTGAAAGACTACAGAGTCAGATCTGATTTGTGTGTGATTTCTACAAATGTCCGAGAACAGGCGCAGAGGTGCAAGGCGTGCTCAGCCGGAACAGCAGGCACCCCAGGAAGATGCAGCTCAGCAGCAGTAGTTGCCACCGCCACCCCCGATGAGCATTGAGCAGATGTTCCTGATGCAGGCCCAAGCAGTCCAAGCAATTGGTTAGACCTTAGCAGCGATGCAGCAACAGCCACCCAACCTCATCCTTAGGTGCAAGTTTAGATGCCACAGGTGCCCAGAGACAAGCGGGCAGAATTCATGAGGGGCCATCCCCTTGTCTTTTCCCATTCTGCTAATCCTATGGATGCTGAAGATTGGCTTTGTACCATGGAGCGTGAGTTGCACACTACTCAGTGCAACGATCGCGAGAAGGTGTTGTATGGTCCCTGACAGCTGAGGGGAGCAGCACAGTCTTGGTGGGAGTCTTACCTCACTTGGGAGGAATTCAGGGACAACTCCGTCGCTACCATGTGCCCGAGGGACTAATGATAGTGAGGAAGGAGTTTCTCACCTTGAAGCAAGGACCCCTGTCCGTTAGTGAGTACAAGGACAAGTTTCTACAGCTGTCACGTTATGCTCCAGAAGATGTCACCACAGATGCCAAGAGGCAGTACTGCTTCCTGAGAGGATTGGTTGATCCCCTCCACTACCAGCTGATGAATCACACCTTCCCTACTTTCCAGCATTTGATCGACAGAGCAATTATGACTGAAAGGAAGCGTCGGGAGATGGAGGACAGGAAACGCAAGATTGGTGGATCTCAGGTTGGGAGTAGCAGTCGTTCCCGCTAATCAAGCAATACACCTCAGCAATTCAAGCAAGGTCACTAGCACCAGCATTAGCGCTAGAACCAACAGCAGTACCAGAGGCAGTTTCCTCAGCAGCAGCAGCAGTACCGTCAGAATAACTAGCAGGGAGGAAATCAATATCAGCGTCAAAGCAACCAGGCACCCCGTCTTCCTGCCCCAGCAACCAACCAGAACAACCAGGCAGCACGTCTTCCTGCCCCAGCAACCAACCAGAACAACCAGGCAGCACCAACAAGGCCATTGGGCGAATCATTGCCCAAAGAAAGCAACTTAGCGGCAGCCAGCTCCCAATGCCCCAGTCAAGCAGAATGCAATGCAGCAAGGAGGCAACAACCATGGGCAGCCTCGTGCCCAGTATGGAAAGGTGATCCATTTGGAGGCCGACACAGTCTAGGAGACTCCAGGAGTGGCACTAGGAACGTTTTCAGTCAAGTACCATTCTACAAATGTGTTATTTGATACTGGAGCAACGCATTCTTTTGTGACTGCATCATGGGTAGAATCACATAAAATACTAGTAGCACCCATGTATCCACCTATGAGGGTTAGTTGAATTGGTGGAAGAACCCAAACGGATAAATTTTGCCCTAGTGTAAGAGTTCAAATAAGGGGGATAGAGTTCCCCGCTGATCTAATAGTTATAGGTAACCAAGATGTAACTATAGATGTCATCCTAGGGATGAACTGGCTAACCAAATATCAAGCCAGTCTTAGATGTGACAAGAGAACGATGAAGTTAGTGTCCCTATCAGGAGAAGAAGTGTTGGTAGAGTTGGTCTTGTCTGGACCAAGGAAAGGAAGCTGTCACCGAGTCACCACCCATATTGAGGAAGCTGAACCATCAGAAGCTATCAATGTAGTATCAGAATTCCCAGATGTGTTTCCTGAGGAGTTACCAGGTATGCCACCTGAAAGGAAAGTTGAATTTGCCATAGAGCCTATCAAGTGTCCGGACCAAAATTGGTGGAACTCAAGAAGCAGATTGATGAGTTGTTAGAGAAAGGCTACATCAGACCAAGTACCTCGCCTTGGGCAGCCTAGTGCTATTTGTGGAGAAGAAGGACGGAACAAAGAGGATGTGCATTAACTACAGATCCTTGAATGAGGTTACTGTCAAGAACAAGTACCCCCTGCCTCAAACTGAAGACCTATTCGATCAGTTGAGAGGAGCTAGTGTGTTCTCGAAGATAGATCTGAGGTTAGGTTATCATCAGCTCAGAATCCGACCTTCAGATATACCGAAGACAACCTTCACCACTAAGTATGGGCTGTATGAGTTCACGGTCATGTCATTCGGTTTGACGAATGTGCCAGCCTATTTTATGTACTTGATGAACAGTGTGTTCATGGACTATCTTGACAAGTTCGTAGTGGTGTTCATTGATGATATTCTTATATATTCCCAAAATGAGCAAGAGCATGAGGAGCATTTGAGGAAAGTACTTCAGAGGCTACGAGATTGTCAGCTATATGCCAAGCTTAGCAAGTGCGAGTTCTGGATCAGTGAAGTCCTGTTCTTGGGTCACATTATAAACCAAGAGGGATTGGCTGTAGATCCAAAGAAGGTAGCGGCTATTCTGGACTAGAAAGCACCGAAGGACGTTTGAGGAATCAAGAGTTTCATTGGAATGGCCGGTTATTATCGGCATTTCATTGAAGGTTTCTCCAAGATTGCCAGACCAATGACAGCCTTGTTGGCAAAGAAGGTTGAGTTCAAGTGGACCCCAGCATGCCAAAAGTCCTTTGAGACATTGAAGGAGAAATTGACAACGATACCAGTATTGGTTCTGCCAGACGTTCACAAGCCATTCTCAGTATACTGTGATGCTTCGTACACCGGCTTGGGATGTGTGTTAATGCAGGGAGGGAGAGTAGTGGCATACTCACCCCGCCAGTTGAAGATTCATGAGAAGAATTATCCTACTCATGATCTGGAATTAGCAGTCGTGGTTCATGCATTGAAGACCTGGAGGCATTATTTGTATGGGCAGAAGTGTGATATCTACACGGACCACAAGAGTCTCAAATATATATTCACTCAGTCAGAGCTAAATATGAGACAACAAAGATGGCTAGAGTTGATCAAAGATTATAAGCTAGAGATTCATTATCACCCAGGCAAAGCAAATGTGGTTGCAGATGCTCTGAGCAGAAAGAGTCAATTTAATATGTTGGCCGCTCACCCCATGCCGTATGAGCTAGCGAAGGAATTTGACAGATTGAGGCTTGGATTTCTAAACAACACCCAAGGAGTGACGATTGAGTTGGAACCCACTCTAGAGCAAGACATCAGGAAGGGTCAGAAAGATGATGAGAAGATCAACGAGATCTAGCAGCTGATCATAGATGGAAAAGGCAAGGATTTCCGTGAAGATGCAGAAGGAGTGGTATGGTTCAAGGATAGACTCTGTGTTCCTGACATCAAATCAATCTGGAAACTAATTCTCAAAGAAGCTCATGAGACAGCATATTCTATACATCTTGGTAGCGAGAAGATGTACCAAGACCTGAAGAAACGATTATGGTGGTACGGTATGAAAAGGGAGATAGCAGAGTATGTGGTCGTATGTGAGAGTTGTCAGAGGATTAAAGCAGAACATCAGAGACATGCAGGTTTGTTGCAGTCGATGCAGATTCCTCAGTGGAAATGGGATGAGATTGGGATGGACTTTATAGTTGGTTTGCCTCGCACTCGTACTGGTTATGACTCCATCTGGGTAGTAGTGGAGCGTTTGACAAAGGCGGCCCATTTCATACCAGTCAAGACCACCTACAACACTGCAGTGTTGGCCAAACTGTACATGTTTCGGGTTGTGTGCTTGCATGGCGTTCCAAAGAAGATAGTATCAGATAGAGGCACTCAGTTCACCTCTCATTTTTGGCAGCAGTTGCATGAAGCTTTGGGCACACACTTGAAGTTCAGCTCAGCTTATCACCCGTAGACAGATGGTCAAATAGAGAGAACCAACTAGATTCTTGAAGACATGTTGAGAGCTTGTGCCTTGCAAGACAAGATAGGTTGGGACAAGAGGCTACCGTACGTAGAATTCTCTTACAACAACAGCTATCAAGCCAGCCTGAAGATGTCACCATTCGAAGCACTTTATGGAAGGAATTGCAGAACTCCATTGCATTGGGACCAACCTGGCGAAAGGCAGGTGTTCGGTTCAGATATTTTGCTTGAAGCCGAAGAGAACATCAGAATGGTCTGAGAGAATCTGAAGGCAGCACAGTCCAGACAGCGAAGCTATGCTGACACCCGAAGAAGAGAACTGAGCTTTCAAGTAGGAGACTATGTGTACTTAAAGGTGTCACCCATCAGAGGAATCAAAAGATTCGGAGTCAAAGGCAAGCTAGCACCACGATACATCGGACTGTACCAGATTCGAGCGAGGCGTGGAGAAGTGGCATATCAACTCAGTTTACCAGAGTATCTGTCAGCTGTGCATGACGTGTTCCATGTGTCTAAGCTGAAGAAATGCTTGAGAGTGCCAGAAGAGTAGTTGCTAATAGAGGACCTTGAAGTTCAACAAGATCTGACATATATTGAGAAGCCTACTCAGATATTGGAGACAGCAGATCGAGTCACTCGAAGAAGCACCATCAGGATGTGTAAAGTCAAATGGGGCCATCACTTAGAAGAAGAAGCAACCTAGGAAAGAGAAGATGACTTGAAAGCCAAGTACCCTGAACTCTTTTCTAGCCAGCCTTGAATCTCGAGGGAGAGATTCTTTTCAAGGGGATAGGTCTGTAACACCCTGAATTTGGGGGTATAAAATTTATTTCTTATTATCATCCAAATAAAGGTGTTACTCTTCTGTCTCTCACCCTAGGTTCTATCTCTCTCTAGAATCTCTCTCTCTTTTTCCCTTTTGAGTAGAGTTAGCTTAATTAGGAGAGATTAATTAATTATTTTTGCCAAAACACTATGAGTCATGACATGTTGCATCATGCTGAGCTTAAATATTATATGAATTATTGCACATGTTTGAATTAGTTTGAATTTGAAACTTGGTTTGAATTTGAATTGAAAAACCCTAGAGAAAAAGAAATGGAAAAGCAATTAGAAAATCCAGGAAAAAAGAAAAGCCAAAGCAGCACAAGCCGACCCATCCAACCTAGCGGGGCCACGTGCCCGCGTCGTCTGAGAGGTGGGCGCCACCTGTCAACGGCGGTTTCTTTCCCCGCGCGCTCACTCTATCCCTCTCTCTCTGCCCAGTGGGGCAAGGCTGTCAGCACCGGTTGCCTTCGCCCGCGCGCCCCTCTTCCCTCTCTGCCTCATGGGCCTGCTCCGCCAAACATCTAGTCGTTGCCCCCGGGCGCTCGCTCTCTCTCTCGCTGCGCCGTGCCCCCCGTCAGCTCCTCCTTCCCCGCGCCCGCCGTGGACCAGCACGCGCGCACTCGCGCACGTCGTCGGAATCCTCGGCCATGTCGCCCGCCCACGCCCTAGCCCTTTTTAAGCACCGCCCCGCGCCCGCACTCACTTCCCTGTCCCATTTCACACAGCCCCGCTCTCTCTCTCTCGCGCTCTGCCCACGCCGCTCAACCTCGCCGGAGACCCGCGCCCGCCGTACCGGTCTTCTAGCTCGTCGGAGGCCACGCCAAGCGACCCCGAGCTCCGCCCCAAGGTGATACATCCATTCTCATGCTTGGTTTTCCCTATTTGCGCCCACTTGTAGCCAATTTGGCCTCGCTGGTGTGCGGTCGCGCTTGCTCGCCGTGCCCGCATGGTGTCCGGCCAACCCAACACCGTCCAGTGCCCCGACGTTGGCCCATAGTGCTCCCCCACCTCCACTGGATCTAGACCGAGCCCTATCGCAGTCGATTGCCTCTCCTAGCGGCCGGAATTCTTCACCGGAATCGTCCCGACCCACCCGGAGTCTTTTCCCCACCATTCTCCCCTCTCTGACCCCGGTTTTGTGGCCACAACCCCGCCAGCGAGTTCGCCGAGTCGTACCCTTCATTTCTAGCCAACTCCGGCAACCCCGGTACCACCATAGCACGCACCCGCCCCAACTTCGGCAACCTCACCGCCGCGAATTGGAGTGGTGTCGCCCGAAGCTAACTAGCCCTCTCGGCTTTGATCTCCCCCGTCCAATCTTGATCGCATGGCTGAGATCCCGGGATACCGCTTCGCACCCACGTGTCCCGTGTCCGGGCCCATCTGTCAGCACCTACGCCCCTGGCGCTAGGTCCGACTGGTCAGCGTGCCCCCCTCCTCGGTCGCTAACGCTGCTCGCCCGCTTGTCAGCGCCTCGTTCGCCCCCGCGCACACGCGCCCTCACCCGCGGATCTAATCCTGTTCGTCGATTTCTGATCCAATGGTTGAGATCGTCCAGTACCCCTTCGCATGTAGTTTTGCTTAAGAGACCCTCGGGTTTTAGGAAATAAACCCGTCATCCCTGGTTTTCGCATGCAGGCCTCTGTAATCTTGCAGATTGAACCCTAGGTTTTTAAATAATTATAGAATTTGACCTATTTTCATATTTTAAACTTCCAAACTTATTTATTTCATATCTTTTGCATATGAACTCTAAATTTAGTGATTCAAATTGCAAAATGTTCATAGGAATATTCTTTGTTTAAATAAATTAGTTCCATCTACTGTCTGCACATTCTAATTTTATGGTTAACTATGAACTAGTATATGTGTGGATTTATTTATCTAATAAAATAAATAAAAGGAAAATCCTAGAGGTTAAAGTATATTTAGTCGTGTGAGATTAATAATATGTATTATATGAATTCATCTCTGGTCTAACTTTTAGGTCTCAGTAAAATGAATAGAATAAGGTTATGTAATTATGGACCACACTTAAAGAATAATCAACTCCTAAATGAAATTAATTTATGTTATACTTTGATCTCATTCTTCCTTATTAAATATTGTGCCTTTTGAGATGTATTCCAATGTTTGTACATGTTTGGCATGATGTTCATTTGTACTTTCCAAATTTATTGAATGTATGATCGCTTTATTTAGACAATGAGCGGTCCGTGGTTCCTGAGTGTGTTGCTGAAGACCTTCCTGAGCAACAACCTGGCGAAGGCAAGTGTCCTCTGACCCATTATGTCCTACATACTTATAATTCACTGTCCTGCATTACATTATTTAAACCTAAGGATTGACTAGTCTGTATTTACCTTATGCTTGTTTACCTTTTTGGGTTATCATGGTTAGCTTTATGCTATTGCTTTATGTCACACCCGGTTTTAGAATGCAAACCAAATGCAAACAATGTACATGCCAGGATCAGCAATTCACGTACACAACAGTTACATAACTGGACATCATCACACAGTGCTCAAATAATAACATAAAAGGGGAATAATAGTCGATTACATCATATGTCTGAGACATCCACATAGTCTTTACAATAATCAAAGTGCGGAAAAGAAACGTAGATACACGCGGCCTTCACAGGCAGCCGACTGGGGGTTGCCGCTAACCCACGCCTAGAACTCGTAGTAATCTTGGACCTCCTAGAAGTCTCCTTCCACGGCTTCATCTTCTCGTGAGCAGTGGTTGCAACGCGAACAACCTGGGGGGAGGGGTTGGTGTGTAGAGCAAGGGTGAGTACATCAACATACTCAGCAAGTGTCCTGTTTGGCTATAGTGGACTAGCTTTATGTGGGGGTAAGTCAAGCAGTTGCTTTTAGTTGGTCAGATTATTATTACTAGTAGAGAAAGCCAAGTTTTAGAATTAACCCACGTTATTAACCCAAACATACCCTTTCTAAATGGAAAGAATACCACTTACCATTACCATAATCAATACCAAAACCATCATTCTCATCACCACCTGTAATCCGAACATCTCTGATCAAGTACCACTAATCACTGGAGCTCCCTTGGCTGCTCATAACCGTGAGCTCGACTGTTACATCAGTTTTCATACACTCTACAGAGGTTGCACACTTTACCCACAAGCCGTGATTTCCCTTTCTGCCTGGAGATCATGACTCTCCATTGATCACTACCAAGGTGACCCAGCAGGGTATCACTACGTAGCCTTTACAAAGATTCCCCAGAGCTGTAGCCGCCCGTTAGGTTTCCTAAATGTACCGCACTCCTCCCCAAGGGACAAATCAACCTTGGCAGAGCGAGCCACATACACTAAGCCCCATTGACGGCACGATGGCTAAGCGAACTACACCCTGGTTTCTCTAATTATTCAGCTAAGGGCGTCCCACTCCACCCTCATGGTTGCACTGTTTTCCCGGGCGGTCATCCAACGAACAGGTCCTTACGGAGAGGCACTCGAGAAACCGCTCGAGCCCCTTTAAATGCCACAAGTATATCATCATAAATAAGAGGGAAAACAGCGTATCATAGATAATTCTCATCATGTTCATTGATTAGTGTTGAGCAATAGCATAAAGCTAAACAATAATAATCTAACCCAAATAGGTAAACAAGGACATGGATAACAAAAGCTAGTCAATCCTTAGGTATAACTGTGTAAGTGCGGAAAGTGAATTATAGAATTGTATAGGACATAGATAGGTCAAGGGACACTTGCCTCCACCAACCAGCTGCTGCTCAGGGGCTTCTCCTGTGAGTTCCTCGGGCTCTTCAACCAGATCGTTCTCTATACGAGCGCAAACATACATATATCCACACATTTAATACAAAAGAACAGTACACCATACAATAGAATACAATAAATAAATAGACGTTCCACGTGGGGCTCGCAATTACGGTTAAGAGAGAAAGAGGAGTTGATAGTCGGATCTACGGTTGAGAAGCGATTATGTTACATAATTATAAATTAAACCACTCGCTTAACAGAAGGGCATTAATTTGGACACTGCGTTCAACATAAAGTAAGGTCATGTTCCATGTTTAATCATTATAAATAGATAAAGATGAATGAAAGGGAGTGGTCGCACGGCGAGACGTACGACACAACATTTAAATTGAATTAAGAAATAAATGACTCGCCGGGCGACCGAGCGCGCAACGAGATTCTTGCATTAATTATAGATAAACGTTAAGCGTTGTGCGACGAAACGCACGACGGCTTACGTCAACAGAACTGCATTCAAAACAAATCGTCGAGAGATGAAGCGCGCGACGCGGCACTGTAATAAATATAACTTAAAAGAATCGTCGTGCGACGAAGCGCGCGACGCAACACATTAATAAATATAAATTTAAAGGAATCGTCGCGCGACGAAGCACATTAATAAAGATGAAATTAGAATAAACCGTCGCACGGTGAAGCACGTGACGCTGAACATCAACTAATCAAAATTAAAATAGATTAGAACGAGGGTTAAACGCAGCGCGACTACGGTCGCACTCGCGAGAGCACGCTGCGCGTGCCGAAGGCACGCAAACCATGCAGGCGCGCGGGACGCGAGTCACCGGTGCACGAGCGCGGGTAGGGGCGCGACGCGGGGCGCGCGAGGGCGCGGCCAGGGCGCGGGGCACGGGGCGGGGCTCGATGGGGGCGGGCACGCGGGGGAAGGGGAGGGCTGCCGGGGAGGGGCTCGCCGGGGGTGGGCGTGGCCGGGAAGGGGAGCCGTCGGGGAGGGCGCGGTCGGGGAGGGGCTCGCTGAGGGCGGCCGCGTGGCCGAGGAGGGGACGCGGCCAGGGAGGGGCTCGCCGAGGGCGAGCGCGAGGCCAAGGGGGCGGCGCGCAGGGCGCGGGGCCGAGGGGCGGCGTGGGCACGGGGCCAAGGGCGGCGCGGGACGCGGGGCCGAGGGGCGACGTGGGACGCGGGGCCAAGGGCGGCGTGGAATGCGGGCAGGGAGGCCGCGCGGGGAAGAAGAAGGGGAGGGGGAGGAGAGAGAGAGGGAGAGGGAAGGGGAGAGGAAAACTCACCTCCGGGGATCCAAACTCCGGCGATCACGTCTCCAAACCCTAGGGCACCACGGGGAGAGAGAGAGGTGGAAGAGGGAGAGGGAGGTTATTGCGCGAGAGGAAATCAAATGAGACAAATGGATCAGGGGGAGGGGGGCGTGCGCATAGGGAGGGCAGGGGGCGCCGGGGGCGCGCGGGCCAGACCGGGCCGGGCTAGGACACAACACGGATCGAAACCCACGACACGCACGACCATTAAACGGAATCCAATCGCGAACCGAAATTCGAAACGGGACGAGACGAACACGCGACATCAGACAAAGAAATGCGCTTCGACATGATGCAACACCCACAACACTTAGGTTTTGTTTATACATGACACGGACACCTGTCACTATACTGGTTTGAAATTGGGAAGAAGGAGCGAAACGGGAAGAGAAAAGAGAGTAACGCCTGAATTTGGTGAGTAAAAAGAAGAAAAAATTCTACCCCCAAATTTAGGGCGTTACAAACCTATCCCCCTTAAAAGAATCTCGCCCTTGAGATTCAAGGTTAGCTAGCAAAGAGCTCAGGGTATTTAGCCATCAGATCATCTTCACGCTCCCAGGTTGCTTCTTCCTCAGAGTGGTGACTCCATCTGACTTTGCACATTCTGATAGTCTTCCTTCGGGTGACTCTGTCTGCAGTCTCAAGAATCTGCGCTGGCTTCTCTATGTAGGTCAAGTCCTCCTGGACCTCCAGACCTTCCACTGGCAACTGCTCTTCTGGCACACGTAGACATTTCTTCAACTGAGACACATGAAAGACATCATGCACTGCGGACAAGCCTTCTAGCAAACTGAGTTGATAGGCCACTTCTCCATGCCTTGCGAGGACCTAATACGGACCAACATAGCGGGGCGCTAGCTTGCCTTTGACTCCGAATCTTCTGACTCCTCTGATCAATGACACTTTCAGATAGAAAAAATCTCCAACTTCGAAACTCAGCTCTCTTCTTCTTGTGTCTGCATAACTTCGCTGCCTTGATTGCGCTATCTTCAAATTCTCCCGAACCATCTTGATGTTCTCTTCAGCTTCAAGTAGAATGTCTGGCCTGAACACTTGCTTTTCTCCAGGCTGATCCCATTGCAACAGAGTTTGACAACTCCTTCCATAAAGCGCCTGAAACGGTGACATCTTCAAGCTAGCCTGGTAACTGTTGTTATAGGAGAACTCTACATAAGGCAACCTCTTGTCCCATCCGGACTGATCTTGCAATGCGCAGGCTCTCAACATATCTTCGAGGATTTGATTAGTTCTTTTGGTCTGACCGTCTGTCTATGGATGGTAAGCTGAACTGAAATTTAGATGTGTACCCAAGGCTTCATGCAACTGCTGCCAGAAATGAGAGGTGAACTGCGTTCCTCTGTCTGACACTATCTTCTTTGGCACACCATGGAGACAAACGATCCGAGACATGTACAACTCTACCAATACTGCACTACTGTAGTTGGTCTTGACAGGTATGAAGTGGGCTGACTTGGTTAAGTGGTCCACCACTACCCAAATGGAATCGTAGTCGGCTCGAGTGTGAGGCAATCCGACTATGAAATCCATGCCGATTTCATCCCATTTCCACTGAGGAATTTGCAATGGTTGCAACAATCCAGCGGGCCTCTGATGCTCTGCCTTGATCCGTCGACAACTATCACACATTGCCACATGCTCTGCGATTTCTGTCTTCATTCCGTACCACCAGAATTTCTTCTTCAAATCCTGATACATCTTCACACTTCTAGGGTGTATCGAATAAGCTGTCTCATGAGCTTCCTTAAGAATCAATTCCCGAATAGACTGGACATTGGGAACACACAAGCGGTCCTTGAACCATATCACACCTTCTGCATCTTCCTGAAAATCTTTGCCTTTGCCTTCCAGAATCAGTTGCCAGATCTCACTGATCTTCTCATCATTCTTCTGCGCTTCTTTGATTTCCCGCTCCAAGGTGGGTTCCAGCTCAACTGTTACTCCTCGCGTATTATTCAGAAATTCGAGCCTCAACCTGTCAAACTCTTTGGCCAACTCATAAGGCATCAGATGAGCGACCATCAGATTGACCTGACTCTTCCTGCTCAAAGCGTCTGCCACTACGTTCGCTTTGCCTGGATGGTATTAAATCTCCAATTCATAGTCTTTGATCAACTCTAACCATCTTCGCTGCCTCATATTCAACTCTGACTGAGTGAATATGTACTTCAGACTCTTGTGGTCTGTGTAAACATCACATTTCTGCCCATACAGATAGTGCTTCCATGTCTTCAGTGCGTGAACCACTGCTGCCAACTCTAGGTCATGGATTGGGTAATTCTTCTCATGAACCTTCAGCTGTTGGGACGAGTAAGCCACAACTCTTCCCTCCTGCATCAACACACATCCCAAACCAGTGTAACAAGCATCGCAATACACTGAAAAAGGCTTGTGCACATCAGGCAAGACTAAGACAGGCGCTGTAGTCAACTTCTCTTTCAGCGCTTCGAAGGCCTCTTGACATTTCTGGGTCCACTTGAACTCAACTTTGTTGCCTAGCAAAGCTATCATTGGTTTCGCAATCTTCGAGAACCCTTCAATGAATCGTCGATAATATCCGGCCATTCCAATGAAGCTCTTGATTCCTCGAGCATCTGTTGGCGCTTTCCAATTCAGAATGTCTGCCACTTTCTTTGGATCCACAACCAATACTTCTTTGTTGATTACGTGACCCAAGAATAGGACTTCATCAATCCAGAACTCGCACTTGCTCAACTTTGCATACAACTGGTGCTCTCGTAATCTCTGCAAAACCATCCTCAAATGATCTGCATGCTCTGCTTCGCTTTGAGAATATACCAGAATATCATCAATAAATACCACCACAAACTTGTCAAGATAATCCATGAATACACTGTTCATCAGATTCATGAAGAAGGCTGGTGCATTTGTTAGGCCAAAAGACATCACAGTGAACTCATACAACCCATACTTGGTAATGAATGCTGTCTTCGGAATGTCTGAAGGTCGAATCCTGAGCTGATGATAACATGACCTCAGATCTATCTTTGAAAACACGCTGGCTCCTCTCAACTGGTCGAACAGATCTTCTATTCTGGGCAAAGGGTACTTGTTCTTGATTGTGACTTCATTCAGAGCTCGATAATCGATACACATCCTTCTGGTGCCATCTTTCTTCTCCACGAATAGAACAGGGGCGGCCCAAGGCGAGGTGCTTGGCCGGATGTAACCTTTCTCTGACAGCTCATCAATCTGCTTATTAAGCTCAACCAACTCTGGTCCAGATACTATGTAAGCTCTCTTAAAGATGAGGGCGGTTCCAGGAAGAAGCTCTATAGCAAACTCAACTTTCCGCTCTGGTGGCATACCTGGTAATTCCTTTGGAAACACATCTGGGAACTCGGACATAACCTTGATAATCTCAAGTGGGTCTGCTTCACTGCTATCAACAGCCATTTGATAACAACTTCCTTTCTTTGGCTCAGGCGGGACTAACTCCGTCACCACTTCCTCTCCAAGTGGGGACATCACTTGATTGTCCTCTTATCACAACTGATAACTACCTGATACTTATCAAGCCAGTTCATCCCTAGGATGACATCTATTCCCTGAGTACCCACTACTATAAGATTAGCGGGAAATGCTATCCCCCTTATTTCCACACTTACATTCAAGCAAATGCTATCAGCTCGAATTCTACCACCGGCTGAATCAATTGGAATGGGGGTCGACATGGTAGTTACTGGAAGATTATGTGCTTCTACCCATGATGCAGTAATGAAAGAATGCGTTGCTCCAATATCAAATAACACTTCTGCAATATGGGAGTCGACTGGAAACATACCTACTATCATGTCGGGGTTCTCCTGAACTGCTTTGGCCTCCAAGTGGTTCAGTCTCCCATGATTATGGCGTGGCTGAGAGCGGTTGTCTGCTCTAGGCTGAGGCACATTCTGCTTTGCTGGGGCATTGGGGCCTGACTGCTACTCGACTGCCTTCTTCGAACATTGCATCACCCAATGGCCTTGCTCTCCACAGTGGAAACATGCTCTATTTCCACCCTGAGCTGGTGCAGCTTGACTGTTCTACTAGTTCGCTGGGGCAGGAAGACGAGGTGCCTACTGATTCTGCCTTTGGAACTGACCTCCTCCTAACTGATTGTTCTGGCGATTCTGCTGCTGGTGCTGAGGGTACTGCCTTTGGAACTGCTGCTGCTGTTGGTGACTTGTTCTCAAATGCTTCGGATTAAGAACAAGGCAACATAAAAAATATTAAATGATAAGGTCCTTCGTCCTTTGAAACATTATTTCCCTTCGGGATATAACGTGCTCCGGACGAAGGTCATAAACAATATATCTTCGTAAGCACAATAAGTTATGACGAAGAACTTATGCATATAAAAAGTAATATGAACATTTAAACTTTATCACTATGTCATTTCTATTTTATTATTATGTAACAATAGAAATGACTTCAAATTACAAATGTACCTTCGAATTGCAGGAAGGCAAAAGTACAAGGATGACGCAAAAGCAAATGCCAAGTCAGCGTCCCTAGTACGGGAGTACTGTTCATCTATTTATAGGCGTGAGACACTGCCCATGTAAAATTACATTCATGTCCATTACATTTGCTAATGACCTATGGGAGTCTGTCAAGGCCTAAGTAGTCTTTTCATCTTTAGGTCGGTTCCCCGTTCTGCTATCGCGACGAAGCTTTCCTGCGCACAGCTTCGGCTGCGCGCCATCCTTCGTACAGCATGGTAACCAGCCCATCCTTCATCAACCTCCTTTCGTCTGGCTTAAGCTTCGTCCTGTCCGTACTCCATGTTCACAATCTGAGTCCGAGAATACCTGTTCATATAATTCACTTGGAAAATATTGTCAAATCTTGTTTTTGAGGACCTTTGGAGGACGAAGGCCCCCAACAGTAGCCCCTCGCAATATTAATTTGTTAGTAACAAATTCAGATTGCGATATGGACGAAGGCCTTAAGCCGAAGGTCCGAAAAAACACCTTCCCTTTGCTAGAATAGCAACATTCACTAACAAGCGGGGTCTTTCAATTTTCAACGCACTGGGCGTATAAATAAGATCATACCGCAAACTCATTTTGGTACTCTCACTTGCCATCTGCTTCCGCCCACTAAATTTTCAGCTCTTGCGCACTAAGATTTGCTGATCTTTTGGTTTTGAAGCTTCGGCCTTGAAAACAGTTTTTTAGTGTTTCCGAAGATGTCTGAAGATAAGAAGGTCCCTGCTGAGATGAAGCTGAGTCTCGACGAAGAGAAGAACTTGGGGTTCCTTATAGCGATGGCGGAGACCAATACGGAAAAAATCACCAAGGAGATTCTGGAAGGTTTGTCTGAAGATACTGGTGACAGCGACAGTTATGATGTAGAAAGTGGTGGGGAAGAGTCCAAAGATCGACCATGGCGGCCAAGTCACACTGTTTTCGGGAAAACCACTATTAAGCAGAGTCATATCGACAATATGAGACGGAGATATTTTCGAGATATGTCTATTGTGAGGGCTGATGCTGGAGAAAAAACTTCTCCCACTCCCGAGGAAGATGAAGTTGTAATCTTCCGAAGCTTTCTCAAGGCTGGGCTCCGATTCCCCCTAAGCAGCTTTGTTGTCGAAGTCCTGAAGACATTTCAAGTCTACCTTCATCAAATTACTCCCGAAGCTATCATAAGAATGGGGATGTTTGTCTGGGCTGTGAAAAGCCAAGGTTTAGAACCAAATGCTAAAAGCTTTTGCAACATTCATGAGTTGTTATATGAGACAAAGCCCTGGGGGAAAGAACAATATCACAACAACTTTGGGTGTTACAGCTTTGGTGCCCGCTCCGGGTCAAGCCGCCATGTGCCAACCTTTCGGAAGAGGTGGCCCGGAGCCTGGATGACAGAGTGGTTCTATGTAAAGAATGACTTAACAGCGCAGGAAGATGTTAAGAGTATCATTATGCGCCCCATCTGGCAACGCTTCGGACTTCGAAGGCCGAAGGTTGAAATGGATGAAGCAGCCGAGGAATGCCAAAGAGCCTTCGGCGTAGTCTGCTCTTTTATTGGGACAAGGGACTTGGTCCAAGAGCATATTGCCTTCAGGGTGTGGCCACTTGCAGGAAAGTGGGAAATGCCGAAGGAGACCATCAAAGAGTCCGACGAAGGCGGACTGGTTAGACTGAAATACACATTCAAATACGGGGATAAGTTTGTTGAACCTGATGACGACTGGTTGAAAAGCATTGAAACATTAAGTGACGAACTGCTTGGGGTGTATTCGAAGGCCGAGAACACTGCACTATCGGCAGCCTTCGGAGGCCGAAAGAAGAAAAGGCTCAACCGGGTATTTGATGCAATCGGGTTTGTCTACCCTGACTACCACTATCCGGTGTCGGGCCGCAAAAGAAAAAACACTTCTCCTGCGACAGAAGCTGCCACGAGTGCCACTAGTGAGCCAGCGCCGCAAAGGAAAAAGATGAAGGTGCTCACCCACCGAGCGCGTTTTATTGAGCCGGCCACAGTGCCTGAGTTTATTGGTGAAGTCTCTTTGGCCACTAAAACTTCGGAACCAACTCCAGTGTCGAAGAAAGAAGATAAAACTGAAGCGCCTTCAGTAGAGAAGGCAGAAAAACCGAGAATTGAAGGACAAAAAATATTGGAAACCTTAAGTCCTTCAGCAAATGTTGAAATAATAAAAAATCAAAAGGGCCCATCGGTGACCCCAAAAAGAAAAAGAATGGTGAACGTGCTAGATGTCTTGGAGACAATTAAGTCTTCAAGCACAACTCCAAAGAAGACTGTTGAACTTGCTGAAGCGTCTACTGAAGCTTCGAAGCAACAACTTGAAGCTGAAGCTGGGCCTTCAGAGCCCACCAAGGAACAATCTTTGGAAACCGAACAAATAAAAATATCAGAACCAGTTTTGGTTGAAGAACTTGACACTGCCGTCCCCGAAGCTCCTTCCAACATATACGATTACATCGTGCGACATGCTTCGGGGAAGAAATTATCTGAAGAAGAGACTTATGAAGCCAATCACTATGCCAGAGAGTTAAAATATCCGAAGGGGGCAGTAGTGTTCAATGGGACAAATGAAGATGACTTCCTATACTGCCTCCCTGATAACAAAGAATTAACTGTCTGTCGGGAGATGGCTAGAAGTATGGGATTCCCGAAGCTCGAAGCTGGATTAAGTGCTATGACGAAGGAGGATCTCGCGGACAGTCTTGCGTACAATAGCCTAAAGGTATGGGAATTGGGCACTTGAAAATTTTTTTAATTCGTAACTCATTTTTTTCTTATAGCAACTCTTTTTTTTACATATAGGGTTTAATCCTAAGCAACGCATTAAGAGCACAAAAGAGTGCGGAAGATGAGAGCTATGAAATTGCATTCAACAACCTACGGTCAGAAGTTATTAAACTGAGAAACGAAGCTCTGGAAAAGGATAAAATTCTGCTTACATTGGTAGACAAGGTAAAAAAGGACGAAGCTGCCTCAAAGGTCCAGGCCGAAGCCCAAAGACGTGAGATTAAAGATCTTTAGAAACAGCTAGCTAGAGCTAAAGAGGAACGTGTGCTTGAAGAAACAAAACGAGAGCTCAGTGATCAGTTGGTCAATCATTTAGAGTTAAGTGTTAAGGAGCTTCGTGCATCCCAGAGGAAATGCTATGTTAAATCTATAGAATGCGTCAAAAAGATAAAATCCAGCTTCGCCAGCGTTGGCGCATTTTCTAGTGAAGAGAATTTCTCAAGAGGCAATCCCGAAGGTCCAATGGAATGGATCAGCCACGAAGCAGAGGCCTTCGAGGAAATCCTGAGTAGCCGCGGTGACATCTGCGCTTTTTCGGGTGCTAGAGGAATTGCCACTGTTTTGGAGAAGAAAGGTTGCGAGCATGTAAAATCCTTAGCTCAGTCCGAAGCTGCCTTGTCTTCTGAAGACATCAAAGACCCCTCGGCCGAAGCAAGCATGGTTGGCGGAAAATTCTTTACTGATATCTGGGACAACGGCGGCCGAGAAATGGCACAAGAAATTATTCAAAAGAGTGAAAAAGGCATCCATGATGCTATGAAAGTGACATAAGTTGCCGAAAAAAGTATAGAGCCCGAAGGGCGAATAGGTATTAATTAGTCGTTCTTATTATGTTGTAATTTTTAATTTCAGACTTTGTTCGCGGTCTGTGATAGTAATGTAGACATATTCTCTTCCCTCAGAACCTGCTGGATCGTCTGCAGACCCTCACACGAAAGGGGATGACGAAATTAAACAAATGGCCGAAGCTATCATGGATAAAGTTGTTGATCAACTTCTAAATGAGGCTGCCGAAGTAGTACTAAGAGAAGACTAGATGTTATTAGAAAAAACATTTGCAATGTGATCTATGTAATATTTTGTACATTTGAATGTAATATACAAGTTTCTTTTCATTATTCAATTCTTTACGATGCATGAAATTCTACATACATACCATTTTTGAGCCTTCGGCGAAAAAACACCTTCCCTTCTTTTCATGCTTCGTAAAGAAGACATTCTCCTTTAATACTATTCTGATGAATCACGTCCATGCTTCGTGAAAATATTCTCCGAAGCTGTACAACTTCGATATTACTCTGATGAAGCACATCCATGCTTCGTGAAAATATTCTCCGAAGCTGTATTCCGAAGATCAACATTGTATTCCTTCGTGACTGCACAATTTTCACTTTCTCAAAGCGTCCTTTCGAAGGTTGATACTGTGTCCCCTTCTTTTGCCATATGCAACATGATGTATGATGCTTATGCTATGCAAAATGATGTGATGATGCTATGTTATGTGGATGACATTTGTTCCGAAGATACACACATATCCTCACAAAATATCTTTATATCAGCGCTGACTTTTCGCTGTAAGCTCTGCATTCCCTTAGGAACGTCTTTGGAGCTTCTTCGCATTTTACTTAGGCGGTATCAGCGTTGACTTTTCGCTGTAAGCTCTGCATTCCCTTAGGAACGTCTTTGGAGCTTCTTCGCCTCTTACTTAGGCGGTATCAGCGTTGACTTTTCGCTGTATGCTCTGCATTCCCTTAGGAACGACTTTGGAGCAGAAAACTTACACTGCGCTCCCTTTGGAACGGCTTTTTGTGTCTTCAGCAACTTACTCTGCGTTCCTTAGAACGACTTTTTTGTTGCTACGAAGGACTTTTTATAATTTGAAGGACCTCCTTGTTATCACGAGTTTTTAAGCTTCAACAACTTAAGCCTGTGGAGAAGATAGATTTTCCTTATGACCAACCACGAAACTATTACATGAAAACTGAAATGTTCTTTATTACACAGAAAATAGAACTAAATGGAAAAGACTGCTATCAAGGTAGGATATTTGTCAATAAATGTGCTTCGACTCTGGCACAGTGCTATTGACTGTGCGAGCTTCAGATTGTTCTCTGAGATCCCTTTGGTGTGGAACATATTGGCTCCCTTCCGGCTGCTGGCCTTGTTGCAGCGGTGGTGGAGGCGGGGGCTGTTGCCATGAAGCTTGAGGTTGACTCGCCGAAGCTACAGAAACTGCAGGGTGGTTGCCCACGTATTCTGGGATGTAAGGCTGATGGTACGAAGCAGTATGCATGACCTGCTTCGGCTGAGCTTGTTGCGCTGCAGCTTCGGCTATCTCCTTTTGCTTTTGGATGGTGACATGGCACATCCTGGTGGTGTGGCCCTTGTTTTCACCACAGAATAAGCAAAATACTCTCCTTGGTTGATCTCCAAATCTTCCGCCGAAGCCCCTGGCGCCTCTGCCTCTTGGAGCTGGTGGCCGGAAGAAAGTCTGCTGTTGCCCCGAAGCCTGTGAGGAGCACTGCGGCCTGTTCTGCTGACTCCCCTTATCATCATTTTGAGTAGAGTTGTGGATGGACCTGACATGCCTCGGATAGAATCTTCCTCCGAAGCCCCTGGTTATTTCAGAAAATCTGAAGGCCTCCTCCCTTCTTTGGCGAAAATCATTGTCGGCACGAATGTACTCGTCCATCTTCTGGAGCAGCTTCTCCAAAGTCTGAGGAGGCTTCCTAGCAAAGTATTGAGCTGAAGGTCCAGGACGAAGCCCCTTGATCATGGCTTCGATGACAATTTCATTAGGCACCGTTGGTGCCTGCGCCCTCAAACGTAAGAACCTTCTGACATACGCCTGAAGGTATTCTTCATGATCCTGAGTGCACTGGAACAAGGCTTGAGCAGTAACCGGCTTCGTCTGAAACCCTTGGAAGCTGGTTAACAACATGTCCTTTAGCTTTTGCCATGAAGTAATCGTTCCTGGTCGAAGGGAGGAATACCAGGTCTGAGCAACATTCCTGACAGCCATAACAAAAGACTTTGCCATGACTGCAGCATTGCCACCATACGAAGACACTGTTGCTTCGTAGCTCATCAAAAACTGCTTCGGGTCTGAGTGGCCATCGAACATGGGAAGCTGGGGTGGCTTGTAGGACGGAGGCCAAGGTGTAGCCTGCAGCTCAGCGGACAGGGGAGAAGCATCATCGAAAACAAAATTTCCATGATGGAAATTGTCATACCAGTCATCTTCGTTGAAGAAGCCCTCCTGATGAAGGTCTTTTTGTTGAGGCCTTCTGTTCTGCTCATCGTGAGTAAGATGGCGAACTTCTTCAGAAGCTTCGTCTATCTGCCTCTGCAGCTCAGCTAGCCTGGCCATCTTTTCCTTTTTCCTCTGCACCTGTTGATGAAGCATCTCCATATCCCTGATCTCTTGGTCTAGTTCATCCTCCTGAAGCGTCGGGCTGACGGCCTTCCTCTTCTGGCTTCGGGCCTCCCGAAGAGAGACGGTCTCCTGGTTGGGGTCCAGCGGTTGCAGTGCTGCAGCCCCAGTCGCTGAAGCTTTCTTCGGCGCCATAGCGAGGGTCTATAGCTTCCGAAGGTGTTGAAAAAAACTCAAAGTGGAAGTGAGTTCACCGGAGGTGGGCGCCAATGTTGGTGACTTGTTCTCAAATGCTTTGGATTAAGAACAAGGCAACATAAAAAATATTAAATGATAAGGTCCTTCGTCCTTTGAAACATTATTTCCCTTCGGGATATAACGTGCTCCGGACGAAGGTCATAAACAATATATCTTCGTAAGCACAATAAGTTATGACGAAGAACTTATGCATATAAAAAGTAATATGAACATTTAAACTTTATCACTATGTCATTTCTATTTTATTATTATGTAACAATAGAAATGACTTCAAATTACAAATGTACCTTCGAATTGCAGGAAGGCAAAAGTACAAGGATGACGCAAAAGCAAATGCCAAGTCAGCGTCCCTAGTACGGGAGTACTGTTCATCTATTTATAGGCGTGAGACACTGCCCATGTAAAATTACATTCATGTCCATTACATTTGCTAATGACCTATGGGAGTCTGTCAAGGCCTAAGTAGTCTTTTCATCTTTAGGTCGGTTCCCCGTTCTGCTATCGCGACGAAGCTTTCCTGCGCACAGCTTCGGCTGCGCGCCATCCTTCGTACAGCATGGTAACCAGCCCATCCTTCATCAACCTCCTTTCGTCTGGCTTAAGCTTCGTCCTGTCCGTACTCCATGTTCACAATCTGAGTCCGAGAATACCTGTTCATATAATTCACTTGGAAAATATTGTCAAATCTTGTTTTTGAGGACCTTCGGAGGACGAAGGCCCCCAACAGCTGCTGAGGTGGACGCTGGTTCTGCCTGAACTGTTGAGGTTGATTGCTTGAGAAACGAGGGCGATTGCTGCTTCCAAGCTGAGGTCCACTGATCTTGCGCTTGCGATCCTCCATCTCTTTGCGCTTCCTCTCTATCATGATTGCTCTGTCAATCAGGTGCTGGAACGTCGGAAAGGTGTGATTCATCAGCTGATACTGAAGAGGGTCGACCAAGCCTCTCAGGAAACTATACTGTCGCTTGACGTTGGTGTTGACATCTTCAGGAGCATAGCGAGACAACTGCAGAAACCTGTCCCTGTACTCACTGACAGACAATGACCTATGCTTGAGGGCCAGGAACTCCTCCTTTTTCACTGTCATCAGACCTGCAGGAACATGGTACTGACGAAAGCTACCTCTGAACTCTTCCCAGGTGATGGTGTCAGGGTTGGCATGGGTGGCGAGATAAGACTCCCACCAGGACTGAGCTGCTCCTCTCAACAGACGGGGACCATACAGAACTTTCTCCCTGTCGTCACACTGAGCGGTATGCAACTCCCGCTCCAAATCCAGCATAGTTCACCATGACAAACATAAATGCACAGGATAAGCAAACTACCCTGTCTAACTAAGACTAATTAAAAGCAAGACTAACGCTAAGACTATAGCTTCTATGTATATATTTTCGTATTAATTACAAGATCCGACGCTGATGACCTATGGTTCTAAATTTATCCTGGTCCTACAGTCGGGGTTGCCATAAGACTGGTGTCCACGCCGAGGTGAGCGGTACGGGTGCTGAGTCCCGACGGGAGCGGGGGAGCCATCATCTAGGTGACGACGCTCCGCGCGCTCAGCCCGTAGCTGGGCAATCTCAGCACGAGTCCTACTCAGCTCGTCTAATGCATGGTCCAGCTCCGTGTTTAGCACGGCGGCTAGGTTGATTGTGCTGCTCAACCTAGGATTGTCCTCACCAACAGGTGAAACAATCACGCCTCCTGTGCTGCCAGATGGACGGCGGGGGTAATACTTCAGGTTGAGACCATCAGCTATCCCACCGAGCACTGAACAGTAGTGTGAAAGCGCACGCCATGCGTCATCTTGCATGGCCGCCTTAGCTGAGTCCCACTCAGAGATGGAATAGTGCTCTGAGCAGACCTCCGCACCCCGGAGACTGTTCTCCGGATGGCGCACCAAGCAGGTAGCCTCCCAGCGGTCCGGGTGGACCCTGCGACTGTGCTGGAAGCCCACACAGCGATACTCGATGGACCAAGTACGCCGGTCAAGTGCCCGACATAGCAGGGTGTCGAGCGCATCGTGGAAGTGACTCCCGTGAGCAGCGTCGCGAGCGATGGGTCGAGCAACCCATCCTTCCAACTCCTGGTCAGCAGAAAGGCCGGTGTCGTGGCTCGAGCTGCTGGCGCCACCTCCGTCATCTGGGTCTCCTCCAGCAGCTACTCCAGGGGCTGGGGCGCTCAGTGGTGGTGCAGGGGGCGCCTCCAGCGGAAGCACGGGGGAGCAGCTCCTCACAGACTATATCTCCTGCTGGAGCGAGAAAGAAGAGCCCTACTGCTCCTGCTCTTGTCGTCGATGCTCCTGCTCCTCATGCAGGCGGTGGTGCAGCCTCTCCAAGTGGCTAGACTGACCGGTCACTAGATGGCGAAGCGGACGCTCTGCGAGGCGAGAGGGTAAGAAGAGGATGATGGACTTCCGTGCAGTGTGTCTAAGACGAGCCATCTACAAAAGACACCGTAAGCATAAGAGTGAGAACAGAACTAATATGACCAGCAAGTAATTAACCATAAATAAATGAAGGTTTAGAATAAAACACAATTTTCAGCAAGGTATAATATATAGTAGAACATAGGTTTGGTCGATATGACCAACTTTTGAAGGGATACCAAAGTCGAGGCAAGAATAGGGGTCCATAATCCATAGAATGACCAATCTACTCTAGGTTAGCGGTCCTACAGTCAACACGACTTTGATACCACCTATGTCACACCCGGTTTTAGAAGACAAACCGAATGCGAACCATGTACGTGCCAGGATCAGCAATTCACGTACACAGCAGTTACATAACTGGACATCATCACACAGTGCTCAAATAATAACATAAAAGGGGAATAATAGTCGATTACATCATATGTCTGAGACATCCACATAGTCTTTATAATAATCAAAGTGCGGAAAAGAAACGTAGATACACGCGGCCTTCACAGGCAGCCGACTGGGGGTTGCCGCTAACCCACGCCTAGAACTCGTCGTAATCTTGGAACTCCTAGAAATCTCCTTCCATGGCTTCATCTTCTCCTGAGCAGTGGTTGCAACGCGAACAACCTGGGGGGGTTGGTGTGTAGAGCAAGGGTGAGTACACATCAACATACTCAGCAAGTGTCCTGTTTGGCTATAGTGGACTAGCTTTATGTGGGGGTAAGTCAAGCAGTTGCTTTTAGTTGGTCAGATTATTATTACTAGTAGAGAAAGCCAAGTTTTAGAATTAACCCACATTATTAACCCAAACGTACCCTTTCCAAACGGAAAGAATACCACTTACCATTACCATAATCAATACCAAAACCATCATTCTCATCACCACCTATAATCCGAACATCTCTGATCAAGTACCACTAATCACTGGAGCTCCCTTGGCCGCTCATAACCGCGAGCACGGCTGATATATCAGTTTTCATACACTTTGCAGAGGTTGCGCACTTTACCCACAAGCCATGATTTCCCTTTCTGCCCGGAGATCATGACTCTCCATTGATCACTACTAAGGTGACCCAGCAGGGTATCACTACGTAGCCTTTACAAAGATTCCCCAGAGCTGTAGCCGCCTGTTAGGTTTCCTAAATGTACCGCACTCCTCCCCAAGGGACAAATCAACCTTGGCAGAGCGAGCCGCATACACCGAGCCCCATTGACGACACGACAGCTAAGCGAACTACACCCCGGTTCCTCTAATTATTCAGCTAAGGGCGTCCCACTCCACCCTCATGGTTGCACTGTTTTCCCGGGCGGTCATCCAATGAACAGGTCCTTACGGAGAGGCACTCGAGAAATCGCTCGAGCCCACTTAAATGCCACAAGTATATCATCATAAATAAGAGGAAAAACAACATATCATAGATAATTCTCATCATATTCATTGATTAGTGTTGAGCAATAGCATAAAGCTAAACAATAATAATCCAACCCAAATAGGTAAACAAGGACATGGATAACAAAAGCTAGTCAATCCTTAGGTATAACTGTGTAAGTGCGGAAAGTGAATTATAGAATTGTATAGGACATAGATAGGTCAAGGGACACTTGCCTCCACCAACCAGCTGCTGCTCAGGGGCTTCTCCTGTGAGTTCCTCGGGCTCTTCAACCAGATCGTTCTCTATACGAGCGCAAACATACATATATCCACACATTTAATACAAAGGAACAGTACACCATACAATAGAATACAATAAATAAACAGACGTTCCACACGGGGCTCGCAATTACGGTTAAGAGAGAAAGAGGAAATGACAGTCGGGTCTACGGTCGAGAAGCAATTATGTTACATAATTATAAATTAAACCACTCGCTTAACAGAAGGGCATTAATTTGGACACTGCGTTTAGCATAAAGTAAGGTCATGTTCCATGTTTAATCATTATAAATAGATAAAGATGAATGAAAGGGAGTGGTCGCACGGCGAGACGTACGACACAACATTTAAATTGAATTAAGAATTAAATGACTCGCCGTGCGACCGAGCGCGCAACGAGATTCTTGCATTAATTATAGATAAACGTTAAGCGTTGTGCAACGAAACACACGTCAGCTTACGTCAACAGAACTGCATTCAAAACAAATCGTCGCGCGACGAAGCGCGCGACGCGGCACTGTAATAAATATAACTTAAAAGAATCGTCACGCGACGAAGTGCGCGACGCAACACATTAATAAATATAAATATAAAGATGATATTAGAATAAACCGTCACACGGCGAAGCGCGCAACGCAGCACATCGACTAATCAAAATTAAAATAGATTAGAACGAGGGTTAAACGCAGCGCGACTACGGTCGCACTCGCGAGAGCACGCTGCGCGTGTCGAAGGCACGCGAACCGTGCAGGCGCGCGGGACGCGAGTCACCGGGACACGAGCGCGGGCAGGGGCACGGCCGAGGGCGCGGCATGCGGCGTGGAGCGCGTGGCCAGGGCGCGACGCGGGGCGCTGGGCATGGGGCGGGGCTCGCCGGGGGTGGGCGCGACCGGGAAGGGGAGCAGCCGGGGAGGGCGCAACCGGGGAGGGGCTCGCCGAGGGCGGGCGCGCGGCCAGGGAGGGGCTCGCCGAGGGTGGGCGTGCGGCCGGGGAGCGGACACGGCCGAGGAGGGGCTTGCCGAGGGCGGGTGCGAGGCTGAGGGGGCGGCGCGCAGGGCGCGGGGCCGAGGGCAGCGCGGAGCGTGGGCAGGGAGGCCGCGCGGGGAAGAAGAAGGGGAGGGGGAGGAGAGAGAGAGGGAGAGGGAAGGGGAGAGGAAAACTCACCTCCGGGGATCCAAACTCCGGCGATCACGTCTCCAAACCCTAGGGCACCACGGGGATAGAGAGAGAGGTTGAAGAGGGAGAGGGAGGTTACTGCGCGGGAGGAAATCAAATGAGACAAATGGATCAAGGGGAGGGGGCGCGCGCATAGGGAGGGCAGGGGGCGCCGGGGGCGCATGGGCTGGACCGAGCCGGGCTGGGCCACAACACGGATCGAAACCCACGACACGCACGACCACTAAATGGAATCCAATCGCGAACCGAAATCCGAAACGGGACGAGACGAACACGCGGCATCAGACAAAGAAATGCGCTTCGGCATGATGCAACACCCACGACACTTAGGTTTTGTTTATACATGACACGGACACCTGTCACTATACTGGTTTGAAATTGGGAAGAAGGAGCGAAACGGGAAGAGAAAAGAGAGTAACGCCTGAATTTGGTGAGTAAAAAGAAGAAAAAAAATTCTACCCCCAAATTCAGGGCGTTACACTCTAACTTAATCAATGAACATGATGTGATTATTTATGATACGATGATGTTATCCTAATGATGATATTGTGATACTTAGGGGGCTTAAGCCATTTTTCCTGAGTACCTCCCCGTAAGGACCTATTCGTGGAGTAACCACCCGGGATAATAGTGCAACCATGAGGGTGGAATGGGACGCCCTCAACTGATTAATTAGATGAACCTGGGGGCGTAGTTGGCTTTGCCTGAGGGCCGTCAATTGGGGCCGGGGTGTAGTGCTCGCTCTGCCAAGGGGGGGGTGCAGAGGTTCATTCGATTTGGTTTTGTTAGTCACCCAACTTGGGGAGGTGTACTGTGTTTGTATGACTGGCGAAACCTAACGAGCAGCTATGCAGCAGGGGAGTCTTTGTAAAGGCTATGTAGTGAAACCTTGCCGACTCACCTTGGTAGTGCCTGAGGGTTTGATCGACCCGAGGCATAAAGGGATCACGACTTGTGGGTAAAGTGTGCAACCTCTGTAGAGTGTTAGAAACTGGTATATCAACCGAGCTCACGGTTAAGAGCAGCCTTGGGATCCTCTTTGATTAGAAGAACTTTGGTTACTTTTATGATGATGGTTAATAATGTTGGTTATAATTCTAATCTCTGGTATTTCCTCTTGTAGGGATTACTTTTGGGTACTAACTGGGTTTATTACTAAAACTTGGCTCTACTAATAGTAATAAATATTTGACTAACTAAAAGCAACTGCTTAACCTCAACCCCACATATAGCTAGTCCACTTTAGCCAAATGGGACATTTGCTGAGTACGTTGATGTGTACTCACCCTTGCTTTACAAACCACCCCTGTGGGGGATAGATATCCCCCAGGTCCACTAGAAGGCAAGAAGGCCTCGCGAAAGGCCATAGGCCCAATATTTCGCAAGGCCATCCCTTCGTGGGCCAGGGGAAGAACTTTCAGCAGAACGGATCAACACGAGGACGGATCAACTTGAGCCCATGCCGTTTGCTGAACTCAAATGCTATCCACAGCATTGATCCGACTTTCCCGCGTAGCACCCTTAGACGTCGAAACCGAAGGACTATAGGTCTGCAAGATTATAGGAAGATAAACTCAGTCGGTTCACTATTACTTAGGAACACGTGGTTATCATATCTGCATGTAACGCTCCACGGTCGAATATATAAGGCCTAGGGGGCACCCCTTCAAGAACGGGTCACTCATTAGCCATCCACCCAGCTCTCTTGTATCTCCCATACTAGAGAACTCCCTTGTAACCCACCACATATAAGATCCACTCCAGGACGTAGGGTATTACGCATCTCAAAGCGGCCCGAACCTGTACAAGATTGTCCACTGTCTCTCGTGCATTTGGCACGAACCATCGATCTACAGTCAGTTACACCAACCTACTTCTAAAAACATCTCGAGGGGCAACCCCCGGGTGTGCGGTCGGACCCTAATCACCGACAGCTGGCGCGCCAGGTAGGGGGTGTGTCACTGATCTAAGCTAGCTCAATGGCTATCACTTTCCTACACTAGATCATCTTCCGCCCTGGATCCGTATTCTGCTTCAGAACCATTTCGTCCGTGGCAGACGAAGAAGGAACTCTACATCGCATCACAGATCCACTAGAGAGGAAGCCTTCCCCAACACTCTCCAGGAAAGTTGGAGCAAAGCCAAAAATAGTGCAACCTCCAGCGCTCCGAGCGAAGACTACCTCCTGCCAGCCGGGAGCAGAAGATCCTGCTACCCGGAGGACTCCGCTGACCACCTCTTCTATGAAAAAATGGACACGGATCACAAGGAAAAAGGAAGCAAATGAGGTAAAAGCTCGTCAAGCTGCTCTCCAGGTATCTCCGCCCTCAAAGGAGAACAGGAAGAAGCTTGTCACTACAACGGTGCCTTTCTACCCCGACGTCCTCTTTATTGAGGGAAGGGTGGAATTTACCCCCATCTCAGACGATGAACCAACCGCGCCGGGAGAAGAGCCTCTTCAGAGGGAGTCTCGTCGATGAAGAAACCGACGCCGAAATATTCAGCGACATCATGAAGCTGGAGAGCGTGATCCGGCGCAGCCCGTGTCACGAGATGAGATCTCGGAGGTGGGAGAAACTCTGGATGAACAAGTCTTCAGGGAAAGAAGGAATTCTCGACGGCGCGATCGTCGGCAAGCTCAAGAGCAGGCCGAATAGGAAGTGAGACAACGCCGAGAGAACCCTCTTCTCGGCCGAAACCTGAACCCTGACTTCGCCCGAGCCATGAACACACTGAGCGAGGTCAGTGGAGTGTTGGCTCGGATAGCTGATGGCCTCCCCCGGACTCCAGACGCCGAGGGATATCGACGGCTGCTCACTCGGGCAGCTAATCATCTTCTACCTCTCGCCCATCCACCGAGTGACCAACGACACACCATCAATAGTCGGCGGGACGCAAGGAGCTCCATCAACACTTCGCGTAAACGACGACACGAGAACGAGATTCGGCGTCGAGAAGAGTATGACCGGGATCACGACGTCCCCGCGCGAAGTCAGGCCACCAGAGTTGAGTCGGCAATGGCTTCAACTGGCGGCACGACCCGGGGACGGTCGAGGCACCACGTCAACGACTCCCCTCCCCAAGACCGACATCATCATCATCGGCAGGAGGACACGTGTGGGGTATCGGCGCTCACTCCATGTCTTAGGGCCGTTCAATGGCCCCTAACTTCAAGGTCTCCAACATCGACAAGTACGAGCCTAAGCAAGACCCAGGAGGCTTGCTGGCCATCTACACCACCACTGCCTGGGCCGCTGGGGAAACTGAAGACGTGATGACTGCATACCTGCCCATTGTCCTCGGGCAAGATGCACTACAATGGCTACGACACCTACCCCAACACTGCATCGACGACTGGAGCGACTTCAGTCGGCGCTTCATCGCCAACTTTCAATCCCTCTCCGACATGCCGGCGCATCCATGGGACCTCAAATCCATCAAGCGCCGAGGGGACGAGACTCTCCGGTCGTACCTCAAAAGATTTCAGGCCATGAGGAATCGTATTCCCGAGGTTGCGGAAGCAGCAGTAATCGAGGACTTCTACCGGGGATCTAATGACTCGACCTTCGCCCGAGCCATACTGCAAAAGGCGCCGACTACCTCCGAGCAGCTATTCTGGGAAGTGGACTTCTACATCACCGCTGACGAATGAGGTCAGGACCTCATTGGAGGAGCAAAACCTACGCCGCCGGCACCACGACACGACGTGAACCAGTAACCTGACAAGCGTTGGGAGAAGAGGCCTCGCGACGAGGTTCACACCGCCGGACCACCCGTCTCTTGTGCCCGAGGGGCACCCCACAGAGGAGAACGAACGTTGGACGACATCCTTGATGCCCAATGTCCATACCATAAAGACATGCGCCACACCCTTCGGAACTGCGGAGACTTGAAGCACTCTATCGAGAACGGTCGACCCTTCCAACCTCTGCCACCTCCCCCGCCACGAGGAGGACCCGGAGAACCTCGACAACCTCAGCAGCAGGAAGGGAGAGGAGGTGGAGCATTCCCCCGCATCGACGGCATCTTCGGCGGGCACGGGTCTCAAGAGAGCAAGAGGCAGCAGAAGCTCAACGACCGTCGGATATTGGTGGCGACCACCGGTCCTCCCGCCCCGTACCGGTGGTCCGAACACCCGATCACCTTCACTCGGGCGGACCAATGGCTTAACTTCGACCATCCGGGCAAGTACCCGCTCCTCGTCGATCCGGTGATCCGAGAGAGCAGGGTGAAGAAGGTGTTAGTGGACGGGTGAAGCAGCATCAACGTCACCTTCCCCCGGACACTCCTAGGCTTGGGGATCACACTCAAAGAGCTCCAAGAGTCAGATACTCCTTTTTTCGGCATCGTGCCGACTGAAGGAGAGTACCCGCTCGGACACATCTACATGCCAGTCACCTTCGGAACTCCGGATAACTATAGAACTGAGTACCTGAGGTTCGAGGTGGCAAGCTTCGACTGTGGATACAACGCCATCATCGGCAGGCCCGGACTGGCAAAGTTCATGGCCATTTCGCATTATACGTACATGATATTGAAGATGCCAGGACCGCAAGGAATCATCACTGTGTGTGCTGACTTCCAAGGCGCCGCGGAGTGCTTCCGAGTGGCCATTCAGACAGCTCTCACCACCAAACTATCAACGACTTCTTCTGCGCAGGCGAACTCAAAGCCTGAGGAGGACCTCACAGTACCTACAAATGAAGCTCAAGCCGTGACCTCTATGCGGCTGACTGAGGAAACCAAGAGAATCAACCTCGGGTTCGCTGATGAACACAAGACTGCCATCATCAGCTCTAGCCTGGATAGCAAATAGGAAAGCGTGCTCGTCCAGTTCCAAGACAACCGAGATGTATTCACATGGCAACTTGCGGATATGCCGGGAGTCCCGAGAGAGCTGGCCGAGCACAAACTGAAAGTCTACCCTCAGGTGAGGCTGATTCGACAAAAGTTGCGTCGTTTCACGCCCGACAAGAGAGAAGCCATTCGTACCGAGCTAGCTCACTTAGTCGCGGCAGGGTTCATTAGAGAAGTGATGCATCCTGAATGGTTGGCAAATCCTGTTCTTGTACTCAAAAAGAATAAAGTGGATTGGCGCATGTGCGTCGACTATACAGATCTCAACAAGCACTGTCCGAAGGATCCGTTCGGACTTTCTATAATAGACCAGGTGGTAGACTCAACCGCCAGGTGCTCTATGTTGTCTTTCTTGGATTGCTACTCTGGGTATCATCAAATCAGTCTGGCAAAAGAAGATAAAGAAAAAACCGCATTCATCACCCCGTTTGGAGCTTTCTACTATACCTCCATGTCGTTTGGCCTCAAAAATGCTGGAGCGACTTACCAGAGAGCCATTTAGACATGCTTAGCCGACCATTGGGATAAGCGTGTAGAAGCTTATGTGGATGATGTGGTGATCAAGACAGAAAACTCAGAAAATTTCATTAAAGATTTGCAGCTGGTCTTCAACAGTCTACGACGATATCGATGGAAGCTTAATCCAGAAAAATGTGTCTTTGGAGTACCAGCTGGAAAATTACTCGGATTCATTGTCAGCCACCAAGGAATTGAAGCTAACCCAGAAAAGATCGAGGCTATCATGAGAATGGAAGCGCCGCGTGTTGGTGACTTGTTCTCAAATGCTATGAATCAAGAACAAGGCAACATAAAATGTTAAATATTAATGCTCTTCGTCCTTCGAAACATTATTTCCCTTAGGATATAATGATCTTCAGATGAAGATCATGAAGGACATACCTTCGGATATCGAAGGTAAGATGTGAATATAAAAAGCGTGTAAAATACAAAAGACAACATGAACAATCATATGGCATTATAAATTCATTTCCATTATGTTATCATGAGAAAATAAAAACAATATTGAATTACATTTGATACCTTCGACTTGATAGATAGCAAAGGTACGAGTGTGATGCAAAAGCAATGCTAAGTCAGCCTGAACAGTTCGGGGATACTGTTCATCTATTTATAGGCATGGGATGCAGCCCACGTGAAATTACATTCATGCCCTTTACATTTGCTAATGACTATAAGATAACTCATCGGGGTCTAAATAGCCTTTTCCCCTTTAAGTCAGTTCCCTTTCCTGCTGTCATGCCGAAGCTCCCTTGCGTGTAGCTTCGGCGCTGCATCATTCTTCGTTTTGTTCGTGCTTCTCCCACTGTGGTTCTGATTCGAATCCGAAGGTACCTGTTCATGTATTACAACTCCGGAAACATTGTTAAATCATGTTTTTGAGGACCTTCGGAAGACAAAGGCCCCCAACAGTAGCCCCTCGCAAGGTTAATTTGTTAGAATAACGAATTCAGACTGCGATATGGACGAAGGCCCTGAGCCAAAGGTCCGAAAAAACACCTTCCCTTTGCTAGAATAGCAACAGTCAATGATAGATGGGGCCCTCCAACTTGGAGCGCGCTGGGCGTATAAATAAGAACTCACCACGAGCACATTTGGTACGTTACTTGCCGCCTGCTTTGCTTTGTTCAATTTCTTAGCCCTTGCTTACCAATAGTTGCTTAGTTTCTTAGATTTTCTAAGCTTCAGTTCTAAGGACACATTTTCACCATTTCCGAAGAAGAGATGTCTCAAGACCAAAAAAGTTGCTGCTGAGACGAAGCTGATCGAGGAGGAGAAGCTCCTTGAGGAGAAGACCGCTGGATTTATTGAGTCAATTACAAAAACAAACACAGAGAAAATAACTAAAGAAATATTAGAAGGCTTGTCTGAAGATAATGATGATAGCGACAGCTATGATGTGGAGAGTGGAGGCGAAGACTCGGAAGATCGTCCTTGGCGACCAAGTCACACAGTCTTCGAGAAATCAACTATCAAACAGAGACATCTTGATAATATGAGAGGAAGGTACTTTCAAGATATTTCTATTATGAGGGCTGACGTAGACAGAGCCACTCCTGCTCCTGAAGAAGACGAAGTTGTAATCTACCGAAGTTTCTTCAAAGCTGGACTTCGGTTCCCATTAAGTAGATTTATGGTTGAAGTTTTAAAGATATATCAGATTTTCCTTCACCAATTCACTCCCGAAGCTATTATCAGAATGGGGATCTTCGTCTGGGCTGTGAGGAGTCAAGGTCTAGAGCCAAGCGCAAGATGTTTTTGCAGTATGCATGAGCTTTCGTATGAGACGAAGCCTTGGGGTAAGGAACAATATCATAACAACTTTGGGTGTATAGCTTTGTTGCTCACTCTAGCGCAAGTTACCCAGTGCCAACGTTTCGGAAGAGGTGGCCCGGGGCCTGGATGGAAGAATGGTTTTACATGAAAAATGATTTGAAAGCAAGAGAAGATATTAAAGGAATCATTATGCGACCCATCTGGTCACGCTTCGGCCTTTGGAATCCGAAGGTAGAAATTGATGAAGCAGCCGAAGCATGCCGAAGGGCCTTCAGTACAATTTGTTCTTTTATTGGGACAAGAGATTTGGTTCAAGAACATATAGCCTACAGGATATGGCCACTGATAGACGGCTGGGAAATGCCAAAGGAAACCATCACTAACCCTAGCGAAGGTGGTTTGGTTCGATTGAAATATACTTTCAGGTTTGGAGACCAATTTATCGAACCAGACGATGACTGACTGAAGTGTGTTGAAAATACTAGTGATGAACTACTTGGAACATATTCCAAGTCTGAAGATAATGCACTATCTGCGGCCTTCTGGAGCCGAGAAAAGAAAAGGCTAAATAGAGTTTTTGATGCTATCGGATTTGTGTACCCTGACAATCGCTACCCGCCGCGGGGGTAGAAAAGAAAGGGTGCAACTTCTGGGAAGGCTGCTGCTTCGGCTACCTCAAGCGAGCCCGCACTGAAGAGGAAAAAGTTGAAGGTCCTTACTCACTGACCGCGCTACATTGAACCGGCCATAGTGCCTGAATTCGGCGGTGAGACTTCTTTGGCTACTGAAGCCAAAGGACCTGCTCTTACGTAGAGTATTGAAGAGCCAGCTGCAATGCCGAAGACTGACAAAATTGAAGAACCAAAAATCAAAGAGACGAAAACATTAGAAGTTCTAAGCCCTTCGGCAGGAGTGGAGGTGCCGAAGACACAAAAAGGTCTAGGAGCGACCCCAAGAGAAAAAGGATGGCTAGTGTGCTAGATGTACTGGAGACAATAAAAGCTTCAAGCTCTACTCCAGGGAAAATTGCCAATGCTTCAAAGACGCAGATTGAAACCGAGGCAAAGGTAACCGAAGCCGAAGCTACAATGAGCCAGGCCGATGCCGAAGCTGGGCCTTCAGAGCCCGTCAAGGAGAAATCCTCAGAAACTGTAGAAAAGGCAGCGGGAGAAGAAGTTATAAAACAGATTTCGCTTGAAAAAGCTGTCGCACCTGCTCCCAAAGCGTCTTCCGAAGTCCTTGACTATATTATTCGACACGCTTTGGGAAAAAGATTATCGGAAGAAGAAATTTTTGAAGCTAAACACTATGCCCGAGAACTGAAGTACCCAAAAGGGGCCTTAGTGTTTAATGGCACAGATGAAGATGACTTCTTGTATTGCCTCCCAGAGAACAAGGAATTATCTGTCTGCCGGGAGATGGCCAGAAGTATGTGGTTCCCGAAGCTTGAAGCTGGCCTCTGCGCCATGACGAAGGACGATCTTGCGGATAGCCTTGCATATAACAGTCTGAAGGTACAAAAATTGTATATTTGGAAGTTTATGAATCTTGAATTATTCCTTTGCTCTTATATTAACCCATTCATTTTTCATATAGGGTTTAATACTTAGCAACACCTTAAGGGCGCAAAAGAATGCCGAAGACGAGAGTTGCACTATTGCTCTCAACAAACTTCGTTCAGAGGTTATCAAACTGAGGAATGAAGCTTTGGAAAAAGACAAAATTCTACTTACATTGGTGGACAAAATAAAGGAGGATGAAGCTAACTTCAAGGCTCAATCTGAAATCCAAAGGAATGAGATTGAAAACCTTTAAAAACAACTGGCCGAAGCCAAATTGAAATGCACTATTGCCGAAGCTGACCGAGATGCCAGTGAGTACTGGAAAAATTATTTTGAAAAAATAGTTGCAGAGCTTCGCTCATCGAAAGAAAGATGTTTTGGAAAGTCTGTAGAATGCGTCAAAAAGATAAAAACTAGCTTCGCCAACGTGGGCGCATACTCAAGCGAAGACAACTTCATAAGAGGCGACCCTGAGGGCGTAATTGAGTGGATCAGCAGTGAAGCCGAAGCTTTTGAAGAAATTCTGAGTGACCGCGGAGATGTCTGCGCGTTCTCTGGTGCGAGAGGAGTTGCAGCTATTTTAGAGAAAGCAGGGTGCGATCATGTTAAAACTTTGGCCCAGGCCGAAGCTGCTTTGTCTATTGATGATACGAAGGACCCCTCTGCCGAAGCAAGCTTAATAGGTGGAAAATTTTTTACTGATATTTGGGAAGATGGCGTCCGAGGGATGGCGCATGAAATAATGAAAAAGAGTGAAAAAGACATTCATGACGCTCGAGAAGCAACAAAAGCAACTGAAAAAGCTGCGGAACTTGAAAAACGGATAGGTATTACTTAATGGCTTTTAACTTTATTTCTTATTTTTGTGATTTTGAACTAATTTATATCTTCTATTGCAGCTGAACTATCTCCTCCCCCGGAGCCCTTCGACCCATTGGCTGACCCAGAGACAAAAAAGTCTGTAGAAATTATTAATATGGCCAAAGCTATTGTGGACGAAGTTGTCACGAAATTATTAACCGAAGCTACAGAAGAAGTCCTGAAGGAAGAAGAATAGCTATTTGTAAAAACATTGCTAAAATATTAATGTAACATTTGCTGGAACATGCTTGTAATATTCGGTGCTCGTGGGTTTTGAATGTAATATATGAATGGTTTTGCAATTCATTTCTTTGCGATGCATGAAACTTTTATGTACATACCGTTTTTGAGCCTTTGGCGAAAAAACACCTTCCCTTCTTTTCATGCTTCGTAAAGAAGAACTTCTATGCTTCGTAAAAAATCCTCCAAGCATCGCAAAAACATTAATGCTTCGTCAACAATAGATTTGTTCCTCCACGTCAGAGCTGATGAAGTTGTATTTCTTCAAACTTATTTTGTACCTTATCACAATTTCATTTTTTCGAAACATTCTCCGAAGTCAACATTGTATCCCCTTCTTGTGCCATTGATGCAATATGATGTATGATGTTATGTTATGCGAAATGATGTGATGATGTTATGTTATGTTATGCAAAATGATATTTATGCCGAAGACACACACTCGCACCCCCATAGTGGAATACACAATCTCTTTGCCGCTTATTTTTCGGCTTCACCGCTTATTTTTCGGTGTATCAACACTGACTTTTCGCTGTAAGTTCTGCATTCCCTTAGAAACATCTTTTGAACTTCTTCGCCTTCTATTTCGGCGGTATTCGCGTTGACTTTTCGCGCTTCGCCTTATATTTCGGCGGTATTTTGCTCTGCATTCCCTTTGGAACGACTTTTGAGCCAAAAACTTACACTGCGCTCCCTTAGGAACGACTTTTTATGTCTTCGGCAAACTTACAATCTGTTCCTTAAAATGACTTTTTGTAGCTTCGGGAATACTTGTAATGTGATTTTTAGGCCTGCATTCCCTTAACGACTTTTGTGCTTCAGCGACTTTTTGGACTTCGTGAGTCTGTGGAGAAGATATATTTCGCTATGACAAGAACGAAGCTTTTACAGGAAATTGAAAATGACAAGAGAACTAGGTTTTCAATAATTGTTCCTTAGTAAAAAAGAAAATGACAATGAATGTAAAAGCTGTTTCAAGGGTAGGATATCTCTCAATAGATATGCTTCGATTCTGGCACAGTACTATTAACTGTGCGAGCTTCGGACTCCTCCCTGAAATCTCGCTGCTAATGGGTCTGTTGGCTCCCTTCTGGTTGCTGGCCTCGTGAATACACAGGCTGTAATGGTGGCGGAGGTGGAGGCTGTGGCCAAGATGCCTGTGGCTGACTAGCCGAAGCAACAGATGCTGCAGGATGGTTACCCACATACTCTGGTATGTAGGGTGAGTGATACGAAGCAGTATGCATGACCTGCTTCGGCTAGTTCTGCTGAGCTGCGGCTTCTGCTATTTCCTTTTGTTTCTGAATGGTGACATGGCACATCCTTGTACTATGGCCCTTGTCCTCACCACAGAATAAACAATAAATTTTTCTAGGCTGATGTCACACCCGGGTTTCGGGGCACCAAGACCCGGGCGCGAATATAATCACCAGGTGTGCTGGGACCAAGTCTCACGCATATGATGAATCATGGCACAGGATCGAATGTCACAACTTTACTATATAATAGAGGTTCTATACAAAATAGGCAATTACATTATAAGGAGACAACGGTCCAGCAACCCAAAGTTGACTGGGAGACGACGGCCTAGACCTCTCACGAACACATCACAGCATCCTCCAAGCGCCTCATCCTGCGGTACCTGTTCTTGACCAGTGTGGGGGTGTGAGACAGCAAGAGTGAGCTCACATACGTTCATAACTCAACAAGTTGTGGGGAATAATGTGCATGAACTCGCCAAAGGCGGGGAGCTCACGTCAAGTGTAAGGCTTACCAAAGAGGATGGTTAGAGCTGAGCATTGCTTTTAAAGTTGGTCAAAATTTTATTAGCAGTTACTAAGTATAAGTAAATACCAAACCCAATTAAGTAGTAGAACAAAAGTAACAACATCACCTGCGATGCAATGCGTATGACAAATTGAATTTAGTTCCATAAATTAATCATGTGAGGGTCCGAGCTGCTCATGACCGTGAGCACGGCTGATATACCAGTTTTACGCTCTGCAGAGGTTGCGCATCTTTACCCACAAGTCATGTTACCCATCTGCCAAGGGATCGCGACTTCCCATACACCTCTACCGAGGAGGTGAGGCAGGGTAACACTACGAGGCCTTTACAAAGTTCCACTAGTTTCAGAAAACCCGCTACAGTCTATAGGAAGCTCCAATGCAGGGACCCCTCGCATGACCGCCATCGCAGTAAAATCGTCCCAAGGGCCTCCCTACACTAACCACTCCCCTACTGCCCTTTCCCCTTTCGGGTAAGGTAGTCTTCCACTAGCTTTCCTAATTAATCAGCCAAGGGCGTCCCATTAAACCCTTGTGGTAGCACTGTTTTCCCGGGTGGTCGCTCCATGTTCCAATTAACATAATGATCTTATCATGAACAGTAATAATAAACAGATAATAAAATTGTGATCATGAATAATGTATCTTCATACCCAAAACCACATAAAGCACTAGCAAGTACTACCCAGAAATTCAGTGGTGAACAAGGTATAAAGATAATCAAACTAGGGTAACCTATTGGGTCCCATCAAAATCAACCTATGCAGATCATTATGATAAATTAGAACATGAGTGGGTAAAAAGAAGTGATCAGGGGCACAACTTGCCTGGGACTTGAGATTCCAGGTACCAACTTGCTTTTCAGACGACACGTGTCCTCACTGCTAAACGTAGCAATACAAACAAACAGTGTATATGCAAAATTAACATTACACCAAACATATATGCAAAATACATATTAATAATCTACATATTGAAATAAGATCACAGGAACAGGAATTATTAATTTTGGAGTTTATAGATTTTAAGTTATGGATTTCTAAAGATTTTATGTGCTTTGTGCAAGATTAAATAGGATATAAATTTTATTGTGATATTCATGTCAAAACAGTGGTACTAAGTGATTAAAAATAATATTACCAGATTATAGAAATTAGAATGGATTAATTTGGACTTAAAATGGATTAAATATGAATTTTCCAAGTTTCTAGGATTATTTTTATATTAAAAACCAATTCCTTCTATTTATTTCCATATTTTAATTCTTCTCTAGATCGGGCGCCAAAATCTGTGAAGTGCAGGGGCTTTGGTGAAAAACCTCCTAAGACCTAGAGCCCAGCTACGAGGACCGCAGGTTTATTTATGAAGAACTCAGGGTCGTATTTGGAAATCCGTCTGATTGAAAGGGTATCCGGCCACCAGGGCCGCTGGATCATGCACCCACGGTCAAGATTAAACCTAGCACTTTAATGAACCGGGATCCAACCTCAGCCACGAGATCCCAATCCCACGGTCCAAACTACTCCACGCCTGGACCAATCGGGAGCCCTTGGGTTCTAGATCGACGGTTAGGATCACAACCACGGAAAGGGTACCACCAATCCAAATCTAAGCCATCCATCGCGAGACGTACGGTTCGCAAGCCCCCATCTACCAACAGTGCCCCAATGCAGCACCATCGTGGCGGCGCCGCCAATCCGAGGCTGAGACCTCGCCGGAATTCGACCAATCCGGCCACCAACCGGATCAAACTTAGCGAATCCTATACCGTTCTAAAGGGAAGGAGGAGGTGAACCCGATTGAAAGCTTACCGGGGAGGAACTCTACTAGTAGAACACGTCTCGCGATGTGGCGCGGCCCGGTGATGGAAGCCAGACGCCGACGAGCGATTGGCGGAGCCCCGGCTCCAAGCTTCGCCCGCAGAAAACCTAAGCAGCTTCCCTGCGTTCTAGCGAAGCTCAACGACCAGCCGTGAGCTCCGATTGTGGGCGGTGTGTGGGTTTCTACCGTGGCGGACCACCCGTGCGTGATGACGACAGCGTAATCCACCCGATTCTACGGCAATGGTGGTGGGTTACGAGGAATAGAGGAGAACCGTTCCTAGGCCTACGGCTTTATAGCCCCGAGGATGGCGCCCGCAACTACCCCCGCGAACGGCGCATGCACTCCGAGCTCCGCAGATTTCGAGCGCGCGCGGGGAGGAGACGGTCAGACGATGCGGGGTCCGTGGCAAGGTGGGCCATGGGGATTTCGGCCGGGGAGGTTGGAGGTCAGGTCGCGGACGCAGTCGGCCGAACCAGCGTGACCTCCGCGTGGAATCCGTCGTCCCCTGCACGTCAGGTTCTGTTACTCGGCAGCGAGAGATTGAAGAAGCGCTTGGGCGCAAGTGGCCCACACGCCAGTGTCTGGTAGACAGGGGGGGAAATGGGCCGTGCGGATGTGTATTTAGCCCATTAAGCCACGGCAGAGGGAAACCGGCCCAGGTGCTTCTTTCTCTTTTTTTATCCTTTTTCTTTTATGTTTGCATTTCTTTCTCCCTTTCAAAATTTTACTATTTGAATTTGAATTTGTTAGTGGGTTTTACACATAGGTTAAGTTCATAATTAAAATACTAGTGTAAGAAGATATATTTGTTTATATATCATTATTACTATTTTCTTTTCCTTATAGCACATATCCTTTTCCGTTTTGCTTCCCTTTTCTTTTCTATTTCAATTTCTTTTAAATTTTCAAATCTCTATTCCAAATTCAAATTTATTTAAATTTAAACTTCAACTTTCTAAGTGCCAAAATTAGTCCTAATATAACTTTACTGTTTACAATATTATTATTATTATTGATTCTTTTCCTTATTATTTATTCATGGGAGAAACAAATGACTCCATTAAAATTCCTTTTCTCAATTTCTATTTTACGTTTTCATTTAAAATTCTAAGGTCAAATCCAAATTATGTCTTCAATGAAATGCCTTAGCCAAAGTGATAAGCAAGGGATGCATTTTCTTCATTTTTGTTTGATGGTTGCTTAACTTAATATCATTAATTGATTATAAATGGGAAGGATCTTAATAAATTCTCAAGGGTTTTTGGAAATTCTAGAAATACTATCTTAGATATTCTTATTTCTTTATTTTATTATTTTACGATATATATTTTTTTCTTCTACTAATTTTAGGTCTTACAAATCCTACCCCCCCCCTTAACAGAAATCTCGTCCTCGAGATTTGTAAGGAAATGGTGTATACTCATATTATCTCAACACATTTACGCAAACGAAATCTCACCATGATGCATACTTCATTAGCAAGCCATGGGGTCGATTAGACCTTATTATTCCTTCTAAAATAATATCATATCATCTACTAACTAAAGTAACATCTAGATCTTACAAATAGTAGTAATTTATATATATGTTTATGTAGCTTGGTGGAGCTGGTGGTGGTGGTGGAGGTTGTTGTTGTTGTTGTCTCTCCAACCGCGCTTGCCTTATTTCTTGGCGGACCTGACGTATTTCCTCGCGTTCTTGTCTTATCTGATTTTGCATCTCGGTCACCAGGTCTGTTAATTGTTGTATTACCAGTCTTTGGGCAGCAACCACTTGATCGATTTCAACAGGTGGAGGATTTGGAGGATTCATTTCTGTTTGCTGTTGCGTGATAATCTTTCCTTTCCTAGTATTGACCATGAAAGTTAGAAGCATATGGTAATAGTTTTGCAAAGGAAATTATTCAATAAGCGGAATGAATAAGCTAGTAGCTGGTTATAATCTGAAGATTCTTTAGTAGGGCTTAATCTTTGTTTTATGTCCAGATTGGGGTAACCAGTCGTATAAGGTGAATATCCAAGGGTAAGATAGAATCTGTCAAGATGAGATATATATGGGTGAGATAGACTACAAGGTGTAGGTTAAAAAGTTTGTTTGTTGTTAGATGGGAATAGATCATATTCGTTAGAAGGTTATGATATAAGCCAAGCGGTTGGGATAAGTATGCTTGCTAGAACAAGACAAGTCTCTATGAATAAGACATAATCTTTTGAGATTAGTTAGATCTAGTAGGATAGGGTAGAGTCTTTTTCGAGATAAGATGGATCTATTAAGGTAAGAAAGAAACTTTTAATATAAGAGAGAATGTTTTAAAATAAAAGAGAATCTTTTTAAGATAAAATGGATCTATTAATATAGGAGAGTATCTTTTAAGATAAGAGAATCTATTAAGATAGGAAAGAATCTTTCAAGATAAGATTGATCTATTAAAATAGATACACTTTAATGGAGAGTAATCTAGGCTGTTTAGTTATCTTATGAATTCTATTTATGCCTATATGTATATGCAGATGTAATTGTGGACATTACTCCACAACTCATCACACTCAATCAAAGAACCAAATCAGACAGATATCATAAGAACAAGCATTCAAGCACATAGATACCTATAAAAATAGTTTGTTTTTGTTCCTAAGATTAGGTCTCCTATTCCTAAAAGTCACTTTAGGTACAGGATTTCAAGTGTGAAATCCACATTTGTCTTTTAGAATGAAAAGGTAAGGGTAATCAGAGTAAGCAGAAATAGATGAGAAAAGATTAAGAAAAGTTTAGAAAAGAATCAGAGTAGCAAAGGTAAGTAGACAATGGTTGTCTAGTTCTATCTAGGTTTCGTCCTACAGTCAACATTCCTCTGATACCACTTCTGTCACACCCGGGTTTCGGGGCACCAAGACCCGGGCGCGAATATAATCACCAGGTGTGCTGGGACCAAGTCTCACACATATGATGAATCATGGCACAGGATCGAATGTCACAACTTTACTATATAATAGAGGTTCTATACAAAATAGGCAATTACATTATAAGGAGACAACGGTCCAGCAACCCAAAGTTGACTGGGAGACGACGGCCTAGACCTCTCACGAACACATCACAGCATCCTCCAAGCGCCTCATCCTGCGGTACCTGTTCTTGACCTGTGTGGGGGTGTGAGACAGCAAGAGTGAGCTCACATACGTTCATAGCTCAACAAGTTGTGGGGAATAATGTGCATGAACTCGCCAAAGGCGGGGAGCTCACGTGAAGTGTAAGGCTTACCAAAGAGGATGGTTAGAGCTGAGCATTGCTTTTAAAGTTGGTCAAAATTTTATTAGCAGTTACTAAGTATAAGTAAATACCAAACCCAATTAAGTAGTAGAACAAAAGTAACAACATCACCTGCGATGCAATGCATATGACAAATTGAATTTAGTTCCATAAATTAATCATGTGAGGGTCCGAGCTGCTCATGACCGTGAGCACGGCTGATATACCAGTTTTACGCTCTGCAGAGGTTGCGCATCTTGACCCACAAGTCATGTTACCCATCTACCAAGGGATCGCGACTTCCCATACACCTCTACCGAGGAGGTGAGGCAGGGTAACACTACGAGGCCTTTACAAAGTTCCACTAGCTTCAGAAAACCCGCTACAATCTATAGGAAGCTCCAATGCAGGGACCCCTCGCATGACCGCCATCGCAGCAAAATCATCCCAAGGGCCTCCCTACACTAACCACTCCCCTACTGCCCTTGCCCCTTTCGGGTAAGGTAGTCTTCCACTAGCTTTCCTAATTAATCAGCCAAGGGCGTCCCATTAAACCCTTGTGGTAGCACTGTTTTCCCAGGTGGTCGCTCCATGTTCCAATTAACATAATGATCTTATCATGAACAGTAATAATAAACAGATAATAAAATTGTGATCATGAATAATGTATCTTCATACCCAAAACCACATAAAGCACTAGCAAGTACTACCTAGAAATTCAGTGGTGAACAAGGTATAAAGATAATCAAACTAGGGTAACCTGTTGGGTCCCATCAAAATCAACCTATGCAGATCATTATGATTAATTAGAACATGAGTGGGTAAAAATAAGTGATCAGGGGCACAACTTGCCTGGGACTTGAGATTCCAGGTACCAACTTGCTTTTCAGACGACATGTGTCGTGTCCTCACTGCTAAACGTAGCAATACAAACAAACAGTGTATATGCAAAATTAACATTACACCAAACATATATGCAAAATACATATTAATAATCTATATATTGAAATAAGATCACAGGAACAGGAATTATTAATTTTGGAGTTTATAGATTTTAAGTTATGGATTTCTAAAGATTTTATGAGCTTTGTGCAAGATTAAATAGGATATAAATTTTATTGTGATATTCATGTCAAAACAGTGGTACTAAATGATTAAAAATAATATTACCAGATTATAGAAATTAGAATGGATTAATTTGGACTTAAAATGGATTAAATATAAATTTTCCAAGTTTCTAGGATTATTTTTATATTAAAAACCAATTCCTTCTATTTATTTCCATATTTTAATTCTTCTCTGGATCGGGCGCCAAAATCTGTGAAGTGCAGGGGCTCTGGTGAAAAACCTCCTAAGACCCAGAGCCCAGCTACGAGGACCGCGGGTTTATTTATGAAGAACTCAGGGTCGTATTTGGAAATCTGTCTGATTGAAAGGGTATCCGGCCACCAGGGCCGCTGGATCATGCACCCACGGTCAAGATTAAACCTAGCACTTTAATGAACCGGGATCCAACCTCAGCCACGGGATCCCAATCCCACGGTCCAAACTACTCCACGCCTGGACCAATCGGGAGCCCTTGGGTTCCAGATCGACGGTTAGGATCACAACCACCGAAAGGGTACCGCCAATCCAAATCTAAGCCGTCCATCGCGAGACGTATGGTTCGCAAGCCCCCATCTACCAACAGCGCCCCAACGCAGCACCATCGTGGCGGCGCCACCGATCCGAGGCCGAGACCTCGCCGGAATTCGACCAATCCGGCCACCAACTGGATCAAACTTAGCGAATCCTATACCGTTCTAAAGGGAAGGAGGAGGTGAACCCGATTGAAAGCTTACTGTGGAGGAACTCTGCTAGTAGAACACGTCTCGCGATGTGGCACGGCCCGGTGATGGAAGCCAGACGCCGACGAGCGATTGGCGGAGCCCCGGCTCCAAGCTTCGCCCGCAGAATACCTAAGCAGCTTCCCTGTGTTCTAGCGAAGCTCAACGACCAGCCGTGAGCTCCGATTGTGGGCGGTGTGTGGGTTTCTACCACGGCGGACCACCCGTGCGTGATGACGACGGCGTAATCCACCTGATTCTACGACAATGGTGGTGGGTTACGAGGAATAGAGGAGAACCGGTCCTAGGCCTACGGCTTTATAGCCCCAGGGAGTCCGTCCATGGCGCCCGCAACTACCCCCGTGAACGGCGCATGCACTCCGAGCTCCGCAGATTTCGAGCGCGCGCGGGGAGGAGACGGTCAAACGATGCGGGGTCCGTGGCAAGGTGGGCCATGGGGATTTCGGCCGGGGAGGTTGGAGGTCAGGTCGCGGACGCAGTCGGCCGAACCAGCGTGACCTCCGCGCGGAATCCGTCGTCCCCTGCGCGTCGGGTTCTGTTACTCGGCAGCGAGAGATTGAAGAAGCGCTTGGGCGCAAGTGGCCCACACGCCAGTGTCTGGTAGACAGGGGGGAATGGGCCGCGCGGATGTGTATTTAGCCCATTAAGCCAAGGCAGAGGGAAACCGACCCATGTGCTTCTTTCTCTTTTTTTTATCCTTTTTCTTTTATGTTTTGCATTTCTTTCTCCCTTTCTAAATTTTACTATTTGAATTTGAATTTGTTAGTGGGTTTTACACATAGGTTAAGTTCACAATTAAAATACTAGTGTAAGAAGATATATTTATTTATATATCATTATTACTATTTTCTTTTCCTTATAGCACATATCCTTTTCCGTTTTGCTTCCCTTTTCTTTTCTATTTCAATTTCTTTTAAATTTTCAAATCTCTATTCCAAATTCAAATTTATTTAAATTTAAACTTCAACTTTCTAAGTGCCAAAATTAGTCCTAATATAACTTTACTGTTTACAATATTATTATTATTATTGATTCTTTTCCTTATTATTTATTCATGGGAGAAACAAATGACTCCATTAAAATTCCTTTTCTCAATTTCTATTTTACGTTTTCATTTAAAATTCTAAGGTCAAATCCAAATTATGTCTTCAATGAAATGCCTTAGCCAAAGTGATAAGCAAGGGATGCATTTTCTTCATTTTTGTTTGATGGTTGCTTAACTTAATATCATTAATTGATTATAAATGGGAAGGATCTTAATAAATTCTCAAGGGTTTTTGGAAATTCTAGAAATACTATCTTAGATATTCTTATTTCTTTATTTTATTATTTTACGATATATATTTTTTTCTTCTACTAATTTTAGGTCTTACAGCTGATCCCCAAACCTTCCTCCGAAGCCCCTGGCGCCTCTACCCCTTGGAGCTGGCGGTCGGAAAGAGCTTTGTTGCTGCCCTGAAGCGTGCGAGGAATACTGTTGCCTTTGTTGTTGACTTCCTCTGTCGTCACTCTGGGTGGAGTGAATTGACCTGACATGTCTTGGGTGGATTCTTCCTCCGAAGCCCCTGGTCATCTCAGAAAATCTGTAGGCTTCCTCTCTTCTCTGGCGAAAGTCATTGTCAGCCCGAATGTATTCATCCATCTTTTGAAGCAGCTTCTCCAAAGTCTGTGGAGGCTTTCTGGCAAAATACTGGGCAGTAGGTCCTGGGCGAAGCCCCTTAATCATAGCCTTAATGACAATTTCATTGGGCACTGTAGGCGCTTGTGCTCTCAGGCGCAAGAACAATCGGACGTATGCTTGAAGATACTCCTCATGATCTTGTGTACATTGAAAGAGAGCCTGAGCTGTGACTGGCTTCGTCTGAAAGCCCTGGAAACTTGTCACCAGCATATCCTTAAGCTTCTGCCATGAAGTAATAGTTCCTAGCCGAAGAGAAGAATACCACGTTTGAGCCACATTCTTAACTGCCATGATGAAGGACTTGGCCATGACAGCTGCATTGCCTCCGTATGAAGATATAGTTGCTTCATAACTCATCAAAAACTTGTAACGCCCTGAATTTGGGGGTAGATTTTTTTTCTTCTTTTCTCTCACCAAATTCAGGCGTTACCCTTTCCTTTTCCCTTTTCTTCTCGCTGAGCCTTGATCTTTTCCAAAAGTTATAGCGAGAATTAGCTCGACATCTTGTGTAAGCAAAACCTAGAACTATTTTTGGTTGTTGCATCATGCCGGATTATGCACTCTTCTGCTTTTGGTCACGTGAATTGGAGAATTAGGCATATAAAAAAATATGGAAATTAGAAAAAGAAAAGCTTTTTCTTTTACTCTCCCCCCCTTCTCCCTTTTGGCCCAGCCGCCACCTCCCCCTTCGCGCCGGCCCAGCTGGCGGCCCAGCCGCCCCCCTTCCCCCCTTCCCGCGTGGGCCCCGCGGCAGCCCAGCCGCCCCCCTCCCCCGCCGTGGGTCGTCCTGGCGGCCCAGCCGCCCCCCCTTCCCCCTTTGGGCCCAAGCGGCCCAGCCGCCCCTTCCCCCCCCCCCCCCAAATTCCCTCTCTCTCCTCTCCCGCGGGCCCCGCCCGTCATCCCCTCCCCCAACTCCCTCTCCCCTAACCCTAGCCGCCGCCGCCCTAGCGCCGCCGCCGCGCCCTCCCCCGCCCACGGTGAGGCTTCCCCCCTCCTCCCCCTTCTCCCTCCCCTCCCTCCTCCTTCCCCCTCTCGTCGGCGCCCTCCCCGTGCCATGGGCGCGCACGCCCGGCCCCGGCGAGCTCGGCCGCCCGGCTCGGCCGCTCCGGCGAGCCCGTCCCGCGCCGGCCCCGCCCTGCCACGCCTCGACCCTGCCCCCCCCTGCGTCGCCTCGCTCCGGCGAGCCGCCCCGCCCCCCTCTGGCGAGCCCGCCCCCGCGTCGCCTCGCTCCGGCGAGCCGCCCCGCCCCGTCCCATGCCCGGCTCGGCCGCCCCCATGCCCGGCTCGGCCACCCCCCGCCGCGCCCGTCCCCGGCGAGCCCCGCCCCGGCTCGGCTGCCCGCCCCATGCCCGGCTCGGCCGCGCCGTCCCCGCCCCGGCGTGGTGGCCGGCCGTGTCCTCGCTCGCCCGTGCTCGCTTGCCCTGGCGTGCTTGCCCGCTCGCCCCGCCGTGCCTTGCTCGCGTCGTGACGGTCCCGGCGTGGCCTCGAGCTCGGCCCAGCGTGCCCATGGCGTGCGGCCTTGAGCTCGGCTAGCGCACGGCCCCGACGTGCGCACGGCTAGTTCGTGGCGTGTGCATGCGGCCTCGCGCGCGTGCTCGCGTAGTGCGCGTGCCTTGGCACGACTCGTCGTGCCCCCGTCTACCCTCAGACGCCCCGTCTACCCCCCCCCCCGTGTCATATGCGCTCTAATCACGTGTTTATATTAATAAGATAGGAGTCTCAATTTGGAAATTGGTTACGTTAGTTAATTTGTATAGCTAATCATCTATCTCATTCAATGTTAATCTACTAAAAGTGGTCACGTTTACATTAGTGCATGTAGCTAATCCTTTTGTTAGAACCAACTGGAACTAGAGCGCGTAACGTCTAGTTATTCGCCTACCCGTAATGCGCCTCGAGCATAAGCTTTAACCCTCGCGAGACCTTTCCCCGCCTCTTTCTAACCATGGTAAATTCATTATCGTATGTGATATTCTATGCATATTTACTTTATTTGTTCTCTTGTATGGTGTAATGTTTGTTTCCTAATTTGAATGGATGGATGTATGTATGCTTGCAATCGCATAGAGAACGATCCGGTTGAAGAGCCCAAGGAACTCGCAGGAGAAGCCCCTGAGCAGCAGTCGGTTGGTGGAGGCAAGTGTCCCTTGACCTATCTCTGTCCTATTCATTCTTTAATCCACCTCCCGCTTTACACATTTATGCCTAAGGATTGACTAGTTTTGTTATCCATGTCCTTGTTTACCTATTTCGGTCGGATTATTATTGTTTAGCTTTATGCTATTGCTCAACTCTAATCAATGAACATGATGAGATCATATATGATACGTTGTTTTCCCTTCTCTTATTATGATGTTGTACTTGTGGCCTTTAAGGGGGCTTGAGCGGTTTCTCGAGTGCCTCTCCGTAAGGACCTGTTCTATGGATGACCGCCCGGGAAAACAGTGCAACCATGAGGGTGGAGTGGGACGCCCTTAGCTGAGTAATTAGAGGATCCGGGGTGTAGTTCGCTTCGCCGTCGTGCCATCAATGGGGCTCGGTGTATGCGGCTCGCTCTGCCAAGGTTGATTTGTCCCTTGGGGAGGAGTGCGGTACATTTAGGAAACCTAACGGGCGGCTACAGCCCCGGGGAATCTTTGTAAAGGCTACGTAGTGAAACCCTGCCTATTCACCTTGGTAGTGTTTAAGGGTTTGATCGGCCCGAGGCAAGAGGGAATCACGGCTTATGGGTAAAGTGCACAACCTCTGCAGAGTGTTTGAAAACTGATATATCAGCCGTGCTCGCGGTTATGAGCGGCCAAGGGAGCTCCAGTGATTATTGGTACTTGATCGGAGACATTTTGGTTTACAGGTGGCAATGAGACTGATGGTTTTGGTTATGTCTATGGTGCTGGTAAGTGGTATTCTTTCCGTTTGGAAAGGGTACATCGGGCTAATAACTCGGGTTAATGTTAAAACCTGGCTTTCTACTAGTAAATAATAATCTGACCAACTAAAAGCAACTGCTTGACTTACCCCCACATAAAGCTAGTCCACTACAGCCAAACGGGATACTTGCTGAGTATGTTGATGTGTACTCACTCTTGCTCTACACACCAAACCCCCCCCCCATCCCCAGGTTGTCAGCATTGCAACCACTGCTCAGGAGAAGATGAAGCTGTGGAAGGAGACTTCCAGGAGTTCCAAGACTACGACGAGTTCTAGGTGTGGGTTAGCGACAACCCCCAGTCGGCTGCCTGTGAAGGCCGCGTTTATCTACGTTTCTTTTCCGCACTTTGATTATTGTAAAGACTATGTGGATGTCTCAGACACATGATGTAATCGACTATTATTTCCCTTTTTAATACTATTTGAGCACTGTGTGATGATGTCCATGTTATGTAACTGCTGTGTACGTGAATTGTTGATCCTGGCACGTACATGGTTCGCATCCGGTTTGCCTTCTGAAACTGGGTGTGACATAAGGTGGTATCAAAGCCATGCTGACTGTAGGACCGCTAACCTAGAATAGAATGGTTGTTCTAAGGACTATAGACCTTTGTCCATGCCTTGACTTTGATATCCCTTCAAAAGTTGGTCATACCGACCAAACCTATGTTCTACTATATAATATACCTTGCTGAAAATTATGTTTTATTCTAATCCTTCATTTATTTATGATTCATTATTTGCTGGTCATATTAATTCTGTTCTCACTCTTTTGCTTGCGGTGTCTTTTGTAGATGGCTCGTCTTAGACACACTGCACGAAAGTCCGTCATCCCCTTCTTACCCTCCCGCCTTGCTGAGCGTCCGCTTCGCCTTCCCGTGGCCGGACAGTCCAGCCATTTGGAGAGGCTACACCACCGCCTGCATGAGGAGCGGGAACGTCGACGACAGGAGCAGCAGGGTTCTTCTTTCTCGCTCCACCAGGAGATAGAGTCCGTGAGGAGCTGCTCCCCTGTGCTTCCCTGGAGGCACCCTCTGCACCACCACTGGGTGCCCCAGCCTCTGGAGTAGCTGCTGGAGGAGACCCAGACGATGGAGGTGGCGACGACAGCTCGAGCCACGACACCGATTTCCCTGCTGACCAGGAGCCGGAAGGATGGGTTGCTCGACCCATCACTCGCGACGCTGCTCGCGGGTGTCACTTCCACGATGCGCTCGACACCCTGCTATGTCAGGCACTTAACCGGCGTACTTGGTCCATCGAGTATCGCTGTGTGGTCTACCAGCATAGTCGCGGGGTCTACCCGGACCGCTGGGAGGCGACCTGCTTGGTGCGCCGTCCGGAGAACAGTCTCCAGGGTGCTAAGGTCTGCTCAGAGCACTATTCTATCTCTGAGCGGGACTCAGCTGAGGCGGCCATGCAGGATGCTGCACGGCGTGCGCTTTCGCACTACTGCTCGGTTCTCGGTGGAGTAGCTGACGGTCTCAACCTGAAGTATTACCCCCACCGTCCATCTGGCAGCACAGGAGGCGTGATTGTCTCACCTGTTGGTGAGGACAATCCTAGGTTGAGCAGCACATTCAACCTAGCCGCCGTGCTAAACACGGAGCTGGACCATGCATTAGACGAGCTGAGTAGGGCTCGTGCTGAGATCGCCCTGCTGTGGACTGAGCGCGCGGAGCGTCGTCACCTGTACGATGGTTCCCCCGCTCCCGTCGGGACTCTGCACCCGTACCGCTCACCTCGGCGTGGACGCCAGCCTTATGGCAATCCCGACTGCAAGACCAAGATAAATCTAGAACCATAGATCGTTAGAGTTGGATCTTGTAATTAATACAAAATATATACGTAGAAGCTACAGTCTTAGCGTTAGTCTCGCTCTTAGTTAGTCTTAGTTAGACAGGGTAGTTTGCTATATCCTGTGCATTTATGTTTGTCATGATAAACTATGTTTGGTTTGGATCTTTGTAATGACTGTCACCAGAGTGTGGGTATCCCCTGTATTATGGTTTACCTGTTATATGTTAATGGAGTTAGCTATATAGTTGGGAAACCTTTTATTCCACTTTCCTCTTTATCTGAGAAGCTGTGTGGTCTGTGTTGGAGATCAGTGAAGATGCTCATCTGTTCAGTGCTGTTGAAGAATTCTATTCTCTTTTCTTATGCTGCAAGATTTGCCAGATCAGTTCTGATGTGTGGTTGCATTCTGCAGATGTCAGAGAACAGGCGCAGAGGAGGAAGGCGTGCTCAGCAGGAGCGAGCCGCGCAGCAGGATGAGGTGCCCCAGCAACAGCACCTGCCGCCCCCGCCCCCGATGTCGATCGAGCAGATGTTTCTGATGCAGACTCAGGCAGTTCAAGCCATCGGTCAGACTCTGGCCGCCATTCAGCAGCAGCAGCAACAGCAGCAGGCCCCACCTCAGCCTCAGATGCCTTAGATGCCCAGAGACAAGCGTGCTGAATTCATGAGAGGTCATTCACCAACGTTTGCTCACTCTTCTGACCCCATGGATGCTGAAGACTGGCTGCGCACTGTGGAGCGGGAGTTGCATACCGCTCAGTGCGATGATAGGGAGAAAGTCCTGTATGGTCTCCATCTGTTGAGAGGAGCAGCTCAGTCATGGTGGGAGTCTTACCTCGCCACCCATGCCCACCCCGACGCCATCACTTGGGAAGAGATCAGAGGTAGATTTCGTCAGTACCATGTTCCTGCAGGTCTGATGACAGTAAAGAAGGAGGAGTTCCTGGCCCTCAAGCAAGGGTCATCGTCTGTCAGCGAGTACCGGGATAGGTTTCTGTAGTTGTCCTGCTATGCTCCTGAAGATGTCAACACCGACGCCAAGCGACAATATCGTTTCTTGAGAGGCTTGGTTGACCCTCTGCACTATCAGCTGATGAATCACACCTTCCCGACATTCCAGCACCTGATTGACAGAGCAATCATGACAGAAAGGAAGCATAAGGAGATGGAGGATCGTAAGCGCAAGATCAGTGGACCCCAGCCTGGAAGCAGCAGTCGTCCTCGTTTCTCAGGCAATCAACCTCAGTAGTTTAGGCAGAACCAGCGTCCACCTCAGCAGCAGCAGTTCCAAAGGCAGTATCCTCAGCACCAGTATTAGAATCGTCAGAACAATCAGTCAGGAGGAGGTCAGTTTCAGAGGCAGAATCAGCAGGCACCCCGTCTTCCTGCCCCAGCAAACCAGCAGAACAGTCAGGCAGCACCAGCTCAGGTTGGAAACAGAGCATGTTCCCACTGTGGAGAGCAAGGCCACTGGGTGATGCAATGTCCGAAGAAGGCAACCCAGCAGCAATCAGGCCCCAATGCTCCAGCAAAGCAGAACGTGTCTCAGCCTGGAGCAGGCAACCGCTCTCAGCCACGCTACAATCATGGAAGACTGAACCACTTGGAGGCTGAAGCAGTTCAGGAGACCCCCGGCATGATAGTAGGTATGTTCCTAGTCGACTCCCATATTGCAGAAGTGTTATTTGATACTGGAGCAACGCATTCTTTCATTACTGCATCATGGGTAGAAGCACATAATCTTCCAACTACTACCATGTCAACCCCCATTCAAATTGACTCAGCCGGTGGTAGAATTCGAGATGATAGCATATGATTGAATGTAAGTGTGGAAATAAGGGGGATAGCGTTTCCCGCCAACCTCATAGTAATGGGTACTCAGGGAATAGATGTCATCCTAGGGATGAATTGGCTAGATAAGTATCAGGCAGTTATCAGTTGTGATAAGAGGACAATCAAGTTGGTGTCCCCCCTAGGAGAGGAAGTGGTGACCGAGTTAGTCTCGCCTGAGCCAAAGAAAGGAAGTTGTTATCAGATGGCCATTGATAGAAGTGAAGCAGACCCAATTGAGAGTATCAAGGTTGTGTCTGAGTTTCCAGATGTGTTTCCAAAGGACTTACCGGGTATGCCACCAGAGCGGAAAGTTGAGTTTGCCATAGAGCTTCTTCCTGGAACCGCCCCTATCTTTAAGAGAGCTTACAGAATATCTGGACCAGAATTGGTTGAGCTTAAGAAGCAGATTGATGAGCTGTCAGAGAAAGGTTACATTCGGCCAAGCACCTCGCCTTGGGCCGCTCCTATCTTGTTTGTGGAGAAGAAAGATGGCACCAAAAGGATGTGTATCGATTATCGAGCTTTGAATGAAGTCACGATCAAGAACAAGTACCCCTTGCCCAGAATAGAAGATCTGTTCGACCAGTTGAGAGGAGCCAGTGTGTTCTCCAAGATTGATCTGAGGTCAGGTTATCATCAGCTCAGGATCCGACCTTCAGACATTCCGAAAACGGCATTCATTACCAAGTATGGGTTGTATGAGTTCACTGTGATGTCTTTCGGTTTGACCAATGCACCAGCGTTCTTCATGAACTTGATGAACAGCGTATTCATGGATTATCTTGATAAGTTTGTTGTGATATTCATTGATGATATTCTGGTTTATTCTCAAAGCAAAGAAGAGCATGCGGATCATTTGAGGATGGTATTGCAGAGATTGCGAGAGCACCAATTGTATGCAAAGTTGAGCAAGTGTGAATTCTGGATCAATGAAGTCCTGTTCTTGGGTCACATAATCAACAAAGAAGGATTGGCTGTGGATCCGAAGAAAGTGGCAGACATTCTAAACTAGAAAGCGCCAAAAGATGCTCGAGGAATCAAGAGTTTCATTGGAATGGCCGGATATTATCGGCGATTCATTGAAGGGTTCTCGAAGATTGCGAAACCAATGACAGCGTTGCTAGGCAACAAAGTTGAGTTCAAGTGGACCCAGAAATGTCAAGAGGCTTTCGAAGCGCTGAAAGAGAAGTTGACTACAGCGCCTGTCCTAGTCTTGCCTGATGTGCACAAGCGCTTCTCGGTGTATTGTGATGCTTGTTACACGGGTTTGGGATGCGTGTTGATGCAAGAGGGAAGAGTTGTGGCTTACTCGTCCCGACAGCTGAAGGTTCATGAGAAGAATTACCCAATCCATGATCTAGAGTTGGCAGTAGTGGTTCACGCACTGAAGACATGGAGGCACTATCTGTATGGACAGAAATGCGATGTTTACACGGACCACAAGAGTCTGAAGTACATATTCACTCAGTCAGAGCTGAATATGAGGCAGCGAAGATGGTTAGAGTTGATCAAAGACTATGTGTTGGAGATTCACTACCATCCAGGTAAAGCAAACGTAGTGGCAGATGCTTTGAGCAGGAAGAGTCAAGTCAACCTGATGATCGCTCGTCCGATGCCTTATGAGTTGGCCAAGGAGTTTGATAGGTTGAGTCCCGGATTTCTGAACAATTCGCGAGGAGTCACAGTTGAGTTGGAACCTACCTTGGAGCGGGAAATCAAAGAAGCGCAGAAGAATGATGAGAAGATCAGTGAGATCCGGCGACTGATTCTGGAAGGCAAAGGCAAAGATTTTCGGGAAGATGCAGAAGGTGTGATATGGTTCAAAGACCGCTTGTGTGTTCCCAATGTCCAATCCATTCGGGAGTTGATTCTCAAGGAAGCTCATGAGACAGCCTATTCGATTCACCCTGGTAGTGAGAAAATGTATCAGGATCTGAAGAAGAAATTCTGGTGGTACGGAATGAAGAGGGAAATCGCAGAGCATGTGGCTATGTGTGATAGTTGTCGACGGATCAAGGCAGAGCACCAGAGACCAGCTAGATTGTTGCAACCGTTGCAAATCCCTTAGTGGAAATGGGATGAAATCGGTATGGACTTCATAGTCGGATTGCCTCGCACTTGAGCCGGCTACGATTCCATTTGGGTAGTAGTGGACCGCTTGACCAGGTCAGCCCACTTCATACCTGTCAAGACCAACTACAACAGTGCAGTATTGGCAGAGTTGTACATGTCTCGGATCGTTTGTCTTCATGGTGTGCCAAAGAAGATAGTGTCAGACAGAGGAACTCAATTCACCTCTCATTTCTGGCAGCAGTTGCATGAAGCCTTGGGCACACATCTGAATTTTAGTTCAGCCTATCATCCGCAAATAGACGGTCAGACTGAAAGGACCAATCAAATTCTTGAAGACATGTTGAGAGCCTGTGCGTTGCAAGATAAGTCCGGATGGGACAAGAGATTGCCTTATGCAGAGTTTTCCTATAACAACAGTTACCAGGCCAGTTTGAAGATGTCACCATTTCAGGCGCTCTATGGGAGGAGTTGTAGGACTCCGTTGCAATGGGATCAGCCTGGAGAGAAGCAGGTGTTTGGGCCAGACATTCTACTTGAAGCTGAAGAGAACATCAGATGGTCCGAGAGAATCTGAAGATAGCGCAATCAAGGCAGCGAAGCTATGCAGACACAAGAAGAAGAGAGCTGAGTTTTGAAGTCAGAGACTTTGTCTATCTGAAAGTGTCACCGATCAGAGGAGTCAGAAGGTTCGGAGTCAAAGGCAAGCTAGCACCCCGCTACATTGGTCCGTACCAAATTCTCTCAAGGCGTGGAGAAGTGGCCTATCAGCTCAGTCTGCCAGAGAATTTGTCTGCGGTGCATGATGTCTTTCATGTGTCTCAGTTGAAGAAGTGCTTGCGTGTGCCAGAAGAGCAGTTGCCAGTGGAAGGTCTTGAAGTCCAGGAGGACTTGACCTACGTTGAGAAGCCAGTGCAAATCCTTGAGGTTGCAGACAGAGTCACCCGAAGGAAGACCATCAGAATGTGCAAAGTCAGATGGAATCACCATTCAGAGGAAGAAGCAACCTGGGAGCGTGAAGAGGATCTGCTGGCCAAATACCCTGAGCTCTTTGCTAGCCAACCCTGAATCTCGAGGGCGAGATTCTTTTAAGGGGGATAGGTTTGTAACGCCCTGAATTTGGGGGTAGATTTTTTTCTTCTTTTCTCTCACCAAATTCAGGCGTTACCCTTTCCTTTTCCCTTTTCTTCTCGCTAAGCCTTGATCTTTTCCAAAAGTTATAGCGAGAATTAGCTTGACATCTTGTGTAAGCAAAACCTAGAACTATTTTTGGTTGTTGCATCATGTCGGATTATGCACTCTTCTGCTTGTGGTCAGGTGAATTGGAGAATTAGGCATATAAGAAAATATGGAAATTAGAAAAAGAAAAGCTTTTTCTTTTTCTCTCCCCCCCTTCTCCCTTTTGGCCTAGCCGCCCCCTCCCCCTTCGCGCCGGCCCAGCTGGCGGCCCAGCCGCCCCCCCCATTCCCGCGTGGGCCCCGCGGCGGCCTAGCCGCCCCCTCCCTCGACGTGGGCCGTCCTGGCGGCCCAGCCGTGCCCCCCCTTCCCCCTTTGGGCCCAAGCGGCCCAGCCGCCCCTTCCCCCCCCCCCCCAAATTCCCTCTCTCTCCTCTCCCGCGGGCCCCGCCCGTCATCCCCTCCCCCAACTCCCTCTCCCCTAACCCTAGCCGCTGCCACCCTAGCCGCCGCCGCCCTAGCGCCGCCGCCGCGCCCTCCCCCGCCCACAGTGAGGCTTCCCCCCTTCTCCCTCCCCTCCCTCCTCCTTCCCCCTCTCGTCGGCGCCCTCCCCCGCGCCATGGGCGCGCTCGCCCGGCCCCGGCGAGCTCGGCCGCCCGGCTCGGCTGCTCCGGCGAGCCCGTCCCGCGCCAGCCCCGCCCTGCCGCGCCCCGACCCCGCCCCCCCCCCCCCCCCCCCCACCTCGCCGCGCCCGCGCCCGCCCCCTCCTGCGAGCCCGCCCCCGCGTCGCCTCGCTCCGGCGAGCCGCCCCGCCCCGTCTCGTGCCCGGCTCGGCCGCCCCCGTGCCCGGCTCGGCCGTTCTGGCTCGGCCGCCCCCGTGCCCGGCTGGGCTGCCCCCCGCCGTGCCCATCCCCGGCGAGCCCGGCCCCGGCTCGGCCGCGCCGTCCCCGCCCCGGCGTGGTGGCCGGCCGTGTCCTCGCTCGCCCATGCTCGCTTGCCCCGGCGTGCTTGCCCGCTCGCCCCGCCGTGCCTTGCTCGCGTCATGACGGTCCCGGCGTAGCCTCGAGCTCGGCCCAGCGTGCCCATGGCGCGCGGCCTTGAGCTCGGCTAGCGCACGGCCCCGACGTGCGCACGGCTAGTTCGTGGCGTGTGCGTGCGGCCTTGCGTGCGTGCTCGCGTAGTGCGCGTGCCTTGGCATGACCCGTCGTGCCCCCGTCTACCCCCAGACGCCCCGTCTACCCCCCTCCCCCCCGTGTCCTATGCGTGCTAATCACGTGTTTATATTAATAAGATAGGAGTCTCAATTTGGAAATTGGTTACGTTAGTTAATTTGTATAGCTAATCATCTATCTCATTCAATGTTAATGTACTAAAAGTGGTCACGTTTACATTAGTGCATGTAGCTAAACCTTTTGTTAGAACCAACTGGAACTAGAGCGCGTAACGTCTAGTTATTCGCCTACCCGTAATGCGCCTCGAGCATAAGCTTTAACCCTCGCGAGACCTTTCCCCGCCTCTTTCTAACCATGGTAAATTCATTATCGTGTGTGATATTCTATGCATATTTACTTTATTTGTTCTCTTGTATGGTGTACTGTTTGTTTCCTAATTTGAATGGATAGATGTATGTATGCTTGCAATCGCATAGAGAACGATCCGGTTGAAGAGCCCGAGGAACTCGCAGGAGAAGCCCCTGAGCAGCAGTCAGTTGGTGGAGGCAAGTGTCCCTTGACCTATCTTTGTCCTATTCATTCTTTAATCCACCTCCCGCTTTACACATTTATGCCTAAGGATTGACTAGTTTTGTTATCCATGTCCTTGTTTACCTATTTGGGTCGGATTATTATTGTTTAGCTTTATGCTATTGCTCAACTCTAATCAATGAACATGATGAGATCATATATGATACGCTGTTTTCCCTTCTCTTATTATGATGTTGTACTTGTGGCCTTTAAGGGGGCTCGAGCGGTTTCTCGAGTGCCTCTCTGTAAGGACCTGTTCTATGGATGACCACCCAGGAAAACAGTGCAACCATGAGGGTGGAGTGGGACGCCCTTAGCTGAGTAATTAGAGGATCCGGGGTGTAGTTCGCTTCGTCGTCGTGCCGTCAATGGAGCTCGGTGTATGCGGCTCGCTCTGCCAAGGTTGATTTGTCCCTTGGGGAGGAGTGCGGTACATTTAGGAAACCTAACGGGCGGCTACAGCCCTGGGGAATCTTTGTAAAGGCTACGTAGTGAAACCCTGCCTATTCACCTTGGTAGTGTTTAAGGGTTTGATCGGCCTGAGGCAAGAGGGAATCACGGCTTGTGGGTAAAGTGCACAACCTCTGCAGAGTGTTTGAAAACTGATATATCAGCCTGCTCGCGGTTATGAGCGGCCAAGGGAGCTCCAGTGATTAGTGGTACTTGATCAGAGACATTTTGGTTTACAGGTGGCAATGAGACTGATGGTTTTGGTTATGTCTATGGTGCTGGTAAGTGGTATTCTTTCCGTTTGGAAAGGGTACATCGGGCTAATAACTCGGGTTAATGTTAAAACCTGGCTTTCTACTAGTAAATAATAATCTGACCAACTAAAAGCAACTACTTGACTTACCCCCACATAAAGCTAGTCCACTACAGCCAAACGGGATACTTGCTGAGTATGTTGATGTGTACTCACTCTTGCTCTACACACCAAACCCCCCCCCCATTTCCAGGTTGTCAGCATTGCAACCACTGCTCAGGAGAAGATGAAGCTGTGGAAGGAGACTTCCAGGAGTTCCAAGACTACGACGAGTTCTAGGTGTGGGTTAGCGGCAACCCCCAGTCGGCTGCCTGTGAAGGCCGCGTTTATCTACGTTTCTTTTCCGCACATTGATTATTGTAAAGACTATGTGGATGTCTCAGACACATGATGTAATCGACTATTATTTCCCTTTTTAATACTATTTGAGCACTGTGTGATGATGTCCATGTTATGTAACTGCTGTGTACGTGAATTGCTGATCCTGGCACGTACATGGTTCGCATCCGGTTTGCCTTCTGAAACCGGGTGTGACAAAACTGCTTCAAATCTGAATGTCCATCATACATGGGGAGCTGAGGTGGCTTGTACGATGGAGGCCATGGGATAGCCTGCAGTTCTGCTGCCAAGGGAGAAGCATTGTCAAAGGTAAAGGTATCATGATTAAAATCATCATACCATCCATCCTCGTTGAAGAAGCCTTCTTGGTGTAGCTCCCTATGTTGGGGCCTTCGCTCTTGTTCGTCTTGGGCAAGATAGCGTACTTCTTCAGTGGCTTCGTCAATCTGCCTTTGAAGATCGGCTAATCGAGCCATCTTCTCCTTCTTCCTCTGCACTTGTTGATGAAGCATCTCCATGTTTCTGATTTCTTGGTCCAACTCCTCCTCCTGGAGTGTTGGACTAGTGGCCTTCCTCTTCTGGCTTCGGGCCTCTCGAAGAGAAAGGGTCTCTTGGTTTGGGTCCAGTGGCTGCAGAGCGGCAGCCCCTATCACTGAAGCTTTCTTCGGTGGCATGACGAAGGTCAGTGCTTGCCGAAGGTGGTCGAAAAGGATTCACCGGAGGTGGGCGCCAATGTTGGTGACTTGTTCTCAAATGCTATGAATCAAGAACAAGGCAACATAAAATGTTAAATATTAACGCCCTTCGTCCTTCGAAACATTAATTCCCTTAGGATATAATGATCTTCAGATGAAGGTCATGAAGGACATACCTTCAGATATCGAAGGTAAGATGGGAATATAAAAAGCGTGTAAAATACAAAAGATAACATGAACAATCATATGGCATCATAAATTCATTTCCATTATGTTATCATGAGAAAATAAAAATAATATTGAATTACATTTGATACCTTCGACTTGATAGACAGCAAAGGTACGAGCGTGATGCAAAAGCAATGCCAAGTCAGCCTGAACAGTACGGGGGTACTGTTCATCTATTTATAGGCATGGGACCAGCCCACGTGAAATTACATTCACGCCCTTTATATTTGCTAATGACTATAAGATAACTCATCGGGGTCTAAATAGCCTTTTCCCCTTTAAGTCGGTTCCCTTTCCTGCTGTCATGCCGAAGCTCCCTTGCGCGTAGCTTCAGCGCTGCATCATTCTTCGTATTGTTCGTGCTTCTCCCACTGCGGTTCTGATTCGAATCCGAAGGTACCTGTTCATGTATTACAACTTTGGAAACATTGTTAAATCATGTTTTTGAGGACCTTCGGAAGATGAAGGCCCCCAACACTGCGGTCATAGAAGAAGGTACAAAGACTTACTGGGTGCATGACAGCTTTGAGCAGGTTCATATCAAGGCTGGGAGAAAAAGGCTTACCGTTCTACAAATTGCTCAAGAAGGTAGACAAGTTCTAGTGGACTTCAGAAGCCCAGGAAGCTCTTGATGCACTGAAGAAATTTCTGACAACACCACCAGTACTAAAACCATCGCACCGAGCCACGTCGTGTCAGCCGGCCGAAGATCTGCTATTATATATCTCTTGTACGACTCATGTGGTGAGCACCGTGTTGGTAGTCGAGCGAGCAGAAGAAGGACATGCATATCTAGTACAGCATCCCATCTATTTCATCAGTGAAGTTCTGGGACACTCAAAGAAGAAATATCCTCAAGTTCAAAAACTACTGTATGCAGTTCTTCTAACTGCACGCAAGCTCCATCACTACTTTGACGACCACAAAGTCATAGTAGTCACTGGATTTCCGATAGGGGATATTCTCCACAACAAAGAAGCCATCGGAAGAATAGCCAAATGGGCTTGCAAGCTAGGAGCTCACGACATCGAGTTTCGACCTTGCACTGCAATAAAGACTCAAGCATTAGTTGACTTCGTATCAGAATGGACCGAGCAACAAGTGCCAGATAACCCAGAGACTGTAGAAGTATGGTAGATGTATTTCGATGGCTCGTTAAAGCTGCAGGGGGCAAGCGCAGGGATCCTCTTCATTGCACCTGGAGGTGAACAACTCAAATATGCCCTTCAGTTGTTATTCTCAGCATCCAACAATGCAGCAGAATACGAAGCTTTGATTCATGGACTGAACATTGTCGTATCACTGGGCATTAAGAGACTGATGGTATATGGAGATTCACTAGTGGTCATAAGTCAGATAAATAAAGAATGGGATTGCTCGAATGACTCTATGGATAAGTATTGCACAGCCGTCCGAAAGCTGGAAGACAAATTCGAAGGGCTGGAATTTCATCATGTGGAGAGAGATCGCAACGCGGCAGCAGACGTGTTATCGAAACTGGGATCCAGTCGGGCCCAAGTCCCACTAGGGGTTTTCATCCAAGAAGTATCATGCCCGAGTATTTCCTTAGAACGGGCAGAAGAGTGCAATGTTCTGAGCCAGCCAGAGTCAGATGCTGATGACTGGAGGGAGCCAATCATCAGATTTATAAAGAACGAAGAAGAGCCAGATGACAAAACTGCAGCAGAACGCATCGCAAGGCAGTCAGCTCACTACACTCTCATTGGGGAAGCACTGTACAGAAGGGGCGCAACAGGAGTTCTCATGAAGTGCATTCTTTCGACTACTGGGAAGCAACTATTAGATGAAATCCATGTCGGACAGTGCAGGATACATGCAGCATCCAGAACACTAGTTGGGAAGGTCTTCAGGTCTGGTTTCTATTGGCCAACAGCAAAAAGTGATGCAACCGAGTTAGTCCAGAGGTGCGAAGCTTGCCAATACTTATCAAAGCAGCAGCATTTACCAGCACAGCAACTGCAGACCATACCCGTAACATGGCCATTTGCGTGCTGGGGACTGGTCATGATTGGACCCTTCAAGAAAGCTCAGGGAGGATACACTCATGTACTGGTTGCCATCGAAAAATTCACTAAATGGATAGAGTACAAACCCATTGCTTCTCTGACTTCAGCCAAGGCAGTAGAATTCATACAAGATATAATATTCAGATTTGGGATACCAAATAGCATCATAACCGATCTAGGATCCAATTTCACTAGCTCTGAATTCTTTGATTTCTGCGAACAACGGTGCATTTAGATCAAGTACGCGTCAGTAGCACATCCAAGAGCTAACGGACAGGTAGAAAGGGCTAATGGAATGATATTGGAAGCACTCAGAAAGAAAGTCCTTGACAAGAATGAAAAGTTCGCAAGAAAGTGGATCAGAGAGTTGCCATATGTGATTTGGAGCCTAAGAACTCAACCTAGCCGAGCCTTGCATGGAAATACTTCTTTCTTCATGGTCTATGGTTTGGAGGCAATGCTACCTGCCGACCTCAGGTTTGGGGTGCCAATATTAGTCTTTGAAAACATAGCTGAGGCAGAAGCTACCAGACTGGAGAATATTGATGTACTGGAAGAAGAGCGATTGAATGCAGTAATTCAGTCGGCTAGGTACCAGCAAACTCTGAGGCGCTATCATGATAAGGCCATACGACATCGATCCTTCGCAGTGGGAGACTTGGTCCTTCGCCGAATTCTAACAGGGGAAGTATGGCATAAATTGTCGCCACTATGGGAAGGGCCATTCATGGTAGCAGAAGTCACTCAACCAGGATCATATCCAGTTACTCAAATGGATGGCATGGAAATAAGGAATTCATGGAATATAGAGCATCTCAGGAAGTTTTACCCCTAGCTAGATTTCAAAAGCTATCGGGGCAGCATTGTATTCTGTAATGGGAAAAGTACATCATTAATAAAAAGACTTCATTCTCAAAAGAACTCGACCTATTGCCAATCTGCACGCTTACTTTACTCAGGGTGACCACTATACCCTACTAACGGAGCAATCGGCTTAAGTCGGCAATGACTTAAGGCGGTGCGACATGCTCACGCTTACTTAACTCAGGGTGACCACTATACCCTACTAACGGAGCAATTGACTTAAGTTGGCAATGACTTAAGGCGGTGTGACATGCTCACGCTTACTTAACTCAGGATGACCACTATACCCTACTAACGGAGCAATCGACTTAAGTCGGCGATAACTTAAGGCGGTGCGACATGCTCACGTTACTCGATCCAGCATAAACATGCTTACGATTACTCATCTCAGGGAGATCTCTATGCCTCACGAAATAGGAAGAAGTTTCAAAACCATCACACTGCACTTACTTCTGCAATCGTAAGAACTGTTGAATTCAAACAACAGGGAAATAACAATAGCATTCAGTACCAAGAACACTTTCTTACAGAATATTCGAGCACATTGACCACATACGCATACAATTCATAAATGCATTCAGTGTTTCTACTTGGCAATGTTCTTCTCAGGACCAACTGACGAAGAAAGGCGACTCGAGGAGTCAGGAGCAGCGTTGACATCAGCAACTATGCCATCAGGAACAATCACGCCCGACCTTCTCATCAAGATCCGCCCCGCGCGAATGGCTTTATCCATAGCCTTATCACGCTGAGCCTTCAAAGTAGTAGAAGTGTCTTCAGCAACCTTGGTAGCCAGTCGAGCAGCTTCTAGCTCCTGGACGACTGATCTTTTGGAGGCGCGTAGATCCTTGATGACAGAATCTTTGCTCGACACCAACTGCCTGAGACGAAGGATCTCATCCTGGGATAATTGTAGCTCATGACGATGATGATCCAAATCTGCCATGGTGAAACGATGGCTCCTCTCCAAGATAGACAAAGAATTGCTGGCGTCACGATACAACCTATCAAGGTTATCGCGAGAAGCTGCGAGTACGCGTTTTTCATCGTGCAGACAAGAATCAGCTCCCAAGCACCCTGTAAGCAGCAAAAACACAAAAGAGAAAGTCAAGTAAGCTTACCTGATTAGCCGCCCTTTCAGAGTCAAGCTGAGCACTGAGAGAGGAACTCAATGAGTTGACATCATCTAAAGAAGCAGAAATTCGGGCCAGGTCGGCCTGACCTTGAGAATACTTCTCCTCAAGTTCAGAGTACCGACGAGTCATATCAAACAAAAAACAGTTGAAGAAGGGCACACCGTTAAAAACGGACTAATCAAGAAGTCAAGGAAGAAAACAAAGGCACTAACCAGCATTAGTCATTTTCAAATTAGATATCTGCCTCTGAAGCAGCATCGGATTCCAATGCATCAGAGACAGAGCTCTTTCTGGGACAGAGGCACCTTGTGATCTCAGCTGACCAGCCATCTCGTCGACCAGAGCCTGATATTGAAAACAAATGAGTACAAAGATAGCATTTTGCCTGGAGTATAGCTAGATCGAGAAAAGCCAGATTACCTGAAGATTGGAGAAGAATGAAGGAAACCCCAAATCATAAGAAGCTAGGTGGTGGCTCGACGAAGGAACATCAACCAGGGCAATCTGAAGAGCATCATCAGGGATCAACACAACATCACCAGTAGGCATCAGAACTCTAGCATCAGGTGCACCGGTCTCTAAGGCGACTTCCTCGTTTAAAGCATGCACTGTTGCCATGCCATCGGAATGTGGAGGAGAAGACCCAACGTGGACATCCATGGAGGTATGAGAAGGGGAACCCGCCCGAACACCCTCAGGGGCTGGGTCGCAGCTCGCGCTACCCACCCGAGCCGGATCATTACCGGCAACACCCTCGGGGGCTGGGTAACCGCTTGCACCATCCTCGGGGACCGGGTTCTCTGCAGCAGCCACCTCTAAGGCTGAAGGATTCTCAGTCACCTCCATGGTAATTGAACAACCTTGACCAGCCTCTTGGCCCCGAAGACTACACTCCAAGGTCGACGAGGCACGAGACGCCGCTCGGGATAACTCTAATCCCACATATGGAATGTTAGAGCAAACGTCCATCATACCACCGTCCGTGGGCTCGGACAGCAAATCTTTAGGAACAACATCCTCAAGAGCCTAATCAAAATTTGCTAGGGATAATTCTTGCAGACCGACGAGAGCAGACAAAGCTGGAAAAAGAATATCACTACTCTCCCCAATGACTATGTAACGCCGACTATTCTTCTGAACTAAGGGGATTTCCTCCTCTTCTTCTTCATCCTCATTAACAATACGAACAATACCCCCATTGGGATCAGCTCTGGCAGGATCACCCCCATTGGGTTCAGCATCGTCAAGGTCACACCCATTGGGTCCAGCATCAGCAGGGTCACACCCATTGGGATCAACATCAATAGGGTCACACCCATTGGGATCAGCTCTGGCAGGGTCACACCCATTGGGATCAACATCAATAGGGTCACACCCATTGGGATCAGCTCCAGTAAAGAGTTCCACTGGTACTTCTTCAACAGCAGGAGCAGAAGGGCCAGCATCATGATCCAAGCACGACACTCACTGAAGCCCTCTCTTTTTCTTTTTCTTCCCCTCGGCAGGAGCAGTTGGATGACTAACTTGGCGAAGATGTTTCGGGCGAGTACCCTCAGGCCTTCGAGTATCCACAGTTTTCTTAGGCTCTGGAATAGTTGCAACAGCCACCATTTCAGCAGGGACAAAATCAGAGGAATCCCCCGCCAACATATCCAGCATAGCACCTATCTCTGCATCACTCAGATTAGTAGGCATCTCAAAGTGAACTTGCTTCTCATCATTGGGAAGGACACCAAGTGAAGCAATCAGGACTTCAACTTCTTCGGGAGAGGGTCGCACTCTAAGACCCAAACCACTATCACCAGCAGGAGGATTGGACACAAAACTGAAAAAGGGCTTAGAAGATGGCAAATTCCAAGCAGAATATGCAACAGGAGCACCAATATTCGACACTTTGCCCCTCAATATCATCTCCAGTCGGCTCACCAAATCCACAGCAGGAATCCTCTTGTCAGTAACTCGAGTTGAGTCGGTGACACCACTATATAAGTAAGCCGGGTACACTCTATCCTTCAGGGGCTGAATATTCTTAAAAACAAAGTCTGCAACCACAGCTTCAGCGGTCAGACCTCTCTCCTTCAGCAAACGAATTTCATCAAGCAGAACCTTGGCCTCTGTTATCTCCAAGGTGGTGGGGGACTAAATCCAACTGGAAGGGCGCACGTCCGGCTGTCTCCCTGACCGAGGGGGAGGGACTTGCCATGATTTTCAACAATGAACCACTCTAAGCGCCATCTCTTAATGCTGTCTTTGAGTGGGATATCCAGGTACTCTGTCTTCCTCCCGCGACGCATCTCCAGACTCGCACCGCCCACAAGCTGATGCTGCCCCCCAGCCATCCTAGGACGACAGTGATACAAGTGTTTCCACAAACCGAAGTGAGGAAGAATTCCAAGGTAGGCCTCACACAGATGGACAAAGATAGAAATTTGTAGAATAGAGTTGGGATTCAGATGAGTCAGATTCAGATTGTAAAAGTCAAGGAGACCGTGAAAGAAGGGAGAAATTGGAAGAGCAAGGCCGTGGAGAAGAAAAGGAATGTAAACGACAGACTCGTGAGTATCCTCCGTCGGGACAGTAACCCCACGGCAAATCCGCTAGGAACAAAGCTCCTTCGGAGGAAGAACTCTGACATCGACAAGGTGGAGAAGATCTAACTCGGAAACAATAGACATATGATTACCTGTGAAAGGCAATTGGCTGTTGGGATCGATGGGAGGAATAACCGCAGCAGCAGAATTCTGACTCTTCCGCTTGGGCGCCATCTCAATCTCGTCGACGAACTGAGCGGAAGCGAGATCAAAGGGAAACAGAGGAGGTCTGGAGGCAAAAAGTAAGGTTAGGGCTCAGAATGCAGAGGCGTGCGGTGACGCGGCACAAGTGGGGTTTTCCCGGGTCAGACACCATTTCTAAAAAGTGCCCAGTCATCACTCGGTCGTTATTTCTAAAACGTCGACGTGGCTTGGCGTAACTCAGCGGTTATTCTAAAAATGCTGACATCACCAATCCTCACTCGGTCGTTATTTCTAAAACACTAACGTGGCTCGATGTGACTCAGCTGTTACTTCTAAAAAACTGACGTCACCACTAATCACTCGGCCGTTATTTCTAAAGCGCTGATGTGGCTCGAAAGGACTCGGATGTTACCTCTAAAACGCTGGCATTGCCAAAAACCGTTCGGCTGATACTCCTGAAGACACCGGCAGTAAACCAGACCGTTCTTTCTCCACGTAAATGCAGACAGAATTAAAATGCGACACAACAATGGCAAGTTATTACTCAAGAGTTACTTCTAAGAACAACGGTTGCGTCAGGCATAAGCACAAGTCTTTGATCGACTATAAAGGGGCATCAGAAAGGCAAAAGATATGCATAAAAGCCAACATTCTTCATTATATAAAGGGAGAAGTTCTTTCACAAATTCAAAGACCGACTCATTATGAGCCGGCCTTCCTCCCATTTTTCGACACATTACATTACTACATTACACTACTACACAACTTACACTACACTATACTACTAACTACTACTACATTATTCTACTAATACTAACACTACTTATCTATACTAATATTTTAAGCCAGTGGTGCTTTGCCACTGGCCTTGCCACTACCGCTGCCGCTACCGCCGTTGCCGTCGCCCTTGCTGCCGTCACCCTTATCGTCGCCTCCGTCGTCGCCCTCGCCGTCGCCGTCACTGCCGCTCCCCTACTCTGACGAGTTAGAGCAGTCCTACTCGTCCGAGGAGACCTCCGACTCATCCGAGCCCTCAAGCCTGGAGCGCTCGATGGCCTAGATATATGTCCACACCTCAGCGACGATCCCCTGGGAATCGTCTGAGTCATCGGACGATGCCGGGGGCGAGGCATAGACTGGTGATCCCTTGGACTCGGAGGAAAACTCCTCCTCCGAGTACTCAGAATCGCCGAAATCCTCCGAGGGAGGGGTCGGCTCACGCTTCCGCTTGTCACCGGAATGGTGCGACGAGCTTCCACCCCTTCTTGCTCTTGCCCATGGTGGAATAGAAAAGAGGAGAATAAGCAAGCAACGGTAGAGAGATGTGTGAATACGCCAGTGAAGCAAGCGCTCTATTTATAGAGGAAGAAAGCAACCGCTCATCTCCTACCACGGTCACTGAACAGTCGCAAGTATTCAATAAGCAATTCAAATCGTCTAGAAACAAGTCAGGCGGCTGACGCCGTTTCATGTAACACAGCACCCATTGGGACTCAAGTCAACTGCATGGATGATATGATTACACCCACGGTCACATCAAGTTACTACTCAGGGACAGTTTGCTAAACGCTCAGCGCACCAAGCCGTCCCTTGCCTACACCCATTGGGGGGACGTCCAGGAATTTTCAATAGATTTTTCCAAGCAGTCACATCCATACAGTATACGCAATGAATGTATCAAGACAAAAAGAAGATATCTATGGAGATCGGAGGAAAGCCAAAACAATAGCTGATGAAGTACAAGTCTAATCAACAGGAGCATTGAAGCACAAAGCAAAATGAATACTAGCCAAGGGCCATCTACCGGATGTCCAATCGGTCGCTGAGCAAATAAATTTCAAGCTGGTGCATGGGCAGGCCATATTGTTGATCTCAAAAAGACAAAAAACTATATGCTGATCTCTAAAGCATAAACTGATGATATAATGCTGAAATCTAAGGCATGAAATGAAGATGAGATAATGCTGATTTCTAAGGCATGAGTCTAAGTCAGAGACAATGGTTTCTAAAAAAGCATGGGATGAAGACCTTTGAGTGAATTATTTTCAGTAATCCACTCAAAGCTCGGGGGCTACACCCATTGGGTGCACCTCCGGTGCACCCAATGAATCCTGAGATCCCGAGAACAAAATGCTGATCTCTAAAGCATAGGCTGATGGCAAAATGCTGATTTCTAAAGCATAAGTCTAAGTCAGAGACAACGATTTCTAAAGAAGTATGAGATGAAGACCTTTGAGTGGATTATTTTCAGTAATCCACTCAAAGCTCGGGGGCTACACCCATTGGGTGCACCTCCGGTGCACCCAATGAATCCTTAACCCCTAAGAACAAAACGTCGACCTCTAAAGCATAAACAGAGCACCGATTCCTGAAGATTAAAAGCAAAAGACTGTGGAATGATGCCAAAAGAAGATGACAAAAGATTGTTTTTACCAAGTTACCCAGAATTGGAGGTAACGACTTAGCAGACATGTTTCAAAATCGCAAGCTGTACCTGGAATCTTTGGGCCGATTATTTCAAAATCAACACAAAGATTGGGGGCTTGTGCGGGACAGATATCCCCTGGGTCCACTAGAAGGCAAGAAGGCCTCGCGAAAGGCCCTAGGCCCATTATTTCGCAAGGCCATCCCTTCGTGGGCTAGGGGAGGAACTTTCAGCAGAACGGATCAACACGAGGACGGATCAACTCGAGCCCATGCGGTTTGCTGAACTCAAACGCTATCCGCAGCATTGATCTGACTTTTCCGCGTAGCACCCTCAGACATCGGAACCGAAGGACTATAGGTCTGCAAGATTATAGGAAGATAAACTCAGTCGGTTCACTATTACTTAGGAACACGTGGTTATCATATCTGCATGTAACTCTCCACAGTCGAATATATAAGGCCTAGGGGGCACCCCTTCAAGAACGGGTCACTCATTAGCCATCCACCCAGCTCTCTTGTATCTCCCATACTAGAGAACTCCCTTGTAACCCACCACGTATAAGATCCACTCCAGGACGTAGGGTATTACTCATCTCAAAGCGGCCCAAACCTGTACAAGATTGTCCACTGTCTCTCGTGCATTTGGCACGAACCATCGTGCTACAGTCAGTTACACCGACCTACTTCTAAAAACACCTCGAGGGGCAACCCCTGGGTGTGCGGTCGGACCCTAATCACTGACAACTCCCACCCCAGGTTGTCCCCACTGTACTCAGTGCTCAGAAGGTGATGCTGGCAACATGGAGGACTTTGAGGAGTTCCAGGACTACGACAAGTTCTAGTTTGTCTTAGTGGCAAACCCCAGTCAGCTGCCTATGTAGGTCTATCTTCTAGGTTTTGTATTCCACACTTTGATATTAATGTTAATGACTACGATTATGTATTAGACTCTGTGGATGTCATGGACATCTTATTGTAATAAAGTACCTTTCCGCTTTTACTTTGAGCATTGTGTGATGATGTCCAATTATGTAATCGTTGTGTACATGAGTTTCTGATCCTAACACGTACATGGTTCGCATTCAGTTTGCCTTCCAAAACTGGGTGTGACAGGGAGCAACACCCTTAGGCCTTGTTTGGTTATTCCTATCCCATGTGGATTAGATGAGACTAGAAAAAAATCTAAAAGATTTTGACTTGCTTGGGATTTAAACTCATTCAATTCCACCCGATCCACATGGATTGAGAGCAAAACGAACAAGCCCTTATGTGGGTGCTCCAAAATGGATTAGTGGGGAGTGCTAACTCTTTGATACCTCAGTAAAACATCAAGGAGTCTTCAAACCCTTGCCATACTATACCCATTTACATTTCATAAGTTTACTTCAAGTATTTACTTCTTAGAATTGGCAAGCTAGCATAGGGTTGGAAACCAAGGCATAAAATTGTTTGTCACATACTAGACACTCGAGGTGAAGTTGGGTTACAATTAGGATTAAAATTAAGTAAGAATTCAATTGGTTTAGAGTCTCATGCTCATTAGTTTGTATTAATTGCCTTGAGTAAAGATGTCTGGCAGGAATATACATCCTCTCGTCTTTGAGGGTGATGGTTTATCTTATTGAAAAATTTGTATGGAAGCTTATCTTAAGGCTATTGAAATAGGAGTTTTTAGAGCTGCCACTTAAGAGCTTCCAAAACCTAAGGATCTCGCTATTCTAATCGATAATGAAATCCATTCTAAAAATGGAACTCTAAGGCTAAGAATACTCTATTTAGAGGCCTTAGCATGGATGTTTTTAATAGAGTATGTACTCATAACGCTAAGAACACTCTAAAATAAAAAGGTTAATCTGTAATGAGTTAAAACTTATTGTGTATTTAGCGCATACAACCCTTGTCTTTTTGTCAAGACTTAACACCATTAAGTACAACTAGCGGAGTAGAGGCATACAACAATTTCGTTTTAAAAAATAGGGGCAAACACAAAAAGTCTAAAAAATAGGAGCAAACATACAGTTACACCCAAAACGGGGGCACTGGTGCAATTGCCCCTAACTTTATAAGTACTATACATATCCTATTTATTGACTGCAACTATAGTTATGTATGGGGTTGGGCCCTTAGAGAAAAATCGTGGCTACACCCCTGGATCCTTAGCAGATGGCGTAGATCTGATGACTACAGAAAGAAAGCGATATGCATGAAGTTGGAGTAATTTGTTCCATATATATTGCTAGGAAATTTATGTAAAGCATCATTTTTGTTCTTCAGAATTAATATTACTTTATGTTCAAACATTAATGAATAATTTATAGAAAATTCTCTATATGTCGCTACAGTTTTTTCCAATACCTTATTTGTCATCGCAAATGTCCTAATCCGTTTTATACCACTCATATGCAATTTTTTACCCTTTCATACCATCGCTAATGGCATAGAAGGGTAAGAAAACTGCATATCCTAATCTTTTCTACACCATTGGCGTTGTCATGAAAAAGTTAAGAAAATGCATTCGAGTGGTATAGAAGAGATTATGATATTTGCGATGGCAAATAAGATGATAAGCAAAATTGTAATTGAAAGTCGCCTAGAAGGGGGGTGAATAGGGCGAAACTAAAATTTACAAATATAAACACAACTACAAGCCGGGTTAGCGTTAGAAATATAATCGAGTCGCGAGAGAGGGCGCAAAACAAATCGTAAGCGAATAAGGAGTGTGACACGCGGATTTGTTTTACCGAGGTTCGGTTCTCGCAAACCTACTCCCCGTTGAGGAGGCCACAAAGGCCGGGTCTCTTTCAACCCTTACCCTCTCTCAAACGGTCCCTCGGACCGAGTGAGCTTTCTCTTCTCAATCACTTGGAACACAAAGTTCCTACAAGGACCACCACAAGATTGGTGTCTCTTGCCTCAATTACAAGTGAGTTTGATCGTAAGAAAGAATCAAGAAAGAAGAAAGCAATCCAAGCGCAAGAGCTCGAAAGAACACAAGCAAATCTCTCTCACTAGTCACTAAAGCTTTGTGTGGAATTTGGGAGAGGATTTGATCTCTTGAGTGTGTCTAGAATTGAATGCTAGAGCTCTTGTAAGTAGTTGGGAAGTGGAAAACTTGGATACAATGAATGGTGGGTGGTTGGGGTATTTATAGCCCCAACCACCAAACTAGCCGTTTGGTGAGGCTGTCTGTTCGATGGTGCACCGGACAGTCCGGTGCACACCGGACATGTCCGGTGCGACAGCCACGTCACCAAAGCCGTTGGGATTCGACCGTTGGAGCTCTGTCTTCTGGGCCCGCCTCGATGTTCGGTGGCGCACCGGACATGTACTGTAGAGTGTCCGGTGCGCCAGCATGGGCGTGCCTGACCACTGCGCGCGCTGGTGCGCATTTAATGCGTCGCAGGTAGCCGTTGGCGCCAGAAGTAGCCGTTGCCCCGCTGTTACACCGGACAGTCCGGTGTACACCGGACAGTCCGGTGAATTATAGCGGAGCAACTGAAATGAATTCCCGAGACTGGCGAGTTCCGGAGGCCGCTCTTCCTTGGAGCACCGGACATGTCCGGTGTACACCGGACAGTCCGGTGAATTATAGCGGAGTCGCCTCTGGAATTTCCCGAAGGTGGCGAGTTTGGAGTTGGAGTCCTCTGATGCACCGGACATGTCCGGTGGCACACCGGACAGTCCGGTGCGCCAGACCAGAGGTGCCTTCCGTTGTCCCTTTGCTCTTTTGTTGAACCCAACACTTGGTCTTTTTATTGGCTAAGTGTGAACCTTTGGCACCTGTATAACTTATACACTAGAGCAAACTAGTTAGTCCAATTATTTGTGTTGGGCAATTCAACCACCAAAATTATTTAGGAACTAGGTGTAAGCCTAATTCCCTTTCAATCTCCCCTTTTTGGTGATTGATGCCAACACAAACCAAAGCAAATGTAAAAAGTGCATAATTGAACTAGTTTGCATAATGTAAGTGCAAAGGTTGCTTGGAATTGAGCCAATACAAATACTTACAAGATATGCATGGATTATTTCTTTATAATTAACATTTTGGACCACGCTTGCACCACATGTTTTGTTTTGCAAAATTCTTTTGTAAATTCTTTTCGAAGTCCTTTTGCAAGATAGTCAAAGATAAATGAATAAGATTTTGCGAAGCATTTTCAAGATTTGAAATTTTCTCCCTTTGTTTCAAATGCTTTTCCTTTGACTAAACAAAACTCCCCCTCAAATAAATTCTCCTCTTAGAGTTCAAGAGGGTTTTAAGATATCCAAGTTTGAAAATACTATTTGCTCCCCCTTTAGAACACAAAGAGATGCCAATTTGAAATTTACCAATTGAAAATCATTAATTTTAAAAAATAGGGTGGTGGTGCGGTCCTTTTGCTTTGGGCCAATACTTTCTCCCCCTTTGGCATGAATCGCCAAAAACGGATACTTGGAATGAAATATAGGCCCTTATGCTAACTAATATCTCCCCTTTGGCAATTAAAACATATGAGTAAAGATTATACCAAAGACGGAGAGTGATGCGGAGCGACGGCGAAGGATGAGTAGTAGAGTGGAGTGGAAGCCTTGTCTTCACCGAAGACTCCAATTCCCTTTCAATATACCTATGACTTGGTTTGAAATACACTTGAAAACACATTAGTCATAGCATATATAAAGAGATATGATCAAAGGTATATTTAAGAGCTATGTGTGCAAATTAGCAAAAGAAGTTTCTAGAATCAAGAATATTGAGCTCATGCCTAAGTTTGGTAAAAGTTTGTTCATCAAGTAGCTTGGTAAAGATATCGCTAATTGATCTTTAGTGTTAATGTATGCAATCTCGATATCCCCCTTTTGTTGGTGATCCCGAAGAAAATGATACCGAATGGCTATGTGTTTAGTGCGGCTATGCTCAACGGGATTATCCACCATGCGGATTGCACTCTCATTATCACATAGAAGAGGAACTTTGGTTAGTTTGTAACCGTAGTCCCGCAGGGTTTGCCTCATCCAAAGCAATTGCGCGCAACATTGGCCTGCGGCAATATACTCGGCTTCGGCGATGGAAAGAGCGACCGAATTTTGCTTCTTTGAAGCCCAAGACACCAAGGATCTTCCCAAGAACTGGCAAGTTCCGATGTGCTCTTCCTATTAATCTTGCACCCCCGCCCAATCGGCATCCGAATAACCAATCAAATCAAATGTGGATCCCCGAGGGTACCAAAGTCCAAACTTAGGAGTATAAGCCAAGTATCTCAAGATTCGTTTTACGGCCGTAAGGTGGGATTCCTTAGGGTCGGATTGGAATCTTGCACACATGCAAACGGAAAGCATTATGTCCGGTCGAGATGCACATAAATAGAGTAATGAACCAATCATCGACCGGTATAACCTTTTGATCCACGGACTTACCTCCCGTGTCGAGGTCGAGATGCCCATTTGTTCCCATGGGTGTCTTGATAGGCTTGGCATCCTTCATTCCAAACTTGGTTAGAATGTCTTGAGTGTACTTCGTTTGGCAAATGAAGGTGCCCTCTTGGAGTTGCTTGACTTGGAATCCTAGAAAATACTTCAACTCCCCCATCATAGACATCTCGAATTTTTGTGTCATGATCCTACTAAATTCTTCACAAGTAGATTCGTTAGTAGACCCAAATATATATCATCAACATAAATTTGGCATACAAACAAATCATTGTCAAGAGTTTTAGTGAATAAAGTAGGATCGGCCTTGCCGACTTTGAAGCCATTTGCAAGTAAGGAAATCTCTAAGGCATTCATACCACGCTCTTAGGGCTTGCTTGAGCCCATAAAGCGCCTTAGAGAGCCTATAAACATGGTTAGGGTACTCACTATCTTCAAAGCCGGGAGGTTGCTCAACATAGACCTCCTCCTTGATTGGTCCATTGAGGAAGGCACTCTTCACGTCCATTTGATAAAGCTTGAAGCCATGTAAGTAGCATAGGCTAATAATATGCGAATTGACTCAAGCCTAGCTACGGGTGCATAGGTTTCACCAAAATCCAAACCTTCGACTTGTGAATACCCTTTGGCACGAGTCGAGCTTTGTTCCTTGTCACCACACCATGCTCGTCTTGCTTGTTTGCGGAAGACCCACTTGGTTCCTACAACATTTTGATTAGGACGTGGAACTAAATGCCATACCTCATTCCTAGTGAAGTTGTTGAGCTCCTCTTGCATCGCCATCACCCAATCCGAATCTTGGAGTGCTTCCTCTACCCTGTGTGGCTCAATAGAGGAAACAAAAGAGTAATGCTCACAGAAATGTGCGACACGAGATCGAGTGGTTACCCCCTTATGAATGTCGCCGAGGATGGTGTCGACGAGGTGATCTCGTTGTATTGCTTGGTGGACTCTTGGGTGTGGCGGCCTTGGTTGTTCATCCTCCTTGTCTTGATCATTTGCATCTCCCCCTTGATCGTTGCCGTCATCTTGAGGGGGCTCATCTCTTTGATCTTCTCCTTCATCAACTTGGGCCTCGTTCTCATTTTGGGTTGGTGGAGATGCTTGCGTGGAGGAGGATGGTTGATCTTGTGCATTTGTAGGCTCTTCGGATTCCTTAGGACACACATCCCCAATGGACATGTTCCTTAGCGCGATGCACGGAGCCTGTTCTTCACCTATCTCATCAAGATCAACTTGCTCTACTTGAGAGCCGTTAGTCTCATCAAACACAACGGCACAAGAAACTTCAACAAGTCCTGAGGACTTGTTAAAGACTCTATATGCCCTTGTGTTTGAGTCATATCCTAGTAAAAAGCCTTCTACAGTTTTAGGAGCAAATTTAGATTTTCTACCTCTCTTAACAAGAATAAAGCATTTGCTACCAAAAACTCTAAAATATGAAATATTGGGCTTTTTACCGGTTAGGAGTTCATAAGATGTCTTCTTGAGGATTCAGTGTAGATATAACCGGTTGATGGCGTAGCAAGCGGTGTTGACCCGCCTCGGCCCAAAACCGATCCGGTGTCTTGTACTCATCAAGCATGGTTCTTGCCATGTCCAATAGAGTTCGATTCTTCCTCTCCACTACACCATTTTGTTGTGGAGTGTAGGGAGAGGAGAACTCATGCTTGATGCCCTCCTCCTCAAGAAAGCCTTCTACTTGTGAGTTCTTGAACTCCGTCCCGTTGTCGCTTCTAATTTTCTTGATCCTTAAGCCGAACTCATTTTGAGCCCGTCTCAAGAATCCCTTTAAGGTTTCTTGGGTATGAGATTTTTCCTGCAAAAGAACACCCAAGGTGAAGCGAGAATAATCATCCACAATAACTAGACAGTACTTACTCCCGCCGATGCTTATGTAAGCGATCGGGCCGAATAAATCCATGTGTAGGAGCTCCAGTGGCCTGTCACTTGTCATGATGTTCTTGTGTGGATGATGAGTGCCAACTTGCTTCCCGGCTTGGCATGCGCTACAAATCCTGTCTTTCTCAAAATGAACATTTGTTAGTCCTAAAATGTGTTCTCCCTTTAGAAGCTTATGAAGATTCTTCATTCCAACATGGGCTAGTCGGCGGTGCCAGAGCCAACCCAAGTTAGTCTTAGCAATTAAGCAAGTGTCGAGTTCAAGCTCTATCAAAATCTACCAAGTATAGCTGACCCTCTAAACACTCCCTTAAATGCTATTGAATCATCACTTCTTCTAAAGACAGTGACACCTACATCAGTAAATAGACAATTGTAGCCCATTTGACATAATTGAGATACAGAAAGTAAATTGTAATCTAAAGAATCTACAAGAAAAACATTGGAAATAGTATGGTCAGGTGATATAGCAATTTTACCCAATCCTTTGACCAAACCTTGATTTCCATCCCCGAATGTGATAGCTCATTGGGGATCTTGGTTTTTTCTCATATGAGGAGAACATCTTCTTCTCCCCTGTCATGTGGTTTGTGCACCCGCTGTCGAGTATCCAACTTGAGCCCCCGGATGCATAAACCTACAAAACAATTTTAGTTCCTGACTTTAGGTACCCAAACGATTTTGGGTCCTTTGGCATTAGAAACAAGAACTTTGGGTACCCAAACACAAGTCTTGGAGCCCTTGTGTTTGCCCCCAACAAACTTGGCAACTACCCTTGCCGGATTTGTTAGTAAGCACATAAGATGCATCAAAAGTTTTGAACGAAATAGCATGATCATTTGATGCATTAGGAGTTTTCTTTCTAGGCAACTTGGCATGGGTTGGTTGCCTAGAGCTAGATGTCTCGCCCTTATACATAAAAGCATGGTTAGGGCCAGAGTGAGACTTCCTAGAATGAGTTCTCCTAATTTTGCTCTCGGGATAACCGGAAGGGTACAAATGTAACCCTCGTTATCCTGAGGCATGGAGCCTTGCCCTTAACAAAGTTAGACAAATTTTTAGGAGGGGCATTAAGTTTGACATTGTCTCCCCTTTGAAAGCCAATGCCATCCTTGATGCCAGGGCGTCTCCCATTATAGAGCATACTTCTAGCAAATTTAAACTTTTCATTTTCTAAGTTATGCTCGGCAATTTTAGCATCTAATATTGCTATATGATCATTTTGTTGTTTAATTTAAGTCCATGTGATCATGAATAGCATTAATATCAACATCTCTACATCTAGTACAAATAGAAGTGTGCTCAACGGTAGATGTAGATGGTTTGCAAGATTTTAATTCTACAACCTTAGCATGCAACATATCATTCTTAGTTCTAAGATCGGAAATAGTAGTATTGCAAACATCAAAATCTTTAGCCTTAGCAATCAAATTTTCATTTTCTACTCTAAGGCTAGCAAGTGAATCATTCAATTCCTTAATCTTAGCAAGCAAATCATCATTATCATTTCTAAGATTGGAAATTGAAACATCACAAACATGAGAATTAACCTTAGCAATTAATCTAGCATTTTCATTTCTAAGGTTGTCAATAGTCCTCATGGCATGTGCTTAGCTCACTAGATAATTTCTCACATTTTTCTACCTCAAGAGCATAAGCATTCTTAACCTTAACATGTTTCTTTATTTTCCTTGATTAGGAGGTCCTCTTGGGAGTCCCAAGAGATCATCCTTTTCATGGATGACACTAATTAGCTCATTCAATTTTTCCTTTTGTTCCATGTTAAGGTTGGCAAAAAGGGTACGCAAATTATTTTCCTCATCACTAGCATTATCATCACTAGAGGACTCATATTTAGTGGAGGATTTAGATTTAACCTTCTTCCTTTTGCCGTCCTTTGCCATGAGGCACTTGTGGCCGACGTTGGGGAAGAGGAGTCCTTGGTGACGGCGATGTTGGCGGCGTCCTCATCGGAGGAGGACTCGGTGGAGCTCTCGTCGGAGTCCCACTCCCGGCAAACATGGGCATCGCCGACCTTCTTCTTGTAGTACCTTTTCTTTTCTCTCCTCTTTCCCTTCTTGTCGTCGCCCCTGTCACTGTTCACTAGATATAGGACATTTTGCAATAAAATGACCGGCTTACCACATTTGTAGCAAACCTTTTTGGAACGGGATTTGTAATCCATTCCCCTTCCGTTGCTTGAGGATTTGGCGAAAGCTTTTGATGATTAAAGCCATCTCCTCATTGTCGAGCTTGGAGGCGTCAATTGGTTGTCTACTCGGTGTAGACTCCATCCTTCTTCTCCTCTGTTGCCTTAAATGCCACCGGTTGTGCTTCGAACGTGGAGGGTTCATCAAGCTCGTTGATCTTCTTTGATCCTTTAATCATGCATTCAAAGCTCACAAAATTCCCGATTACTTCCTCGGGGGTCATTAGTGTGTATCTAGGATTACCACGAATTAATTGAACTTGAGTGGGGTTAAGGAAAATGAGAGATCTTAGAATAACCTTAACCACCTCGTGGTCGTCCCACTTTTTGCTCCCGAGGTTGCGCACTTGGTTCACCAAGGTTTTGAGCTGGTTGTACATATCTTGTGGCTCCTCCCCTTGGCGAAGACGAAAACGACCGAGCTCCCCCTCGATCGTTTCCCGCTTGGTGATCTTGGTGAGATTCATCACCCTCGTGCGCGGTCTTGAGAAGGTCCCAAATCTTCTTTGCATTCTTCACCCTTGCACCTTGTTGTATTCCTCCTTGCTTAGAGAGGCGAGGAGTATGGTTGTAGCTTGAGAGTGTGAAGTGCTCGATTTGGGCCACTTCGTCCGTATCATAGTCTTCATCCCCTACGGATGGTACCTGTGCTCCAAACTCAACAACATTCCATATACTTTTGTGGAGTGAGGTTAGATGAAATTTCATTAAATCACTCCACCTAGCATAATCTTCGCCATCAAAGGTTGGCGGTTGCCTAATGGAACGGAAAGTAATGGAGTAGATCTAGATGTACGAGGATAGTGTAAGGGGATCTTACTAAACTTCTTGCGCTCTTGGCGCTTAGAAGTTACAGACGGCGCATCGGAGTCGGAGGTCGATGTTGATGAAGTGTCGGTCTCGTAGTAGACCACTTTCCTCATCCTCTTGTGCTTGTCGCCTTTCCGATGCGACTTGTGAGAAGAAGATTTCTCCTTCTTCTCTTTGTGGTGAGAAGAAGAAGATCTTTTCTCCTTCCGTTTGGAGGAGTCCTTCTTCTTCTCCTTCCTCTTGGTGCGGGACTCTTCCGATGAAGTGCTCCCTTGGCTCATAGTGGGCTTGTCGCCGGTCTCCATCTCCCTTTTGGTGTGATCTCCCGACATCATTTCGAGCGGTTAGGCTCTAATGAAGCACCGGGCTCTGAACCAATTGAAAGTCGCCTAGAGGGGGGTGAATAGGGCGAAACTGAAATTTACAAATATAAACACAACTACAAGCCGGGTTAGCGTTAGAAATATAATCGAGTCCGCGAGAGAGGGCGCAAAACAAATCGCAAGCGAATAAGGAGTGTGACACGCGGATTTGTTTTACCGAGGTTCGGTTCTCGCAAACCTACTCCCCGTTGAGGAGGCCACAAAGGCCGGGTCTCTTTCAACCCTTACCCTCTCTCAAACGGTCCCTCGGACCGAGTGAGCTTTCTCTTCTCAATCACTTGGAACACAAAGTTCCTACAAGGACCACCACAATTGGTGTCTCTTGCCTCAATTACAAGTGAGTTTGATCGTAAGAAAGAATCAAGAAAGAAGAAAGCAATCCAAGCGTAAGAGCTCGAAAGAACACAAGCAAATCTCTCTCACTAGTCACTAAAGCTTTGTGTGGAATTTGGGAGAGGATTTGATCTCTTGAGTGTGTCTAGAATTGAATGCTAGAGCTCTTGTAAGTAGTTGGGAAGTGGAAAACTTGGATACAATGAATGGTGGGTGGTTGGGGTATTTATAGCCCCAACCACCAAACTAGCCGTTTGGTGAGGCTGTCTGTTCGATGGCGCACCGGACAGTCCGGTGCACACCGGACATGTCCGGTGCGACAGCCACGTCACCAAAGCCGTTGGGATTCGACCGTTGGAGCTCTGTCTTCTGGGCCCACCTCGATGTCCGGTGGCGCACCGGACATGTACTGTAGAGTGTCCGGTGCGCCAACATGGGCGTGCCTGACCACTGCGCGCGCTGGCGCGCATTTAATGCGTCGCAGGTAGCCGTTGGCGCCAGAAGTAGTCGTTGCCCCGTTACACCGACAGTGGTGTACACCGGACAGTCCGGTGAATTATAGCGGAGCAACTGAAATGAATTCCCGAGACTGGCGAGTTCCGGAGGCCGCTCTTCCTTGGAGCACCGGACATGTCCGGTGTACACCGGACAGTCCGGTGAATTATAGCGGAGTCGCCTCTGGAATTTCCCGAAGGTGGCGTTTTTGGAGTTGGAGTCCTCTGATGCACCGGACATATCCGGTGGCACACCGGACAGTCCGGTGCACCAGACCAGAGGTGCCTTCGGTTGTCCCTTTGCTCTTTTGTTGAACCCAACACTTGGTCTTTTTATTGCTAAGTGTGAACCTTTGGCACCTGTATAACTTATACACTATAGCAAACTAGTTAGTCCAATTATTTGTGTTGGACAATTCAACCACTAAAATTATTTAGGAACTAGGTGTAAGCCTAATTCCCTTTCAGTAATGCACGTAGAGAATTACCCCCAATAATTTATATGCAAAAGTTTGATATGGTATATATTGCAACACTATGCTACATGATGGCATTAAATTCATTATTTCCTATCGAGCTATGAGATTACCCAACAAGATACCAAAAGCACAATGAAAAAACTTTTAGTTTGCCATTGACATTCAAGTATTTGTAGAATCCAACCAAGAGTAAGAGTGGTAGGATATTCTACTAAATCTATAACTCTAAATAAAGCATCAGTTCAAATTAATCTAAATCCACCCAAGATCTCCACTAGGATGCGTTTTATTCATGCATTCCGTTTTGTACACACAAAAATCCCCCTTCATCACATTGAACCGTCTAAATTTTTTCTCACTCATTCTTTCTCTGGTCAAAAAAATCCGGATCATTTCACCCTTACACCCACACACGCCCTAATTCCCTCACACACCTCCATTCCACACGAGTTCGAATCTCAGTCTCAGGTCGGGCGTCGTTTTATTTTTCTTCTTTCTCTCGTTTTTTTTTCTGTTTTCTCTCTCTGTTTTCTCTCTCTTCATGCAGCGGGAGCAGTGGTCTGCACAGCGCACAGAAATATAATCAAAACATAGCGGACCAAACCAGGCCTAATTAGCACGCGTTTATGCATATATATCTCATTGATTAGACAAGCACTTTATTAGAAGTTAACCAAGCTTGTTTCTGCTCTCACCTCCATGAGGAGCAGAAGGACGACAAGCCAGAGCGAGAAGAGTAGCCTGCTGGTCTTGGCTAGATCTGATCATGGGTCTCTCTACCCGACTAACTTGACTCGATCGGCCTAAAGAAGTCCAATTCAACCTAAATAGATCAATGCATAGGCAGGTATGGGTCATAGTTTTTGATCTGCAACAATCCACGGGGTGGATACGAGCCATGATTTTTTTTTATCTAAAACCCGACAAACCAGAAAAAATCTGATCCGACATATCCAATAGGTAAGCATGGGCCGACCCGACCCGACCCAACACTAGGCACGAGTTGAGTACGGGCTGTGTCAAACGATCCACGACCTAGTCTCGACCTGACCCGACCCAAACTAAATGTTGAATTAATGTGGGCCTGACCCATATTAATATTCAATAATAGTCAATGGTAGAGACACACTTTAATGCTACGATGTACTAGTACTTTAGTACCATACCGAAAGTTCAAGGACAATTAAATCAACTTAAATAGGTGGACCGTTGGTGCATCTATTGAGAAGCTGAGAAAAGAGTGAAAGACTGCTACACGCGCGCGCCGCCGGCTGGGCCGGGCCGTGGCTGAGGCCGTGGCCCGAATATTCCTTCCTAACAGTTGCGCATTTTGCCTAGAGGGATGACCATCCATAACCGTTTCATGTGTTATGTCTAGTAACAGACGAGCTGTAATGACTGTCAGCTAGTAATGAACGTCACCGATGGCGTCAGTTTCTGGCTGGCTGTAACGGTAGCTCTGATGGCAACCATTACTGTCCATTGGCCTCCCTCTGTGCGTGTATATATACGAGGAGGGGAGGCTGCTTCTGGGTTGATAGCACAGTACGCATGTACAGTCTCAGGCGCGTTGCTCACAGCCATTCTCGTCCCACCTTCTGCGAGCACAGACAGTGTGGGAGAGCAGGCCTTCAAAATCGTCGTCCGCAGAGAGACACTTGTACCGGTGTGCGGGCGATCAGGTTTTTGAGGAGTGTACTCGCGACTGCTCGCTTCGTCCGCACGACCAACGCTGATCAAGTTCCTCGTCACCGGCGCCGTTCAAGGGACTGCACTACATACATCTGCATGCATCGACTGTGTACGACTACATCGAACATACACACGAGATGTCTCGTGTGAATGGAGCCAATGATGCCTTGAGCATCGGTTCCTCCGTAGGGTACATTCTGTTTTAGTAATTGTGCATATTTTACTATTGTTTACTGCTTATGTGAGAAGTGATACACACATGCACATACATGTCGTCACATACATCACTGTGATTTTCTGGATTAAATTAAAACTGAAAATCTATTTCTCTTACAATCTAAAAACCTGATATTAGGCATTTTTGTTAGTGGTTTTGCTGCTACGTTAAAACCATGTGAACCTTTTGATGGGGCATTGTACAAGAGGTGGCGTAGTAAGATGATACGGTGGTTGACTGCAATGAACTGCTATCACGCCGCACAGGAGAAACCCGAACAGTTCACTCCTGAGGAGGAGAGAATGTTCGACGTTGCCGATAACATGTTTCTGAAAGTCGCCTAGAGGGGGTGAATAGGCAAAACCTGAAATTTATCAACTTTAACACACGCTAAGGCCGGGGTAGCGTTAGAATTAAATTCAAGTCCAAAGAATGTTTCTCTGGCTAAGAGTTGCTCAAAGAATGCGGATGACGTATGGGAGCTAACTCAAATCAGTACTAGCAAGGAAATGTTAGAGAGGAAAACTGTAGGAAACGGGTGACGCCTAAGAGGGGGGGTGAATTAGGACTTCTAAAACTTTTACTAAACTAGGCCACAATTAAATCCCTAGAGCAAAACCTATGCAAATAATCAAAACTAGAATGTGCAAACTAGGTTTTGTCTAAGTGTTGCTATCTCTACCGCAAAAGGCTAAGTTTCAATCTACACTAAATAAGTATGACAACAAGATTGAAACTTAAATGCTTAATATAAATGCGGAATATAAAGAGCTAAGTAGAGAAGCAAACTCTCGTGGATGACGCCGGTATTTTTACCGAGGTATCCGGAACCACGCAAGGTCCCGACTAATCCTCGTTGGTGCCCCTACGCAAAGGGAAGCCCACGCGAGGGCCAAGCACCACGGTCGAGTAACTCCGTAGAGAGCCGCGGGCCTTCTCCACGCGCAAGTGGTGCTCCGCTTCCGGCTCCTCTCGGACGCTCCCCGCCGTCTCCACTATCGAGCTTCGGCCGAAACGCCGTGGGCCTCGTTCCCTCCGGTACACAGTGGCGGCCGTGACACAAACGCGGTTGTCACGGTCTCGCAAGACTCTCGCCCCACTCGGTACAATTACAACGACTCACGCAAGAGCCGAGGGGTTGTGTGGTTTTACAAAACTCACTCAACTAACTAGGATTCACCTAGAGCAAGCGCTAAAGCGGTCTAACTAACCTAAGCACTTCGCAAAGCACCTACGCTAATCACCGAGTGATTTTATTAAGCACTTGGGTATTTGAGCTCTTGGAAATATGCACTATGTGTATTGGTATGTTGCTTGGGCTCTCACACCTGAGAATGGCCGGTTGGGGTGGTATTTATAGCCTCCAAGCCCCCAACTAGCCGTTGGACAGAAAGCAGCAGCTTTCTGTCGTCGGTGCACCGGACAGTCCGGTGCACACCGGACACTGCACTGTAGCATGTCCGGTGCCGCCATGTCAGCCGACCGTTGGCGCCTGTAGCAGTCGACCGTTGGATCCGACCGTTGGATTCGACCGTTGCCGTCTGCTCGTTGGCACACCGGACAGTCCGGTGCACACCGGACAGTCCGGTGCTACAGCCAGAGAGCGCCTGTCTGCGGCCTCTCTGCGCAGACTGTCCGGGACTTCACCGGACAGTCCGGTGCACACCGGACACTGCACTGTAGCATGTCCGGTGCGCCACCAGGCGCTGGCTGACAGCCCTTTGTCTTGGATTTCTTTGCTTATTTCTTCGGGCTTCTTTGTTCTTGAGTATTGGACTCCTATGCATCTTTTTATGTCTTCTTTTGAGGTGTTGCATCCTCATTGCCTTGGTCCAATTCTCTTCGCATCCTGTGAACTACAAACACAGACACTAGAAAAACTTATTAGTTCACGGATTGTGTTGTTCATCAAACACCAAAACTCAATTAGCCAAAAGGCCCGGGGTCCATTTTCCTTACAATCTCCCCCTTTTTGGTGATTGATGACAACACAACCAAAGCAAGCAAATAATACAAGTATTTGAATGAAAATATGTATTTTACTTGCTAAGATGCATGATTGTCCCCACAATGTGATATTATGGACTTAAGCCTCCCCCTAACTCCATAATTCACTTACTTCCTATTTTTGGACCAAATAACCAAAACCACTTGTAGAACTTATTTGAAGATATGAAATTTTTAATTTGTGGTGTTTGGTGTTTGATATAGTTTTCATTGCTTTGGTCCCTAAACTTCTCCCCTTTGGCATCAACCACCGAAAAGGAAGACATTAAAAGCATGTAGGAAGTAAATAAAAGCTTGCCCTCATCAAGAAATCTATCAAATGATACCACAATTGCAGGATATTAATTTAAACAATATGTATGATACCACTTGAAGGAGTCCTCAAAAGATTACTCCCCCTGAATGAGTATTCTCCTTTAGAAAGAGTTTTTCTCCCCCTTTAGAGATGAAGAAATACTCCCCCTGACAGAGATCCTCAATTTAGGAAAAAGCATGTGAAAATTAGAGGTGCAAGACATGATTTGAAAAGACTAACTTCCCTTATGCATAGGTAACAGAATATGAGTTAACTACTTATGCATTTTTGCAACATGGAAGCATATGATATGAAATATAGTCTAATCAAATATTGGAGAAGACATGTAAATGATACTGAATGTAGTCTCAAAAGATACCAATTGAAGATCAATGGCGAGCTTGAGAGATATGAGAGTTCTTGGAGATTTTGCAGTGGAAGATTGTTGTCTTTCTCCGGGGACTTTATTTTCCTTACAATGAGACTATCACATGAAATTGACTTGAAAAGGTGTTAGTCTCAAAGTGTTAGATTATAGAGTAACCTCCCCCTAAAGGTGTGCATACAAGTTTTGAATACTTGTAGGAGACATGCACTTTGATTGATATCAAGAAGGGCAAATTATCCATAATCCAAACTTTGGCACATATAAGTTAAATGATACACTTTGTAGAAATCAAATTTTCATTTTATGCATCATTTACTATGAGGTGATATAGAAGCTATGTGCCGTGCTTAAATAAACATTTAAACCATGTAGATTTGCTTAAGTATATGAATTGAAAGTAAGCAATCCTACCATGTGATTTACCTAGTATGCAAGATTTTAAACAATAGTGCTTAACAATTGTAATACTAGGCAAGAAAGGTAAACTAGATAGAAAGTAGATACGCATATCTAAAAATGAAGAATACAATAAAACTAGTTACCTTAGTCATGGGTGGGAAATTTGGGTCCAAAGTTTTCACTAACCCACTTGGCAATAAACTTGATCCAATATGATGTACCCCATGATATACATCCCGATTTTGCCAGGTCTCCAAATTTCCCGAAGACCTTCGGTCCACTCACTTCCCTTTCGGGATCCAAACCTTCTTGGTGCTTTTCATGGTTGAAATTATCTCCTTTGGCACCCAGATGCGTTTGGCCCCCTTTCCTTTGTTGGCTTGCTTGTTGGCCTTGATTGCTATCACCTTTCCGTTCTTTTTCTTCTTGATCAAATATGGTGTAGCATCCTTTTTGTTCACCTTTTTGATGTAGTGTTGGAGATTTTGCTTGATGGCTTTTGCTTGAGCTTTTGCCTTTGTTTATCCCCGGTCATCGCCTTGCATTGGAAAGACTTGTGGCCTTCCTTGTGGCATAGCCTACAAATCACAGTTTCTCCCTCTACAGGCTTGTTCACTCCCACAGTGGTGTTATCCTGTGGAGGTCGGATTTGTTTGGCTTTGCCTTTCTTGTCATACAAAGCCTTGCCAAGGCGAGCCACTTCTCGCTTTAATTGTTCATTTTCCTTTGCAACCTCATCCGAACATGTCTCTACAACAATATTCTCAACAACGACTTGGTTGCAGGGGTTAGAATCATTAATTAAATCAAAGCAGGAAGTAGAAGCATCTTTCTTAATTATTTCAGTATTTCAACTAAAGATGCTGCTGGAGTGCTACCAATGTTTTCTAGCTTAGTAGTTAGCTCATTGTTGTGTATGCTAAGAATTTCCATTTTCTCTAGCAAGTTTTCAATAGCTTCTTGGGAGTTAGCTAACTTGGCCTTAAGTTTTTCATTCTTTTTA